>CM030792.1:45461717-46061717 GCA_018127125.1 Rhododendron griersonianum
TGTTGCTTGCCGAGAATACAACCTTCACACAATTGATTAAAATCTCCCAAAAAAGGTAGCCCTGTAACCATTTCCTTTTTTGACAACAACCTTAATCCATTGAAATTTAGATGACCAAAACGGAAATGCCACAACCAGTTAGTATCCATAACAGTAGCACTAAAAGCCCAGATCAGATCAGTTTGTAGAGGTAAAGGAAACATGCGATTTCTAGTCATCTTAACCTTAGCAACAAGTTCCCTTTTTTTGATTCTCAATAGTGCAAACCCCATCATCAATAATGATTTTAAGTCCCTTTTCAGAGAGTTGCCCCATACTCAATAAATTCCAATGTAAACTAGGGACATAGAAAACATCAGAGATATGTTCGCTGGAGCCATCTTTCATTCGTATGAGAATATTACCTTTGCCCAAAATTGGAACCTTAGCTGTGTTTCCGAATTTCACTTCCCCACGAATTGATTCGTCTAAGGAAGAAAATAGCTCCTTCTTGCCACACATGTGGTTACTGCATCCGGTATCCAAGTACCACTTGTCAAAGCTTTCTTCTTCAGATGCGCTGCAGGCTAAAAACAAGGATTCTTTCTCTTGTATGTCAGCTTCAACATAGTTAGCACGTTCATAATTAACTTTGGGCAATTTGACTCTACATTCTGATCGATAGTGTCCATATTTCTTACAACGAAAACACTGAATTTTGGACTTATCATACCTTCCATGACCAGAAGTTTGCTGATCAGTGAAAGTTTTCTGAGAGGACTGAGAGGGGGCACTCTTGTTGGAGCTAGAATTCTTACCCTCTTTGCCTTGTGCTGATGCTTTACCACCACCAGAACTACTTCTGTTGGAAAGAGTAACCTTGCATTGAAAAGCTTGCTCAACTGGTTCGGCTGACCTCTGATTCATTCTGTATTCATGGGCACACAATGACCCCATCAGACCTTCAATTGTCATGATTGAAAGATCCCTTCCTTCCTCAATTGCAGCAACAATATAATCAAAACGACCTGTCAAGGATCTCATGATCTTTTCAATAACACGGATATCTTTTTTTTTTCACCGTTAACCCGTAATTGATTGACAACAGATTGAACACGAGAAAAAAAATAAGATATAGATTCAGAATCTTTCATTTTAAGAGATTCGAATTCACCTCGTAAGGTTTGCAACCTTACACTCTTCACCTTCTCATCGCCTTTGTAGGATTTCTGAAGCATCTCCCATGCCTCCTTTGCCGTAGTAGCACTTGAAATTGTCTCAAAAACAATCTCATCAACAGCTTGATAGAGGAAGAATAAGGCCTTCTTATCCTTCTTTCTGCTGTCTCTCAAACTGTCCTTCTCGACTTGAGAGAGTGCTGCTGCTGCGGCTTCATCAACTGGCTCTGCATATCCAAGTTCAATAATCTCGGATAGCTCCTGAAAGCCGAACTAGGCTTTCATCTGGATACACCATTGGTCAAAGTGTTTTCCGCTGAACCTCGGAAGCTGAGGTTGAATTCCGTTCATTGTTGGACACTGCTTACAAGCAATCTAAGAAAGTGAACTTAGACCAACAAGAACACTGGACAATTCTAGCTTTGATACCATGTGTAGGAAATTAAACTGGACCAACAGCAGGAAAACAATAGAAGGGAAGAAAGAAATTTATTGACTTCTGAACCGTAACTATAACAGCAAGAAACACTCCTATTTATAAGTGAAATAAAGACTCCAACAGACTCCAACTATTCTGAAGTACTCCTAAAGAAAACACCAACATGGCCTATTTTTAAGGCACTACCTAGACCCATGAAACAAACTAGATAAGAAATCCCTAAAAATCTGGAAAACTATCACAGACTTATTCAACTAACATGACTCAGCATTAAAGAAAACCAATACCAATAGTTTGAGTTTAAATCAAATTCCAACACTTCTTCCTCTCACTCTACCCGATGAATGGTTTGGAGGGAACCGGCGTCGTGCACTATAGGGGTCCCAAATCGAGCCGTCCATCTCGGGTATCCATGATTTAGATTCAATCTCAGAAATGGACAATCAGATGCACATGATGAGATGAAATTTGGACTATTGATTATCGAGATGGACAACTTGGATCTTTCATTACACTCCTGTAGTGTGCAGAACCCAAAGTCCCGTGAGGGGCCGGAGCGTGCCACCTCCCTGAACCGTGCAATTCATAAGTTTGAACCAAATCATCACAACCCTCAGACATACACAAATATATTGGGCCCATTTGTTTGACCGACCAAATATGATTTTTAAAAAAAGAGATAGTACTTCATACACTATATCTAAAAGGGCCACAGGTTTGGAATTTTATTTTTTTTCAAATTATTGAAGAGATCATTTCATTATATAAGAAATACATATTACAAATTTGGGATACTACATCAATTATGTAAGTCCACGAGATAACCAAACCAAACAACTTAACGAATACAAGAAATAACCTCATTATATGGTAGTATAAACAAAGAAAGAAAGGAAAAGTCCCTCCAAGGAAATAATATCCGCAGGTGGAGAGATTCGAACTCCTGACCTCCTAATGAGATGCAAAAGTTCTGACCAACTGAGTTAGATGTGTTCCACTAAGTAAATTAAGTACTTATTTTTCGAATTAAAAGTGACGTATTATGAGAGAATGTCTTGTCTCGTAAAGTGAAAAATAAGTATTTAAAAAATAAGAACCTTAGCCCAGTTGGTTGCTGTCACGCCCTCGATTTTCAATATAAATAAATAATCTGTTTCAATAAACAAACTCCGCATAAAATAGATATTACCCAAAAGTTCCCAAATTGTCACTTACAAAACCAAGTCCCCAAGTTTAAGAATTACAATATTGGCACTACGGCCCAAATCTCATTGTTGGTCAAAGACGATAAATTTAAAGGTTACATGATATCTAAAGTTAAAAGAAGTTCATATGAATTTACAATCACATCCTTTCAAAAGATCGTACAAAATAATGTCAGAACCACTCCTCAAGGACAGAAACTTTCAAAGATGAGAGGTCAAGCATGCACTCCATGCACTCCGCGTCTAGATCCTTGCTTTTTACCTGAAAATGATAGGTTGAGCTACACTAGCCCGGTAGAGAAATCTATACGCAAGTTATAAGAAAATATAATGAGTTATGCATCCAGAGTGAGTGAACTACGACGGATATGCCCAAGGTACGTATGACTATCAAAGAACAACATGCTATGGCCAAAGGACTCTAGAAATCCTAGGTGCAATACTCATCAACACACACGTCTAACTCAAACTATTAACCTTCCCACATCAATCATAATAAACCAAATAACAAGTTCACAACCGATTTACCACATCGCACATGATTCCACAATCATTCCTCTCTCGCCATCAAAATCCGTTTCATCCATCATCATATTCCTTCTTCAAAAATATTCATTTATTTTCAAATTGATGCAATGTAGAGAAATACATGACCTTTCGTGGTCAAACTCCGTTGATTCGAACTTGAATAGCCGGAATCCGTTGATTTGTGCCCAAATACCGGAACCGTTGATTCGCTCAAGAATACCGGAGGATTTTTAATAAAAATCCTTTTTTCAAAACCAAATTTCCTTCTTTTCAAAAAGCTTCGATAAAATCAATCGTTTATCTCTTTCCTTAATGGTCACAATCTCAAGTAGTAAACAATCCAAACAACGACATGAACTTCTAAAGTCAATCATAATTCCCTTCATCATGCGAGACATTCAACTGTATTACCACACCTTGCATTACAGTGAATTCTCTCCACCTGGGTTTCCGCATTACCACACCTTGCGTAACGGGCCCTCTAGAGTCCTCGCATTACCACACCTTACGTTGCGGGACCCTCTATTCGAATTCTCAATTCAATCATACATACACAAAACATCGTTCAATGTACAGGCAGATAATACATTGATAAATACCCCATAATCACCTATTCCTCTAAGTCTAACACAACGCCCCTCGTTACGTACCGAACCCACAAAGGTTAGCACCACCCACTGGGTTTCAAACTAGAATCCTATAGAACGATCGCCAAAGGAATCTAGAAGGATCAACGAGATGAATCATGAGGACACAAACTTCTACGATACCCTTCGGATCACTAGGCAAGCTCATATCTACCTATTATACTCATCTCAAAGCCCCACATAGCCTACCGTACTCTTAAACAACCTTACGACACATATTCCATTTATAACAAAACTAAGATTGCGTTCAACGAGTATCGAAGGGATTGGAACGATTGACAAATCATTGGAACCCAAGTAATCAAGTTTAGAGATGATTATAATGTGTTTGGGGAGCGTTAGAAGTAGTCGGGGGTCAACACAATCGACAAACGGTCAATGAGGTTCAAAACAATTTTCTGAGTACCTCAAAAAGTAGGTATCAGTACCAAACCAGTCCAGTGAGTAATCAGAGTCAAGGTATCGGTACCTCAAAAATGTGGTATCGGTACCATTGCATTACAGCAGGCGATTTTGCAGAAAACGAAGAATGAGCACAAAGTCAAAATCCAACGAAATAAGGCACGATTTAGACACATAACCATCACATAAACTCATAACAAGAGTAAGAAATCCCTACCTCAAGTGATTCGATCGAAACCCAAGCAAGTGATCAAGCCCTAGACTCCGAAAACTTCAAAATCAACCGAATCCTCCTCCTCCTCCTCGCGAAACCCATGAAATTCAAGCTCATCAACGTGGATAGAAGGTCAAATGGAGGTGGGTTTGTATGGGTTTTGGTGGATTTTTGAGTGAGAGAGGAAGAGATTGAGAGAGAGCCGAGAGAGAGAGGGAGGGATCGGGAGATGGAGAGAGAGTGAAATGGGAGAATTTAATCTCCTACACACACACACACACCCTTTTATACTAGACTAGGTTTTTCTTCGTGCAAGGCACGAAAATCATGCCCGTTGAAGAGGATGTATTTTTAGGGCAGAAATTAATGCTATTTTTTATTGCCAGGGTGGGAATGGAGGAGTGGAGAAAAAACAATTGACAGTTACAAGGAGTGAGCATCAATGGAGCATAGTGGTTTTTTTTCCCATTTGAGTGGAAGCATGCTCGTCACATAAACTGAAGTAAAATTACATTAAAAAGTGCACTAAAACAGCCTCCAATGTTTGCCAAAACTGCAGTTTGGAGACACACACAAAGCAACTATTGCACTTCCCCAGCAATGTGCACTAAAACTGCATTCAAACTGTACTAAAAACTGCATCCAAATTGCACAACAAACTGCATTCAAACTGTACTATATGCCTTTTGGCTCAAATTTTCAAACAGCATAGCCAACAATATATGAAATGCACATCATAGCCAACAATAGCAAGAGAATGTATATCATTCAACTACCACCCGTGTTCTGTAAAACTTCCATACCAATGGGCTGAAGAATGCCCATTTTGTCGGGGAACTTTCCACTTGAAATTATTCATGCGGAAAACAATTTCAGCATTGATCTGGTCATGGAAGAAACTTAGGAAACGGTGTGCGAAAACCTGTGATATAGATCTTATCAAGTAATGCAGCAAACTAACAAACGAATAAGAGTGCAAACTAAGAACAAGATAAACGAGCTTGCAAAAGAATTATAGTGGTTGAGCATTAAGATTTTCCAATCAGTAGTGTAGGCTCAGGTAAGGTATGCCTTTATAAGAGTATCAGCAAAATCTAATCCTTTTAAGCATAACTGAATTCTTCACTGTAACATGGTCATGGTAATGTAGAATCGCATGAAAGGATAGCAAAATAGCAGAATCGTGATCAGCATTTTTCCAATCAGTGGCATAGTTTACTCGAAACAATGCTACAGCATATAGTCACAGCAGAATGCAGCTGCAACTTCAAAATATTTTCAGCAGTAACTTTGTGTTGGAAAAACTGGTTGCAATAAGATTCCTCATATGCAGCAGCAAGCAAGAAAGTGTAGAAGTAGCAGTAAAGAAACAGATGTACAACACAGGCACTAAGATTGTCTAATGGCCGAAGACACCACCCCAAAGGATACGAGACACAACAACAGCCACCCAAGACACCCCCAAATAACCCAAACGAACTACCCAAGTTACTGTCAGGAGACAATAAGCAGGCTCAACCCCCAGAGTCTCATTTGTTTTTTACCCAAAAAGCAATTCTTTACTTTAAAGTGTCTTCATTTTTCATAATGACCAGATAACTCTCATTATTGTGAAGTTTCTGGCTCGTACAGTTTCGTTGAAGCAAAAAACTTTTGAGTTCCAGATATTAGAGTAGGTATGCACATATTATACACTGATTAGGTAAAGTAGCATAGAGTTTAGCTGATTACATGCAGATTTTATACTGCATATGGTATTTACAGATGGCAAGGTAGTTTCATTCTAGGAAGCACTAAAAAACAAACCTTGTGCACCAAAAGATACATGTTTTTAAAGTCTTTAGGAAGCAAATTATCCACACCAAAAGATTTGCTATGAAAGTTTCGCTGATCTGAGCTGAGAAGGTCATGCCTTTTTTCCTATAATGATGTGGAAACGGCAAACATCGATGAGGAGCAACGATTATGGGATATTTTTTTTTTTTTATACCTATAATCGATCTGGAGAAGAAGAAAATAAAGGGAAAGTGCTTTGTCCAAAAACGAACACTATATAACACCTATTTTTGGATATTTATGTACATGATATCTGATGTAATTGAGGAGAAGATGGTAATGTAAATAGCTATCATGAATGACCATCATGAAAATTTAACAGGGGTAATCTTAGCGAAGATTTGTCATGAATAGGTACGAAGAATAATGCACAAAACATGTGTGGTTTGTTTCTTCGGAGTTTGAAATTTGCCGCAGATAGGGTTGGAAATTTGTCGGCAAACTGAAATCAAACAGGGTTTTTACATATAGAAGTGCAAGAAGCATTTAGATTAAAATTAGTCAGTGCAAATTATAAACTAATTCGCAGCTTATTAGGAAATTGGCTTTGTAATATGCAAGACAATTGGTAAGAAGCATGAAAATGCATGGCATATATAGAATCAAAGGAGGTCAAAAATGCAGGTAGTGGGAGGCAGAAATCAGAGAATAATAGGTGTCTCTTGTAATTAAAAGCAGGGGCAAAGATGCTCAAAACATGAGAAAGAAAACACATAGGTTCGACGGTTTGGAAAACAGAGGAAGCAGAGAGATTAGATCTGAATAATTACCTCTTCTTCTGGGATGAAGAAAAGAAGGCCATGGAAGCACTGAAACTGAAGTACTCTGGGAAAACACAACAATTAAGAATATGAAGTGGTGAGGTAATAAATAAAAGAAAGGAAGAACAACACTCAGGGTAATGGAGAGAAGAGATCTTGAATATGGTTGTAAGCATTGGGATGAAGCCACGTTGTCTAGCAAAATAGCTGTGTGGAAAATTATGCTCATGGACATGTAAGAAAAGTATATTTACATGCATGTACATAAAATTTGGGTTATGTAATTTATCAAAGTAAACTACATCTGTTATGGTATCGTGAAAATTGATTTTTTTTAGTTTCGGTAGCAAAGATAGACATGTATATTACAACAATATTGTCTGTGTGCCCAATTTTTTGTTCCTTGTTTTACTCTAATTAAATTAGAACATAATTCTAATTTGTAACTTGTAATATTGTTTTAGGCAATATAAATCAAATAACCCAATTTTAGAACACTAATAAAAATCACGAAGATATGGGAGATCAGGGAAACCAAAGCTAAATCAAATAACACATGGTGGGATTACATAATACAAACTTCCTAGAGATTTCCAAATTCGATAGGTGGCTTAATCACACGAATAGCACCAAGGCATACATGTACTGCCGCTGTGAAAGCAAAAAAACGAAACCCAGCACCAACAGCCACCACTAAAGAGCAACGGAGGTAACCACACAGAACACTTTTCACATCAATAAGGATTTTAGAAACCGAGTACATATGGCAGAGCTGGTGTTCCTGGGGAAAACAAAACAAAACCCAACAGCAGTTGGTGGCTCCATCCTATTGTTAGAGATATTTTTCTTCCCTCTGGAGCTCATCAGGTTTCTCGGAGGCTTATAAGTAGATCCGGGATCCAGTCAAAGAAGTGATAGCAAGATTCGCCATCACGTGAATGTGCAATTGAGAACGTGACTGCCCCACTTGGAACTAAATGAATAGGCGCTTTGATCGTTCAGATCTCCCCTTTATTAAGTCAAAATCGATTGCATCGCTTGATTAAAGGGGTTGCCATTCATGTAGCTGGGGGGAGCAAGGGGGGTTTCCTTTATGAGTTATCTCAATTAACCTCCACTTGCGAGCCTATACACAAGCTGAATGAGACAGTTAAGTCTATTTGGAAAATCAAACTCAGTGCGGTTACGGTACTGCAATTACCGATATCGCTAAAAAAGCAGCTAACTCAGTTCTTCAAATGCAATGCGATCGGAGCTTGGACAAGACAATGAAAATGGGAAGGAAGGATTCAATCCAGCTGCTACCAATATCACATAACACTAAATGCCTATATGTCGCGTGATTCCCCTTTGCTGAAACAGCAGCAACAGAAGCAACCTTTTAACCATGAGCAGTTTCAAAAAACACAAATGCATGTGCTTGTACATGTACATGTGTAAAAACCATAGCTAATCTTATCCCACCCGAGAAATAATGTATGGACGACCATTTTGGCAAAGACATGCAGAAGAGGAAATTGGGGAGGGTTCATATTATTTACCATTCTAGACATCCACCAACACCACGCAAATAAAAATCGGGGTGGCACAATTGGAAGAATTGAGCCAAAATTGGCACCCCATAAACGCATCCTTATATTTAAGGGGAGGAGGAAAAGAAATGGAACCAAGCATTCTGTTATTTTACCTTCCCTATTTTCGCTTAACAATCCCCTAAAGCATATTTCTGTTTGACCCAAAAGGGAAAATCCCCTATACCGATGGACGACAAGATAAATAAACAACTCTTCCTTTTGATCAGATGACCACTGAAAGCACGACAACATAGGATACCCTTTTGATTTAACCTCAATAGAATACCCTTCCCTGGGACTGACCACCACCCCACGTAGGTGTCCGGCTTCTCCCCAGCTTGAAATAGGATTACCCATCAATGGATCTAATCGATTGGCTTCTCCCTAGCTTCAAATAGGATTACCCATCAATGGATCTAATCGATTTTGCCCGAGTTTCAAACAGGAAGCATGTAACCTATTTCAACAAATGAATTTGCAAATTAGAGAACCCTATATTTCAACAATGTCTATTCAACCATTTCCGATTGAGGCAGTCTCACTCAGGTCCAAATTACACTGTAAAATAACAAATTACCCGTACCACGTCCCGGGGGGGGGAAGATTACCCATGCCTAAAGGCACTTCCAAAAACATACAAATCGAAACTAAACTTATCAATATCTTGCACTATTTATCATATCCACCAAAATATCATCTCAAAATCTGCTTTTCTCATTTGAAGATAGGCAAAATAAGCATCACATTCTAGTCTTTCAAATTTTCCCACACATTCAAAAGTCGGCCATACCTTCCAAACGTCGTACCGGTTTCCCTTGCTAAAATCGGTAACCAGCAAAATACCTCCCGAACGCACCAGTTTTTGTTGCCAAAATCAAAAACAATATTACCTCTACAAAACTTCCATCAATTTTTATACTCAAAACAGTCACTGAGAATGAGATAACTTACCAACGAAGATGATTGCTACTACAATCGAAGGGGCTCCTCCTCTTCCAAAACCCAGCCATGGCCTCCTACAGCAAGCATCATAAGCCACATAGCAAGTGCAATTCAGAATTACCTGACGAAGCTGACTCTGACGTACGGCCGAGCAATCGATGCACCATAAGTTCCCGTACGTGGCGGAGGCCTTCCTTTTCTTTTTTTTTGCAACCAAAGCGCATTCAAAAAAAGAAACCCCCTGAAGGAAATCAGAATCGAGTGATCTACCCCAAAAAAATTATAACAAATCTGAATTATACGTACCTTGTTCTCGGACTTGGCTCTCAGTTTTCTGAAGACGGCATTGGTGAGCTGTGACGGTGAGATTCTCAGTCGTGATGGTGTTGAGAGAGAGAGAGAGAGAGGAGAGAGCAGAGGAGAGACGCGATTTGGTCTCGGATGGCCGTTCGTGCGGAAGGCGGAAAGGACGTCGGGGTGGCGGAGGGCGGCGGATTGGACGATGGAGAGGAGCTGGTCGTGGGCGAAGGAGGAGAGGAGGCAGCGGGCGTCGTCGGGGGTGAGTTGGGGGGCGGCGGCGAGGAGGTCGGGTTGTTGGCCGTTGCTGTTGTCGTCGTCCCTGGGGGTTTGTGGAAGGAGGGTTTGGAGTTTGTGAGAATGGGGAAGCGGTATGAGAAATTACAGAGGGAGGTGGGATAAAGCGGTGGAGAACGTGCCACGCGGCCAGGAGTAAAATTACTATTGTACCCATCTGGCCTGGGCAATCCGTAAAATGCCCGAAATTAAAGGGCAAATCGGTCCCAAATCGAAAAATGGGCATCCGAAAATCTGCTCCTTTATATTCTGGAGGAGGAACTCACACAAAACACACTTGCACTCCCTCAAGTAATAATCCTAACACATTAACCCCAAATCAAATAAATTCAATAAATTTCACATTTTTCCTCATTTATAATATCGAATAAATCCTTTTAATAATTTCCAAAATTACTGGTCCTTACAGTTACGGTTAGGTTTGGATTGAAATTTGAACATGCATCTCATATATAATCTCGCAAAATGTGTGATATTTCCATAGGGGTGTGGTATCGTAATTATATATATTCTATGGATGTGGACAAACAGTGATAATTCTTACAGCAAAAAAACCAAAACCAGCCTTATGCTCCAAACAGTTGGAGTCAGCTACGTGCAATCGTAATTTTGTTTTTTCCATCGAGTTCCGTCGAGAGATTTTCATGCTCAAATTCATGTCACAAGGATCTAACGGGGCTGTTCACGTGCTAGCTGTCAGTTACCCAATACACAAGTTACAACCCTCCTCATTTATTCGAGCTTGAGACTGACTGCGTGGCCGATAAGACTCGAAACACGACAGGAGTCGAGTTATATAATGCTTACTGCAGGCATTGCTTGAGAGAAAAATACAATTGGCAAACGAACTAAGGGACAAAGTAAGTAGTCAATTGCTGTAAAATGGTGTTTCTATCATGTCGTGAAAAGATCGGCTTTCACACCATTTATATATTAAAAAATATAGTTAAAAAATTAAGTGTTCCAATTTTTAATATGTTTGAACCGGTGCGAATATCTTATTTTTCTGATCATTTTATCTTAAATGGTCATAATGGATTTTTGGCTATAATGCCTTTCAATGAGCACCCTAAGAGAGCCCTGAAACTAAATAAGGAGTCTTCGAATGCTCGTTGAAAGGCCTTAGAGCCAAAAATTCATCACGACCATCTAGGATAAAATGATCAAAAAAATAAGATCTTCGCACTGATTCAACCGGATTGAAAATTGGAGCACTTAATTTTTTAATCATATTTTTCTGTTAGTTTTATTAACGGTGTTAACGTTTTTACCAATTTGAAATGTAAAACAAACTACAGGGACGAAATTGAGACAACCGTAAAACTAGAGGGATGACTACGAAAATTTGCCCTTATTATTATTATTATTTTTTGACTACTTACGCATGGGAAGAAGAATTACATGTTTTTCTCTTATTCCACAATTAGATGATTGGGTACTATGCCGAGTTCGGCAGAAAAGCAACAAACCAAGGATCAGTGGGGATGCTCAATATGGTTCTAATAATGGGCTGGACGGACACGCAGAGACAAAACAGGGCCAGCTTGGAAGAAGCCCTTAAATACTATTGGTTTGTGTTTTTTTATGTTCTAAACTTGTTAAACGTAGATGCCATTGTATTGATTATGAGTGGTTTGGGTCAAAATTTTGTCGGTACAACGGGAGGCCCGTTTGAGCTAAGCTAGATAGCCCGTACGTGATGATTGGTGAGCAAGGGGAGGCCCATTTGAGCTAAGGGTAGATAGCCCGGACGTGATAATTCGGGTAAGCTTGGTCCATGAGGGTGGTTTGTTTGGCCCTCATTTCATGGGCAGTTGGTTAAGTACAAGATAAGGACCAAGCAGGTTGGATTAGGGCCTCAAAATATTTGGCCCACATTAAGAGCAACGAATAAACAATGGAATGAAATTGACAATGCATGGAATGAAATTGAGAAGATTAATTTTCAAAGAATGGATTTTGAAATATTGCAATGGTTACATTTTTTTTGGGATAACTATATGCTTATATTTTGTAATGGTAAATCTTTTGTAATGGTTTTTTCAAGAAACTCTTTGTAAACCAACTTTTGTATGGAAAATATAGGGAGGCCTCATGCAAGAGGTTCGCTTCCGGCTTTCAAAACTTATGAGCCGGCCCTGCCTACTGCGTCATTCCATTTTCCTTTCCTTTTCCCTTCCTTTCCCTCAATAAGTCCAATACTTAGACAGGGCTTTAAAGCAATACACAAGGGTGCCATAATTAAGAACCCAGAAAACCAACTTACATGGACTTTAGGTGTCCGAGCCAGTTTTGACGCACCTCAACTAGTCCAAACCATTTGCTCACCAAAAAGAAGTAACTTTCTTTCAACTCAAATATCCAGGGTAGCATACACACACCTTAACTAAACCTAGGGTCTAATTCCACCGTCTTATTGACAAATCACAAAGTCTTCCTTAATCTAGAACTTGTACATCAATATTCTGATTCTAGCTCAGTTTTCCGCGTCTTACCTCTGAGGCTTTGACAAAGATTATTCTTTACTCACAAATCTGGTACTTTCCAACAAAAAGAAACAAAAGCTAAGAATTCAATTCCATGATACAAATACACAAGGATCAACGCCAACAAAAAATGTTCTACTTAAAAGGCAAACCAAAGATTCTATCACTGTGGCTCTACCTTTGCTGGCAGAAATGCCCCACTGTAAACAAAGAGGCTTTCATCGCTATAAGGATGGTCGTACCCTTTAATCGCCCCTTCATAGCTAGCTGACGTGGATGCAGAGTCAGCATTGGGATTCAAACCGGCGATTTGCATGATGCTCTCGATCTCTTTCACCACCTCACCCATCGTAGGCCTCTCCGCTCCTGCTTCTTCAACGCACCTCAGTGCCAGGTCCACAAACTTCTCTAAACCTCCCAATGTGATGCCCAAAATGGCTGGGTCAATAATTTCTTGGAGGTTATATCCGACTTTTGTCTTGTCCATTTTCTGCCTCACCTCCCTTACAATGTATTTTCCTTTATCGATTGGCTGTCTTGCGGTGACCAGCTCCAGCATTACCACTCCATAGCTGTAGACATCACTCTTTTCGGTCAGTTGTTGGGTCATGTAATATTCAGGATCCATATAACCCTGCACGAGCAAAATACTCGAATTATAGTCGAGAATCCTTAGCAATATCATGGATGACTACGGGTTGTGCGGTTATGGCCGGAGTTTCTTGGTTGGTTGCTGCTTTCCAATGGGTTTCAAGGTTGTGGCGGCGGCTGTTGGTTGCGTGGAGGCTGCAGTTGGCAGTTTTAGGGTACTAGGTGTTTTGTTTGGGCTGATGTTTTGGGCCATGTCCACCTGTTTTGGGCTGGCCCCTTTTGGGTGCGGGTTGGTTTCTTACCAACTTGTGGATCTTTTAGGTTTTTTCCTCCTGATTTGGGCTCAGCCTGTTGGGCCTAAATTAGTTTCCTCCGTGTGGTTAGGAAAAGAGGGTCTTGGGTGGTCAGGCCGGTGTACCCAAACCCCTATTATCTCTATACTTTGTGTTATGAGCTAATGAAATCTCTTTTGCTGATCAAAAAAAAAAAATCATGGATCTTCAAAGAACTTAGGGTTAGTTAAATTGTTGAATATCGCATACTCCATATATAAAGACTAAAGAGGGATTCCTTCTCCATCATCCGCAAGGAATTACATTTTTATCATCAAATACAAAAAGAAAATATGAGTGCTTCCTTGCGGCTCCATAAATTTATAAATAGGGCAAAATTTTCTATTATATGAGTGCTTCCTTGCGTAACATGGACTTGAGTGGAGGTGTCAACTATGGGTACATGTCTGAGTGTGGAAGTTTCCTGATTCCCATGTCTTAAGAGCACATGGTGAAGAGAGAACATGCACTACTCATTGTAGCAGGCCGAGTTAACTGGCTCGGGCTTCACCGAGCGTAACACCGAGCCGTGGGACCGACTGTCCGTGTCCACTCCTAAAGCAGGTCTGATATAGCCTCGGCGGACCGACGATCCTAAACCCTCCTTGCGTACTCCGACGAGTCTCGGCAACCGACGGTCCAACTTGCTCCAGGAATGTATTTTCCGCCTCGGCTGTATTTCACTCCCTCGGCTGCCCCAAGGATGAACGTTCTCCTCTAGATGCCTTCTTCGGCCAACATCCTCTCGGCTAGCCGACTACTAGAATGTCGGCTAACATTCGATCTTGAACGGATGTGGGGGCCATATTCCATCCCCCTTCATGTGGGAATGCCACTCTGGCTATGGTGACGATTGTGACGTCAGCCGAGCGGTTACCAGGTTGATGGTACCACGTGAAAGGGGGCCCGCTCGCTCACCAATCGGTTACGAAACCCTAGTTGATGACGTAGGAGATACGTCGGCCGACACGTGGCAATCATGCATACGATCTTGAATCGGGCTGAATGATCCCTATAAGTACACAGTGATGCCTCCTGAAAGAGGTACGTCCGAAAACTCATGAGAAAACCCTAAACACTTGGTCTATCCTCTCTGCAAGAGAACTGATTCTTGCACCGGAGGGCCATCCCGGAGAACCTCCGGCGTGGTCCTTAGTCGTGCTCTGTTTTGCAGGACTAAGGAGGACCGAAGACGAATTCCAAACCACGGAGCAAAGATACTCGAACTACCACAAAAGGAGCCCCACAATTTGGTGAACCCGACGTGAAACTTTCTTCTTTCTGATCCACGGCGGCTCCTCCGTTGCCAATCCTTAATTCCTTGACAAAAGAAACCACTCCCACCACATCTCCACCACTTCTCACTTAAAAAATGGGCGGACCACCACCTCCCTTTCAACCCCTCAACCCTTCTCAGATCCTTTCGGACACAGGCGTCCACACCGCCTCCCCTTCTCACCCTCCTGGCTTTACCCCTCCGGGCGTTAGCACGTCGGTTCAGCGTCCGGTGGGGCTAAGCGACGAGGCGTTGGCGTACGTCCAGATGCTGGAACAGTAGCAGGAACAAACCAACTCTGATGTAGCCATGCTCAAAATGGAGATGGCTAGAATCAGGGCGGACGAGTGCCCGGCAGGCTCCCATTCAGGCTCTCAGGGAAGGCACCGGCGTGGGAACTTACCACCACCACCGCCTCACTTGGTGGGTGAAGGAGATCCTCATCGAGTCTCGGTATACGACCGCTTGGACCCACCACTAACGGACAATCGGGCCGGGAACAGCACTCGCTTCGGGCAGCAACGTTCCCCGGTCCATAAGCGTCTCGGTAGTGGTGCGGGAAACAGAGGTGGAAAAACTAGAAGGGAAGGTAGCCCTTACACCAACTACTCAAGCTCATCGGCTGGGGACGAATACTCCCAATCCCAAAGTTATGACACAGTTGAAATTCAGGACAATGAGAACAATCTGGCCTTAATTCCACATGACGGACGGCGAAAGAGCCGAACGTCGAGGAGAGACGGCAAGGATCCTGAAATTTTTCCTCCTGAACAAGAAGATTTCCTTCGGGATAATACACAAGCCGGACGCACGGTAAACTCAAGAAACCCACGAACTTTCCCTCGGGAAAAGAGTGTGAGTGTTGTCGTTCGGCACGATGAACAGCCGAGCCGACGAAAGGTTTATCGTACAGAAAATCTCCCAGATCCGGATCGGCTAAGAACCCCCATCGACAAGAAGGACAGGGCATACCAGCGTCGGCAAGACGAATTTGCCGACAGGGATAGAGAGTACCATGCCTACAAAAAAATCTCGGAGAGACAGAGACGGACGCCCGCCTCGGCCAACACACGAATATCAGCTGAAAAAACTGACCGAATCTCCTTTCTCGGCCAAAATTCAGGCAACTATGCCGAAGCCTGGTCTCCACCTGCCAAAATTCCAGAAATTCGACCCCAGTTTGTCCGAGGCTTACACCCATCTCATCAGCTACCGAAGCACAATCTCCTGCGTCACCAAAGACGACGCCATCATGTGCAAAGCATTCCCCTCAAGCCTCGGGCGCCTCGGCCTGTTTTGGTTCAATCAACTGGAGGCAGGGTCAATCCACAGCTTCAAGGAGCTTGAACGAGCCTTCAACTACAGGTTCATCACAAGCAACAAACAAGCCAAAGAGGAGGACGCATTGGCTCAGATGAAGAAGAGGCCCGGCGAGACGCTTCGGAAATATGCCGAGCGCTACTGGCAGTTATTCAATGAGATACCCGGTGTTGATCAGTACTGGGCAGCGAGAAACTTCAAGAATGGATTGGAGACTGGAAGCAAAATACTAGACGAATTGGCAATTCGGGCACCCCACGGGATGAATGAACTAATGAGGACGGTTGAGCAGTTCTGCTCTTACGAGGAGTTCCTCGCCGAGAGAGAAATTCAAGGAGGACAGAACTCAGCCATCCCTCACCAGCTCCACGTTCCTACCCCTCAGATCTCGGCACCAAAGCCAGTAGCCGTGACACAACCGAAGAAACAGGTCAACGCAGTAAAAGTTGCAAACAAGAAGGCTCCCAAGGACCACGACTATGTAGCCGAGACGACGGTTTTCAAAGAACCAATCTACTTTCTCTTACGAACCTTGGAGCGCGAGCCGTTCTTCGTTTGGCCGAACCCACCCAAGCTCAACACCGAAGCAGGGAACGACAACACTCGGAAGAGATGTTCCTACCATAACGAGCTCGGACATTACACAACGGCCTGCGCCCCATACAAGGCACTCTTGGAGAATCTGGCAGCTCAAGGACTCTTGGATGATCACATCGATTGGACCAAGACGCCGAGGCGCCAGCCGAACGCTGGGGGCCAGCATCAAATTTCACGTCCAGTCGGCGTCATCAACGTAATCCACGGGCCAGTAACCAAAGAAGGAGCACAGAAGCTTCGGTCAGAGTTGGACAAGGCCAAAAAATCTGCAGAAATTTTTTCTGTCTCTTCCACTCTCAAAAGACCTCGGCCATCTGAGCGGCCGTGGTCTATTACCTTTACCGACAGAGATCTCGAGCGCGTGCAGACTCCTCACAACGACGCTTTGGTGATGACAGTGCAGATCTCCACTCACTCGGTTAAAAGGGTCCTTGTGGATCAGGGAAGTTCGGCAGAAATCATGTACTTGTCTCTCTTTAAAGAGCTCAACATCCCAGATTCATCTTTGGTCCCAAGCACCGTTCCTCTCGTCGGATTCAGCGGCACACCAGTCTGGCCTCTCGGTAAATTGACTCTCCCCGTCGTCACTGGTTCGGTTGCCGTCAATATGGAGTTTATTGTTGTGGACGCTCCGAGTCCGTATAATGCAATCCTCGGCCGGAATTGGCTCCACTCCCTCAAGGCCATTGCCTCGACCTACCACCAAGTGGTACGTTACATTGGGTCTACAGGCCGACAGGAAGAACTGCACGGCGATCAAGTCCAGGCGAAGCAGTGCTACGTCTCGGCCGTTGGAAAGGCGCCGAGCCCTAACCGAGTACATTGGGTAGACGTTCCAGACAAGCCGGTCCTGGAAGATGTCGGCGCCCCAGCCGAACAAAAATCAATTGAAGATCTCGTTAAAGTACCAATCAATGAAGAAGGGTCACGCTTCTTCATGCTCGGATCCAGCTTGACGGATGCCGAGCGTGAGGAGCTGGTCCAATTTCTTAAAGACAACATTGAGGTCTTCGCCTGGACTCCTTACGAGATGCCAGGCATTGACCCACAGGTCATTCGGCATTGTCTCAATGTCTCCAAGTCCGCCAAGCCGGTGATACAGAAACCCAGACGTTCGGCCGCCATCCACGCCGAAGCAGTCAATGATGAGGTCGATAGACTCCTCGCAACATGGGCCATCAGGGAAGTCCAGTACCCCACCTGGCTCGCCAACCCAGTGGTGGTAAAGAAGAAGAATGGAAAGTGGAGGGTCTGCGTGGACTACACCAACTTAAACGACGCCTGTCCAAAGGACTGCCTCCCTCTCCCAAAAATTGATCAACTGGTGGATTCAACGGCTGGCCACGCTCGGCTAAGCTTTATGGATGCCTACAGAGGCTATCACCAAATAGCGATGGATCCGGACGACATGGAAAAAACGGCTTTCATTACAGCTAGGGGTCTCTTTTGTTATATGGTGATGCACTTCGGCTTAAAAAATGCTGGCTCAACTTTTCAACGTATGGTCTATCTGTTGTTCGGCCTACTCATCGGTGAAATCATGGAGGCTTACATCGATGATATGGTCGTAAAAAGTCTCAAGGCTGAAAACCATTTGGCACACCTCGCCGAGGTGTTTACAATATTGAAGAAATTCAAGTTACGCCTCAACGCCGAGAAATGTGCTTTTGGCGTCGGTTCGGGAAAATTCCTCGGATACTTGGTGACGCGAAGAGGTATCGAGGCCGACCCAAACCAAATCACAGCAGTACAACAACTGAAGGCACCATCAACTCCTCGGGAAATACAAAAGCTGACGGGTATGGCCGCGGCGCTCAACAGATTCATCAGTCGGTCATCCGACAGGCTCCATGTGTTTTTCCAAACTTTGAAAAAACAAAGCCGAAGGAGCTTCAAATGGACGGTGGATTGTGACACAGCACTCGCCGAACTAAAGACTTATCTCGGTTCGGCCCCAATCCTGGTCAAAGCGTCGCCCTTCGAAACTCTTTACTTGTATCTTGCTGTCTCCCCACATGCCGTCAGCTCTGCGCTTGTCCGCCGCGAGGGTGCAGAAGATCAGCCAATTTACTTTGCTAGCCGGACGCTGTTGCCAGCTCAGACTAGGTACCTACCTTTGGAGAAACTCCTGCTCGCCCCGGTGACTGCGGCTCGGAAGCTTCTTCCTTATTTCCAGGAGCACCCCATCATTGTCCTCACGGAATTCCCATTGAAGAACCTTCTTCGGAAGGCCGACCTTTCCAGCCGAGTCTCACAATGGGCGGTCGAGTTGGCCAACTTCGACATCCATTTTGAGCCTCGGACAGCTATCAAAGCACAGGTCTTAGCCGACTTTATAGCCGAATTCACTCCAGGAAGCTCTGATCCAACCAGACTATGGGATGCTGGAGCAGCATGAAGCACGAAAGACTTGGAACTTATTCAGCGGCGATGTCTGGAAGCTGCACGTTGATGGTGCATCGAACAGCAACGGCTCGGGCGCCGGAGTTGTTCTTGTCACTCCCTGCGGCGTGATACAAGAAAGTGCCATTACGATCAACTTCCAGGCAACCAACAACGAAGCAGAATATGAGGCTCTGTTAGCTGGTCTTCGCGCAGCAACAAAACTTCAAGTGGAGGACTTACACGTCTATTGCGACTCCCAGTTAATCGTTAATCAGGTGACAGGAACGAGGCTCGGGATCCTAGGATGCTCAAATACCAAGCTACGGCGCTGGAGCTCATCCGGCAATTTAAAGGGTTTCACATTGAACAAATCAACAGGGAGTACAACGCTCACGCCGACGCCCTTGCGAGCTTGGCTTCGGCCGCTAAAGCCTCGGAATACAGGAGCATCAGCCTCGGCGAAATTGATGCACCGAGTTTTGAGGCTCCGGCAGAAGTCCTCAACATCTCCCTCGGCCCTAGCTGGATGGATGAGATCGAAGCCTTCCTCAAGAACAACACTCTCCCCTCAGACAAAAAGGAAGCACACAGGGTCAAGGGCAAGTCGGCTCATTACTGGATCTCCGAAAACGGCCAACTCTATAGACGAAGTTTCATTGGGCCATACCTTCGCGTCGTCCATCCAACCGAGGTTTCCACTATCCTGACCGAGCTACATTCTGGAAGCTGTGGGTGCCACTCTGGTGGACGTTCTCTCTGTCAAAGGGCCCTTAGTCAGGGATACTTTTGGAAAGGAATGAAAAAAGACTGCGAGGAGGTGGTCAAGCGATGCAAGCCATGCCAGCTATTCTCTCCTATCCCTCGGAAGCCAGCCCAGACTCTCAAACCCATCACCAGCCCATGGCCTTTCGCTCAGTGGGGCTTGGATATAGTTGGGAAACTCCCTACGGCCCCTGGAGGATTCAAGTTTCTTATAACAGCGACAGATTACTTCTCTAAATGGGTGGAGGCCGAACCACTCGTTACAACAACTGAGGCCGACGTTCGGCGATTCGTTTGGAGAAACATCGTTACAAGATTTGGAGTGCCGTACGCAATTGTCTCGGACAATGGATCTCAGTTCGTCGGCAAAGAGCTGATAGGACTCTGCGAAGAATTTGGAATACGTTTCTTTAATTCAACTCCCTCCTACCCCCAGGGCAACGGACAAGCCGAGGCCACCAACAAAACCGTTTGCGCTGGCATCAAAAGACGGCTGGACTCTAAACGAGGGCTATGGGCCGAGGAACTGCCGAGAGTACTCTGGGCCTACCGCTCCACTCCAAGACGCTCCACAGGACAGACCCTGTTTGCAATGGCCTTCGGCATGGAGGCAGTCATCCCACTGGAATCAAAATTTCCAACACTAAGAACTGAGACCTTCGACCCTGAGACAAATGACGAGGCTGTTGCCACCGAGCTAATTCTGGCCGAGGAGAAGAGAGATGAAGCCCAACTCAAGCTGGCAAATTACCAACAGGAGGTCGCTAGAGGCTACGATAGAAGCGTTCGGCTGAAAAAGTTCAAACCAGATGACTGGGTTTGGAGGAAGGTCGTTAGGGCAAGCCAAAAGACAAAATTCAAACCCAACTGGGAGGGTCCATACCGAATCGTTAAAGAAGTCGGCAACGGATCCTACAAATTGGAAGACAAAAATGGAAAAGAGATTCAAAATCCCTGGAACGCTCTCAACCTCAGAAAAGCTTACCTTTGAGGAAATCACTCGGCCAGAGCTCGCCTCGGCCTTTATCTGTCTTTTAATTCCAAAACTTGTAACACGTGTTGAGAACAATTTTACTTGAAATAGAGTGGTTATTTTCCAACGCTCTGATCTTAGCTTTATTATTCTCTCCACCATGTTTAGTTCAAACTTCGGCCACGCAGTTCGGCTCCTGAACAACCGGATCCAGTATCCAGAAACAATTACTTGCCTCGAACGATTTGACGTTCGGCTAAGTACAAAATCATTAAACCTTATGGTTTATTTATGCTCGGCTTCGTTCATTTTTTACTTGAACAATTAAAGCCACATCCAATCATTTACTTAAGTCTCTCAAAATTTTTGGCATAAGGCTGGCATTGGAGCCGAGCCTAACACCAAAATAGGGGCTGATAAACAAGTAAATGAGCAGGGGCTTTTGAAACCCTCGGCAACATCAACACAAAAAAAAATATATCTCTAAGGCAAAAGGAAATATTCAAACATTCAGACCATTGGAAAACAATTCTAAGGCATTGATAAAACTTTGACATGTCTTATAAAAACTTAACTGGAAGGCACGGCTTAGTGCAACGTTCGGCGCCGTCCCTCCGCAAAAACTATTACAAACTTAAGTTTAAAAAGTACTTGGAAAAAACTAAGTTAAAGTGTTAGGGGTTGCAGCAGCTCCATCTTCGCCTTCGGCAAGAGCTGCTTGATCCTTCTTCTCCGCTCCCTCGGATGGCTTCTCCTGCACTGAAGCTTCCGCCATCACTACATCCTCGTCTTCCTCGGGTGGAAGAGGAGCACACTCCTCCTCGGTATAAGGCAGCCGAAGGTCAGGAATCACCGGCGGGGGAACCTACTGGCGGAATTGCGTATCAGTCTCAACAACCAAGACTGTAGCCATGGCTTTGGCACCTGCAGCATATCCAAGTTCGAAGAATTCCGGAAGCCTGTCCTCCAGCGCGTCATTCACCATCTGGTGGGCCGTCTGAGTATACTCCAGAGCAGCCCTTTTAATCCCTGCCTCATAGCCTTTGGCGTCGGCTTCCTCCAATTTCTTCTTCTCCTCCACCTTCATCTTCTCCACTTCAGCCTCGGCGGAAGCTGCAGCAGTTTTAGTCTCGGCAAGCTCCTTCTTCAATTTCTCCATTTCGGCATCGATCTCCTGCAGCCGAGACTCCGAGATCTTGAACTTCGCCCTGAAGTTGTCTCGGTCAGTCCTGTACCTCTCGCGCTCAGCAGTAACCTTGACGGCTCTGTCATAAGCCTGCAAAGCAGCCTGGCCGGCCTGAAAAGGAAACAAGTCAGAAACATAAGGTAGAAATTGAAACGCAGAGTCTTAACTTAAGGGATAAAGATATACCTGGACGAGGTGAGAGCACATATCGCCGAGTCCTGGGATCAGCTCGGGTGGAAGCTGGTCACAATCCCTCGGAAGTGCCAACCCTCTCAGGAGGGTAACTGCCAGGTTCGGCTCCTCTTTCACTGAATCCTTGAGCATCAGCACCCTCCCGTCGGCCATTATGTAGGTGGGGCTGAAGGGGCGTGGGACCTCGGCCTCGACAGGACCGCTATCCAAATCGACGGGGCCCTCGGTCTGACGACCCTGATCCTTCTGAGGAGGGGGTCGGCGAGTCTCGGAGGGGGCAGTCTTGGAAGCACTCGGAGGAGGAACCTCATCCGAGAGCTTTTGCTTCTTCTGCTGCTGCTGCTGCTGGTCCGTGCCTCGGCCCCGAGCAGGGTTCGCACTCTTCGTTGGAATGCTGGGCCTCAGAATGTTCCTCCTCGACATCTCTGCTTCAGTCGGCTCGCGAATCTGAAGAGGAGCGTTCAAACCTGGTCCTGTCGGCTCGAAGATAAAATCTTGACCGAGCGGAGAGAACCACTCCTCTGCAGAAAAACCGATCTTCGGCAGTCGCACTCCCTTCTGACGTTTTTCGCTTGGACCCTCGGTGTAGGTCGGCGCCCTCTTCTTCTTCGTTCCCTGACTCGGCTGGACCGGCTTCTTGCCCTTTGATAAGTCTCTCGGCTCACCGTCCTTCTTCTTGTCCTTCTTCTTCAAAACGCCTTTGTACGACGGCTCGTAATCCAAAAGCGTTGGAGCGTGTCGGCAGGCTTGAGCTAATATCTCCTCGCACGCTTTCTCCCGTGCCTGCGTATTCTGAGTCTTGGATATTGGTCCGAGCTCTGCAAAAAGAGAAGGCGACAAATAGGTAGAAAATTATTAGCCTCGGCAAAAGAAGAAAAGAGCAGAGTTAAAACGAAAGAAAGGACAAATCAGAGATACTCGAACCTCGGTTGTCGACAAACCTCGGAATGGGATTCCGACGGTTAGCCTCGCCGAACTCGAAATTCCCACGGACCTCCAGGAACAGATTGGCCCACTTATCTGAATCAGAAAGACCCTCTATCAGAGAGTCTTTCCTCGGCCTAGTGGTGAGAAACCGACGTTTGGACTTCCCATGCCGAGACATGGTGTAAGTGTAGAAGATGTCGGTCGGCTTGAAGTCGATACCGTGGAGTTCGACCATTGCAGCTAAGGACATGATAATCCTGTAGCTGTTGATCGCCAATTGGTGAGGGCACAAGTCGAACTTGTACAAAATTTCCCTAAGAAAGGGATGGAAGGGGAACCTCAGGCCAGCCTCGGTGATGGCCATTAGAGGCACGGTGATGTGCTCTGGCCTGTCTTCCCTCTTTGCCCTAATGGCATCGCTCCTCACTCGATGGATGTACACATCGTTCGGAATATGGTACTTCTCGCAGAAAGCCTCGTACTCTCCGGCCTCCCCTGAGAAGTAGCAGGCGTAGGGGCATAGGATCCCTTTGTCAAAAAAGTCGTCGTCACTCGCTGCTGCCGAGGTTGAAGCCTGCTCGCCTGACTGAAACCGTGTTTCGGCCTCTCTACCCATCCTAGGCTCGGCCTCTGACTCGGTCCCGCGAGTAGAGACGATTTCGGGTTCGGTGGCGTAGTCTTCGGCGGCATATTCAAAATCCACCTCGGCGTTCGAATCGCCGGATGCTGGAGTGGTGGCAGACATCCTCGTAGGCGCGGATGGTGCGTCTCGGCCGAGGTTCCTACGGCGTTCTACCAATGTGTCGATGACTCGGCGCTCGGACTCGGTAAGAGAATCGTCCGAGCTTGAAGAGATGTTGATGACCTCGTGAGCCAGACCTAGGAGAAAAAGAAACAAAGAAAATAAGAGCGCCAAACATCCGCGTCGGCAAAAAGTAAAGATGAAAAAAGGGTCGGATCATGCTACAGGCTCACGAGTCACTTTCTAAAAGTCCTTGGTATGGTTCGGCATCCTCTGAGAGGAAGGCCGCGTTCGGCTACAAACGTTGAGATGTTCAACATTCGGCCACCTAAGCTACTGAGACAAAAGCCTCGGCGAGTCCTCAGCATCCCCTTGGAGGCTCGGAAGAACAGGTTGAGTTTGGGGATGAACACACTGTTCATCCCCAGGGATTCTACTATTCACTCAGAACAAAAAACTCAGGAAACTGCCCCAAAAACCCAGAAAAAAAGCGTAAAAAATTGAGAAAGACAACAAGCAAGGAAGATCGATCACTTACTTGAAGGTTGGTAGCGAACTGGATTGAGATTGGAAGATCTGGATCTTGAACGAAGACTGGAACGCGGATGAGGAGTGAGGAGCTCTGAGTTTGTAGAGAGAGAAAGTGCAAGAACCTTTCTCTCTCCTCCCCTCCCTCTATTTATAGTAGAGGGAACCGTTTCGAAATTCCCGCGCAATGATGGTCACGCCGAACCGCTGACCAATGAGGCCTGGCCACGTGGACTTCTTCGTTCCTCGTGCAAACTGCGAGCGTCCTTTCATCTGCCAGGGCGTCCTTTCGACTGACACGGCCTTTTATCGTTTGACATCTGTCGAGCAGCCATTGGGGCTCGGACCTTACCGTTGAAAGCATTCAAAGAAGACCCTCGGCTGGGGCTGGGGCTCGGCACGGCTGGATTCAATCCCTACCAATTGAGTAGTCTCGGCAGGAATTGAGGGGCTATTGTAGCAGGCCGAGTTAACTGGCTCGGGCTTCACCGAGCGTAACACCGAGCCGTGGGACCGACTGTCCGTGTCCACTCCTAAAGCAGGTCTGATATAGCCTCGGCGGACCGACGATCCTAAACCCTCCTGGCGTACTCCGACGAGTCTCGGCAACCGACGGTCCAACTTGCTCCAGGAATGTATTTTCCGCCTCGGCTGTATTTCACTCCCTCGGCTGCCCCAAGGATGAACGTTCTCCTCTAGATGCCTTCTTCGGCCAACATCCTCTCGGCTAGCCGACTACTAGAATGTCGGCTAACATTCGATCTTGAACGGATGTGGGGGCCATATTCCATCCCCCTTCACGTGGGAATGCCACTCTGGCTATGGTGACGATTGTGACGTCAGCCGAGCGGTTACCAGGTTGATGGTACCACGTGAAAGGGGGCCCGCTCGCTCACCAATCGGTTACGAAACCCTAGTTGATGACGTAGGAGATACGTCGGCCGACACGTGGCAATCATGCATACGATCTTGAATCGGGCTGAATGATCCCTATAAGTACACAGTGATGCCTCCTGAAAGAGGTACGTCCGAAAACTCATGAGAAAACCCTAAACACTTGGTCTATCCTCTCTGCAAGAGAACTGATTCTTGCACCGGAGGGCCACCCCGGAGAACCTCCGGCTTGGTCCTTAGTCGTGCTCTGTTTTGCAGGACTAAGGAGGATCGAAGACGAATTCCAAACCATGGAGCAAAGATACTCGAACTACAACAAAAGGAGCCCCACACTCATCTTTCTTAATACGCATATGTTACTCTCATGGTGGACTCAAATTACTAGACATGTTGGGTAAATGTCAAACTACATAGAATGTACACGAATCTCCAACAGACCTTGTGATTTGTTTTACTTTAAGTTGTGGACCGGAAAGGAGCCAATACTTCTACCAGCTAACACTGGACCGAAAAATTATAAAAAAGAAATAGGTAGGTATAGGAAGAAACTACAGAATCCTCATAATTATCCTATATTTCGAATAAAAGATAGAGGTTTCACTGCTGGTTTTTCAAATCAGGGTTGTGAAGAAAATTACTGACCATTGTACCCTTGACTTGAGTGGTAACATGACCTCTTTCTGGGTCACCAAGGAGCTTGGATAGACCAAAATCAGCAACTTTTGCATTCAAGCGGTCATCCAGTAAGATATTGTTCGATTTGATGTCCCTATGTATGATCGGAGGGTTAGCAAGCTCATGTAGATATTGCAAACCTTTTGCTGTTCCTAGGGCTATTCGAAGCCGCCTCATCCAATCCAACTTGATTCCTGACTTCCCTGCATAAGTAACATGCATTTTTATCCCCTTGAATGCATGTGATCGCATAATCTAGTTGTGTAGTTAACAAATTCTGGGGATCCCCCCTCTTTTTGCTATTGAAGATATGTGAATGCTAATTGTATGGAGAATATTTCATTCTAATCATTGTGATTTTCTTTGTTGCTCGTTCAGCTACAATCAACTCATGCAAGGTACCCAATTTTTTTAGTATAAGAACTACCTAATTCTATGATACAAACTACGTTACAATAAAGCATTTCTCTAATAGCTTGAGCTTTTGGGTAAGTTGGTGGATATAACAATTTAACAACCTCGTAACAAAGTGATAACAAACATGAAGATTGCCATTACCGACAGTGGCCATATAATAGCAACCGACTGTAAAGCAAGAAGCATAAGTGTCTCTAATTGTGAAGTTTTTTTTTTGATCGCCGGAAGTTAATATTGTTAGAATAGTTAGATTAACACTTTGAAGGAGGAGATGAGCTCCTGACCTCCTTTCTCCTAGGACTTAAGTGCACCCTCGATGCTGTTGGGCCAAAGGCCTCTTGCCTCCAATTATGAAGAATTAACGAGTATTCAAGGATCTGTTTTGATTTCCTTGAAAATAAAAACAGAAAACAAACATGATACCAAACAGGCCCAAAGTACCTGAAAGACTCTCCTTCAGGGTACCATTTGGAATATACTCATACGCTAACATCTGTTCGCCTTGCTCAAAACAGAAACCCACGAGGCTGACAACGTTTTTATGATGTACCCTGGATAGAAGCTCAATCTCAGTCTTGAATTCGTGACCACCCTGCAGTGATCCTGTTTGAGCCCGTTTGACAGCAACCAGTTGTCCATTGGGAAGAATTCCTCTGTACACCTATAAATCAAATGAAATGTGAGCATAAGGAAGCTATGCAGCACCGTGGACTACTCTTCAGAAATTTCATGAAACGGAAGAATTTTTTTGTTCCAGATGATATCAGGAACTGAAACATAATCCAACATGTAGTTGGTTTACAGAATTTTCAGGAATGACTTTCCAAGTACATGATTATCAATGAACGTCTGAATATATGATGCACCTACTCTAAAGTTAAGGAGGTAAAAACACTCCATATGATTCTACTGAAATTCACCAACTTATTCTGTGTAACAAGAATGTGGAAATTTAACCTTCCCGTATCCGCCAGTTCCGATATCGTTGGTTTCTGAAAAATTGTTCGTGTATTTCTTAAGCTCTGCAAATGAGAAGGACCTAGCTCCTCTTAACTGAGGAACATCTCCACTGTTTTTATTTGGGTCCCAAGAAGCTGCATGAGAATGACATTTAGGCAATAAGTAGAACCGTCATTCAGGCAATAAGTAAAACCGAAGAATACAATTTAACTTAAGCCAATTATACATGTCTAAAAACAAAAAACTACAAACTAAAGGAAATAACTAGTTAAGATTAGCTCCAAGTTTACCAAAAGGATTGTTCTGTTTATCAGCTGTTTCAGCTCTTCTCTTTTGACGGAAAGCGTAAATTCCCGCAAGGAGGGCGAGTAGCACTAGGACAGAACCACCAACTACCGATCCGATAATTATGGCAGTACTTGATGACTTGTGAGTTCTTGTGGATCCTTTTTGGATGAAAGAGGAGAAAGAGAGCTCAGAATGATACATTACATAACAGAATAGGTAACATATTGAGATATCATATTTGAGTTAACACCTTCAAAATATGGATATGGGCCACTAATGAAAGAAAAGGGTCCGAATTCGTGGGGAGGCTTGAAAGTTTGGTTGCTCAACACAAACCCAATTCCAAAAATTCCTGTTCGATTGAAAGCACCTTGACCCGCTGGAGGAAAAACTTCTAGTCTCAACACAACGTAATTATCCGTATTTCTAGTCGGATTACTGAGGGAAACTGAATCTACCGGGAGTAGATCATGTGAGCGAAAAAACTTCATCAGGGAGTCCGCGAGAGATGTGTAGATAGTTAAGTTTCCAAGGTCTGAAAAGGAAGGAGCTCTGAGGTACAGAGTACCCACGTATGCATAGGCACATCGACAGTTGGGGCTTGAGAGTTGATATGCAATGCATGTTGCAGGAATACACTTGTTTTTTGGTGTTGAATATGTGGAATTGGTCTCTTGAAAGCTACAGTATGGGCTTGTCCCTTCAGTTTTCGGACAAATTGGATTTCCCGCGAGTCTGCAGAAAATTTAAAATTTAAAACAAATATAACACTAAGCTTATAAAATGTAGAGTACATATTAGTTTTTCCACAAACTGTTGGTGATAAAATGGCAAAAAGGTCAAATAATTTAGCTTACTGCTTACATTAGTTGTTTAATTTTGAATCCTGATCTCTGTGTAAAGCCAACTATAGAATTGTTCTGCAAATCTATGAGTGTAAGTTGGCCGCTATAGCTGGAGCCGACGTCCAAAGTGCCATTAAGCTGGTTGTTCCTCAATACCCTGAGACAACAAACCAGAACAAGTTTTTCAAGAGAATCAACTGTCATAAAACGAAGGGAGGGTAAGTCATATTTTTTTTAATCACTTGGGTTTCTATACTATATAGTAAACACAGTTTTGGTAGCCGTTTTGTGATATGAGATTGAACTGAAACCCCTTTTTGTTTGGTTAAGCAATAAGAATATATGAACTGATACTCACAGAGTCTGTAACTGAGGAAGGGTGAAAAAGCTGACCGGAATTTGACCTTGAAGTCCTGTGTTTTCCATCACTCTGAATATATTTAAAAACATATAATAGTGAATCCTCAAAAGCTGAAACGTGAGTGAGTCAAAGGATTAAGAGAAGAAGAAGGCTATTCTCACGTTCTTTATTCCACGCGGCCATTTAAAACTTAAATTATGAAGTTAATGAAAAATATGAGGCCTTTTATGAAACAACTTCATGTATTTTGCTTATTGGAACATACTGGGTAGGGGTGTCATTCGGTCAATTCGGTTCGGTTCGGGGTGGATTCGTCGAAAATCGATCGGGTTCGGGGTATATAAGTACGGGATCGATCCCGTATTTGATTTCGGTTCAGTTTGATTCGGGGTGAGTTCGGTTCGGTCGGGGATTTCGGAGAGTTTGGTCCACCCAAAATGGACCTTAGTTGGGCCATTTGGGCCATTTTTAAAAACTAACAGTATACTATGGGCCATGTTTGGGCCATTTTTTCACTCATATATATTTGGGCCATTTTCAACCTTAAGTCAACCACCCATATTTGGACCATTCTTCCACCTATTGCCAAACAATAAAACTCTTCCACCCATATATTTTCAGCCTTAAAACAATTGTACCTGTTTCTATGTGATGACACCTTATGTGGTTGTGTTTGGTTCATCGACAGATCTAGCGTTATGCCTAAAGAGAATTTACTCGATGAAACAAAATACATGCCTAGTTTGTCCATCGATAGCGTCACTTATATTCTTCAATGTTAAGGCCTTAGCACTACTATTTCACCTGAGATTTCTTGTTGGAAAAATTAAATCGCTTTCAGGTTTTTCCAGTATCTAATGGCAACATATTTCCTATTCTCAGTGTGTTGATTTTTCTTCCCTTTTAGATCAGGTGGTATAATGTTATCATCTAGACATAATAGACCACCAATTTTCACAATTTGTAGATTACCATACCTAAAAAATCAAAATTAATGGACTCAAACTTAAAGGCTGCAAATCAGTTGGCTTAACATTCACGAGCTCTCATCCTATTTCCTGATAGTGCAGATATGGTTCGGTCGGTTCGGTCCTACATCGGTTCGGTCCGTATAGATTTCCAAAAAACTGAGACCGAACCGACCTAGGTTCGGTTCGGTCCACCCCGAACCACCAAAAAACGCCCCTGGACCGACCGAAGACCGAATCGATCGGTCGATTTTTTCTATCTTTTTCGGTCCAGTCGGGTTCGTAACAGCCCTAATACTGGGGGAGGAAAAGGAGTAGGTACAATCACAGGGCTAGCTCAAACATGCTGGTAGAATCACAAAATATGAGGCCGTGCAACCGTGTATCACACATTGGTAGGCCAACATCTTAGGGTGGTGGACGAGTGCTGGTAAAAAGAAGAGGCCAGTCTCGCAATTACCATAGAAGGTACTTGCTATTTAATGGAATATGTTATCACTAATTCAAGGACCATCTCTACCGGTACCTACTTTTCCCCCACACAAATGCTTGATTGTTTGACAAGTAGCGGAGAAAAGATAGTTCATGAAACAAATTCCACCACCCAGAGTTCAGAAAAACGAGAGGATAATATAGCTCAGTTATCAGCACCAATGCCCAAGAGAACACCAGAAGGAGTGAAATGTTTCAAGTGCAAGTACTCCAAACACAAAAAAAGACCAAACATACACGATTAAGTTTGTGTGAGGAGGCATAAGTGAAATAAGCTAAACATAAGGTACCAGATAAAGCTAAATAGTGCCAAAGGGCCCTATATCATACGTTAAACAGTTCATAGGTTTTTTTTGTTAACTTCAAGTTGTGTGCTTTTGCCAGTGCATGCACGTATCTGTTTAAGGACAGAGAAAGACATACAGTGTTGTCAAGAACTGTAAAGCTGAAAACCATGGAGGAAAGTCGGATTCATCAAACGTGTTATTGCTCATATCCCTGCAAGTAACTTTTAGGTCAAAAACGGTGATATTAAAAAGTAGTCCTTAGCACATGTAGTATGTAAACAGGTAACCAAGAAGATAGGGAGAAATATACAACCGATTTGAAAGGGAAAACAAGAATATAACTAGGCTATCCTTCACAAAGATTGCTAAGGATAATGGTGGCTACTTACATGTAGTTGAGAACACTCATGCTTGTAAGATTGGGCAAGGGGCCAGTCAGTTGATTATTGGACAAGAACCTGCAGGAGGACAATCAAAAGCCTTTCAAAGTAAGATAAAAATCTAAAGCTGCATAACCTGACTTACTAGAAACAAGAGTAGATCTTAAGAGGATAGTTTTTATGTTTGTCTTCTTACAGCTCGTTGACATTTACAAGGTTGTTGAGATTTGATGGTACAGGTCCAGTTAATGAGTTCCTGTCAAGGCGTCTGTAGTAACACGAGACATTAGACTCCACTTACGTCATAAGCACTCACAGCTAGTAAGGTTGCTACAAATTCTAATGAGGTACGTGACAGAGATACTCACAACACCTCCAAAGTCTGCACAAGTCCCAGCGTCGAAGGGATGCTGCCGCTGAGACTGTTGTTCTCGAAAAGCCTGCCCAAATTGATTCAGATGAAGATACTAAAATCATTGTCCAAATGATTATATCTTGTATAGGAATCGGATGGCCCATAAACTAAATCCGTAATTCTCATTATAACATTAAGAGGTTCAGCAAAATGACATGCACTCTCTCTCTCTCTCTCTCTCTCTCTCTCTCTCTTTCTCTCTCTCTCATTTAGTACACAAACAAATGCAAGTTCCTGTATAATTGGATATCATTTCCTCTCACATGCCAAAAAATGGAAAAGAAAACTTATTGCTGCTTATTCTTGCTGCAAAGATAAGCAAGAATAAGCAGAGAACATTATGCAACTGATTATGTACAAATAGCGAAATCAATGAACTTACACGTGTTTCAGAGTCATTTCTGAACTGAAAAGTTGAGATGGGATTTCACCGGAGAGTTGATTCTTTCCAAAGTGACTAAACACATAAGGAACTCAAGGTCTTTAGTATGTTGAAAACTTGAAATGAACATGTATAGGACTAATTAGCTTTAAACCACACATGCGAAGGCAAATTTTAAACAAAAAAAGTTAACATACAAGTGCTTCGCATTAGTCAGCATGTCCAGACCAGGTGTGGTCGCGTCAGAGACAGGGATAGCTCCAGAAAGCTTATTGTCAGCTAGATCAAGCCAATAAAGATTTGATAGATTACCAAGTTGGGCTGGTATTGGTCCACTGAAGCTGTTGGAATTTAGAGACCTGAAAGAATCCAATATGAGTATTGAAATATAAGCTTAAAACATAGAACCGTACAGTACATAGCTACTCATAACCCAACATTCAGAATAATTCAGTTGAAATTTTTGCAACAGAAACATTTGAAAAATTGGACGATATCAATGCAAAGAATAGACCTTTGCATGAAGATACCAAGGAGAAAAAAGAATTCCCATGTCAAAATTTTCTCCTTCAAAAGCATGAAGGAGTGAGTGCGGCCAGAGTGGTCAGAGGGTGTGAGGGCCATCGTAACTAGCATTCCACAGGAAGCTTAAGTATACTTACAAGCCCTTGCACATGACTTAACTAAATTTACAGAGCGCTTCTAAAATTTTGCAATACCATCAAATGCCTGGTAAAATTCATTTCAGCTCAAAAAGATTGAGGAAGCAATCAATTATTTTGTCAAATGTTTGTGGAAGGTTTAGTTACTTTCCATTTCAAATGTCCAAATATGTCAGAAATTTTGAGAGGGCGAATTATACTTATTCAAACAATAATTGCAGAGCCTGAAAGAAACTCTAAGATACCATAAGCTTGTAACAACTTAGTTTAGAAATTTAGTTTGTTCCGTCGTCCGTTCGCACTATAGTCATGTCACTCGGAAATACAAGCCTGATGCTGCATAAGAAAAATGGCAAAGTTCAAACACTTACAACATGACCAGCTGCTGCAGAGATCCTATTGTTCCAGGAATAGGACCGCTGAAACCGCTACCAATCAGGATTCTAGCATGCAAGTGGGAGCAAATTTGGTTAGTAACATGGTAGCTAAGTACATTTCAATTTGTATACGCACCAATATCGGTCTCCTTAATTAGCCACTATGTGAATACAATCAAAATGATCTTACAGGTTTGTGAGCTTCTTCAAATTTCCAATCGATGGAGGAATAGGTCCAGTCAAGCCTTTATTGTATGACAGATCCCTAAGGTAGAAGCTAATAGTCAGATTTTTTCTAGCAAAAACACAACAATTCCAAACAGCTACTACAAATAGAGTAGCAACCAAGTGCCCAGGCAGTACTTCATATCATGCCAATCAGGCATAAAAACAGAAGAATGCATTATGCATATCATCACATAATCTAGTGTCTCATGAACGCCTCATACAGCCAAGGATATTAAGCCACCATTTGTTTCGACGTTAAAGGTTATTCTGGGGAAAATATTTGCATTTAAAACATTTTACAGTGAAAAGATTATTTTTCCTATGGCCTTTTGGAGTTTGGCTGAGACATCAGAAAAAGTTTTCCAAAAGAACATAAAAACAACTCTCAAATAAACAAAATGAAAACAGCAAACATTGCAAGAGAACTTGTCAAAGTTGCATTTTTATAAACCAATCAAGGTGCATTTTGATAAATCAAACGACATAAGAAAATCAATAGCACCAGATCCTGGTTTTAAGAAGTGCAAATTAACTGCACCAAATCATGGTAAATGACTTCCAAACGTTTACGCCATAAGTTGTTCCACACCAATTTTATCTGACACATTTCTGCACAATATTCTTTTCACTTTGTATGATCCAAACTCGAGAAACTATCAAAGGTAAGGTACTTTTTGCAAAAGTATTTTATGTTGAAGCAAAAGGAGCATAAGTGGTATATGAATGATGATTCATTAGTTAGCACTGGTCTATTTAAGGGGGAAAGATGGACTAGAAAATGGAACACTTACAGAGTCTGTAATTCAGATAACAATTCAATGTCTCCAAACTGCTTCCCAGTTAAACCCATGCTAGCTAATGTACTGGAATTAAACAACTGATGGTTAATCTCAATTTTTAGCCGACCCCAAGTAATTGGGACATAAGGCTCAGATTGGTTTGGTTTATGGTTAATCTCAATTTGACTATTGCAGAAAAAGTAACCCAAAGTAAGCATTGTAAAAAGACCTGATGGGGACTTACATAGCTGTGACGCGGAAATTGGTGCACCGAACTCCTTCCCAACCGCTACCACAAGGATCCGACCCAATCCAATTGGGTGGTGTGTGGTTCCAGACATCTTTGAGAGAGTTCAAAGCAGCAACTACATCATAAACAAAATGGATTTCAAGCATCAAATGACACTCCTCAAACAAAAAACATAAACTCTCCATTCCATTCCTTGTAGAAGATAGACTTCATAATGGAGTTCTGTTAAAGAACAGCTTTCTACCTCACAAACAAAGATCAAATTTTGGTTTCGGTCTGTAGTTTTTGTTAGCTTAGAAGAGGATACGTTATGGAAGCGTTTCTAAACATTTGAAAAATGTAACAGGAACGTAATGGTAATGCATCAAGAATTTGGGAATGTATGAAACCATCTAAAGAATATTTTGGATACTTCTGATGAGTGTCGTAACAACTCAATGTTTTGCTATGTTCCATGGTACTTTGAAATTTTCCGGTATGCTTCGGTATGGGTCATTGAAAACATTTGAATTTCGGGACTCCCCTAATATTTCATTTTTGATATCCAAGGAAACCAAAATGCTTTGGCTTTTTCAATGTAAATGAAACGAAATGTTGTTCGGCTCACCCTCTTCTAATATTTCATTTGACCACTAATTTTCTAGTTGAAGGCATAGCTTTCATACTATCAGTATTCTGATTGCTCAATAACTATGAAGCACCGACACCTCTAGAGGTCGACGTATTGCAGTGTCGGACACGGGGACACGGTAGGGAAACATATGGGATTTTAATTTAAATTTTTGAGAGGGACACGGCAGGGTCAAAGAGTAATTTTTTAAAAAAATTGTGGTCAAACTGTAATTTTTTAAAATTTTCAGGGGTCAAACTATAATTTTTCAATAGGGTTGTATTGAATTTATGGATGTCTTGTTTTGTTTGAATGGTACTAGAACTATGGATTTTTTATTTTGTCCACATTTTGCTATTTTAACTTGGAAAAAAAATTTAAAAATATATAAATAATTAAATAAATATACACGTGTCGTGTCCCCCGCCGTGTCCGCGTCCCCATTTTTTTAGAATTCCCGTGTTCTCGTGTCCGTATCCGTGTCCGTGTCCGTGCATCATAGCTCAATAATCAAGCTTATTCGATACATCACTTAAAGAATTCTGACATCAAAAGCTAGCTTATGAAGGATCACCAAATATGAAGGCCATTCAAAACTTGGGAATAAAACTATGCATTCTAGAAGTGTGATTTGGTTGTGGTTTGGCTCTATTTGCTTGTCAAGAAATTGGCGCACGAAAATTTTCTGGAGGAAAATTTGAGTGAAAGGAAATGAAGGAAAAGGAATTGTAGTTCTCTGTATGCGTCCATTTGATAAATGAAATTGTGAGAAAGTCGAAAAATAGTAGTTCAATTGTGTAGTGAAGTGGCGTAAAAAAAAAAAAAAAAAAAACGATTGCTGCAAAAACTTACATTTTTTGCAGGACAACAAATCCTAATGGGAAAGTTATAGACGTGTATCCCACAACTTCACAACTTTCCTGCTTAATGAACGCATAAAAAGTACAAGAGAGTTGAATCAAAAACTTGAACTTGGCCTCTCAAATTTAAACAGCATCCACCAGGGGAGGTCAGTTTAATTCTCAAATTGGGAATAAACAGAAATAAAAACCTACTATATGTAGTTCTTGGGAGTTCATTTGTGCATTCATACTTGGGTGGAGTGCATCTGATCGTCTGGGTATTTGGTGTCTTTTGTCTTTAACTTTGCACTTTTTCTCGTTTGAGACTCCTAATTATATGTTAGACAGTTTAAAAGTATCGCTATTGCGTCAAGCCATGTCTGGATTATGATGAAAGACATCGATTGCATTGTGATTTATTTGTTTTGTATTTGTTTGACGATTAGTTTGGCTTTGTCCAAGTTTTTTGTAATGATCTCTGTTTTGTAAGTACTGCTGGGCGTTTATCAATACAATCTTCTCATTTTTTGACAAAAAAAAAATAAAACTAGCAATAATCTTCAGAAGAAATGAGAAAGGTCTGAAGAGAAAGAAGCCTACCATAACTTCTTTCAAATACTAATCAAGTAATAGAAATAGTACGAACCGATTCTGAAGCTCTCTTATATCAAATAGTAATACTATAACTAGAGATTTCAAGAAACTTAAAAAGTTAGTTTGGACAGAGGAATTGAACTTACAGTCCCGATTTTTCTGTGCTGCTACAAGTAAAATTGGAATGGAAATAACCAGCAGAGAGACATGAAATCTTGAACCCATTTTTCTCTAAGAAATACCCATACAGAACCCCTTCAGAAACACCCAAAATATTTCACTCAGTTCCTGTTTATCACTTTTATGACTCTTGAAAATAGTTTCTTTATGGTACCCACATTCTCATTGAATGCATTCAACAAGTGCACATGCAGCTGCAACGCATTCCAGCGCAAAGGTGGGTGAATTCGTAATAAATACGAAATTCGTACTACCTAACCAAAAGGTGACGAAAAAAACAAAAAGGTGGGTGAATTCGTAATAACTAACCAAAAGATGGGTGATCAAACGAATGGTGGAAAAAAAAGGTCAAGCACTTTACTTGAAATTCGTAATAACTAATCAAAAGGTGACGAAGACTTTCTAAACGTAAACCCACAAGTCTTTTGATTTGTCCGTCTTGTAAGTAGAAACAATCAAAGGGAACCGACGGGAAGCAACAGGGATGAGCTGTAAATTCACACATTTTGAGTTTAAAATTTGGCAATTTCTTGAGGTCAAGCTGCAATCAAGGACGAAACCAGAATTTTTTAAACACGGGGGCCGAATTATGAACAACAAATTTTGAAATTTCACGGTTCGGGAATTTGATAGTTTATTTGGTTTGGATTTTGAGGGAGGTTTTTTTTTTTGGATAATGAATGGAGAGATAAAGAAACGAGAGTAATAATTGAAGAGAAAACCAATTGGAAACCGTGCATAAAGAGAGGGGTTGGATTTTGAAACCCAAAACGAACATAGTCTAAAGTATTTAAATGTCTAAATAACACCCAATATACAAAATATATATAGTTTATACAAACTAAAATAACTAATCTTTAAAAAAAAAACTCCAAAACTACGCGGGGACTGTGGCCTCCATAAGCCTCCTATATAGCTCCGTCTCTGGCTGCTAAAGAAAAATCTCTTATAAATTTCTTAATCCCGACCGAGATGGCTTGCCTTTGACCAAATCAGAAAGGAATAGTGCGCATAAGTTCGTCCGGCTACTTTAACTGTTGAAAAAAAAAAACAGAAGAGAAACATTCCAAGGGGAAATATGTGCACGTTTATGGATGAGTTCAATAATTCTAGGAATTACTGACTAGATTTCCCCTTGGGTCATTTTCATTGAAGCATTCTATGAAACAAGTTGGGACCTGTACAATATATAAATCAAACCTTGCTATTAAAGAGGACAACGGTACGTACTACTTTTTTTGTGTGGAGTAAATGACTTGGACGGAACCAGGGGCCGTGCTGTGCCCTCCAAGGGAGGGTACAGTGCTGGCCTCTTCAAAAAATAGGTACCAAACTACCAATATTCTCACTCTTGGCCACTACAAATTGGTCCATAGATCTCACCATTGAAGATGGCCTCAACATATTCTTACCTCTCCTCCTCTTTACACCCATAGAAGTTTTCCAACCTCTGTTCCTCCTCACAAATAACAGCACTTAACTTGAATTTTTGCATAAGTGTGATATTAGGTTTCCCGAGCTCGTTCTGAACGTTTTGTCTGCGTTTCGATAGGTCTCTTTCATAGCCAACTGAGTTTACCATTTCCCCCATATGACTCGAGCTATCCTTGAGAAAAGCATTGAAGTTTGCATGCAAGGATTCTTCTTCCTCACCCATTCTTGTCCTCTTCCTCCCTTTCTTAGGTGCAGGATTAGCCGGGGCTGAGGTGGGTCGGGGAGTGGCGGTCAGGAGTGACCTATGCAGTGTGGAGGTCGGAGGTGTGGAGGCCGGAGGTTTGGAGTTCGGACGTGTGGGAGTAAGGGTGGGAGTGGAGGGGGTTTCATTTAAGAAGGAACCGTCAAATTCTGGACCAAAGTGAGGCATGTAAACATCATCCGGTCCACCAAATACATCCGCCATTGCCATTTGCACTGGATCCTCCGCACCCACCCCCGTTGCCCTATCCTTTCCAAAGAGGACAACCCAATCATCAAACATTGGGAATGGCTTCATGTTCATGTCTTTGGGCTTTTTTGGGTAGGCCTACACAAACATTGTAAGTTATTAGTACGAAATCTCATGCATTAACTATCAAATAAACCATTGATAGTTACCTTTTCGTACTCCGCCCACACTGTTGGGTCATCGACCACAATGCGTTTGTTGGTATGGTCCCAACTCATTCCACTAAGACCTGTTATGTCAAGTATCTTATGGTATGTTTGTTTCCAATACCTTACTTTTGAGTCGATGTGGGGGTTGGCCTTAATATTAGCATCTGGCAACACCTTTGCCAACTCAACCTCACAGTGTGTGAAGAACCCGGGTCTAAACTCATTTTCAGCAGGCCACTTCCACTTTTCAGAAAGCTCATTGATCATAACCTTGAGTAAGGTATCCTCTTCCACTTGCCTCCAACTCTTACGGGGCTTTTTGGAAGGACCTTCAATTTCAGCAAGTTTGGGTTCTTCGGTAGTCATTGCTGCCAAGTGCATTCAAATAGTACAACGTATATAAAAGGAGTATGACATTGAATAATGACTTCGATCAATTAGGAAAGCGGGATGTCGCAATACTAAAGCATTGAAAGTTACACATTGAAAGTTACAAGATCATACCACACAAGAATTATTAAGTTCAATTACAAGTACTTCAAACACTTATTAATACAAATGTCTCAAATATTTTCCACTAGTCCCCCACCATTACCTAACCAATTGTTAAACATGGCGGTAGCCAATGCATCCCTCCCCGCAGTCCATTCATTGGAAGCCTTGACGGTACCAATGTTGTCATCAACCTCCACATTGTGTAGATTGTCTTGTTCCCATTGCGTATACTCGGCCTCAATAGGATCGTTCGGCATCTCTCTCTTAATGAGGTTATAGATAAGGCAACAAGCTGTCACAATATGACATTGAGTCCTTATGGGGTAATAGGAGGCACATTTCAATAGTGTGAATCGCATCTTAAGAACACCAAAGCTTCTCTCAATGACATTCCTAGCTTGGGAGTGCTTCATGTTGAAGTACTCCTCTTTCGTAGCCGGGACGCCACCTTGCCTCCAAATGTTAATGTGATACCGTTGGCAGTGGTACGGTGCTAGAAAACCTTCCCCATTTGTGTAGCCACCGTCCACAAGGTAGTAATGTCTTGTAACCAATGGAAGTTACGACATTGACTGCGGAAAATGTAATGTACTCAAAGGAAACATGAACTTAGGATTTGAAATGTACCATGTGGGACTTTCAACCCAGTGGGTCTTGTAATAGCATTGTGAAGAATTCTAGAGTCTGTGGCCGAGCCTTCCCAACCAGACAATACATAGGAGAATTTTTTATCTCGAGTACAAACACCTAAGACATTAGTAAAGATCTCACCCTTCCTTGACCTATACCGTGGCTTGTCAACTGCCGGAGGATTAACTGGCACGTATGTTCCATCCAAAGCCCCAAGACAATTCTAGAAGAAATTGTGAAACAAGTGAAGTGAGAACTTATGGGGAAGAGTACTTACGGGAGAGTTTATGATTGAAAATGGAAGAAATAGCATTCATTGAACTCGAGTGTACCTTAAACCAACTCTGTCACGCCCACAATTTTCAACATAAATACTAATCATTTTCAATAAATAAAACTATCACTGAAGTACCGATAATACCCAAATTACATATTTTCCCTTGTTCTCAAAGTTAAATTCAAAGTTTACAATCCTGGCTCAAAGTCCCAAATTATACAAATACCGAAGTAATATTACAATTTACATTATTCATTCTTTCAAATACTACTTTCAAACAAATGCAGAAGATCTCCTCTCTTATACCTTCGCAAAACATGTTCAACAATCATACCATGCACGCCATGCCAACTTCCTTGCTTTGTACCTGAAAATGATAGGTTGAGCTACACTAGCCCAGTAGAGAAATCTATACTCAAGTTATATGAAAATGCGATGAAACATGCAATAAGTTAATGATTTCCAATCATCGAACAAGAGATACAACAGGGGGTACCACAAAGAACCGATGGATTACGATCACATAATTCTATACATCTTAAAGATATCCCTTACCATTCGTACATTAGACTAGGGGTAGCATGGAACACACACCAAACTAGCAAATTACAACAACTGTTCAACCATCAACCGACTTTTTGAATGAATGTCGCAAGCAACTTCCTCATTTCATACCATTCACCATAGAGTCTTAGTTCATGAAACCTTTCTTTTTGATTCCCAAAACAATTTAGAGAAAACTCAAGGCCATTACAGATCAAGCTCCGTTGATTCGAGGTTGAATGCCGGAGTCCGTTGATTTGTGCCCAAATACCGGATCCGTTGATTCGCTCAAGAATACCGGAGGATTTTTATCAAAATCCTCTTTTCAAAATCAAATTTCATTCTTTAATAAAACCTTGATAGAACCAACCTTTCATTCTCATTTTCAACAATTACGATCTCAAGCAACCAACAGTACAAATATCAACACAAACTTCTAAAGTCAATCACAATTTCTTTCATCATGTGAGACATTCAACTATGTTACCACCCCTTGCGTCACGTTGAATTCTCTCCACCTGGGTTTCCGCATTTCCACACCTTGCGTAACGGGCCCTCTAGAGTCCTCGCATTACCACACCTTGCGTTGCGGGACCCTCTATTCAAGTTCTCAATTTAGGCATACACACACACATCAACAATCGATATACAAGCAGACAGTTCTCCGTAGTTCACATTCTTTCATTTATCCTCACATAGGGCAATACAAACAAATAAACATGTCACAATGTTCATTGACAACTACTCAAATCTAAATTATTCCTCTATGTCTGTCATGATATACTTTGTCATGCACCGGACCCAACATTGGCTCTATGACACACCACTCGCTAGGTTCTATCCTAGAATCTCTTAGAACGAACATCCAAGGAATTTAGAAGGCTCCACTTCCGTCCGGACCTCTAGGCAAGTCCCTCTCGATGAACTAAGCATTCCACGTTATACCTTATAATCTACGATACTCGATAACCCCTCTACTATACGTTTTCCAATTCACCGATCACCAATTCATGTCACGGCGCCTAAAGTGTCAATATCGTTGACCACGTCATGCCACAATCATTCCCAAGTACAGTCAAGTTCATTAGAAGCATCCCGATCAAGCATTAACCAACTACGATACTACTCTTTCTTTACTAACGGGAGACCAACGAGACGAGGGTAACTTAGATTAACCCAAGGTATTCAATTAAACATGCTTGGAATAGGTTTGGAGGTGTCCAAAAGGGTTTAGAAGTGATCGGAGATCAAAACAGTCGAAGTATAAGCAAGGTGGGAAAAACTGCCCAGAAAGTCAAGGAGTATTGATACCAGAATTTTGTATCAATACTGCAGAGCTTGGAGTATCGATACGGTGATGGAGTATCGATACGGTAGAGTCTGGAGTATCGATACGGAGAAAGAGTATCGATACGGTTACGTTACGACAGATTTCTGATGCTACTGGAATGCAGATCCTCTCAGCGTATCGATACGCAAACAACCGTATCGATACGGGGACATTACGAGCGGCGATTCTGTGCAGAAAACTCAAGGACAACACAACACAATAATCAACGATCTAAGGCACGATTACCCCATGAAATCAACTCATAAACACATAACAAGAGCAAGAATCCCTACCTCAATGATCAAAGATCGAAGATCCAACCCAAACGAGCGAGCCCTAGCTTTTTGAATTGGAAATCCTCCGTGAAACTCTTCCTCCGAGCTCCACCCACGCGATCCACGAGTCGAGAATACTTCCAAATGGGGAAGAGGAGATGCATCTTCAAGCAATCGAGGTTTGTTGCAAGTTTTGAGGTGGAACGAAGAGAGAGAGAGATGGGCCGAGAGGGGAAGAGGGAGCGGAGAGGGCGAGACCTGAGGAGAGAGAGAGAGGAGATAAAAATGATCCCCTACAATGCACACACACACCTTATATAGTCCCATATCTTTAAACTACACATTTACCCCTCAATCTTCCATTCATTCACTTACGTCCCCAATTCACATATTCACTAATTAATCCATTTTTTTTTCTCAATTTGGCATTTAATCGATATTTCAAAAATTAAAATTATTCGGGTCTCTACAAACTCCATCTACTATCGTGGTAGTTAGGAGGAACAGGCTCGGGCTTTTCTAGGAGCATGTTGTAAAGCCGCAAGACGGCTTGGAGCACGGCATTGAAATGCCTGCTTACTGTTTCACCCGATCTCCAAAACTCATATTTCGTACGTTTCTGCTTTGTATGGTGTGAAATGATCCACAAGAAAATGGCAACCCTCTCCTTAAGACATACGTATCGCGAGTCCCCTAATCCAACACCTCGGACTAAAAAGCACAACCTCAAGAACGTATGTCTATTCACCCTCAACCGATCGTAGCAATCACTTTCATTACCCCTCACAAGCCTATTGAGGTTATCTACTTGGGTCTGGTAAAAGTTCGGATTAGGAGACAAGTGTGGACATGGACGTCGTTTTGTGGAGGTTATGAAGAAGTAGAGGCGAAACACAGCCAATGTAGAAGTAACAAAGGCAGATAACGCCATGACTGCCTTTTCGTTCCTTCTTCTCCTTATTTGGGTTCTGTTTAATCTAGCCATCCTATCATACACTCATTTAGCACATATCTGAAGGAAAGCAATAGGTTAAAGATGCAACTGTTTTAACAAGCAACTGTGATGCAGGGCAGAATTATGAAACGAAGAACAAACGTGTAACAAGGACAATCACAAACGGGATAGATATAGAGAAACACTCTCTAGACACTTTATTAATCAATAATCATCAAAAACTGCGTAGCCCTAAGGCTTACAACTCCTTAAATAAGAAGCAAACCCTAAACCGACTAGGAAAAGGAAAAATTACCAATTTTGGAAAGTTCCAAAATTATTACATATTCTGAAAATATAAGGAAAAACAAAATTTCTCCAACAAGAACGGAAATTAATAGAATTTCCTACCAAAAGTTATAAGCAAAAAGATTATTTCCTAAAACGGCAAATTTGGCCTTTCGGAGCCCTAAACGGCCGAAAACGGCTAAAAAACGAAAACCACATGGCCGTAGGCGATGTGTCTTGACCGTTGGGCCGTTTTGGATCGAACCCAAGTGGTCTCAACGCTAAATCCTTCGGTCAGTTTTGATTTCTACTAGTCAATTTTTGATTTGCTTACGGTGATACTCCTCCTCTTGGGCTATTGCATCATCCTCCCCTTCTGAAAAGAAATTCGCCCTCGAATTTGCCCCATCATCCGACGAACTGTCCCCTTGGAAAGGAACAAGGTGCTTCACGTTAAAGACATCAGCAGTTCGGATATGGCTTGGCAGCTTCAAACGGTATGCATTCGGATTGATCTTCTCCACAACCTCAACAGGACCAATTTTGCGGGCCGCAAGCTTGTTATACTCCCCTTCTGGAAACCGGTCCTTTGTAAGGACGGCATAAACAAAGTCACCAACCTCGAACTCCACAACCCTGCGCTTCTTGTCCGCGGCCTCTTTGTACTTCTGAGTAACACTGTGCAAGCGCTGCTCAGTAGTTTTATGAAGTTGCTGTAGATCTCTCATAAACTCCTCAGCTCCCTTACTAGCTCGTGTCAAGTCAGGAACAAGAGCCAAATCAATCGGGGCACGAGGATTGAAACCGTAAACAATCTGGAATGGGGAGAGACCTGTGCTTCGATTAACGGAACGGTTGAAAGCAAACTCAGCTTGGCATAATTTCTGATCCCAACTCCCACGATGGTCTGCATATAAGCTACGGAGCAAATTGCCCAAAGAACGATTTACAACCTCAGTCTGACCATCTGTTTGAGGGTGATAAGCCGTGCTAAAAGCCAGATTGGTGTTTGCCATCCTCCACAAGCAACGCCAAAAATGGCTCAGAAACCGCGTGTCACGGTCAGAAACAATGGACTGGGGCAGGCCATGCAAGCGATAAACCTCAGAAAAATATAATTGGGACACCTTGACCGCATCGGTTGTCTTCTTACAAGCGATGAAGTGAGCCATCTTGGAAAACCGATCCACCACCACAAAGACAGAATCATTACCTCGCTGTGATCTCGGCAACCCCAAGACGAAATCCATGCTAACATCAGCCCAAGGTTGTGATGGGATGGGCAATGGCATATATAGACCAGCATTAGAAGCCGTACCTTTGGAGACTTGGCAAGTGTGGCAGCTTCCCACAAATTTGTAAACATCCTTCCGTAAAGTTGGCCAAAAATAAGAAGCAGACACCAATGCAAAGGTCTTGTCACGCCCCACATGCCCCTCATCGTGCAACTCTTTAATAATTTTGAGACGAAGACTACCCTCCGGAACACACAACGCATTCCCTTTAAATAGAAAACCGCCATGCTCATGAAAATCAGACTGATCTCCACCTGCGATCTTCCCAAGAACAGTAGAGAAAAATGGATCAGCCAACAACAACTCACGAAAAGCATCCAATCCAACTACCTTGCTGCGCATTACTGTGAGCAGGTTGGTACGGCGACTGAGGGCATCGGCAACCTTATTCAAAACACCAGACTTGTGCTTGATAACAAAAGAGAACTGCTGTACATAAGCAGCCCATTTAGCATGCCGACTGGAAAGCTTGTCTTGCGAGTTGAGGTGTTTCAACGCCTCATGATCCGAATATAAAACGAAATCGCTGTGTATGAGATAATGATACCAATGCTTCAACGACTGAACCAAGGCATAGAACTCCACATCATAAGTGCTATAGTTCAGTTTTCCCCCATTCAGCTTCTCACTAAAATAGGCCACAGGCTTGGAGCCTTGGCTAAGGACAGCCCCAATTCCAACCTTGGACGCATCACAATGCAACTCAAAAGGTTGTGAAAAGTCCGGCAACACTAGAACCGGGGCAGAAGTTAGTTTCTGCTTGATCAACTGAAATGCCCTGGAGGCTGCTTCATTCCAAGAGAACCTCCCACCCTTCATACAATCCGTGATAGGAGCCGTAATAGTGCTAAAGTGCGGAATAAAACGACGGTAAAAAGAAGCCAACCCATGAAAACTGCGAATATCAAACAAAGTCCGAGGTTGTGGCCAGTCTCGAATTGCCTCAACCTTAGACTCATCTACTGAAATCCCATTCTTGGAGACGACATAACCAAGAAAAAGCACAGAATCCGTCATAAACACACACTTTTTAACAGCTCCATACAATTTTTCAGCACGCAAAACAGTAAGAACCTCACGTAAATGCTGCAAGTGTAATTGAGGAGTGGCACTATAAATCAAAATATCATCAAAGTAAACGACAACAAATTTACCGATGAAAGGCCGTAGCGTCTGGTTCATCACTCGCATGAAAGTGCTCGGCGCATTGGATAAACCGAACGGCATAACAAACCACTCATACAGCCCTTCTCTGGTCTTAAACGCTGTCTTCCATTCATCTCCCGGCTTGATACGAAGTTGATGGTAACCACTTTTCAAATCCAGCTTGGTAAAAACCTGAGCACCTCCCAACTGATCTAATAAATCATCCAATCTCGGCAGCGGAAAACGATACTTCACTGTGATCTTGTTAATTGCCCTGCTATCCACACACATCCTCCACGACCCATCCTTTTTGGGAACCAATAATGCTGGAACTGCACAAGGGCTAAGACTCTCCCGAATAAAACCCTTGGACAGCAACTCCTCCACTTGTTTTCGCAACTCCTCGTGCTCCTTTGGACTCATTCGATAATGGGGTCGATTAGGCAAACTAGAACTCGGCACCAAGTCAATCTGGTGCTGAAGATCTCGTAACGGAGGTAACCCATCGGGTAACTCAGTTGGGAACACATCTGCGAATTCAACAAGAAGGGGCTGGATCGGAACTGGCACTTTGTGCTCAAAACCTGCTGGTAAACTCTCCTTTGCCACAACAATAAACACAACTTTGGTGGCCGATATCTCTCCTTCGAATCTGTACCTTTGTTAGAAGATTAGTACCCTCTCCACTTTGTGGTTTGGATATAATCTCCTTAGCAGGGAGCAACTTAACCGTCGTACCCCCTGATTTAAGGGTATATGTGTTAGAACCTCCGTCATGCATCACCTTACGATCAAACTGCCACGGTCTTCCCAACAAGAGATGACACACATCCATCCCCACAACATCACACCAAATCTGATCCTTATACTTAGAACCAACAGAAAACGAAACCAAACAGCGCTTGGTTACCTTAACTTCGTTGCCCTTCTTCAGCCACGCCAGCTTGTACGGGTTGGGGTGCGGCTCCGTCTTCAATCCGAGTTTTTGCACTGCCTCGTCGGACACCACATTCTCACAGCTACCCGAATCTATCACAAAACGACATACTTTTCCTCCTATTGTGCAGGTGGACTGAAAGACGTTACCACGCAGCCAAGAATCTCCCTCTACTTCTCGAGGAGCATAGCAGGATCTTCGAACCACCAATAATGGCCCGACATCCCCTATAACTTCTTCCACATCTCCATCAGGTGAGTCGGTCGACCGTTGGGACTCATCATACACCGCTTCCTGGTCATACTGCTCATAACGTTCACTAACAATCCCATCAGCATCTGCAAACAAGGCCTTACCCAGTCTATCCCCTTTTCGACACTCAACAGCGCGATGACCAAGCTCTCCACATTTGAAACACTTAGACCCCGAAACACCCGCTCTAATGGCCTGCGGAACAACAGGTGTTGAATTGCCCGTAGGCCGAATTGGCATTGGGCTGGGCGTTGTTCGGGCAGCGACACCCCAGGTAGGTGCAACAGATCTGCGGTTTGCTTGCCTCTCCAATTGCAAGGCTCTCTGATGTGCCTCCGAAACAGAATACAGGTCAAACATATTCAATGTTAATTGGAACTGCTCACGCAAACCTCCAACGTACCTCGAAACCAATTGCTCCTCCGTTTCAGCGATATCATTCCGGACCACCAACTGATGAAACTCTGTAGTATAATCATCCACCGAACGGGAACCCTGGCGGAGATTCTGCAATCGCTGATACATCAAACGAGAATAGTTGTGGGGAAGAAAAGCCACTCGCATCTTTTTCTTCAATTTTTCCCACGAACTAATCTTCTCCTTACCCTGCCTTGCTCTGGATAGCTTCAACTGCTGCCACCAAGCTGCAGCCCTACCTCGAAACCTGGTAGCAACCAACGCGACCCGTCTGTCCTCCGGGACACGCTTGAAGTCCAAGATCTCTTCGATAGTTGCGACCCAATCAAGGAACTCCTCCGGTGCCAAACCCCCCTGAAACTCAGGAAGATCAACCTTCAACCCCGATTCCCATTGCCGAGAATCGCGGTCCGCCATGAACCCACGACCGTTTTCCCTTCGTTGAAAGAAACCGCCGCCTCCGGCCGCTCCTACTGCAAAAGGGTTTCCGGTCTCTTCATCACTCGCAGCCTCCTCCTCATACAGAGGATTTAGGTTGATCGAGCGACGGCGAGGCTGGTTCGCAACAGTAAGGGCAGCGACCTGATCGGCTAGGGCAGCGACCTGGGCAGCGACCTGTTGGATCCGAGCCTCTGTTTGTGCTTCTCGCGCGACGCCATCCCGTTCATAAACGTCCTCCATAAAAGCAGTACGATCACCACGTCCCCCACGACCTCCAGCAGCACGTCTCGCGGCCATAGTCGAAATCGGAACTGTGCTCTGATACCACTGATGCAGGGCGGAATTATGAAACGACGAACAAACGTGTAACAAGGACAATCACAAACGGGATAGATATAGAGAAACACTCTCTAGACACTTTATTGATCAATAATCATCTAAATCTGCGTAGCCCTAAGGCTTACAACTCCTTAAATAAGAAGCAAACCCTAAACCGACTAGGAAAAGGAAAAATTACCAATTTTGGAAAGTTCCAAAATTATTACATATTCTGAAAATATAAGGAAAAACAAAATTTCTCCAACAAGAACGGAAATTAATAGAATTTCCTACCAAAAGTTATAAGCAAAAAGATTATTTCCTAAAACGGCAAATTTGGCCTTTCGGAGCCCTAAACGGCCGAAAACGGCTAAAAAACGAAAACCACATGGCCGTAGGCGATGTGTCTTGACCGTTGGGCCGTTTCGGATCGAACCCAAGTGGTCTCAACGCTAAATCCTTCGGTCAGTTTTGATTTCTACTAGTCAATTTTTGATTTGCTTACGGTGATACTCCTCCTCTTGGGCTATTGCATCAAACTGTATTCTGGAACAAGTAACTGTTTTGGAACATTTAGGCGGTAACAAAGAAGAGGATCTCAACATATTGTTACTGTGGTGAAAGGATTTGATGTTTATGTGTATTAGAAATTCACTCGCCTATCTTCTGTTTGGTGTAATGTCAGCTAGTAGCGAGATCATAATCTATACATAACAGTATCACTATTACAACATCATAAAATCATCAATAAGCTCTAATGACTCTGGAAAAAGTGAAACGAACCAATGAAGATACCGAACATAACACCAAAGCAAGGAAATAGATGATTCTTGGAAAAACAGAAGTATATGATCGTGAATCAGGTGACTAGGCTAAATGTAAATACAAAATCGAATTCGACTGCATGAATTACCATCTATGTGCATACATAACATGATTGAAATCAACACACTTCTGGATGTCCTCCGCAAGTAATCATTAATAGTCGGGTAATCAAACAAAAAGTTCCATTCCATCGTTCATTTTCTTCACATGCTTCAATTGAACACACACACACACAGACAGAGTTGTTCATACAACAGCAACACCACACATGCAAGCCCCAAATCGAAAATCAGCCTTGAACCCGTGTTATGCATGGCCCAAATCAAAACTTTTATTACGATTTTTGGGTTTACAGAGCAAGTCTTCTGGGTTTAACAGAAGACAACACACAAATCAAACTCAAATCAACTAAAACGAAATCATAATCCAATCCATAGCCAACAAATCGAACTCAAATCGAAACCCTAACCACAAATCGAAAACGAAATCAAAATCAAAACCCTAACCAGAAATCTCATAATTTACTGATCGCATGACTGTGAATCGAAATGAAGACAAGGTTTAACTACTAACCTCAAATCGCCCAAGGATCGAACCAGAATCACCAAAAAATCACACCAGAATCGCACCACAGAATCGCACCACAAAGCCCACATATTTTCTGCTTTTTCGTACGGTGAAGAGGATAAGCCGAAGAGGAGATGGAGAGGGGGTATTAGGGAGGGCAGAAGTGGCAAGATTTCACCTGTATTGCCCTGGATTAGTTATGGCTACCTCCGGAGGTGGCCATAAATTAGTACCATCTGGCATGTGTTAACGAAGAAGGGGAGAAACGAATACAGGAGCCCTTAATCTTGTCAAACGGTGGAGTAAGGAACCAATACACCCGGATTACGAAATACACCCGATGGATACAACATCTAATCGGGGCCTAAAATTGTTAAAAAAAATTCATAACAAGTAGTAGAATTATAATTATTTATAAATATTACACACACACACACACACACACATATATATATTATTTTTTAAATTTTTTAAATATCTCACGGTTCGGTTCGGTTCGGTTAATCCACAGATTTGAAATAAAAATCCAATCCTAATCCGTATCTCACGGTTTTTTAATTTTCAAATCCGTGTCCGGACCATTAATCCATGGACAAAATCCAAAAGGCACGGATCGGTTCGGTCTGGACCGGTTTCATGGTTCTCAATTTTTCTTGGACAGTCCTAATAAACCCATATTTACATAAGTTTAAATGGGTTGAAAATGGGTTCAATATGGGTTGAAGTTAAAACAACCAAACAAAGCCCAAATCTAAAATTCCCGTAGGTCAGCTTTTCACGTACGTACTGGTATTTTACTCTCACCCACCAGCCAATGATCCACGTGGAGGGGGGCCCTCCCACTTTTCCCCTCCCTCTCGTTCTTTTACTCCAAGGTAAGAAATTTTCAAAAAAAATTTAGAAAATCCACACCTTTACCAGCCGAACCTTTTCTCTTTTTTTTTGTCAAACGGAATGCAACCAGCCAAAAATTTACAAACCACACGCACACAGGCACGCACACAAATATATTGGGCAATGCATGGAATGGAATTGAGAAGATTAATTTTCAAATTATGGAATTTGAGATATTGTAATGGTTGCATTTTTTTGAGATAACTATTTGCTTATATTTTATAATGGTAAATCTTTTGTAATGATTTTTTCTTGAAATTCTTTGTAGACCAACTTTTGTATAAAAAATATAGGGAGGCCTCATGTAAAAAGTTCGCTTCCGGCCTCCAAAACTTATGAGCTAGCCCTGCCTACTGTGTCATTCCATTTCCTGTCCTTTTCCCTTCCTTTCCCTCAATAAGTCCAATACTTATACAGGGCTTTAAAGCAGTACACAAGGGTGCCATAATAATCCAGAAAACCAATTTACATGGACCTTAGGTGTCCGAGTCAGCTTTGACGCACCTCAACTAGTCCAAACCATTTGCTCACCAAAAAGAAGTAGCTTTCTTTCAACTCAAATGTCCAGGGTAGCTTACACACACCTTAACTAAACCTGGGATCTAATTCCACCGTCTTATTGACAAATCACAAAGTCTTCCTTAATCTAGAATTTGTACATCAATATTCTGATTCTAGCTTAGTTTTCCGCGTCTTACCTCTGAGGCTTTGACAAAGATTATTCTTTACTCACAAATCTGGTACTTTCCAACAAAAAGAAACAAAAGCTAAGAATTCAATTCCACGATACAAATATACAAGGATCAACGCCAACAAAAAATGTTCTACTTAAAGTGCAAGTCATATTCTCTACTTAAAAGGCAAACCAAAGATTCTATGAACCAATTCAGAATGCAAGTTACTGATCTCACTGTGGCTCTACCTTTGCTGGCAGAAATGCCCCACTGTAAACAAAGAGGCTTTCATCGGTATAAGGATGGTTGTACCCTTTATTCGCCCCTTCATAGCTAGCCGACGTGGATGCAGAGTCAGCATTGGGATTCAAACCGGCGATTTGCATGATGCTCTCGATCTCTTTCACCACCTCACCCATCGTAGGCCTCTCCGCTCCTACTTCTTCAACGCACCTCAGTGCCAGGTCCACAAACTTCTCTAAACCTCCCAATGTGATGCCCAAAATGGCTGGGTCAATAATTTCTTGGAGGTTATATCCAACTTTTGTCCTGTCCATTTTCTGCCTCACCTCCCTTACAATGTATTTTCCTTTATCGATCGGTTGTCTTGCGGTGACCAGCTCTAGCATTACCACTCCATAGCTGTAGACATCACTCTTTTCGGTCAGTTGTTGGGTCATGTAATATTCAGGATCCATATAACCCTGCACGAGCAAAATACTCGAATTATAGTCGAGAATCCTTAGCAATATCATGGATCTTCAAAGAACTTAGGGTTAGTTAAATTGTTGAATATCACATACTCCATGTATAAAGAGCGATTCCTTCTTTATCATCCGCAAGGAATTACATTTTTATCATCAAATAAAAGAAAATATGAGTGCTTCCTTGCGGCTCCATAAATTTGTGAATAGTGCAAAAATTTTCTATTATATATGAGTGCTTCCTTGCATAACATGGACTTGAGTGGAGGTGTCAACTGCGGGTACATGTCTGGGTGTAGGAGTTTCCTGATTCCCTTGGTGAAGAGAGAACATGCACTACTCATCTTTCTTAATACGCATATGTTACTTTCAAGTGTGAAACTATGGTTATTGTGTGACACCGAGCATTATAAACCGTATAAAAGGTCATGTATAGTCTCATGGTGGATTCAAATTACTGGACATGTTGGGTAAATGTCAAACTACATAGAATGTACACGAATCTCCAACAGACCTTGTGATTTGTTTTACTTTAAGGTGTGGACCAGAAAGGAGCCAATACTTCAACCAGCTAACACTGGACCGAAAAATGATAAAAAAGAAATAGGTAGGTATAGGAAGAAACTATAGAATCCTCATAATTATCCTATATTTCGAATAAAAGATAGAGGTTTCACTGCTGGTTTTTCAAATCAGGGTTGTGAAGAAAATTACTGACCATTGTACCCTTGACTTGAGTGGTAACATGACCTCTTTCTGGGTCACCAAGGAGCTTGGATAGACCAAAATCAGCAACTTTTGCATTCAAGCGGTCATCCAGTAAGATATTGTTCGATTTGATGTCCCTATGTATGATCGGAGGGTTAGCAAGCTCATGTAGATATTGCAAACCTTTTGCTGTTCCTAGGGCTATTCGAAGCCGCCTCATCCAATCCAACTTGATTCCTGACTTCCCTGCATAAGTAACATGCATTTTTATCCCCTTGAATGCATGTGATCGCATAATCTAGTTGTGTAGTTAACAAATTCTGGGGATCCCCCCTCTTTTTGCTATTGAAGATATGTGAATGCTAATTGTATGGAGAATATTTCATTCTAATCATTGTGATTTTCTTTGTTGCTCGTTCAGCTACAATCAACTCATGCAAGGTACCCAATTTTTTTAGTATAAGAACTACCTAATTCTATGATACAAACTACGTTACAATAAAGCATTTCTCTAATAGCTTGAGCTTTTGGGTAAGTTGGTGGATATAACAATTTAACTACCTCGTAACAAAGTGATAACAAACATGAAGATTGCCATTACCGACAGTGGCCATATAATAGCAACCGACTGTAAAGCAAGAAGCATAAGTGTCTCTAATTGTGAAGTTTTTTTTTTATCGCCGGAAGTTAATATTGTTAGAATAGTTAGATTAACACTTTGAAGGAGGAGATGAGCTCCTGACCTCCTTTCTCCTAGGACTTAAGTGCACCCTCGATGCTGTTGGGCCAAAGGCCTCTTGCCTCCAATTATGAAGAATTAACGAGTATTCAAGGATCTGTTTTGATTTCCTTGAAAATAAAAACAGAAAACAAACATGATACCAAACAGGCCCAAAGTACCTGAAAGACTCTCCTTCAGGGTACCATTTGGAATATACTCATACACTAACATCTGTTCGCCTTGCTCAAAACAGAAACCCACGAGGCTGACAACGTTTTTATGATGTACCCTGGATAGAAGCTCAATCTCAGTCTTGAATTCGTGACCACCCTGCAGTGATCCTGTTTGAGCCTGTTTGACAGCAACCAGTTGTCCATTGGGAAGAATTCCTCTGTACACCTATAAATCAAATGAAATGCGAGCATAAGGAAGCTATGCAGCACCGTGGACTACTCTTCAGATATTTCATGAAACGGAAGAATTTTTTTGTTCCAGATGATATCAGGAACTGAAACATAATCCAACATACAGTTGGTTTACAGAATTTTCAGGAATGACTTTCCTGAATATATGATGCACCTACTCTAAAGTTAAGGAGGTAAAACACTCCATATGATTCTTCTGAGCTTCACTAACTTATTCTGTGTAACAAGAATGTGGAAATTTAACCTTTCCGTATCCGCCAGTTCCGATATCGTTGGTTTCTGAAAAATTGTTTGTGTATTTCTTAAGCTCTTCAAATGAGAAGGACCTAGCTCCTCTTAACTGAGGAACATCTCCACTGTTTTTATTTGGGTCCCAAGAAGCTGCATGAGAATGACATTCAGGCAATAAGTAGAACCGTCATTCAGGCAATAAGTAGAATCGAAGAATACAATTTAACTTAAGCAAATTATACGTGTCTAAAAACAAAAAAACTACAAACTCAAGGAAATAACTAGTTAAGATTAGCTCCAAGTTTACCAAAAGGATTGTTCTGTTTATCAGCTGTTTCAGCTCTTCTCTTTTGACGGAAAGCGTAAATTCCCGCAAGGAGGGCGAGTAGCACTAGGACAGAACCACCAACTGCCGATCCGATAATTATGGCAGTACTTGATGACTTGTGAGTTCCTGTGGATCCTTTTTGGATGAAAAAGGAGAAAGAAAGCTCAGAATGATACATTACATAACAAAATAGGTAACATATTGAGATATCATATTTGAGTAAACACCTTCAAAATATGGGTCACCATTGAAAAAAAAGGGTCCGAATTCGTGGGGAGGCTTGAAAGTTTGGCTGCTCAACACAAACCCAATTCCTGTTCGATTGAAAGCATCTTGACCCACTGGAGGAAAAACTTCTAGTCTCAACACAAAGTAATTATCCGTATTTATAGTCGGATTACTGAGGGAAACTGAATCTACCGGGAGTAGATCTGAGTTAAAAAACTTCATCAGGGAGTCCGCGAGAGATGTGTAGATAGTTGGGTTTCCAAGGTCTGAAAAGGAAAGAGCTCTGAAGTATAGAGTACCCACGTATGCATGGGCACATCTACAGTTGGGGCTTGAGAGTTGATGTGCATTGCATGTTGCAGGAATACAATGGTTTTCTGGTGTTGGATATGTGGAATTAATCTCTTGAAGGCCACAGTATGGGCTTGTCCCTTCAATTTCCTGACAAAATGGATTTCCCGCGAGTCTGCAGAAAATTTAAAATTTAAAACAAATGTAACACTAAGCTTATAAAATGTAGAGTACATATTAGTTTTTCCACAAACTGTTGGTGATAAAGTGGCAAAAAGGTCAAATAATTTAGCTTACTGCTTACATTAGTTGTTTAATTTTGAATCCTGATCTCTGTGTAAAGCCAACTATAGAATTGTTCTGCAAATCTATGAGTGTAAGTTGGCCGCTATAGCTGGAGCCGACGTCCAAAGTGCCATTAAGCTGGTTGTTCCTCAATACCCTGAGACAACAAACCAGAACAAGTTTTTCAAGAGAATCAACTGTCATAAAACGAAGGGAGGGTAAGTCATATTTTTTTTAATCAATTGGGTTTCTATACTATATAGTAAACACAGTTTTGGTAGCCGTTTTGTGATATGAGATTGAACTGAAACCCCTTTTTGTTTGGTTAAGCAATAAGAATATATGAACTGATACTCACAGAGTCTGTAACTGAGGAAGGGTGAAGAAGCTGACCGGAATTTGACCTTGAAGTCCTGTGTTTTCCATCACTCTGAATATATTTAAAAACATATAATAGTGAATCCTCAAAAGCTGAAACGTGAGTGAGTCAAAGGATTAAGAGAAGAAGAACCTGGACTAAACTACTAAACTAAATTAGAAGGCTATTCTCACGTTCTTTATTCTACGCAGGCATTTAAAACTTAAAAATATGAAGTTAATGAAAAATATGAGGCCTTTTATGAAACAACTTTCATGTATTTTGCTTATTGGAACATACTGGGGGAGGAAAAGGAGTAGGTACAAAAAAAAACCCTCTCTCTCTCTCTCTAAAAACCTCTTCCTCTGCCTTCTAGGTTTTTCTGCTTTTTCCGCCGCCTGGGGGGGGAGGCGCCTCCCTCCCTCCTCCCCCCGGGCCCCTCTTGTTTTCCCTTTGTTTATCCCTTTCCCTAGCCGTGCTCTTGCCTCCTCCGGCCTTCATCGTCTCTTTCTCGAATTTGCTTCGTTACCTTCCGTTGTTGCCGTTCGCCGCCGGTTTCCTTCTTGTGGGTCACCGGTTTCTTAACGGGCTGGCGCGATGGCGGCGGTGGGTGGCGATGATGCGCGATCCCCCTCCGACTTGGTTCTTGGGCCTCGTCTCGGTTCGCCTAACGGCTTGGCGGCGATTCGCATCCCTGGCGATCTCCTTCTCCGGCCGTTTTCTTTCCGTGCTCATTCCTTTGCCCTGTTTGTTTGGTGGTCTGGAGCGAGCGTGCATCGCCGATTTGGCTTTGGTGGCTGCAGGTGGTGGCGGGTGGTGTTTTGCTCGGGCATCGGTTTGGTCTGTTGTGGATGTGGTGGTCGGCGTCGGTGGGTGGCTGGGTGTTTTTCGTGGAGAAGGCTGTCGGCTTGTTGTGGTGGAGCTTGTGGTTAGGTTTGGGTTTTTTTTTTGGTTTTTTTTCCTTTTTGCAGGTGGAGGTTGTTTGCGTTTCGGTTGTGGCCTGAGGCTTGTGGTGGATCCGACTGTCGCCGTCTCTGTTTTTTTGCTGCCCGGTGGCTCTGGTTTTTCTTCGTTTGTGGGCGCGAGCGTGCATCGCCGTGTTATCGGCTTTGGTGGCTGCTTTTGGTGGTGGTTGTGGATGTGGGTCTTGGTCGGCGGGGAAGCGGAGCCGGCGGTGGTGGGCGGGCGTTTGGCCGGCGTGTGGTGGTTTGGCTGCTTCTGTTAGGATTTAGGTTTTGGTTTGGGCTTCTTTGGGTTTTTTGGGCCTAGCTCATTTGTTTGGGCTGGGTTCCTCTTGGGTGGGTTGGTTCCTTACCAACCTTTGGGTTTTTAGGTGTTTTTTTCATCCTGGTTTGGGCTCAGCCTGTTGGGTCTAAATTGGTTTCCTCCGCGTGGTGCGTGGTTAGGAGTAGAGGGTCTTGGGTGGTCAGGCCGGTGTATCCAAGCCCCTATTATCTCTGTACATTGTGTTATGAGTTAATGAAATTATCTTTTTGCCGATCAAAAAAAAAAAAGGAGTAGGTACAATCACGAGGCTAGCTCAGATATGTTGGTAGAATCACAAAATATGAGGCCGTGCAACCGTGTATCACACATTGGTAGGCCAACATCTCAGGGTGGTGGACGAGTGCTGGTAAAAAGAAGAGGCCAGTCGCAATTAGAGACTACATCTACCATAGAAGGTACTTGCTATTTAATGGAATATGTTATCACTAATTCAAGGACCATCTCTACCGGTACCGACTTTTGCCTTACACAAATGCTTGATTGCTTGACAAGCAGAGGAGAAAAGATAGTTCATGAAACAAATTCCACCACCCAGAGTTCATAAAAACGAGAGGGCATTGGCTGGCGGCTGTAATATGGCTCAGTTATCAGCACCAAAGCCCAAGAGAACACCAGAAGGAGTGAAATGTTTCAAGTGCAAGTACTCCAAACACAAAAAAAGACCTAACATACAAGATTAAGTTTGTGTGAGGAGGCATAAGTGAAATACGCTAAACATAAGGTACCAGATAAAGCTAAATAGTGCCAAAGGGCCCTATATCATACATTAAACAGTTCATAGGTTTTTTTGTTAACTTCAAGTTGTCTGCTATTGTCAGTGCATGCATGTATCTATTTAAGGAAAGAGAAAGACATACAGTGTTGTCAAGGACTGTAAAGCTGAAAACCATGGAGGAAAGTCGGATTCATCAAACATGTTATTGCTCATATCCCTGCAAGTAACATTTAGGTCAAAAACGGTGATATCAAAAAATAGTCCTTAGCACATGTAGTATGTAAACAGGTAACCAAGAAGATAGGGAGAAATATACAACTAATTTGAAAGGGAAAATAAGAATATAACTAGGCTATCCTTTACAAAGATTGCTAAGGATAATGGTGGCTACTTACATATAGTTGAGAACACTCATGCCTGTAAGATTGGGCAAGGAGCCAGTCAGTTGATTATTAGACAAGAACCTGCACGAGGACAATCAAAAGCCTTTCAGAGTAAGATAAAAATCTAAAGTTGCATAACCTGACTTACTGGAAACAAAAGTAGATCTTAAGAGGATAGTTTTTATGTTTGTCTTCTTACAACTGGGTGACATTTACAAGGTTGTTGAGATTTGATGGTACAGGTCCAGTTAATGAGTTCCTGTCAAGGCGTCTGTAGTAACACGAGACATTAGACTCCACTGATGTCATAAGCACTCACAACTAGTAAGGGTGCTACAAATTCTAATGAGGTACGTGACAGAGATACTCACAACACCTCCAAAGTCTGCACAAGTCCCAGCGTCGAAGGGATGCTGCCGCTGAGATTGTTGTTCTCGAAAAGCCTGCCCAAATTGATTCAGATGAAGATACTAAAATCATTGTCCAAATGATTATATCTTGTATAGGAATCGGGTGGCCCATAAACTAAATCCGTAATTCTCATTAGGGAAAAATTCAAAAAAACCCCTGAACTTTGAACTCAATGTCAAATAGGCACCTGAACTTAAATAAACTTCAATTGAACACCTGAACTTTCACTCCGTTATCAATTTACCCCCTGCCGTCTCAATCCGTTACTTGTCGTTAACGGCACAGTTAAAAAAAAAAAACTTACCACTAGTTTGCAATCCTATGAAGCAGAAACGTGATTATGAGAGCCTTAGAGACAAAATTTGATTATGTCTCTTTAGAATAATATGATCAGAATAATAAGATCTTCACACCCGTTCAAACGGATTAAAAATTGGAGCACTTAATTTTTTAACCATATTTTTTAATATATAAACGGTCTAAAAAAAGTGCTGAAATTTTCAAAAAAAATTCCCCCTACTTCCAACATTTTTTATCTCTCTCCACTTATTACTCGAACCCGGGGGCTCTGCTGCCCCAAAGGCACATCAGCCCCTACCCACACACCAAAATGGCAACGTTTTGGTTAAATAAAAATTCATACCACCAGTTTGCAATCCTATGGAGCAGTAAACGTGATTATGAGAGCCTTAGAGACAAAATTTGATTATGTCTCTTTATAATAATATGATCGAATAATAAGATCTTCACACCCGTTCAAACGGATTAAAAATTGAAGCAATTAATTTTTTAATCATATTTTTAATATATAAACGGTCATAAAAAATTAAGTGCTCAAATTTTCACTCCGTTTTGAATCGGTACAAAGATATTTAAGTACTCATAAAAAATTAAGTGCTCAGAAAATTAAGTGCTTATAATCACATTTCTTCTCCATAGGATCCTAAATAAAGAACACATACTTAATATGAGAGCCTTAGAGATAAAAATGAATTACGACCCTTTAGAATAATATGATAAGAATAAAAAGATCTTTGCACCGATTCGAACGGAGTGAAAATTTGAGCACTTAATTTTTGAGACCGTTTATATAATTTTTGAGACCGTTTATATATTACTGTAAAAAATATTATTCCGTTTGAACGGGTGTGAAGATCTTATTATTCTGATCATATTATTCTAAAAAGACATAATCAAATTTTGTCTCTAAGACTCTCATAATCATGTTTCTGCTTCATAGGATTGCAAACTGGTGGTAAGTTTTTTTTTTTTAACTGTGCCGTTAACGACAAGTCACGGATTGAGACGGCAGGGGGTAAATTGATAACGGAGTGAAAGTTCAGGTGTTCAATTGAAGTTTTTTTAAGTTCAGGTGCCTATTTGACATTGAGTTTAAAGTTCAGGGGTTTTTTTGAATTTTTCCCTTCTCATTATAACATTAAGAGGTTTAGCAAAATGACATGCACTCTCTCTCTCTCTCTCTCTCTCTCTCTCTCTCTCTCTCATTTAGTACACAAACAAATGCAAGTTCCTGTATAATTGGATATCATTTCCTCTCGCATGCCAAAAAATGGAAAAGAAAACTTATTACTGCTTATTCTTGCTCCAAAGATAAGCAAGAATAAGCAAAGAACATTATGCAACTGATTATGTACAAATAGCGAAATCAATGAACTTACACGTGTTTCAGAGTCATTTTTGAACTGAAAAGTTGAGATGGGATTTCACCAGAGAGTTGATTCTTTCCAAAGTGACTAAACACATAAGGAACTCAAGGTCTTTAGTATGTTGAAAACTTAAAATGAACATGTATAGGACTAATTAGCTTTAAACCACACATGCGAAGGCAAATTTTAAACAAAAAAACTTAACATACAAGTGCTTCGCATTAGTCAGCATGTCCAGACCAGGTGTGGTTGCGTCAGAGACAGGGATAGCTCCAGAAAGCTTATTGTCAGCTAGATCAAGCCAATAAAGATTTGATAGATTACCAAGTTGGGCTGGTATTGGTCCACTGAAGCTGTTGGAATTTAGAGACCTGAAAGAATCCAATATGAGTATTGAAATATAAGCTTAAAACATAGAACCGTACAGTACATAGCTACTCATAACCCAACATTCAGAACAATTCAGTTGAAATTTTCGCAACAGAAACATTTGAAAAATTGGACGATATCAATGCAAAGAATAGACCTTTGCATGAAGATACCAAGGAGAAAAAGAATTCCCATATCAAAATTTTCTCCTTCAAAAGCATGAAGGAGTGAGTGCGGCCGGAGTGGTCAGAGGGTGTGAGGGCCATCGTAACTAGCATTCCATAGGAAGCTTAAGTATACTTACAAGTCATTGCACATGACTTAACTAAATTTACAGAGCGCTGCTAAAATTTTGCAATACCATCAAATGCCTGATGTAAAATTCATTTCAGCTCAAAAAGATTGAGGAAGCAGTCAATTATTTTGTCAAATGTTTTTGGAAGGTTTAGTTACTTTCCGTTTCAAATGTCCAAATATGTCAGAAATTTTGAGTAGGGCGAATTATACTTGTTCAAACAATAATTGCAGAGCCTGAAAGAAACTCTAAGATACCATAAGCTTGTAACAACTTAGTTTAGAAATTTAGTTTGTTCCGTCGTTCGTTTGCACTATAGTCATGTCACTTGGAAATACAAGCCTAATGCTGCATAAGAAAAATGGCAAAGTTCAAACACTTACAACATGACCAGCTGCTCCAGAGATCCTATTGTTCTAGGAATAGGACCGCTGAAACCGCTACCAATCAGGATTCTAGCACGCAAGTGGAAGCAAATTTGGTTAGTAACATGGTAGCTAAGTACATTTCAATTTGTATACGCACCAATATCGGTCTCCTTAATCAGCCACTATGTGAATACAATCAAAATGATCTTACAGGTTTGTGAGCTTTTTCAAATTTCCAATCGATGCAGGAATAGGTCCAGTCAAGCCTTTATTGTATGACAGATCCCTAAGGTAGAAGCTAATAGTAAGATTTTTTCTAGCAAAAACACAACAATTCCAAACAGCTACTACAAATAGAGTAGCAACCAAGTGCCCAGGCAGTACTTCATATCATGCCAATCAGGCATAAAAACAGAAGAATGCATTATGCATATCATCACATAATCTAGCGTCTCATGAACGCCTCATACAGCCAAGGATATTAAGCCACCGTTTGTTTCGACGTTAAAGGTTATTCTGGGGAAAATATTTGCATTTAAAACATTTTACGGTGAAAAGATTGTTTTTCCTATGGCCTTTTGGAGTTTGGCTGAGACCTCTAAAAAAGTTTTCCAAAAGAACATAAAAACAACTCTCAAATAAACAAAATGAAAACAAGAAACATTGCAAGAGAACTTGTCAAAGTTGCATTTTTATAAACCGATCAAGGTGCATTTTGATAAATCAAACAACATAAGAAAATCAATAGCACCAGATCTTGGTTTTAAGAAGTGCAAATTAACTGCACCAAATCATGGTAAATGACTTCCAAACGTTTATGCCATAAGTTGTTCCACACCAATTTTATCTGACACATTTCTGCACAATATTCTTTTCACTTTGTATGATCTAAACACGAGAAACTAGTCAAACTACCAAAGGTAAGGTACTTTTTGCAAAAGTATTTTATGTTGAAGCAAAAGGAGCATAAGTGGTAAATGAATGATGATTCATTATTTAGCACTGGTCTATTTAAGGGGGAAAGATGGATTAGAAAATGGAACACTTACAGAGTTTGTAATTCAGATAACGATTCAATGTCTCCAGACAGCATCCCAGTTAAACCTATGCTAGTTAATGTACTAGAATTAAACAACTGATGGTTAATCTCAATTTGACTATTGCAGAAAAAGTAACCCAAAGTAAGCATTGTAAAAAGACCTGATGGGGACTTACATAGCTGTGACGCGAAAATTGGTGCACCGAACTCCTTCCCAACCGCTGCCACAAGGATCCGATCCAATCCAATTGGGTTGTGTGTTGTCCCAGGCATCTTTGAGAGAGTTCAAAGCAACAACTACATCATAAACAAAATGGATTTCAAGCATCAAATGACACTCCTCAAACAGAAAACATAAACTCTCCATTCCATTCCTTGTAGAAGATAGACTTCATAATAGAGTTCTGTTAAAGAACAGCTTTCTAGCTCACAAACAAAGATCATATTTTGGCTTCGGTCTGTAGTTTTCGTTAGCTTAGAAGAGGATACGTTATGGAAGCGTTTCTAAACATTTGAAAAATGTAACAGGAACGTAATGGTAATGCATCAAGAATTTTGGAATGTATGAAACCATCTAAAGAATATTTTGGATACTTCTGATGAGTGTCGTAACAACTCAATGTTTTGCTATGTTCCATGGTACTTTGAAATTTTCCGGTATGCTTCGGTATGGGTCATTGAAAACATTTGAATTTCGGGACTCCCCTAATATTTCATTTTTGATATCCAAGGAAACCAAAATGCTTTGGCTTTTTCAATGTAAATGAAACGAAATGTTGTTCGGCTCACCCTCTTCTAATATTTCATTTGACTACTAATTTTCTAGTTGAAGGCACTGCTTTCATACTATCAGTTATAATCTATCAGTATTATTGCTCAATAACCATGAAGCACCGACACTTTTAGAGGTCGACGTATTGCAGTGTTGGATACAGGGACACGACAAGGACACATATGGGACTTTAATTTAAATTTTTGAGAGGGACACGGCAGGGTCAAAGTGTAATTTTTAAAAAAGATTGGGGTCAAACTATAATTTTTTAAAATTTTCAGGGGTCAAACTATAATTTTTCAATAGGATTGTATTGAATTTATGGATGTCTTGTTTTGTTTGAATGGTACTGGAACTATGGATTTTTTATTTTGTCCACATTTTGCTATTTAAACTTGGAAAAATTTTTATAAAAAATAATAAATAAATAAATAAATATACGCGTGGCGTGTCCCCCGCCATGTCTGCGTCCCCATTTTTTTAGAATTTCCGTGTTCTCGTGTCCGTATCCGTGTCCGTGTCCGTGCATCATAGCTCAATAATCAAGCTTAATTCGATACATCACTTAAAGAATTCTGACATCAAAAGCTAGCTTATGAAGGATCACCAAATATGAAGGCCATTCAGAACATGGGAATAAAACTATGCATTCTAGAAGTGTGAAAATTTTCTGGAGGAAAATTTGAGTGAAAGGAAATGAAGGAAAAGGAATTGTAGTTCTCTGTATGTGTCCATTTGATAAAAGAAATTGTGAGAAAGTCAAAAAATAGTAGTTCAATCGTGTAGTGAAGCAGCGTAAAAAAAATGATTGCTGCAAAAACTTGCATTTTTTTCAGGACAACAAATCCTAGTCAGGGGCGGATCCAATGTAGGCACAGGCAGGTTACGTGACCCACTTGAAATTATCGGGATTTTTTTTGTGTAAATCAAAACAGGATGCATTTTTTGCAAGACAACAAATCCTAGTCAGGGGCGGATCCAATGTAGGCACAGGCGGGTCACGTGACCCACTTGAAATTATCGGGATTTTTTTTTTGTGTAAATCAAAACATGATGCATTTTTTGCAGGACAACAAATCCTAATTAGGGGCGGATCCAATGTAGGCACAAGCGGGTCACGTGACCCACCTGAAATTATCGAGATTTTTTTTTTTGTAAATCAAAACAGGAAGTATTATATATGAAACTACCCAAAATAGATTATAATGGGCGGCTCGATCAAGTGGTAAGGTGTTGAGTTTCCCATATAAGTGGTCGCGTGCTTGAGGCACAGTACTGCCGTTTGGATTTTTTCTTTTTAACTGACTTGCGTTTGGAATAAAAAATAAAAAATCTTCAAAACCAAGTACAATTTTGCGTTTGAAGTAGCACAAAACCAAACTATACAATTTTGCTAAATACTCAAATATATATTTAATAATTAATCTACTGAAAATGTAAAAACACTAGTACATTCATTTTTTTATTCTCATCATATTTTTTTTGAACGCATAATCTTTTTGTAATAGATTGTAAGTATTGTTATTAAGTTTATGCTTAAAAAGTGATCCATATGTTCGAAATTTCTCGATCCGCCATTGATCCTAGTGAGAAAGTTATAGACGCATATCCCACAACTTCACAACTTTCCTGCTTAATGAACGCATAAAAAGTACAAGAGAGTTGAATCAAAAACTTGAACTTGGCCTCTCAAATTTAAACAGCATCCACCAGGGAAGGTCAGTTTAATTATCAAATTGGGAATAAACAGATATAAAAACCTACTATATATCATGCCATGTTTCCTCTCCTTTAACTAGCAATAATCTTCAGAAGAAATGAGAAGGTCTGAAGACAAAGAAGCCTACCATATCTTCTTTAATTCAAATACTAATCAAGTAATGGAAATACTACGAACTGATTCTGAAGCTCTCTTATATCAAATAGTAATATAACTAGAGATTTCAAGAAATTAAACTTAAAAAGTTTGGACAGAGGAATTGAACTTACAGTCCTGATTTTTCTGTGCTGCTACTAGTAAAATTGGAATGGAAATAACCAGCAGAGAGACATGAAATCTTGAACCCATTTTTCTCTAAGAAAGACCCATACAGAACCACTTCTTGTTCTTGTTTATCACTTTATAGACTCTTGAAAATAGTTTCTTTATGGTACCCACATTCTCATTGAATGCATTCAACAAGTACACAGCTGCAATGCTTTCAAGCCAGACAACAACAGGACCTAAGTCCATGTTACACGCCAACTATAGAAGTGAGGGTACACTCACGCTTATAAATTTCATATTACTTTGATATAGGACCCATCATATTCAAAATCAAAGAAGGGGAAAAAAAAAAACTCAAGTTGGTTTTGTTGATTTGAAAATAAGCAAATACGGAAGCGATTCATGTTTGTTCGGATAGTTTGCAGCTTTTGGCTGGGCTTCGGTGTGTGAAAGGTGCTAATGTGTCTGTTCAATCGGTTCTTGTCGATATTTTGAAATTGACTTGTAATTTTAGGTTTGTAGCTGTTTCTAAGGTTTCTCGAACCGAGGTCAGGGCTCCTTGTGCTTTGGCTAAATGTGTAAATGTTTAATGTATATATAAAAAAAATACAATAAGATGGGTGATCAAACGAATGGTGGAAAAAAAAGGTCAAGCACTTTACTTGAAATTCATAATAACTAACCAAAAGGTGACGAAGACTTTCTAAACGTAAACCCACAAGTCTTGAAGTACTTTTTGATTTGTCCGTCTTGTAAGTAGAAACAATCAAAGGGAACCGACAGGAAGCAACAGGGATGAGCTGTAAATTCACACATTTTGAGTTCAAAATTTGGCAACTTCTTGGGGTCAAGCTGCAAACAAGGACAAAACTAGAATTTTTTAAACACGGGGGCTGAATTATGAACAACAAATTTTGAAATTTCACAGTTCGGGAATCTGATAGTTTATTTGGTTTGAATTTTGACGGAGGTTTTTTTTTTTTTTGAAGAGAAAACTAATTGGAAACCGTGCATAGAGAGAGGGGTTGGATTTTGAAACCCAAAACGAACATAGTCTAATATATTAAAAGGCCTAAATAACACCCAATATACAAAATATATATAGTTTATACAAACAAAAAATAACTAATCTTTAAAAAAAAAAACTCCGAAACTACATGGGGACCGTGGCCCCCATAAGCCTCCTATATAGCTCCGTCTCTGGCTGCAAAAGAAAAATCTCTTATAAATTCCTTAATTCCGACCAAGATAGATTGCCTTTGACCGAACCAGAAAGGAATAGTGCGCATAAGTTGATCCGGAGTTGAAAAAAAAAAAAGAAGAGAAACATTCCAACTTTCCAAGGGGAAATATGCGCACGTTTATGGATGAGTACAATAATACTAGGAATTACTGACTAGATTTCCCCCTTGGGTCATTTTCATTGAAGCATTCAATGAAACAAGTAGTCATGACCTGTTCAATAAATAAATCAAACCTTGCTATTAAAGAGGACAGCTACTTTTTTTGTGGAGTAGGCGACTTGGACGGAACCAGGGGCCGTGCTGTGCCCTCCCAGGGACAGTACAGTGCTGTCCCGACTTTACAGGACCCTCTTAGGTCACATTTCGATTATCGAAAACGTTCACATCGTAGAGCTCGTTGAGTAAAACAACCATGCAAAAAATCAGTTCGATTGAATAACATTAAGTGCTTGATTGAAATATTTTTATTTTGAAAAGAATGAATCCGAAATACTGGATCAAATCCAGCATCGTGCCATGGAGATCCCATAGTGCGCCGATGCACTGAGGGGTTATAGGGTACCTCGTTGTACTCATCAAATTTGCATCATCATGATCGATGATTTGAATTGTTTTGTTCATAGAATATGTTGAATAGATCATTCAATAAAAAAGTTGAATTGAGCGAATTTTAGGCTGCTGATTTTGCCACTCCTTTTTTTGCGAACGTCACTCCCCTGCAAGTGTATTTTTGCAAAAATACACTTGCAGGGGAGTGACGTTAACAAAAAAGGGAGTGGCAAAATCATTTCCCAAATTTTATTAGCCCCTTCCCAAATTTTATTAGCCCCTAAATAAGTCAGACAATATCAAGTATGGACAAATCTATCTATCTAATCATGTACGTGATAACTATACGAAAGCTAAAAATAAACCCACAAGTCTTTGAAAGTCCTTTTGATACTTTAGCCCTAGAAGAAGAAATCTTTTTTTTTCCTTATTTTTTTTTTTAAACCAATGGTATAGTGGAGAGTTGGTAAATTAACAAATAAAAGAGTTTGAAGTCTCTTCGTAGACTCAAATCCCATATCTGTCTTTGAAAATCAAAGAGTACAACCAGACGAGATAAGAGTCAGTCACATCTGGGATGAAGAAAAAAACTTTATAAGTACGTGTAAATTTACGGATGATTTTGATAATCCATAAGAGAACGGAGGAATTGCTGACTAGATCTTGTGGAATTAATTTTCCCCCGAGTCATTATCATTGAAGCATTTAATCAAACAAGTTGCGAATTGTACAATATTTTAATCACATCTTGCCATTAAAGAAAACAAGACTATCAAAGTTTAATGGAATCATTTAATTAATTTGGGAAAAAAAATTAATTTTGCAATAGTTAAAAAAAATTCTCATGGGGTCGGCCAACCCCACACCCTCAAGTGTGGCGTCACCACTGTTTATAATAGGCCACGAAGTCTTTGGTCCAACGGAATCACCAATACAATCAGGTGCCAAGGGAAAGGAGCTGAAGGCTATAACTTGGCTTTGAGCTGTCGGCATGACATAATTAATACTACTGCTTCTACTTCAAGAAAAACAGGTTAATTCTTGTGAGGTGTGTGCATTAATTCCACAACAAGGACAAAAGAATATAATTTGTGATCTGCAAATTGTTTAATTTACAGAATGGTTTATTAATTATAGTAATTATTCTTATTCTTTGGTAATCTCGTAGATTGGGTCTCTAATTGAACATTTGCCCTGGCCCACTCACACTTGTATATATATACATATATATAATGTATATTGTAACGCCCCCACTTTCTGAGTACGTTAAAAGGACAATTTTTATTGATAAAATTGAGTAGAGTCTGACTCATTATTATATCATAACTCTCACAAGAGTTCATTAATTACACAAGGGAGGGAAACTAGGGTTCCTAACTACAGCTCTGCCTGCTCCTCCATTCTAGCCAGCTCTTCTGCTCCAAATGCCTCCAAGGTGTACAGCTCACCTTGATCATCTACAGAGTCTGACACATTATACCAGCGTCGCCACCGATATAATATGTCAGGGTCACCAAAGGTAACACCATGAGCTACAAAAGCTCAGCAGAATAATCCCATACCCGCTAACCCATAACTTACACAAAACAAGTTATACAGATAACGTTATCTACACAGTACATGCTTATCAAATAAAATAGTTAACAATGACACATCCACATTCATTATTAACTATAGTTGGTGTCCGTAACATCAGAGTTTCTCCTACGCAACGTTTCGTAGACCGTGTCATCATTTTCGCTTTTCATTTACCAAATCAACATTTTGAAAAGTATTTTAACACACCCAACCTCGGTTCCGTCGTTCCGGGTTCCCGAGTATCCTCACAATGGTTCCGCCGCACCGGGTTCCCATTGGCACACAAAAACATTGAATTTGGCATTGGCTCCTCTCCACGGATAACCAATCCACAGTTCAAAACCCTCGGTTCCGTCGCTCCGGGTTCCCGAGTATCCTCACCATGGTTCCGCCGCTCCGGGTTCCCATGGGAAATTCCGAAAATCATTAAAACCATTGCGTTGGCTCCTCTTCACGGATAACCAATCCACAATTCATCCCTCGGTTCCGCCGCTCCGGATTCCCGAGTATCCCCACAATGATTCCGCCGCTCCGGGTTCTCATTGGGTTTTTCACAAATCTTTCTTTACACATGCATACCACACAATGGGCAAGTCCGGCCACATTGCGGTTTCAAAACTTTTTCTCCTTTTCAAAACACACACGACTTACATAGTGACTCCCACATTGGTCATTATGTAATTTCAAAAATATTTTACCAAGTCATACCTTTAATCACCCTAGGTGCCATGTTTCTAACTTTCTCGATTTTCCGTGTCTCGTTTTCATGCTTAGACTCCGCGGTATGACTTTTTCACATAAGTAGCAAATTCATTCATTTTGAAATCTTGAAACAAAACTAGCAAGATCATCCAACTCTATATTATTTAGCATGCTCATTTTATCCTTTATTTCACATAATCATACTCAAGCAACTAACATACAATCTAAGGCATAGTGTCACATGGACGGACACCTTTGGAGTGGAAAACCACTTATGCCTTATCACATATCAAGACAAGTAAATTAAATAATCCTATATTCATGCTCATACTTCCATTAAAAAAAAGTTACTAACTACCATGCATTGGACCATAAAAGTAAATACTATCTATCTTTTTTTGTCCAACGGATAAGGAATTTTACTACGTATACTTAGAGTAAGTAAGTAGAGATATTCTACCTTCCTTCTTGGCGGTGGGTATGTCTACGAAAAAAAAAAGTAAGTTCGTCGGGCGGAGTAACTTCCTACGGTGGCTTCCGGTAGCTTCGAAAGAGAAAGTTTTCTCTCGAAACTAATTCTTGACTAACTTTCTAATTTTTATGAATCGAAGGGTGGTTGTGTGGTGGTTTGGTGGCGGCCTAGGATGAGTTTCTTGAGGAGCTTTTGAAAAACTCAAGAACTTAAGAACAAAGCAAGAACATGATAAGAACACTAGACTTTCTTAGAGAGAGAAGTTGAATGGGTGAAGGTGTGAGTTGAATGGCCAATGTGGGGTGCTATTTATAGCAAAAACTTGGCTTATTATCCAATGGATAAATTTTTCCCTAACAATTATTGACCAAGGGGTAATTTTTGAAAGGCATGGCTTTGGAAGCATGCCATGCCTTGTCATATCCAACTCTAGGCTTAAGGCTAATGAACTTAGGTTATTATGGAGGGTTCATGGCTAGTCTTGTCCTTGGTTGGCTTGTTTGCAAGAAGAAACAAAATGATTAGCTAGTTTTAGGTTTAAAGTTGGCTTGTAATTAGGTTGACAATAGGAGATTAGGCTTAAGGCTAAACATGTAGCTTGTTGGAGTGTTCAATACTCAAGCACACTCTCTCTCCCCTCTCATGGCCGGCTCCTCCCTTTCTCTTTTTCTCCCATTTTTTTTTGTTCCATTGTATAGTCACATCTTGTCTCCAAGCATGCCAAAGTCTACCCTAACTTGTCATTGCTATTTTTTTGGACATAAGGCTATATAATTATGAAGGTTTAGGTCTAGTCTTGTCCATAAGTGTGCCTAATAACTATCACCCAATGGATAATATTTTTCCTAGCAATTAATGACCAAAGGATAAGAAAAAAAAATAAAGAAGGGCTTTCAATTGTGAACTTATTGACCAAGGGTTAAGAATTTCCTAGGAAATCTTTATCCAAGTATATAGGTATATTTACTTATAAATAATCTTTAAGAAAATCTAGGAAAGTAACTCTAAAATAATTAGGCTTAAGGCTAACTCTAGGTTTGGATGCATGGCATGACAAATGTTGCTTCTTTTGGAAGCAAGGCAATGACTTGTCTTGTCAATTTTGTCATTGGCTTGACTAGTTTCTATTGACCAAGGGATAAAAATTTCCCTAACATTTATTAACCAAAGGTTAAAGGAAGAAAAATGCCACATAAGGCTTTGAAATGACAAATCATAAGGTCAAATAATTATTTTTTTTGTAGTCTATTGGTTTAATTAGGCTTAGGAGGGTTCACAAGGTTCAAAGAGGGGTTAAGAAGGCTCATTAAGGGTTAGGGGAAAGTAACCAAGGGAATTGGTAGTTAGGTTTCTCCAATTATTCGGTTGGAAGCTAACTAGGCTTGCTAAATAGGATTTCTAGTTAAAAAAAAGATTTTAAGGCCGCAATCCATAAATTGGAAAAATATACAAGTGCTTTTATAAGCATACTTGTCTTTAAAAAATGACTAGATTGTCCGGTGCGAAAAGAATATAATTTTTAAAAGTCTCAAATCTAATTATAACGGATTATTAGAACTTAAAAATGAATTTTAAAAGCAATCCTAGTAATTAAAATAAAATTCAAATATTTAACGAAATTTTTATTTACCAAAAAATCAGGGTCGTTACAAACTATCCCCCTTAAAATAATTTCGTCCTCGAAATTGGCGCGTGGCTTCGGATTAGACCTAGCAGCCATACTGGTCTCAGAATCGACGTCTATCCCCCTTAAAATAGAAGCAGGTCACCGTCAATCCTTTATATGTTTCGTTACTCGAATTAAGCCTTAAGCAAGATGGGGTTGAAGTTGCTTCAGCAGTCGAGCAGCTTGCCTCGTTGTCCACCTCTGATAAAGTTTCCATCGTAATCACTAATGCCAAATGTAAAACTTCCACCAAATCATCATGCGGACTCGTATCCTGCAGACGTTTCCTTAACACGTCCTTGTTGAATCAGCACGCTTTCCTACCTAACGCCTAAATCTTGTTTCCAATGGATCAACTTGAGTAGAAGTATTTTGAAATTGTGAAGCTTAAGTACCCTATCCTTATCCGGAATGAACTAGAGTTTTAGCCAGCAGGCCCTTTGATACTCTAAAAATTTTAACAAAGGTACTGAAAGAACCATTACAGTCGGGGGGAAACTAGTCGTTGGCAGCGTCAGTTTCTTGTAGTCGATGCATAGTCGAAGCGTCCCTTCTTTCTTCTTCACAATAGTGCAGGTGACGTACTTGGTCTAATAATAGCTCTTGCAATTGGGTTTTGAACTCCTTTAGCTTAGCGGGGGCCATTTGGTACGGGACCATAGAGATTGGTGTCGTTCTTGGTTAGAATTCTATAGAGAATTCTCTCTCTCCTTTGGGGTGGTAAGCTAGGAAGTTCTTCAAGGGAAACATCGGTGTATTCACACACGATGTGCGGTAATCCCACTTCCATTCTATCGGCTTCTTCCAATTGGAGATTAGCTAGCCATCCCAACAATTGATTCCGTCACTTTGATCCTTTCGTCGTCGATTTCATTGTCTGTCTATCCCCTTTAATTTGGAAAGGAGTTCCTTCGGGGTATATGCCATCACCATCTTCCGATGGCAGTCTATGATTGCTCGGTATGCCGATAGCCAATCCATCTCCAGGATTACGTTGAAATATGCCATGTCGATCACTCTGAGGTCGCAGGTCAGGCGCAAATTGGCTACTTCTATATCGCACCCCCTACACACTAGACTAACAGCTATACTCCCCCCCAACGGTGATGTCACTTTCGTACTTCTACTTAGGGGTTCTGTTTCTAGTGCTAGGGCAGTTACGCAGGCAGTAGATATGAATAAATGTGATGCTCCAGAATCAAACAAAACTTGCACGCAGGTACTATAGAATAGAAGCGTACCTTGGATCACGGAGGAATCCTGCTCCTGTTCTTCAGTCTACAGCCAAAAATACGCCCTCCAGTGCTTTGCTGGTTTCCCATGGGCTGTTTTCCCTCGTTTTGCCCATTCTGATGTTGCGATGGGCCTCCAGGGTTTTTCTTCACAAAGCCAGCCTGTCCAAGTTGTTGAGCCTTCTGATTTCCAAAGCTTCCATTCCTCTCTCTTTGGAGATAGGGGCAGTCGCACCTATAGTGACCCATAGCCTGACAGTTGAAGCATCGTACTGTCGCTATGTCTCGACCACCTCTCTTTGGTTCGCCACTTCCGGATATAGCAGTCTTCCAGGGTTGATCGTTTTGAGATGGGGCGAAGGGTTTGGTGGGGTAGGGTCCACGGTTGTTGTTGGGGTGCTGGGTCCGGATTGGTCCGCCGGTGTTGCCAGTTGCTGTAACAACCCGGATTTTCGACCCAATTTTTTTTTTTTTTTATATAAATAATAGCGTTAATATTATTAGGTCTTATTATTATTATTATTATTATTATTATTATTATTATTATTATTTTAAATAAAATTCATTTTCCTTATTAGATAATTATCCTATCCTATTTATCTCTTTCATATTTTTTTTATTGCATACATGATTATAACTCCTTCCATCTCACCCTCTCCTACTCCTACTCAGTCTCTACTTCCTCCCTAACCTTATTTTCGTCCATATTCCAAACCAAGAGTTAGAATTTCATTAGAACACAATTTTATCACCCTTATCAAAAAAATTCTCTTATATATACCCCTTAACCCCGACCCTAGGGCACACCACGCCATTCCCCACGTTCCATCAGTTCAGAGAGAGAGAGAAATCTGAGAGAAACCGGACTCCAATCCATGGAGTTTTAGAGAGAGAAAGGAAGAGAGAGAAAAGTGGGTTTCATAGCCACGACCAATCGAAACCCGAATTGATAGATCCGATCATCTCCTACAACTCCTAGCATCACCAAACAAGCCTCAATTCAATCCCAAGGTACCCCCTCGGCCGAAACCGAAGTCATCTTCCCCAACGATCAAAGATTCGATTTTTGATCAATTCGATCAAACCAAGGTATTATAATCCCTTCCAAATACTCCTCTAAGTATATTAAGTGTTTTTATGCTTAACCCAATAGCCCTCATGGTCCCATGCATCAAAACCGTAGCGAAAAACAAAAAAAATCCGAATCTGCCTTCAATCGGGCCGCAAGAACCAGTGCCGAGTTTGCGGCAGAGTTCCCCACCGCAAGGTCAATTGGTCAGACCTTGCGGTTTGATCTGTTTTTGTTCGAAACCTCCTTTCGACCTTCCAAACCCGATTTTTGACACCCGAACTATTTTCCCTAACTTTCTCACACCTCAAGGATCATAACTTGTTAATGTCATATTTTATTTTATTTTATTATCTATTTATTAATTATTTGTTCGAGTTCTTGTAAAAGTTTACAAACGAAAAATCCTTGCGACCTTATAAACCATTTAATTAATTCTCAAAATATTTTTTTTAGATTCTTTACATCCCAAAGATGATATGTTGTTAATCTCAACATATTTTATTTATTAAACAATTTATTATCCATTTATTTTACTTTTGACATCTTTAAAAATCATTTTTATTTTAAAAATAATTCCGTAACCCTCCGGACCCACTTTTTGATACTCGAACATGTTACGTAGGACCGTAGGACTCCTTTTAGATCCATGCTACTTATTCTAGTGTTATGAATTACTTATTGAATTTATTATGGTCATTAATCAATCTATTTTCTTAAATAAAATTTATACAAGCTTAAGATTATATCCTTTTTATTAAAACCTTTATTTAATAAAAGTTCCTTGACTTATTAATAACTTATTGATCATACAAGATTAAGGGCAACGGTCCATTCATAAAAGGTTACGTGATTTTTATGCTTATTGTTTATTTCAATTATTATTCTGACTGCTTATATTTTATTTCAACTTCTGATTGATATGCTAGATTGGACCCTAGAGACATGGGGTGGTATGCGAAATAGAAATCACCTAGACGATGCTAGGTAATGGATGAATTGAAAAGTTTTGTTGGTTTTAGATTGCCTGCAAGCGTGATTTCGAGTTGTGATGAGATTGAAACTGGCGGGTGTCCAGTGATGAATTGATATACTGGCGGGTGTCCAGTGATGAATTGATAGACTGGCGGGTGTCCAGTGATGATTGTGATGGTTGTGATGTGGTTTATAAGATAGGCGAACCCTAGTTGTGATGCAGGCATGATAAGCTTTCCCCTTGTTGTAGTTATTGGGGATGCACACTCGGTATATAACTTAGGTGTATCTGCGACAGCAAAGGGAAGTGAACTCATGGGAATGAGCATGGCTAGTGGTTGAGGGAGGAAAGATCTCGCGGTGAGATCTTAGATCACACGTCAGGTTAATGAATAGTAATAAACTGATTGATATGAAATACCTCTGTTATATTTCTTCGTACCATGTTTATCCTGCTTGATTGCTAGCTGTAAAGTAAGAGGGGTGGTTGGGTTGGATTATTCTACTGGGTGATTTATCACTCACGGATACGTCTGTATCCTGGTAAATCGATTGCTTCGGCGATCAATTTGCCAGAGGGCGCAGGATTCAATGGAGAGGATTCAACAATGGTGCAGTTCGACACAAGAAGAATATCAGGAGTAGAGATCGAGTATGCTTGGGATTCGTATCAAGCCTAGAGTCAGCTCTGAAGTTAATGTATTTTGAATCGGTAAATTTATTTTGAGATTGTAATAGACCTTTATTTTGGAAAATTATATTTATTTAGCAAAATTTTCTTAAGAAATTATTTTATTTTGCTTCCGAAAAATCGGGGCGTTACAAATGGTATCAGAGCATAGGTTCCACACTCGGCCTTGGATAGATTGGGTAGACCACATTCTGATAGTGTAAATCCGAATAGCTAAACGTTTACGATATCTTTTACTTCTCTAAACTTCGATATATCCTACCTAAGTATATTATATAAATATTTATTTACCTGCTGCGACTCAGACTCCGAGAAATTACGAAATCAGCGTTGACTTTGACCAGAAGAAAGCGATGGAGCAGCCGTTTCCTTTCATAATTTAGTTGGTCGATCAAATGAGACAAAGAATCTTAGTATGAAGAAGACGAAGAGACAAATCTCAACAATGGAGGATAAGGTACTATCGAAGGAGACTACTCCGTGAATAGAGTACCTGTCGAAGAAGAATTTCCTTTCTCTAGGCAGATAACGATAGAAAATAGGATAGGATCGGTGTGAGAACGTTATTGCACACACTTCCTTGAGAGAACCAGATATTTAGAAACCCTCAAGACCCCGAACCTAACCTTGTGGAGTAGTCATTACAAGATTAGTACCGAAGGTCAACGACGTCACTTTCTACGATCATTTTATCAACCTCATCAGCAAGGACACTACGCGTAGCCCTAATGCCAACGACCACGTTGCCGACGTCGATAACAATGATTCCGTGAATCTCGAGATCAATGTCAACTCAAAACCTCAACGCAATACGGGTATCAATGAAGTTATGCAACTCATACGAGCGATTATTGCCATGATTACGCCTGAACTCCCACCTCAAGCTTCGAACGCCACTCGTCCCTAAAAGATAGATAGATCATAGTAGAAGGAGTTTTAGCCCTAACTTTGCATGAACGCTAACGCCAATGTCAAACGCCCACGTCATCAACATGCTTACGTCAATCTCGAGGTCAACGCAACACGAAGCCCAATGAGATACCGAGTAACATGGAGGTTATGCAACTTTTACAAGCGATTGCCACATCGACACCATAACCTCACACGCCATAGGCTCCTCAACATAATAGATCGACGAATAAAAGCATGATGCTGTCAGAGATTCGCAATCGTCAACCAACTATATACCATGCAAACTACATCCGACGACGACACCATCGTAGTTCAAACAGATCGAGAAGAGTTCAAGTCGTGAATAATTGGGAAAGCGGTGACGATTCTCTTTGAGGGAGGTTATATGTTTTTCTTTAAGGGGGATAGGAGAACTACTGACGATCATTCATCTTAATCCTCTTTTTTTCATTCGATTGATTGTATTCTAACCTTCCGCTGTTTTTGCATCTCTCATGATTCTTCTTAAAATCACCTTTGTCACTGTGACTTTTCATAGTTAGAGTTACAACTTCAACTAAAACTCAAATCGTTGAACTCCTTGTCTATTCCAAGTACCTAACTCTCGTAACTTTCTCTTTTGTGAGTTGGGTATTCCTACGGATCATTTTGTTCCAACCTTTCTTAATTTGACTTGATTTGATTTGAAGTCAACGGTTTACTCGATTATGAGTCTAACCTTTCTGATCCATTGAATACTGCAGTTTGGAGCAATCCTCATTTATTCTGACTAGTGCACTATTAGGTATCTACAACCTTTGATTCTTTCGATATCACAACAATACATGTGTTCAATCTTACAAAACTCTAATTCCGTAAACGTCGTTCAAATTTTCAATGTTGAAGTTGTTTAATTCCTGAGGGCACAGATCATTGTCATGCTCCGCTTTCTTTAAACTATATATCTTGTCTTGAGTTAATGAAATTCAATAATCATCCTATCATTTCTTGTTCTATTTTAAGAATGGACTCATAAGTCATTGCTTATTTTTCATTTGTACCCCATATTTTCTATGATGACTAGAATTAGATGCTTATTTTGAAACGCATTTGGCCAACGTGTTGCAAAATAAATATCTAGTCCGATTTCATCTTTGGACTTTGTAATCTTTCAAAACCTATCGATAGATCAATATTTCTTATGAGAACCTTTATTCATTTATCCCAGTGCAAGGTTTGGTAGACCAAGTACTTGTTTCTTTCATTCGCATGTTAAATCTTTTTATTAGCACTATTCCAATGATGAAATCCTTCAATTCCAAATCATCATTGAGTATGACTTCAGTTAACTTGATTCTTATTTTCCTCGTGTTCCAACTCAACTCAAACTACTAGTACTTCGACTCGCAGAAGAGGATCTATTCGTATTTTCTTTTTGGTGCTTTGACCTTTGAATATTTGACTCATGTTTGGACCTATTGAAATTTTTTTGTAATCCTCTCGTTCCTTTGAGAGAAGAGTACCCACCTTCTAAGAGATAGGGACCAAACTTTCAAGAACTGACCAAGGAAGGAGATACGTTGATGACTCCCGATCGCTCGAAGTCAATAAAAGAGCTACGCCGACAAGAGGATGAGATCGTGATTTTCAACGTACTTTTTGTTCAAACCGCGCCGTAGGATCACCCGATTTGTCAAGAAATGAAAGTTATCGCCTCGCTACATTGGTCCGTTCGAGATCTTGGAGCAAATTGGCGAAGTAGCCTATCACCTAGCTTTATCGCCGTAAATCGCCAAAGTTCACAACATTTTTCACGTTTCTATGCTACGGGAATATATGCCCCATTCCACCCACGTGCTCGATTGGGAGAAAGTCAAACCTGGATGAGGATACAACTTTTCAAGAGCAACAGGTGAAATTTAAGATCATGGAGAAAAGTTACCCGAGGGCGAATGATCAAACGTGTCAGAGTCTTATGGAGATACCGAGAACGAGAAGAATCAACTTGGGAACGCGAGGACACAAGGAAAGTCAACTATCCGTAACTGTTTCAAATCGAAGGTACTTCTTAATTACGAGGACGAAATTTTGTTAAGGGGGATAGGTTGTAACAACCCGGATTTTCGACCCAATTTTTTTTTTTTATAAATAATAGCGTTAATATTATTAGGTCTTATTATTATTATTATTATTATTATTATTATTATTATTATTATTTTAAATAAAATTCATTTTCCTTATTAGATAATTATCCTATCCTATTTATCTCTTTCATATTTTTTTATTGCATACATGATTATAACTCCTTCCATCTCACCCTCTCCTACTCCTACTCGTCTCTACTTCCTCCCTAACCTTATTTTCGTCCATATTCCAAACCAAGAGTTAGAATTTCATTAGAACACAATTTTATCACCCTTATCAAAAAAATTCTCTTATATATACCCCTTAACCCCGACCCTAGGGCACACCACGCCATTCCCCACGTTTCCGAGAGAGAGAGAAATCTGAGAGAAACCGGACTCCAATCCATGGAGTTTTAGAGAGAGAAAGGAAGAGAGAGAAAAGTGGGTTTCATAGCCACGACCAATCGAAACCCGAATTGATAGATCCGATCATCTCCTACAACTCCTAGCATCACCAAACAAGCCTCAATTCAATCCCAAGGTACCCCCTCGGCCGAAACCGAAGTCATCTTCCCCAACGATCAAAGATTCGATTTTTGATCAATTCGATCAAACCAAGGTATTATAATCCCTTCCAAATACTCCTCTAAGTATATTAAGTGTTTTTATGCTTAACCCAATAGCCCTCATGGTCCCATGCATCAAAACCGTAGCGAAAAACAAAAAAAATCCGAATCTGCCTTCAACCTTGCGGCCGCAAGGTTCGGGCCGCAAGAACCAGTGCCGAGTTTGCGGCAGAGTTCCCCACCGCAAGGTCAATTGGTCAGACCTTGCGGTTTGATCTGTTTTTGTTCGAAACCTCCTTTCGACCTTCCAAACCCGATTTTTGACACCCGAACTATTTTCCCTAACTTTCTCACACCTCAAGGATCATAACTTGTTAATGTCATATTTTATTTTATTTTATTATCTATTTATTAATTATTTGTTCGAGTTCTTGTAAAAGTTTACAAACGAAAAATCCTTGCGACCTTATAAACCATTTAATTAATTCTCAAAATATTTTTTTTAGATTCTTTACATCCCAAAGATGATATGTTGTTAATCTCAACATATTTTATTTATTAAACAATTTATTATCCATTTATTTTACTTTTGACATCTTTAAAAATCATTTTTATTTTAAAAATAATTCCGTAACCCTCCGGACCCACTTTTTGATACTCGAACATGTTACGTAGGACCGTAGGACTCCTTTTAGATCCATGCTACTTATTCTAGTGTTATTGAATTACTTATTGAATTTATTATGGTCATTAATCAATCTATTTTCTTAAATAAAATTTATACAAGCTTAAGATTATATCCTTTTTATTAAAACCTTTATTTAATAAAAGTTCCTTGACTTATTAATAACTTATTGATCATACAAGATTAAGGGCAACGGTCCATTCATAAAAGGTTACGTGATTTTTATGCTTATTGTTTATTTCAATTATTATTCTGACTGCTTATATTTTATTTCAACTTCTGATTGATATGCTAGATTGGACCCTAGAGACATGGGGTGGTATGCGAAATAGAAATCACCTAGACGATGCTAGGTAATGGATGAATTGAAAAGTTTTGTTGGTTTTAGATTGCCTGCAAGCGTGATTTCGAGTTGTGATGAGATTGAAACTGGCGGGTGTCCAGTGATGAATTGATATACTGGCGGGTGTCCAGTGATGAATTGATAGACTGGCGGGTGTCCAGTGATGATTGTGATGGTTGTGATGTGGTTTATAAGATAGGCGAACCCTAGTTGTGATGCAGGCATGATAAGCTTTCCCTTGTTGTAGTTATTGGGGATGCACACTCGGTATATAACTTAGGTGTATCTGCGACAAAAGGGAAGTGAACTCATGGGAATGAGCATGGCTAGTGGTTGAGGGAGGAAAGATCTCGCGGTGAGATCTTAGATCACACGTCAGTTTAATGAATAGTAATAAACTGATTGATATGAAATAACTCTGTTATATTTCTTCGTACCATGTTTATCTGCTGATTGCTAGTTGTAAAGTAAGAGGGTGGTTGGGTTGGATTATTCTCTTGGGTGATTTATCACTCACGGATACGTCGGTATCCTGGTAAATCGATTGCTTCGGCGATCAATTTGCCAGAGGGCGCAAGATTCAATGGAGAGGATTCAACAATGGTGCAGTTCGACACAAGAAGAATATCAGGAATAGAGATCGAGTATGCTTGGGATTCGTATCAAGCCTAGAGTCAACTCTGAAGTTAATGTATTTTGAATCGGTAAATTTATTTTGAGATTGTAATAGACCTTTATTTTGGAAAATTATATTTATTTAGCAAAATTTTCTTAAGAAATTATTTTATTTTGCTTCCGAAAATTCGGGGCGTTACAAATGGTATCAGAGCATAGGTTCCACACTCGGCCTTGGATAGATTGGGTAAACCACATTCTGAGAGCGTAAATCCAAATAGCTAAACGTTTACGATATCTTTTACTTCTCTAAACTACGATATATCCTACCTAAGTATATCATATAAATATTTATTTACCTGCTGCGACTCAGACTCCGAGAAATTACGAAATCAGCGTTGACTTTGACCAGAAGAAAGCGATGGAGCAGCCGTTTCCTTTCATAATTTAGTTGGTCGATCAAATGAGACAAAGAATCTTAGTATGAAGAAGACGAAGAGACAAATCTCAACAATGGAGGATAAGGTACTATCGAAGGAGACTACTCCGTGAATAGAGTACCTGTCGAAGAAGAATTTCCTTTCTCTAGGCAGATAACGATAGAAAATAGGATAGGATCGGTGTGAGAACGTTATTGCACACACTTCCTTGAGAGAACCAGATATTTAGAAACCCTCAAGACCCCGAACCTAACCTTGTGGAGTAGTCATTACAAGATTAGTACCGAAGGTCAACGACGTCACTTTCTACGATCATTTTATCAACCTCATCAGCAAGGACACTACGCGTAGCCCTAATGCCAACGACCACGTTGCCGACGTCGATAACAATGATTCCGTGAATCTCGAGATCAATGTCAACTCAAAACCTCAACGCAATACGGGTATCAATGAAGTTATGCAACTCATACGAGCGATTATTGCCATGATTACGCCTGAACTCCCACCTCAAGCTCCGAACGCCACTCGTCCCTAAAAGATAGATAGATCATAGTAGAAGGAGTTTTAGCCCTAACTTTGCATGAACGCTAACGCCAATGTCAAACGCCCACGTCATCAACATGCTTACGTCAATCTCGAGGTCAACGCAACACGAAGCCCAATGAGATACCGAGTAACATGGAGGTTATGCAACTTTTACAAGCGATTGCCACATCGACACCATAACCTCACACGCCATAGGCTCCTCAACATAATAGATCGACGAATAAAAGCATGATGCTGTCAGAGATTCGCAATCGTCAACCAACTATATACCATGCAAACTACATCCGACGACGACACCATCGTAGTTCAAACAGATCGAGAAGAGTTCAAGTCGTGAATAATTGGGAAAGCGGTGACGATTCTCTTTGAGGGAGGTTATATGTTTTTCTTTAAGGGGGATAGGAGAACTACTGACGATCATTCATCTTAATCCTCTTTTTTTCATTCGATTGATTGTATTCTAACCTTCCGCTGTTTTTGCATCTCTCATGATTCTTCTTAAAATCACCTTTGTCACTGTGACTTTTCATAGTTAGAGTTACAACTTCAACTAAAACTCAAATCGTTGAACTCCTTGTCTATTCCAAACACCTGACTTTTGTAACTTTCTCTTTTGTGAGTTGGGTATTCCTACGGATCATTTTGTTCCAACCTTTCTTAATTTGACTTGATTTGATTTGAAGTCAACGGTTTACTCGATTATGAGTCTAACCTTTCTGATCCATTGAATACTGCAGTTTGGAGCAATCCTCATTTATTCTGACTAGTGCACTATTAGGTATCTACAACCTTTGATTCTTTCGATATCACAACAATACATGTGTTCAATCTTACAAAACTCTAATTCCGTAAACGTCGTTCAAATTTTCAATGTTGAAGTTGTTTAATTCCTGAGGGCACAGATCATTGTCATGCTCCGCTTTCTTTAAACTATATATCTTGTCTTGAGTTAATGAAATTCAATAATCATCCTATCATTTCTTGTTCTATTTTAAGAATGGACTCATAAGCCATTGCTTATTTTTCATTTGTACCCCATATTTTCTATGATGACTAGAATTAGATGCTTATTTTGAAACGCATTTGGCCAACGTGTTGCAAAATAAATATCTAGTCCGATTTCATCTTTGGACTTTGTAATCTTTCAAAACCTATCGATAGATCAATATTTCTTATGAGAACCTTTATTCATTTATCCCAGTGCAAGGTTTGGTAGACCAAGTACTTGTTTCTTTCATTCGCATGTTAAATCTTTTTATTAGCACTATTCCAATGATGAAATCCTTCAATTCCAAATCATCATTGAGTATGACTTCAGTTAACTTGATTCTTATTTTCCTCGTGTTCCAACTCAACTCAAACTACTAGTACTTCGACTCGCAGAAGAGGATCTATTCGTATTTTCTTTTTGGTGCTTTGACCTTTGAATATTTGACTCATGTTTGGACCTATTGAAATTTTTTTGTAATCCTCTCGTTCCTTTGAGAGAAGAGTACCCACCTTCTAAGAGATAGGGACCAAACTTTCAAGAACTGACCAAGGAAGGAGATACGTTGATGACTCCCGATCGCTCGAAGTCAATAAAAGAGCTACGCCGACAAGAGGATGAGATCGTGATTTTCAACGTACTTTTTGTTCAAACCGCGCCGTAGGATCACCCGATTTGTCAAGAAATGAAAGTTATCGCCTCGCTACATTGGTCCGTTCGAGATCTTGGAGCAAATTGGCGAAGTAGCCTATCACCTAGCTTTACCGCCGTAAATCGCCAAAGTTCACAACATTTTTCACGTTTCTATGCTACGGGAATATATGCCCCATTCCACCCACGTGCTCGATTGGGAGAAAGTCAAACCTGGATGAGGATACAACTTTTCAAGAGCAACAGGTGAAATTTAAGATCATGGAGAAAAGTTACCCGAGGGCGAATGATCAAACGTGTCAGAAGCTTATGGAGATACCGAGAACGAGAAGAATCAACTTGGGAACGCGAGGACACAAGGAAAGTCAACTATCCGTAACTGTTTCAAATCGAAGGTACTTCTTAATTTCGAGGACGAAATTGTTTTAAGGGGGATAGGTTGTAACAACCCGGATTTTCGACCCAATTTTTTTTTTTTTTATATAAATAATAGCGTTAATATTATTAGGTCTTATTATTATTATTATTATTATTATTATTATTATTATTATTATTATTTTAAATAAAATTCATTTTCCTTATTAGATAATTATCCTATCCTATTTATCTCTTTCATATTTTTTTTATTGCATACATGATTATAACTCCTTCCATCTCACCCTCTCCTACTCCTACTCAGTCTCTACTTCCTCCCTAACCTTATTTTCGTCCATATTCCAAACCAAGAGTTAGAATTTCATTAGAACACAATTTTATCACCCTTATCAAAAAAATTCTCTTATATATACCCCTTAACCCCGACCCTAGGGCACACCACGCCATTCCCCACGTTCCATCAGTTCAGAGAGAGAGAGAAATCTGAGAGAAACCGGACTCCAATCCATGGAGTTTTAGAGAGAGAAAGGAAGAGAGAGAAAAGTGGGTTTCATAGCCACGACCAATCGAAACCCGAATTGATAGATCCGATCATCTCCTACAACTCCTAGCATCACCAAACAAGCCTCAATTCAATCCCAAGGTACCCCCTCGGCCGAAACCGAAGTCATCTTCCCCAACGATCAAAGATTCGATTTTTGATCAATTCGATCAAACCAAGGTATTATAATCCCTTCCAAATACTCCTCTAAGTATATTAAGTGTTTTTATGCTTAACCCAATAGCCCTCATGGTCCCATGCATCAAAACCGTAGCGAAAAACAAAAAAAATCCGAATCTGCCTTCAACCTTGCGGCCGCAAGGTTCGGGCCGCAAGAACCAGTGCCGAGTTTGCGGCAGAGTTCCCCACCGCAAGGTCAATTGGTCAGACCTTGCGGTTTGATCTGTTTTTGTTCGAAACCTCCTTTCGACCTTCCAAACCCGATTTTTGACACCCGAACTATTTTCCCTAACTTTCTCACACCTCAAGGATCATAACTTGTTAATGTCATATTTTATTTTATTTTATTATCTATTTATTAATTATTTGTTCGAGTTCTTGTAAAAGTTTACAAACGAAAAATCCTTGCGACCTTATAAACCATTTAATTAATTCTCAAAATATTTTTTTAGATTCTTTACATCCCAAAGATGATATGTTGTTAATCTCAACATATTTTATTTATTAAACAATTTATTATCCATTTATTTTACTTTTGACATCTTTAAAAATCATTTTTATTTTAAAAATAATTCCGTAACCCTCCGGACCCACTTTTTGATACTCGAACATGTTACGTAGGACCGTAGGACTCCTTTTAGATCCATGCTACTTATTCTAGTGTTATGAATTACTTATTGAATTTATTATGGTCATTAATCAATCTATTTTCTTAAATAAAATTTATACAAGCTTAAGATTATATCCTTTTTATTAAAACCTTTATTTAATAAAAGTTCCTTGACTTATTAATAACTTATTGATCATACAAGATTAAGGGCAACGGTCCATTCATAAAAGGTTACGTGATTTTTATGCTTATTGTTTATTTCAATTATTATTCTGATTGCTTATATTATTATTTCAACTTTTGATTGATATGCTAGATTGGACCCTAGAGACATGGGGTGGTATGCGAAATAGAAATCACCTAGACGATGCTAGGTAATGGATGAATTGAAAAGTTTTGTTGGTTTTAGATTGCCTGCAGGCGTGATTTCGAGTTGTGATGAGATTGAAACTGGCGGGTGTCCGTGATGAGATTGAAACTGGCGGGTGTCCAGTGATGAATTGATAGACTGGCGGGTGTCCAGTGATGATTGTGATGGTTGTGATGTGGTTTATAAGATAGGCGAACCCTAGTTGTGATGCAGGCATGATAAGCTTTCCCTTGTTGTAGTTATTGGGGATGCACACTCGGTATATAACTTAGGTGTATCTGCGACAGCAAAGGGAAGTGAACTCATGGGAATGAGCATGGCTAGTGGTTGAGGGAGGAAAGATCTCGCGGTGAGATCTTAGATCACACGTCAGGTTAATGAATAGTAATAAACTGATTGATATGAAATACCTCTGTTATATTTCTTCGTACCATGTTTATCCTGCCTGATTGCTAGCTGTAAAGTAAGAGGGGTGGTTGGGTTGGATTATTCTACTGGGTGATTTATCACTCACGGATACGTCTGTATCCTGGTAAATCGATTGCTTCGGCGATCAATTTGCCAGAGGGCGCAGGATTCAATGGAGAGGATTCAACAATGGTGCAGTTCGACACAAGAAGAATATCAGGAGTAGAGATCGAGTATGCTTGGGATTCGTATCAAGCCTAGAGTCAGCTCTGAAGTTAATGTATTTTGAATCGGTAAATTTATTTTGAGATTGTAATAGACCTTTATTTTGGAAAATTATATTTATTTAGCAAAATTTTCTTAAAGAAGTGTTTTATTTTGCTCCCGAAAAAGCGGGGCGTTACAGTTGCCTTCCTCCAGCGGGTTTTGAAGTCAGCCTCCTCACTCTCTAGCCGAAGAGCACACTTTACGACGCTGGTATAGGTGGGAAAAGTTTGTGCCACCACAGCCCTTCGAGCGGTTGTCAGCCCCCACTCGAACCTTCTTGCTTTCTTGTCCTCAGTAGCAACAGCGGTTGTGGCGTAGCGGGATAGTTCTTCAAATTTGGCTGCGTACTGGGTAACGGTCATGGTTCCTTGTTTCAGATTCATGAATTCCTGTTCTTTGGCTAGGCGAATAGGCGTGGGAAAGTATTTGTCGAGGAATAGGGTTTCGAACTGATCGAAGATCATGGTTGTTATGGCATGGGTTGCTTCTATCAATTCCCACCAGTAACGGGCTTCTCCCTTTAGTTGGTATGCGGCCAGGGCCACACGATCTCCATCCTGGGTAATCTCCAAGGTGTCCAGGATCACCTTGACTTCTTTCAGCCATGCCTCAGCTACGGTGGGGTTGGGATCTCCGTGGAAAGTAGGGGGTCGACGTTTGCAGAATTCATTCATAGCTCGAGTGCGGGTCATGGGTCCTTCGTCGTGGTTTTGGCGGTTGGCATTTAGAGCGGCTACGAGTGCTCTTATGACTTGTGCTAGGTCGGGGTTAGGGTTAGGGTTAGAGGATTCTCCGGTTTTGTATCCTAATCCGTTGCGTCGATTCACCATCTACGAGTAGAAATTTAAAGGGGATTTTAGCCTATTTTTGCAAATGGTATTTTCCTTTCTAAAGTCAAAAGCAGTTTTATCAAGTAGTATGCTACAGTACTCTTTTAATACAAGCAAGTTTTTCATAGATAAGCAGAAAATTACATTTATAGGCATAGAGTTCTACTACAAAAGACAAGTTAAGACATAAGATTCTTCCTAGTACAAGTTGGAACGATCCAACATACTCCTACGTGGTCCGATGTGCCATAAGTGCGACTACAACTCTCGGGATCTCATTCTAATATTACTATACTGCTGCTACTCCACTCTAGCTAATAGGTTGACTAGGCGGTTTATCTACAAGGAAAGATTTTCACCTCGAGTAATATCATCTTTAAGGCAAGAGTTTTCTTAACTCTAAGGAACTTTGAGTTTCTAAATTCCACATTCGATTCTTGATTTAAGTCATCATCCAATTGTTCAAGAATCCCCAGCTCGGTGGTACTGCCAATTTCCGGCACCTTGCTTCAATCTGAAGATTGTTTTGACAGAATTCCACCCAATTTGGGACGGTAAACTTAAACTCAATTCACGTTTGTGCAACGGTCAAACTTATCTCATGGTTCTACCCATTCTACCCATGGCCGAGTGTTGAGCCTAAAGCTCTGATACCATGTTGTAACGCCCCCACTTTCTGGGTACGTTAAAAGGACAATTTTTATTGATAAAACTGAGTAGAGTCTGACTCATTATTACATCATAACTCTCACAAGAGTTCATTAATTACACAAGGGAGGGAAACTAGGGTTCCTAACTACAGCTCTGCCTGCTCCTCCATCCTAGCCAGCTCTTCTGCTCCAAATGCCTCCAAGGTGTACAGCTCACCTTGATCATCTACAGAGTCTGACACATTATACCAGCGTCGCCACCGATATAATATGTCAGGGTCACCAAAGGTAACACCATGAGCTACAAAAGCTCAGCAGAATAATCCCATACCCGCTAACCCATAACTTACACAAAACAAGTTATACAGATAACGTTATCTACACACTACATGCTTATCAAATAAAATAGTTAACAATGACACATCCACATTCATTATTAACTATCGTTGGTGTCCGTAACATCAGAGTTTCTCCTACGCAACGTTTCGTAGACCTTGTCATCATTTTCGCTTTTCATTTACCAAATCAACATTTTGAAAAGTATTTTAACACACCCAACCTCGGTTCCGTCGTTCCGGGTTCCCGAGTATCCTCACAATGGTTCCGCCGCACCGGGTTCCCATTGGCACACAAAAACATTGAATTTGGCATTGGCTCCTCTCCACGGATAACCAATCCACAATTCAAAACCCTCGGTTCCGCCGCTCCGGGTTCCCGAGTATCCTCACCATGGTTCCGCCGCTCCGGGTTCCCATGGGAAATTCCGAAAATCATTAAAACCATTGCGTTGGCTCCTCTTCACGGATAACCAATCCACAATTCATCCCTCGGTTCCGCCGCTCCGGATTCCCGAGTATCCCCACAATGATTCCGCCGCTCCGGGTTCTCATTGGGTTTTTCACAAATCTTTCTTTACACACGCATACCACATAATGGGCAAGTCCGGCCACATTGCGGTTTCAAAACTTTTTCTCCTTTTCAAAACACACACGACTTACATAGTGACTCCCACATTGGTCATTATGTAATTTCAAAAATATTTTACCAAGTCATACCTTTAATCACCCTAGGTGCCATGTTTCTAACTTTCTCGATTTTCCGTGTCTCGTTTTCATGCTTAGACTCCGCGGTATGACTTTTTCACATAAGTAGCAAATTCATTCATTTTGAAATCTTGAAACTAAACTAGCAAGATCATCCAACTCTATATTATTTAGCATGCTCATTTTATCATTTATTTCACATAATCATACTCAAGCAATTAACATACAATCTAAGGCATAGTGTCACATGGACGGACACCTTTGGAGTGGAAAACCACTTATGCCTTATCACATATCAAGACAAGTAAATTAAATAATCCTATATTCATGCTCATACTTCCATTAAAAAAAAAAGTTACTAACTACCATGCATTGGACCATAAAAGTAAATACTATCTATCTTTTTTTGTCCAACGGATAAGGAATTTTACTACGTATACTTAGAGTAAGTAAGTAGAGATATTCTACCTTCCTTCTTGGCGGTGGGTATGGCTACGAAAAAAAAAAAAGTAAGTTCGTCGGGCAGAGTAACTTTCTACGGTGGCTTCCGGTAGCTTCGAAAGAGAAAGTTTTCTCTCGAAACTAATTCTTGACTAACTTTCTAATTTTTATGGATCGAAGGGTGGTTGTGTGGTGGTTTGGTGGCGGCCTAGGATGAGTTTCTTGAGGAGCTTTTGAAAAACTCAAGAACTTAAGAACAAAGCAAGAACATGATAAGAACACTAGACTTTCTTAGAGAGAGAAGTTGAATGGGTGAAGGTGTGAGTTGAATGGCCAATGTGGGGTGCTATTTATAGCAAAAACTTGGCTTATTATCCAATGGATAAATTTTTCCCTAACAATTATTGACCAAGGGGTAATTTTTGAAAGGCATGGCTTTGGAAGCATGCCATGCCTTGTCATATCCAACTCTAGGCTTAAGGCTAATGAACTTAGGTTATTATGGAGGGTTCATGGCTAGTCTTGTCCTTGGTTGGCTTGTTTGCAAGAAGAAACAAAATGATTAGCTAGTTTTAGGTTTAAAGTTGGCTTGTAATTAGGTTGACAATAGGAGATTAGGCTTAAGGCTAAACATGTAGCTTGTTGGAGTGTTCAATACTCAAGCACACACTCTCTCCCCTCTCATGGCCGGCTCCTCCCTTTCTCTTTTTCTCCCATTTTTTTTTGTTCCATTGTATAGTCACATCTTGTCTCCAAGCATGCCAAAGTCTACCCTAACTTGTCATTGCTATTTTTTTGGACATAAGGCTTTATAATTATGAAGGTTTAGGTCTAGTCTTGTCCATAAGTGTGCCTAATAACTATCACCCAATGGATAATATTTTTCCTAGCAATTAATGACCAAAGGATAAGAAAAAAAAATAAAGAAGGGCTTTCAAGTGTGAACTTATTGACCAAGGGTTAAGAATTTCCTAGGAAATCTTTATCCAAGTATATAGGTATATTTACTTATAAATAATCTTAAAGAAAATCTAGGAAAGTAACTCTAAAATAATTAGGCTTAAGGCTAACTCTAGGTTTGGATGCATGGCATGACAAATGTTGCTTCTTTTGGAAGCAAGGCAATGACTTGTCTAGTCAATTTTGTCATTGGCTTGACTAGTTTCTATTGACCAAGGGATAAAAATTTCCCTAACATTTATTAACCAAAGGTTAAAGAAAGAAAAATGCCACATAAGGCTTTGAAATGACAAATCATAAGGTCAAATAATTATTTTTTTGTAGTCTATTGGTTTAATTAGGCTTAGGAGGGTTCACAAGGTTCAAAGAGGGGTTAAGAAGGCTCATTAAGGGTTAGGGGAAAGTAACCAAGGGAATTGGTTGTAACGCCCCGACTTTTCGGAAGCAAAATAAAATAATTTTTTTAAGAAGATTTTGCTAAATAAATATAATTTTCCAAAATAAAGGTTTATTACAATCTCAAAATAAATTTACTAATTCAAAATACATTAACTTCAGAGCTGACTCTAGGCTTGATACGAATCCCAAGCATGCTCGATCTCTATTCCTGATATTCTTCTTGTGTCGAACTGCACCATCGTTGAATCCTCTCCATTGAATCCTGCGCCTTCTGGCAAATTGATCGCCGAAGCAATCGATTTACCAGGATACAGACGTATCCGTGAGTGATAAATCACCCAGTAGAATAATCCAACCCAACCACCCCTCTTACTTTACAGCTAGCAATCAAGCAGGATAAACATGGTACGAAGAAATATAACAGAGGTATTTCATATCAATCAGTTTATTACTATTCATTAACCTGACGTGCGATCTAAGATCTCACCGCGAGATCTTTCCTCCCTCAACCACTAGCCATGCTCGGTCCCATGGGATCACTTTATTTTGCTGTCGCGGATTGCACCTAAGTTATGTACCCAGTGTGTATCCCTCTCAATACAGCAAAAGAAAACTTACCATGCCTGAATCACGACTAGGGTTCGCCTATCTTATAAACCACATCACAACCATTCCACAATCATCACTGGACACCCGCCAGTCTATCAATTCATCACTGGACACCCGCCAGTTTCAATCTCATCACAATCTCATCACAACTCAAAATCACGCCTGCAGGCAATCTAAAACAAAAACTTTTCCAATTCATCCATTACTTATCATTGTCTAGGTGATTTCTATTTCGCATACCACCCCATGTCTCTAGGATCCAATCTAACATATCATTCAGCAGTTGGAAATAATAATTAAGCAAACAGAATAATAATTGAAATAAACAATATGCATTGAATCACATAACCTTTTATGAATGGGCCGTTGCCCTTAGTTCTGTATGATCAACAAGTCATTAATAAGGTAAGGAACTTTTAATGAATAAAATTTTTAATAAAAAGAATATAATCTAGGTTTATATAAATTTTATTTAAGAAAATAGATTGATTAATAACCATAATAAATACAATAAGTAATTAATAGCACTAGAATAGGTAGCATGGCTCTAAAAGGAGTCCTAGGGTCCTGCGTACTATGTTCGAGCATCAATAAGTGGTTCCGGAGGGTTACAGAATTATTTTTAAAATAAAAATGATTTATAAAGTTGTCAAAAGTAGAATAAATAGATAATAAATTATTTAATAAATAAAATATGTCGAGATTAACAACATATCATCTTTGGAGTGTAAAGAATCTAAAAAAAATATTTCGGGAATTTATAAAATGGTTTAAAAGGTCGCAAGGAATTTTAGTTTGTAAAAGTTTACATGAAATCAAATTAAAATTCTACTAAATAGATAATAATTAAATAAAAATTTGACATTAACAAGTTATAATCCTTGATGTGTTAGAAGTGTAGGAAAAATAGATCGGGGATCAAAAACGATATTCGGAAGGTCGAAAAATCAATTCGGAACGAATTAGTACAAACCGCAAGGTCTGACCGGGTTGACCTTGCGGTGGTGGTCCTGCCGCGAACTCGGCTCTGGTTCTCGCGGCCCGAAGGTTGCGGCCGCGAGTTTCAAGGCAGTTTCGTTTTTTTTGTTTTCTTCGAGGTTTTTGATGCATGGGGCCATGGGGGACTATGGGTTAGGCCTAAAAACAATAAATATACTTAGAGGAGGGATTGTAACGGATTATAGTACCTTGGTTTGATCAAATTGATCAAAATTCGAAACTTTGAACGTTGGGGAAGATAACTTCGGTTTTGGCGATCGGGGGTCCTTGGGATTAAATTGATTGATATTTGGTGATGCTCTAGGTTGTAGGAGGTGATTGGAAAGGTTGGATTGCATCTCGGTTGGGTCTAAGCATGAAACCCACTTTTCTCTCTCTTTCCTTCTCTTTCTAGAACTCCATAGCTTGGAGCTTGGATTGCCCACGTTTTTCTTCTCAATTCTGATCAGAGAATTGCGGTGGGTGTAGGGATAAGTTCGTGGTCAATGTGGTGGGGTATTTGTAGGTGAATTTGGAAGAAGTTGGATAAAATCGAATTTAGTGGAAGTTGGGTTTCGTTGGACTTTGTATGAACGAATCGGGCTTGGTTTGAGGGACAAGGAGGAAGTAGAAACTGAGTAAGAGTAGGAGAGGGAAGGATGGAAGGAGTCTAAGCATGCATGCAATTTAAAAAAATAAAAGAGATAATTAAGATAGGATAATTACTTTTTTGTATTTATCTAATAAGGAAGAATAATTTTATGAGAACTAATAATACTTTTTAATGTTATTATTAATTTTAGAAATTACTGGTTGATATATATACAAATATAATTACAAGCTAATTAATAATATATATGCTAAACTAATTTTAATCACCAAAATTTTTATTCTAGGTTTTAGTATAATCGAATTATACTTTTAAATAATTAATCGATTATGATAGACGTTTTGATTTAAAAATAATTTATTTATTCGAAAAAAATAGGGCAAAAATCCGGGTCGTTACATTGGTAGTTAGGTTTCTCCAATTATTCGGTTGGAAGCTAACTAGGCTTGCTAAATAGGATTTCTAGTTAAAAAAAAGATTTTAAGGCCGCAATCCATAAATTGGAAAAATATACAAGTGCTTTTATAAGCATACTTGTCTTTAGAAAATGACTAGATTGTCCGGTGCGAAAAGAATATAATTTTTAAAAGTCTCAAATCTAATTATGACGGATTATTAGAACTTAAAAATGAATTTTAAAAGCAATCCTAGTAATTAAAATAAAATTCAAATATTTAACGAAATTTTTATTTACCAAAAAATCAGGGTCGTTACATATATGTTTGTATAGGTATTTGTAATTAATTAAACACGGTTTTTAGAGTTTGGTGTTTCCAATAACACACAAAAGTCCACGAAATAGTTGGAATCCTATGTAGACTCTCAAAAAGTGCATGACTGAATGTATACTAGACTCTTGGAAAATTTTAAATTTCTTTCCCATTTGGGGTCAATTTGTTACTCCTTCCGTCTAATATTACTTGTCATGTATTTTATTTTGGGATGTTCCAAAATATTTTTCCTTTTTAAAAAAACAAACTAAAAGGTGCGTAAATTTTCACAAACTACCATTCATAAATGATTAAAAGTAGCTTTTAATAAAGAAGTTGAATGTTAATCAAAGTATTCTATTGTGAAGTACAGAGGTCTCTCTCTCAGCGAATAACTAATTATTTGGTCGCCAATTTGTGGACTTTTAGCAACTAACAAATTATTTAGTCGCCAATCGGTATACTTTTACCGACTAATTTGGTAGTTGCCAACTAGTACGCATTGACGGACTAAATTTTAGTTGTTGCTAAATGACCTACTTTCGGCTACTAAATATTTTTTGATCGGTAATTTTAGTCGGCAATGGTGTTTTTTTTTGTTGTAGTGAATTAAATCACAATCCACGTCTTGAAAAACAACATTCGTCTATTCACCAAAGTGTTTGGTAAAATTTTAAGAGATGGACATTTTCAGTATTAAGAAATGTTCTTAGCATGTTTTTGACGGATATTAATTACTCCCTCCGTCCCTTATTTATAGTCCAGTATTCCATTTTGAGCTGTCCCTTAATAATTGTCCATTTTGTAAAGTTAGTGGATAAAAATTGGTGCATAGTCTATTTTATCCCTAAAAGTATATTTCATTTTGAAAAGTAAGTAAAAGTATACGTACCAAGTGCATTATGTAATGTTACTTTCAATAAAATCATGATATACGTACCAAGTGCGACCTATCAGACAACTGGGCATATGCCAATATTGCCAAAAAGAAAAAAAGAAAAGAAAAAAAGAAAAAAAGAAAAAAAGAAAAAGAAATCGTAAAACATCCCACGTCCAGTTGGTTGGTGGATTTGCTCCTCATAATTGACCAGTTCGATTTTTGGGGTTTTGCTGTAAGCAAAAACATCCCACGGGTTAGTCCAGTTCGATTTTTAGTTTCGGCAAGGGAAAATGACGGCCAATAACGTGTTTTGATAATTAATACTCATCAATGACATTTTCAGCATTAACAAATGTTCTTAGCTTGTCCTTGATGGGTATTAATTATCAAAACACGTCTTGAACCGTCAGTTTCCCTTTCGGGAATGATGACTTGTCTTTGACCGGACAGGAGATTAATGTACACATAAACTGGCCCGAACGTACACCCCTCATCGTCAAGAAAAAAATAGGGATTCTTACTGGCCAGCCCAGTTTTGTCTCAACATAGCCTTTCAGCCCCACCTCGTGTCTCGCCCTTTCCGCCTAAGCCCTGTTTTCAAGTGATGTATCAAAAATACCCCCACCTTTATTACTTGCATCTCAACAACTCGCCGACGGCAGCCGCGAGTACGTCACTAGCTTCCACTTCTACGTGGTTGCTGACAGCGAGCGATCTGGAGCGGTTGCCGGCCAGAACAGTGTTGTCTTCATCTCAGGAAGACTCGATCTCGAGTCCAATCTGGACCTCTATCTACATATAGGAACAACAAACCCTAGACGACATCATCTCTCTGCTACCTTCGCTGATTTTGTGAGTTTAGGAATTGTTTTTTTTACCAATCTTCAGATCTTTCTCTCATCTGTTTTCCATCACTGTTTTTTTTTTTTTTCAAAAAACAAAAACTTCATAGGGTATATGTATGTATGCATGTAGAGATTCGTTGGTTTAGAGAAGATGCGATGATGAGAAATGTTTGTATCTCGTTAATCTGAAATTTGTCGAGCGGAATCTAGTTGAAATTTGTCGAGTGGAAGGCGGGGCGGAAGGCCGGTTGGAAGGCGGGGCAGAAGGTGTTCGGTGAAAAAGAATTCACACCCGTGCTTTTTTTTTTGGGTGTGAATTCTTGAATTATTGAGGATGTGAATTCTTACGGATGTGAATTTTTGAGGGTGTGAATTCTGCAAAATAATGTAAATTTTTAGGGGTGTGAATAGTATAGATGAGGTGTGAATTTTGTATTTAGGGGTATCAATTCACACCAAGAATTCACCTCCCAAGGTGTGAATTTTGTCTTTTCCGAACATGTGAATTCTTCATTTGGATGCGAATTGGGTCTCTTTTCAAAAATGTGAATTCTGGAGGTGTGAATAGTGCTAAGGGGTGTGAATTCTTCGTCGAGGCGTGGGCGTTTTACGGCGGATCCGAATACAACTTGAACATCAAAGCCATTAACATCTCATTCAACCTCAATCGCTCCTTGACCTCCCTCCGAATCAACTCGACTGCGTCGTTTCACGAAATCCTCCGTTCGATCCCCTCGGCCTAGCGTCTTATGGAAGCGATCTTGTTCACGCTCCTTCAGACGAGGAAGCCTCTGAAGACCTTCTGGATCTTGATGGCGGATGAGGATCTGGTGGGTTTTCTCTCTCAGTTTGACGAAGTGGACCGCAATCGGTGATTCTCTGAAGTTTCTGAACATATCAAAGCCATTAAATATATATGTATATTTGTTTCTTTTTCTTAATTAATCTGATTGTGATTATTGTTGCATTTTTTTCATTTTAATTTTGCAGCTACGCACGTCGATACGTTCGAGATCGTTGCAGTAAAGATCACGAGTCTCTCAATTGATTTCTCTCGTAATTGTTTCGTTCTTGTATTGTTATAGATTGTTGTACTTCAGTTGGTGTGAATTGATTTGTTCAATTTGTGCATGATTGGGATTCAATTGATTTGTTCAGTAAAGATCACGAGCCTCTCAATTGATTTCTCGTTTTTCGAGGGTGTGAAAAGTATACATGAGATGTGAATTTTGTCTTTTTTTTCAAGGCGTGAAATTTTTAAGGTGTGAATTGTGTCTTTTTCGAATATGTAAATTATTTATTTAGGTGTGAATTGTATTTTTTTTCAAATAAGTGAATTTTGGGAGTGTGAATAGTGCGAATGGGTGTGAATTTCTAGGGGTGTAAATTCTGCAAAGGGGTGTGAATTATGTAAAAGAGTGTGATTTCTGGGGGTGTGGATTCTTGCGAAGGGGTGTGAATTCTGCAAATGAGTGTGAATTCTCAGAGGTTGTGAATTTTCGAGGGATGTGAATTCGGGGGTTGTGAATTCTTGCAAAGATGTGTGAATTCTGCAAAGGTGTGTGAATTCTTGGGGGTGTGAATTCTTTTGAAATGTGTGAATTCTCTCGAGGGTGTAAATTCTTGGGGGTATGAATTCTCAAGGGTGTGAATTATTGGGGGTGTGAATTCTTGGAGGTGTGAATTCTTTAAAAGGGTGTGAATTCTGTGGGTCCTGAAAAGTGAAAAGGGCAAAATAGTAAAAACATATTTGAAAAGGGCCTGAATGGAATAACACTTACAAAAGAGGGTTTGCATGGAACCCACCCAAAAAAATAGGACCGGCCAGGAATTTCCTGAAAAAATAATCGTGAAATCGACCACTCATATATATCCAAACCAGAGCAAATCATTCTAAGGAATTTAATTCCAGGTTACGTCTTAATTAGGTGATGAATTTTGTTGGGGCGAAATTGACTTTTATTACAACAGTCCATAATCCGTTATCACGAATACTAATTTCATTAAGTAAATTGTTGTAAATGATATTCGACTACAACTAAAATTGCCAAGTCTATATACTATTTCACGTGCGATTTTATTTTTTTCCAAAGTGTTCGGGTGCTAACAGGTTAGAACCAAAAACCGAACCAAAATCCGACTGGTCTTTTGATTTACCGGTACAATGCACAAGTTGATTATTCCATGTGTACAATGCACAAGTTGATTATTCATCAATGTCTTAAAACCAATCGGAATGGCCCGATTACTGGACTTCTTACAGAACCACACTATAATTCGGACTTTGAGTTCCTATAGGCTATAGTGCACACTACTGGAGTGTAATGCAATATCGGAGCCGTCTATTTCGACAATCAATGATCCAAAATTTCATCTCAACTCCTGCAGATGTGATTTTCCATTTCCGAGATTGTCCTAAGGATCCCCTTACAATTTATTAATTGAATTGCATGAAACGATTGATGGGTTGTGAACCCACCCAGACTCGCCTAGCTCGGTTGTAACTGTAATCACATAAGCCTTTAAACTGGCGTTCGTTTCCGCACTTAATCCTCGCTCTGTGCTCACGTCTTCAATCCTCACACTCATGAGTTTTAGTTGTTTGGTGGAGTTTTGAAAAGACACATTCATGCTCCCGCTCCTGCTCCCACACACGTATTGTGTGACTACATCTGAAAAGTAAAAAACATCCATGTTCGTTTGGAGATTTAGGATTATATATCTCTCTGCTGCGTACGGTCCCTAATAAATTTTCTCTCAATCATTTCTCTCTGTCTCTCTCTCCCTTCATTAGCCAAAATCCAAAACTTAACATGGTCTTGTGAAAGAAATCAGGTTGATCGCAAATTAGCAGCTACATCCTCAAATCAGATCTTCTCTACAACAATGAAATTGCCTACAAAAAAAAGTGCATATTGATGTCCCAATCAACTTAATTTCTAGCATAGACTATCTTCTTCCAGTCAGTCTACCCGATGAATGGTTTGGAGGATACCGGCGTCTCTGAAGTGCAAGGGTGCACCATAGGGGTCTCAATCATAATAATGTCAAAATTGGCACTCTACCCGATGAATGGTTTGGAGGATACTGGCGTCTCTGAAGTGCAAGGGTGCACCATAGGGGTCTCAATCATAATAATGTCAAAATTGGCACTCTACCCGATGAATGGTTTGGAGGGTACCGACGTCTCTGTAGTGCAAGGGTGCACTATAGGGGTCCAATCATAATAATGTCAAAATTGGCATTATTTGAACCGTTGATGTTCTCCCTTTTGGAGGGTTGTGCAAGGGTAATAAAAGCAAAAATGCTAAGGGTACATACAAAATGTACATACAATGTACATATGGATTTTGTGGGGCTCAAATCGGGTCCCACAAAGATGATTCGAACCGCCCATTATTTTTAAAACATATTTTGTGGGGGCGAAAACTACGAAAAAATCCTTACCGATATCGGGTTGAGCTGATTTTTTACAGGGCTCCATAAAAATATGTTTTAAAAATAATGGGCGGTTCGAATCATCTTTGTGGGACCCGATTTGAGCCCCACAAAATCCATATGTACATTGTATGTACATTTTGTATGTACCCATAGCAGCACAATAAAAGCTCAGAGGTGGAAAAGGATGGAGCCAAAGCATCAGCATCTGTACCTAATATTATGCATTATTTTTCTTTGAAACCCAAAAAAAACTACTAGTTGTAGCTCTCACATTCCCTCTAATATGAATATCTTCTGGAGACTCCTAGCAATCTGACTTTTCCATAACCAACCATCCCGCTAATATTAAAAATTGTAAATAACCAACAACAGACTCTCCGGACTCCGGGTCCATGTAGCGTAAGAATGTGCTATAGAGACCTCGGTTCCCAGAGAATCTCCTCATTGCCTCATTTTACATTCCCTCAATGCCTCCTTTTACATCCGTCGCCAAAAACAAAATCAGAGATAAAAAGCGCCACTTTTACCTTGGGGTGTTTTTTTAACTGAAGAATGGAGATTATAACTCTGACTTCTCTCAAGCCAATTCCACTTTAACCATAACAGTTGATTACTATTCTTAACGATAATTTTGGTTGCTTTTACTTCAGATGGATGTATATGTTGAAAGCCGAAACACGCACCCACACATACGTGTGCGACATTTTCTTTAAGGTCTGTTTATGCTTAACAGTCGTATCGGAAGCTGTTTCTAACAATGTATTTTGTTTCCTCCCTTTCTTCTGCCCTCTCTAAGTGTTATCTGGTTGATGATAAAACTGGGGGACGACGGTCTAATAAACGATTGACATTGCTGGACTAGAGAGCATACCGCTAGCCGTTGAACTTCTCACATTAGTACAGTGATACGATGGAAGAAGATTTCTCCGAATGTAAAATCATGTCTTCAAACGTCACATCTTTAATTTGGTACTGAAATGATGTCGATAATATAATTGCAAAAACTCAAAACAATGCCTAACCTCTTCCATTGGTAACCATTTCATCGGCAGAAATTGGTTGATGATATGGAACAAATAAATAACTGGGATTGTCTAACCTCTTCCATTGGCATTACCCGTAACTGGGACTGTCTAACCTCTTCCATTGACATTACCTGTAACTGGGATTGTATTACAAGGAACGGAATGGAACGAAAACGAGGTATGCCACGTGTCTTATTACACGATAAGAAATGGGTAATTTTCTATCAATAACAATATGAAATTATATATTCAGTATTTACTAATTGGGTGAATGACAACTTATTCATTTAGAATGGAAGAGTACTGTGTTTACCAATCTGTTATTAAACAAAAATCGCCACAGTATTAGCATTTTCCAGTAACACATTTTGTCTCTCCGATATCATCAAACTATGTACAAGAGATTTACTATCAAATTACTACTCCGTAAGAAATCTCACTCTCTCTTTCTAAGAGTTTCAGAGGCGCCCCCCCCCATTTCAGATCTTTCCCCCTGAACTCAACATACTCCGACGTTGATCTTGTCTGTGGGACGCTGATGCCAAGTGATAAGAGGCTTTTTCCGATCTTCCTCATCAAAGTAGTCCGCCTGCGTGCTCCTCGTTCAGATCTTCCTCACCGTATGCTTTTCTGTTCGATCTTCCTGCAGTTCCATTGTTGTTATCAGGTTGGCCCCTTCCTCATCTCTCTGGGCGGCACATAGATTCGCGCCTTGATGAGGTCGTAGTTTCCTGGGATGGAGGTAGCAGTTGATGTCGATGTACGGTGGGGTGTGGCTACTATGGTGATTGAGGCTCTGGACCGCAGTCTTGACCGACGTTTTTGGGTAGCTGATTTTATGGGTGTGGATCTGTTGTAGATTTTTTATTTGTTAATATTTTTGTTTCTTCCTATTTTCTTTCCCGTTTTGGGGCTTCCCTCGCCCCTACGTGGGTGTTTTGTTGGTCACTTGTCTGGTGTTGCGCTGATTGGAGATATGCTCCATCTGTTTTGCGCATTTGGTTGTGTGAGGTCCTCGATGTTCTGTGTGGTGTTTAGGCCTCCTTTGTGGTTGTTATATCCCCTCTCTTGGGATGGCTTCCCATTCTATGTATTTTCTTCATTATTATCAAATGAAGTATCCTATCATTTGAAAAACAAAAGAAGATATCATCAAACTATTATGCCCTCTAGGGATAAAAGAGGCTAATGAATGCACCATATACCGTCCCGTGTACAAGAAAGGTCACAAAACAAAAAAGCCCTATACACTCTCCTATGGAAGGAAAAGTTCAAACCATTTTTAAAAATTTGGCAAACGGCTTGCGGGCAGCGGCGGCGTACGGGTAGCTCTCCGGGTGGCTGTCTCTGATGGTGGTTGACGGTGGAGCTTTCTTTCTGCCATGGTGTGAGCGGCGGAGGTTGCTGGCTGTTGCTAGGATTTTTGTTTTGGGCTGTATTGGATTGGATTTGTCCCATTATTTGGGCTTTTAGGCCCCATAGGTACTTGATCTTAATATTCTTATCTAGGCTTTTAGGCCGATGGGTGCGGGCTTTGTTCCAAAGGGTTTTTGGTAGTATTTGATTTCTTGTCAAACTTGGGAATTGGATCTCGGATGGGCTTAAGATTACCCTTAGTGTTGTAGATCGCTTGGGTGTCCAGTACACACATTCAACTTCCACCTGGTTTTAGATTCCACCCATCCGACGAGGAGCTTATTGTGTACTACTTGAGAAACAAAGCAACATGCAGTCCACTCCGGCATCTATTATCGCCGAAGTAGATCTCTACAAGTTCAACCCATGGGAGCTTCCGAGTTTCTGCCGAAAAATCACTAAGCTTTTGAGTTATTAAACATATATTACCAAGCAATTACTAACTTTTTCTTTCCTTCTATTCACGAGGAAAGCTTTGTTTGGTGAGGAGGAATGGTATTTCTTTACCCCAAGGGATAGAAAGTACCCTAATGGAGTGAGGCCTAATAGGATGGCTGGTCCAGGTTATTGGAAGGCCACAGGAACAGATAAGCCTATTGTCAGTTCACGGGATGCAACGATTCTTGGGGTCAAAAAGGGTTTGGTGTTCTATATAGGACGCCCTCCAAGAGGAATTAAGACGGATTGGAGCATGCACGAGTACAGAATGCCCCAAGCCACGATGTTGAATTCCAGGCAGAAAGGGCTCATGAGGGTATGTTGCTTTGCAGGATATGTTAACCTAGCATGGATTCTATTCTTACAAGAAAGAATGATAAGCCGATTATACAGATTTGATCTAGCTAGCAAGAGGCGAATGTTGCGGTGATTTTTCGATATGGGCTTCCCCTTCTTTCCGCTTCTTGTTGTCTCACTCGTGGTTTAAGAATGCAAAACCTTTCTCTAAGGAGATTCAATTGGATTCTCGAGTCGTAGCAGTAAATAGACCTATACCGACTTGGATAACTTCTACGAATCCCTTTTTTCCCTGTAAATTCTTCTCCCTCTGTTCTGTCTCAGTATCCTACCCTACATGGACAGAATCCAAACTCCATGGTCCATAACACTCACAAGCATTATTTGTTGCTGCATGTGGCATAAAACTCCCAAATTTCGGCTCAAACCAAGGCTGTAATAACAAGAAACAATTTACCCTCACATTTTGTTCCAAACTAGGGAAGATTTCGCCCTGTAGTCTGCAATTAAGATAATAAAATTGATTATTATTATTATTTTTTTTTTATTTTTTTTTTTTGACTACTTACGCATGGGAAGAAGAATCACATGTTTTTCTCTTATTCCACGGTTAGATGATTGGGTAATATGCCGAGTTCGGCAGAAAAGCAACAAACCAAGGATCAGTGGGGATGCTCAATATGGTTCTAATAATGGGCTGTGTAGTAGACCGAACACAATGGTCCGAACCTGCGTTTAAGAAGACTGGGTCAAGGATCGAAAGGGGTAGCCATACTTACATCAGGTTTGGCTCTAACCGAAGTTCAGCAGTGAACGACGGTGCATTCATCCGACGGCCAATCCTAGGAGAGTGCACCTTAGGCTCGGCCACCTTCAGGACAGAACTCGGTTGTCTTTCCCTACGAGTCATCTACCCTCAGGCTCGGCTAAGGGTGAGGCTCGGCCAACCGTGATGCTACATGTCACTCCACGTGCTGAAGCAGTTATGCCAAGAGATAATGATAGACGCACATGGGGGTGCCAGCTCACACCAAAGCGGTTACCAAATCTTATCGGTGACGTCACAATGACGTCAGCCGACCCGTGCAAGGCACATGTCAGTACTTGGAGAGCAAGCCAAGCAGACTCTATAAATACCAAAGGATAACAACCCTAAGAGGTACATGCTTCTACACACCTAAACCCTAGTCTCTTGCTTTACTCTCTGCACATTCTCATCCTCTCGCTGGAGGGCTTTGCCGATCAACCCCGGTCAGGTCTTAGTCGTGCGTTCACTGTGCAGGATAGGGCGAGAAGGCTAGACAACCCTTGAATCAACGGAGGAAGAACTCGAATCGAGGATCGACGGGCTACACAATTGGTGAACCTAACGTGAAACGCTTCTGATTCAAACGGCTTGAATTCCCTTCAAACCACCTTCCTCTTCCAAAATCAACCACAAATTCAACTACCATGGGCGGAGATCTGACGGACGTTACCATTTCGGGGGCCACACAAGCTAGACGGACACGCAGAGACAAAACAGGGCCGGCTTGGAAGAAGCCCTTAAATACTATTGGTTTGTGTTTTTTATGTTCTAAACTTGTTAAACGTAGATGCCATTGTATTGATTATGAGTGGTTTGGGTCAAAATTGTGACGGTACGACGGAAGGCCCGTTTGAGCTAAGCTAGATAGCCCGTACGTGATGATTGGTGAGCAAGGGGAGGCCCATTTGAGCTAAGGTAGATAGCCCGTACATGATAATTCGGGTAAGCTTGGTCCATGAGGGTGGTTTGTTTGGCCCTCATTTCATGGGCAGTTGGTTAATTAAGTACAAGATAAGGACCAAGCAGGTTGGATTAGGGCCTCAAAATATTGGGCCCACATTAAGGGCAAGGGGAGGCCCAATTTACACTCCAGTACTTTTTATTTTTTCAATTCCAATATATTTTCACTTATGGACCATGGTCCTTCTCATTCTAATCGCAAGGAAGATTTGTAGGGAATCACGCAAGGAAAAACGCGTTTGGACTTATTCCGGGTCTCACAAAAATCTAGAAAATATTTATAAATTTTTTAATATTATTTTATGGGGCTCTGTAAAAAATCTGTTCCAACGGATATCGATAAGTATTACTTTTGGATTCGTACGGCGAAACTGCTCAGTTCGCCACTATGAATCCAAAAGTAATTCTTACCGATGTATTGGAGCAGATTTTTTAAAGAGCCCCATAAAATAATATTCAAAAATTTATTGATATTTTTCTAGATTTTTGTGAGATCCGAAATGGGCCCAAACATATTTTTTCTTGCGTGGTTCCTTGCAAATCTTCTTTGCGAATAGCAGGGCTTGGCTACATTTCCTTGTTCACAAAGAAAAAAATTCTAAAAAAAATTAGATCAATTCAAAAGCACTTTTCTTTTTATTAAAAAGAGAGCAGACAGAAATCCATTGGTTTCGGGACCTTACAATAGATTTTGAATTTATGTATACTACAAACAAATCAAGATACTTTTTTATTAGTTTCTAGTTTGTTCTCTTTTCTCAACTTTGTTGGGCGATTTGATTTAATGTTTGATTAGTTTGTTCTCTTTTCCATACAGTGGGTAAATTTTTAGTCCTTTTCATTGAGGAAAGGCACAAACCACACACAATCTAACCCCTAGGCCCTCCACTTTTGCACCGGCCATTACAAAATCAGATTAAGGCATTCACAAACTATATCGAAGTGGACTACAATCCAGTCCTAGCATGCCCGCGCTAACCATTAGCCCCTACGAGTGTGTTGACGCCTTTGACGCAAAAGGGAGAAACAAAACTCTGGTAATTTCGAAGTACCAAAGAATCAATAAAAACTCAAGAAAAAATGAAAGAGTAAACTTTAGCTCCTACTGTCAGGGCTGGCTTAGAGGATAAGCGAGAGAAACATGCGTTTCGAGCACCCCAAAAAGGCTAAAAATGAGGGCCCAAAAAATTCTAGGACCCCTATATATACACACACACACAAATTATCCAGTGAGGGATCCCTTACCAGTCTACCGTGCGGACCTCCCCTTTCCCGAGCGAATTTCAATTATCCGAGCCGCTCAAAGTGTGCAGAACGTGAGCAGTTTTTTTTATTAAACCACTCAACTGTTCCAATCAAGCCTTTCTCGGTCTTTTTTTTTTTTTTGCTGATTTCTCGCGGGTACCCTTAAAATCACATTCTGATCACTTTGAGCGACTCGGATCATTGAAATTCGATCAGGAAGGTGAGGTCCACACCATAAAATTGTTCGGGATCCTTAGGGGATCCGGACTATAAATATATGGCGCCAAAAAAAAAAAAATTCTCTAAGTCTCCTTCACACAAAATATGCCCAAACAAAATTTGGGAGCTACAAAATAGGCTCAACGGTGGAATACACTGGTTATCAACACCCATTAGGATACGTTTGGTTCGATAGAATGGAATAGACAATGGAATGAAATTGACAATGCATGGAATGGAATTGAGAAGATTAATTTTCAAAGGATGGAATTTGAGATATTGTAATGGTTGCATTTTTTTGAGATAACTATATGCTTATATTTTATAATGGTAAATCTTTTGTAATGATTTTTTCTTGAAATTCTTTGTAGACCAACTTTTGTATAAAAAATATAGGGAGGCCTCATGTAAGAGGTTCACTTCCGGCCTCCAAAACATATGAGCTAGCCCTGCCTACTGTGTCATTCCATTTTCCTTTCCTTTTCCCTTCCTTTCCCTCAATAAGCCCAATACTTATACAGGGCTTTAAAGCAGTACACAAGGGTGCCATAAGAACCTAGAATTAAAACCAACTTACATGGACCTTAGGTGTCCGAGCCAGCTTTGACGCACCTCAACTAGTCCAAACCATTTGCTCACCAAAAAGAAGTAGCTTTCTTTCAACTCAAATGTCCAGGGTAGCTTACACACACCTTAACTAAACCTGGGGTCTAATTCCACCGTCTTATTGACAAATCACAAAGTCTTCCTTAATCTAGGATTTGTACATCAATATTCTGATTCTAGCTTGGTTTTCCGCGTCTTACCTCTGAGGCTTTGACAAAGATTATTCTTTACTCACAAATCTGGTACTTTCCAACAAAAAGAAACAAAAGCTAAGAATTCAATTCCATGATACAAATATACAAGGATCAACGCCAACAAAAAATGTTCTACTTAAAGTGCAAGTCATATGCTCTACTTAAAAGGCAAACCAAAGATTCTATGAACCAATTCAGAATGCAAGTTACTGATCTCACTGTGGCTCTACCTTTGCTGGCAGAAATGCCCCACTGTAAACAAAGAGGCTTTCATCGGTATAAGGATGGTCATACCCTTTATTCGCCCCTTCATAGCTAGCCGACGTGGATGCAGAGTCAGCATTGGGATTCAAACCGGCGATTTGCATGATGCTCTCGATCTCTTTCACCACCTCACCCATCGTAGGCCTCTCCACTCCTGCTTCTTCAACGCACCTCAGTGCCAGGTCCACAAACTTCTCTAAACCTCCCAATGTGATGCCCAAAATGGCTGGGTCAATAATTTCTTGGAGGTTATATCCAACTTTTGTCCTGTCCATTTTCTGCCTCACCTCCCTTACAATGTATTTTCCTTTATCGATCGGCTGTCTTGCGGTGACCAGCTCTAGCATTACCACTCCATAGCTGTAGACATCACTCTTTTCGGTCAGTTGTTGGGTCATGTAATATTCAGGATCCATATAACCCTGCACGAGCAAAATACTCTAATTATAGTCAAGAATCCTTAGCAATATCATGGATCTTCGAAGAGCTTAGGGTTAGTTAAATTGTTGAATATCGCATACTACATATATAAAGACTAAAGAGGGATTCCTTCTTTATCATCCGCAAGGAATTACATTTTTATCATCAAATACAAAAAGAAAATATGAGTGCTTCATTGCCGCTCCATAAATTTGTGAATAGTGCAAAATTTTCTATTATATGAGTGCTTCCTTGCGTAACATGGACTTGAGCGGAGGTGTCAACTGCGGGTACATGTCTGAGTGTGGAAGTTTCCTGATTCCCATGTCTTAAGAGCACATGGTGAAGAGAGAACATGCACTACTCATCTTTCTTAATACCCATATGTTACTTTCAAGTGTGAAACTATGGTTATTGTGTGACACCGAGCATTATAAACCGTATAAAAGGTCATGTATAGTCTCATGGTGGACTCAAATTACTAGACATGTTGGGTAAATGTCAAACTATATAGAACGTACATGAATCTCCAACAGACCTTGTGATTTGTTTTACTTTAAGTTGTGGACCGGAAAGGAGCCAATACTTCAACCGGCTAACACTGGACCTTAAAATGATAAAAAAGAAATAGGTAGGTATAGGAAGAAACTACAGAATCCTCATAGTTATCCTATATTTCGAATAAAAGATAGAGGTTTCACTGCTGGTTTTTCAAATCAGGGTTGTGAAGAAAATTACTAACCATTGTACCCTTGACTTGAGTGGAAACATGACCTTTTCCTGGGTCACCAAGGAGCTTGGATAGACCAAAATCAGCAACTTTTGCATTCAAGTGGTCATCCAGTAAGATATTGGTCGATTTGATGTCCCTATGTATGATTGGAGGGTTAGCAAGCTCGTGTAGATATTGCAAACCTCTTGCCATTCCTAGGGCTATTCGAAGCCGCCTCATCCAATCCAACTTGATTCCTGACTTCCCTGCATAAGTAACATGCATTTTTATCCCCTTGAATGCATGTGATTGCATAGTCTAATTGTGTAGTTAACAAATTCTGGGGATCCCCCCTCTTTTTGCCATTGAAGATATGTGAATGCTAATTGTATGGAGAATATTGCATTCTAATCGTTGCGATTTCTTTGTTGCTTGTTCAGCTACAATCAACTCATGCAAGGTACCCAATTTTTTTAGTATAAGAACTACCTAATTCTATGATACAAACTACGTTACAATAACGCATTTCTCTAATAGCTTGAGCTTTTGGGTAAGTTGGGGGATACAACAATTTAACAACCTCGCAACAAAGTGATAACAAACATGAAGATCGCCATTACCGACAGTGGCCATAGAATAGCAACCGACTGTAAAGCAAGAAGCATCAATGTCTCTAATTATGAAGATTTGTTTTTTTGATCACCGGAAGTTAATATTGTTAGAATAGTTAGATTAACACTTTGGAGGAGGAGATGAGCTCCTGACCTCCTTTCTCCTAGGACTAAAGTGCACCGCTAATGTCATTGGGCCAAAGGCCTCTTGGCCTCCAATTATGAAGAATTAACGAGTATTCAAGGATCTGTTTTGATTTCCTTGAAAGTAAAAACAATAATCGTTGTCATATTGGTGTCTATAAAGATGGGTTGTTTTTGTAAAAATTCTCCCTTTGGAAGTTGTTTACCATTCAAGTTTTCTGTGTAGTCTGGCAAAACTACAACAGAAAAAACAGAAAACAAACATGATACCAAATAGGCCCAAAGTACCTGAAAGACTCTCCTTCAGGGTACCATTTGGAATATACTCATACACTAACATCTGTTCGCCTTGCTCAAAACAGAAACCCACGAGGCTGACAACGTTTTTATGATGTACCCTGGATAGAAGCTCAATCTCAGTCTTGAATTCGTGACCACCCTGCATTGATCCTGTTTGAGCCCGTTTGACAGCAACTAGTTGTCCATTGGGAAGAATTCCTCTGTACACCTATAAATCAAATGAAATGTGAGCATAAGGAAGCAATGCAGCACTGTGGACTACTCTTCAGAAATTTCATGACATGGAAGAATTTTTTTTGTTCCAGATGATATCAGGAACTGAAACATAATCCAACATATAGTTGGTTTACAGAATTTTCAGGAATGACTTTCCTAGTACATGATTGTACTTGATTATCAATGAACGTCTGGATATATGATGCACCTACTCTAAAGTTAAGAAGGTAAAACACTCCATATGATTCTACTGAGCTTCACTAACTTATTCTGAGTAACAAGAATGTGGAAATTTAACCTTCCCATATCCGCCAGTTCCGATATCGTTGGTTTCTGAAAAATTGTTTGTGTATTTCTTAAGCTCTTCAAAGGAGAATGACCTAGCTCCTCTTAACTGAGGAACATCTCCACTGTTTTTATTTGGGTCCCAAGAAGCTGCATGAGAATGACATTCAGGCAATAAGTAGAACCATCATTCAGGCAATAAGTAGAACCGAAGAATACAATTTAACTTAAGCAAATTATACGTGTCTAAAAACAAAAAACTACAAACTAAAGGAAATAACTAGTTAAGATTAGCTCCAAGTTTACCAAAAGGATTGTTCTGTTTATCAGCTGTTTCAGCTCTTCTCTTTTGACGGAAAGCGTAAATTCCCGCAAGGAGGGCGAGTAGCACTAGGACAGAACCACCAACTATCGATCCGATAATTATGGCAGTACTTGATGACTTGTGAGTTCCTGTGGGTCCTTTTTGGATGAAAAAGGAGAAAGAAAGCTCAGAATGATACATTACATAATAAAATAGGTAACATATTGAGATATCATATTTGAGTTAACACCTTCAAAATATGGATATGGGTCACCATTGAAAAAAAAGGGTCCGAATTCGTGGGGAGGCTTGAAAGTTTGGTTGCTCAACACAAACCCAATTCCAATAATTCCTGTTCGATTGAAAGCATCTTGACCCGCTGGAGGAAAAACTTCTAGTCTCAACACAACGTAATTATCCGTATTTCTAGTCGAATTACTGAGGGAAACTGAATCTACCGGGAGTAGATGTGAGTTAAAAAACTTCATCAGGGAGTCCGCGAGAGATGTGTAGATAGTTAAGTTTCCAAGATCTGAAAAGGAAGGAGCTCTGAAGTATAGAGTACCCACGTATGCATAGGCACATCTACAGTTGGGGCTTAAGAGTTGATATGCAATGCATGTTGCAGGAATACATTTGTTTTCTGGTATTGAATATGTGGAATTAGTCTCTTGAAGGCCACAGTATGGGCTTGTCCCTCCAGTTTCTTGACAAAATGGATTTCCCGCGAGTCTGCAGAAAATTTAAAATTTAAAACAAATATAACACTAAGCTTATAAAATGTAGAGTACATATTAGTTTTTCCACAAACTGTTGGTGATAAAATGGCAAAAAGGTCAAATAATTTAGCTTACTGCTTACATTAGTTGTTTAATTTTGAATCCTGGTCTCGGTGTAAAGTCAACTATAAAATTGTTCTGCAAATCTATGAGTTTAAGTTGGTCGCTATAGCTGGAGCCGACATCCAAAGTGCCATTAAGCTGGTTGTTCCTCAATACCCTGAGACAACAAACCAGAACAAGTTTTTCAAGAGAATCAACTGTCATAAAACGAAGGGAGGCCAGGGTAAGTCATATTTTTTTTTAATCACTTGGGTTTCTATACTATATAATAAACACAATTTTGGTAGCCGTTTTGTGATATGAGATTGAACTGAAACCCCTTTTTGTTTGGGTAAGCAATAAGAATATATGAACTGATACTCACAGAGTCTGTAACTGAGGAAGGGTGAAGAAGCTGACCGGAATTTGACCTTGAAGTCCTGTGTTTTCCATCACTCTGAATATATTTAAAAACATATAATAGTGAATCCTCAAAAGCTGAAACCTGAGTGACTCAAAGGATTAAGAGAAGAACAACTTGGACTAAACTACTAAACTATATTAGAAGGCTATTCTCACGTTCTTTATTCCACGCAGCCATTTAAAACTTAAAATATGAAGTTAATGAAAAATATGAGGTCTTTAATGAAACAATTTCATGTATTTTGCTTATTGGAACATACTGGGTAGGGGTGTTATTCGGTCAGTTCGGTTCGGTTCAGGGTGGATTTGCCGAAAACCGATCGGGTTTGGGGTATATAAGTACGGGACCGATTCCGACAGTATTTGATTTCGGTTCAATTCGGTTCGGGTGAGTTCGGTTCGGTCGGGGATTTCGGTCCACCCGAAATGGGCCTTAGTTAGGCCATTTGGGCCATTTTAAAAACTAACACTAGACTATGGGCCATGTTTGGGCCATTTTTTCACTTATATTTGGGCCATTTTCACATGTTTCTCACCCATATTTGGGCCATTTTCAACCTTAAGTCAATCACCCATATTTGGGCCATTCTTCCACCTGTTGCCAAACAATAAAACTCTTCCACCCATATATTTTCAACCTTAAAACAATTGTACCTGTTTCTATGTTATGACACCTTATGTGGTAGTGTTTGGTTCATCGACAGATCTAGCGTTATGCCTAAAGAGAATTTACTCGATGAAGCAAAATACATGCTTAGTTTGTCCATCGATAGCGTCACTTATATTCTTCAATGTTAAGGCCATAGCACTACTCTTTCACTTGAGATTTCTTGTTGGAAAAATTAAATTGCTTTCAGGTTTTTCCAGTATCTAATGGCAACATATTTCCTATTCTCAGTGTGTTGTTTTTTCTTCCCTTTTAGATCAGGTGGTATAATGTTATCATCTAGACATAATAGACCACCAATTTTCACAATTTGTAGATTACCATACCTAAAAAATCAAAATTAATGGACTCAAACTTAATGGCTGCAAATCAACTGGTTTAACATTCACGAGCTCTCATCCTATTTCCTGATAGTGCAGATATGGTTCGGTCGGTTCGGTTCGGTTCCGTCCGTATAGATTTCCAGAAAACCGAGACCGAACCGACCTAGGTTTGGTTCGGTCCACCCCGAACCACCAAAAAACACCCCTGGACCGACCGAAGACCGAACCAATCGGTCGGTTTTTTCAGTCTTTTTCAGTCCGGTCCGGTTCGTAACAGGCCTAATACTGGGGGAGGAAAAGGAGTAGGTACAATCACGGGGCTAGCTCAAACATGCTGGTAGAATCACAAAATATGAGGCCGTGCAACCGTGTATCACACATTGGTAGGCCAACATCTCAGGGTGGTGGACGAGTGCTGGTAAAAAGAAGAGGCCAGTCTCGCAATTACCATAGAAGGTACTTGCTATTTAATGGAATATGTTATCACTAATTCAAGGACCATCTCTACCGGTACCTACTTTTCCCTTACACAAATGCTTGATTGCTTGACAAGTAGAGGAGAAAAGATAGTTCATGAAACAAATTCCACCACCCAGAGTTCATAAAAACGAGAGGGCATTGGCTGGCGGCTGTAATATGACTCAGTTATCAGCACCAAAGCCCAAGAGAACACCAGAAGGAGTGAAATGTTTCAAGTGCAAGTACTCCAAACACAAAAAAAGACCTAACATACAAGATTAAGTTTGTGTGAGGAGGCATCGGTGAAATACGCTAAACATAAGGTACCAGATAAAGCTAAATAGTGCCAAAGGGCCCTATATCATACATTAAACAGTTCATAGGTTTTTTTGTTAACTTCAAGTTGTGTGCTTTTGTCAGTGCATGCATGTATCTATTTAAGGAAAGAGAAAGACATACAGTGTTGTCAAGGACTGTAAAACTGAAAACCATGGAGGAAAGTCGGATTCATCAAACATGTTATTGCTCATATCCCTGCAAGTAACATTTAGGTAAAAAACGGTGATATCAAAAAGTAGTCCTTAGCACGTACATGTAGTATGTAAACAGGTAGCCAAGAAGATAGGGAGAAATATACAACCGATTTGAAAGGGAAAACAAGAATATAACTAGGCTATATCCTTCACAAAGATTGCTAAGGATAATGGTGGCTACTTACATATAGTTGAGAACACTCATGCCTGTAAGATTGGGCAAGGGGCCAGTCAGTTGATTATTGGACAAGAACCTGCAGGAGGACAATCAAAAGCCTTTCAGAGTAAGATAAAAATCTAAAGTTGCATAACCTGACTTACTGGAAACAAGAGTAGATCTTAAGAGAATAGTTTTTATGTTTGTCTTCTTACAGCTCGTTGACATTTACAAGGTTGTTGAGATTTGATGGTACAGGTCCAATTAATGAGTTCCTGTCAAGGCGTCTGTAGTAACACGAGACATTAGACTCCACTGATGTCATAAGCACTCACAGCTAGTAAGGGTGCTACAAATTCTAATGAGGTACGTGATAGAGATACTCACAGCACCTCCAAAGTCTTCACATGTCCCAGCGTCGAAGGGATGTTGCCGCTGAGACTGTTGTTCTCGAAAAGCCTGCTCAAATTGATTCAGATGAAGATACTAAAATCATTGTCCAAACGATTATATCTTGTATAGGAATCGGGTGGCCCATAAACTAAATCCGTAATTCTCATTATAACATTAAGAGGTTCAGCAAAATGACACGCACTCTCTCTCTCTCTCATTTAGTACACAAACAAATGCAAGTTCCTGTATAATTGGATATCATTTCCTCTCGCATGCCAAAAAATGGAAAAGAAAACTTATTGCTGCTTATTCTTGCAACAAAGATAAGCAAGAATAAGCAGAGAACATTATGCAACTGATTATGTACAAATAGCGAAATCAATGAACTTACACGTGTTTCAGAGTCATTTTTGAACTGAAAAGTTGAGATGGGATTTCACCGGAGAGTTGATTCTTTCCAAAGTGACTAAACACATAAGGAACTCAAGGTCTTTAGTATGTTGAAAACTTGAAATGAACATGTATAGGACTAATTAGCTTTAAACCACACATGCGAAGGAAAATTTTAGACAAAAAAACTTAACATACAAGTGCTTCGCATTAGTCAGCATGTCCAGACCAGGTGTGGTCGCATCAGAGACAGGGATAGCTCCAGAAAGCTTATTGTCAGCTAGATCAAGCCAATAAAGATTTGATAGATTACCAAGTTGGGGTGGTATTGGTCCACTGAAGCTGTTGGAATTTAGAGACCTGAAAGAATCCAATATGAGTATTGAAATATAAGCTTAAAACATAGAACCGTACAGTACATAGCTACTCATAACCCAACATTCAAAACAATTCAGCTGAAATTATAGCAACAGAAACATTTGAAAAATTGGACGATATCAATGCAAAGAATAGACCTTTGCATGAAGATACCAAGGAGAAAAAAGAATTCCCATGTCAAAATCTTCTCCTTCAAAAGCGTGAAGGAGTGATTGTGGCCAGAGTGGTCAGAGGGTGTGAGGGCCATTGTAACTAGCATTCCACAGAAAACTTAAAAGTATACTTTCAAGTCCTTGCACATGACTTAACTAAATTTACAGAGCGCTGCTAAAATTTTGCAATACCATCAAATGCCTGATGTAAAATTCATTTCAGCTCAAAAAGTTTGAGGAAGCAGTCAATTATTTTGTCAAATGTTTTTTTTTTTTGATCGGCAAAAGATGAAATTTATTAAAAACGGGGAAAGGGAAAAGGGATCCAACAAAAAGTTGGACAATACACCAAAAGGGCAGAGCCCATAACACCCAAAGGTCTACCGGGGTATACAGCAGATAATACAATAAAGTTCCACCCGCACCCAAATAAAACAAAGAAAGCCCAAAACACAAATTCAGACAAAGCCTGGACCGGCCCACCCAAACCATCCCACAAAACCCTAACTACATTGGCAACCACCGCCATACAAATCACTGGAGTCCAGCCTCGCCGTTAAGCCGAGCCGGCCTCTCCCAGGTGTAGAGACCGGCGGCGGGAACCAGCCTACAACAGTGAAGGCCAAGGCAATCAAGATGAAATTTATTTTGTCAAATGTTTGTGGAAGGTTTAGTTACTTTCCGTTTCAAATGTCCAAATATGTCAGAAATTTTGAGAGGGCGAATTATACTTATTCAAACTATAATTGCAGAGCCTGAAAGAAACTCTAAGATACCATAAGCTTGTAACAACTTAGTTTAGAAATTTAGTTTGTTCCGTTGTTCGTTCGCACTATAGTCATGTCATTTGGAAATACAAGCCTGATGCTGCATAAGAAAAATGGCAAAGTTCAAACACTTACAAAATGACCAGCTGCTGCAGAGATCCTATTGTTCCAGGAATAGGACCGCTGAAACCGCTACCAACCAGGATTCTAGCATGCAAGTGGGAGCAAATTTGGTTAGTAACATGGTAGCTAAGTACATTTCAATTTGTATACGCACCAATATCGGTCTCCTTAATCAGCCACTATGTGAATACAGTCAAAATGATCTTACAGGTTTGTGAGCTTCTTCAAATTTCCAATCGATGCAGGAATAGGTCCAGTCAAGCCCTTATTGTATGACAGATCCCTAAGGTAGAAGCTAATAGTCAGATTTTTTCTAGCAAAAACACAACAATTCCAAAGAGCTACTACAAATAGAGTAGCAATCGAGTGCCCAGGCAGTACTTCATATCATGCCAATCAAGCATAAAAACAGAAGAATGCATTATGCATATCATCACATAATCTAGCGTCTCATGAACGCCTCATACAGCCAAGGATATTAAGCCACCGTCTGTTTCGACGTTAAAGGTTATTCTGGGGGAAATATTTGCATTTAAAACATTTTACGGTGAAAAGATTGTTTTTCCTCTGGCCTTTTGGAGTTTGGCTGAGACCTCTGAAAAAGTTTTTCAAAAGAACATAAAAACAACTCTCAAATAAACAAAATGAAAACAGCAAACATTGCAAGAGAACTTGTCAAAGTAGCATTTTTATAAACCGATCAAGGTGCATTTTGATAAATCAAACAACATAAGAAAATCAATAGCACCAGATCCTGGTTTTAAGAAGTGCAAATTAACTGCACCAAATCATGGTAAATGACTTCCACACCAATTTTATCTGTCACATTTCTGCACAATATTCTTTTCACTTTGTATGATCCAAACACAAGAAACTACCAAAGGTAAGGTACTTTTTACAAAAGTATTTTATGTTGAAGCAAAAGGAGCATAAGTGGTAAATGAATGATGATTCATTAGTTAGCACTGGTCTATTTAAGGGGGAAAGATGGACTAGAAAATGAAACACTTACAAAGTCTGTAATTCAGAAAACGATTCAATGTCTCCAGCTGACAGCATCCCAGTTAAACCCATGCTAGCTAATGTACTGGAATTAAACAACTGATGGTTAATCTCAATTTGACTATATCAGAAAAAGTAACCCAAAGTAAGCATTGTAAAAAGACCTGATGGGGACTTACATAGCTGTGACACGGAAATTGGTGCACCGAACTCCTTCCCAACTGCTGCCACAAGGATCCGACCCAATCCAATTGGGTGGTGTGTTGTCCCAGGCATCTTTGAGAGAGTTCAAAGCAGCAACTACATCATAAACAAAATGGATTTCAAGCATCAAATGACACTCCTCAAACAGAAAACATAAACTCTCCATTCCATTCCTTGTAGAAGATAGACTTCATAATGGAGTTCTGTTAAAGAACAACTTTCTAGCTCACAAACAAAGATCAAATTTTGGTTTCGGTCTGTAGTTTTTGTTAGCTTAGAAGAGGAAACGTTATGGAAGCGTTTCTAAACATTTGAAAAAATGTAACAGGAACGTAATGGTAATGCATCAAGAATTTGGGAATGTATGAAACCATTTAAAGAATATTTTGGATACTTCTGATGAGTGTCGTAACAACTCAATGTTTTGCTATGTTCCATGGTACTTTGAAATTTTCCGGTGTGCTTCGGTATGGGTCATTGAAAACATTTGAATTTTGGGACTCCCCTAATATTTCATTTTTGATATCCAAGGAAACCAAAATGCTTTGGCCTTTTCAATGTAAATGAAACGAAATGTTGTTCGGCTCACCCTCTTCTAATATTTCATTTGACCACTAATTTTCTAGTAGAAGGCACTGCTTTCATACTATCAGTTCTAATCTATCAGTATTATGATTTCTCAATAACCATGAAGCACCGACATCTCTAGAGGTCGACGTATTGCAGTGTCGGATACGGAGACATGGCAGGGACACATATGGGACTTTAATTTAAATTTTTGAGAGGGACACGACGGGGTCAAAGAGTAATTTTTAAAAAAATTGGGGTCAAATTGTAATTTTTTAAAATTTTCAGGGGTCAAACTATAATTTTTCAATAGGATTGTATTGAATTTATGGATGTCTTGTTTTGTTTGAATGGTACTGAAACTATGGATTTTTTATTTTGTCCACATTTTGCTATTTAAACTTGGAAAAAAAAATTAAAAAAATAAACAAATAAATATACACGTGGCGTGTCCCCCGCCGTATCCGCGTCCCCATTTTTTTAGAATTCCAGTATTCTTGTGTCCGTATCCGTGCATCATAGCTCAATAATCAAGCTTATTCGATACATCACTTAAAGAATTCTGACATCAAAAGCTAGCTTATGAAGGATCACCAAATATGAAGGCCATTCAGAACATGGGAATAAAACTATGCATTCTAGAAGTGTGATTTGGTTGTGGTTTGGCTCCATTTGCTTGTCAAGAAATTGGCGCATGAAAATTTTCTGGAGGAAAATTTGAGGGAAAGGAAATGAAGGAAAAGGAATTGTAGTTCTCTGTATGCGTCCATTTGATAAATGAAATTGTGAGAAAGTCGAAAAATAGTAGTTCAATCGTGTAGGGAAGTAGCGTAAAAAAAAAAAAAAAAAAACGATTGCTGCAAAAACTTGCATTTTTTGCAGGACAACAAATCCTAGTGGGAAAGTTATAGACGTGTATCCCACAACTTCACAACTTTCCTGCTTAATGAACGCATAAAAAATTAAAAAAGTACAAGAGAGTTGAATCAAAAACTTGAACTTGGCCTCTCAAATTAATTTAAACATCATCCACCAGGGAAGGTCAGTTTAATTCTCAAATTGGGAATAAACAGAAATAAAAACCTACAATCATGCCATGTTTCCTCTCCTTTAACTAGCAATAATCTTCAGAAGAAATGAGAAAGGTCTGAAGAGAAAGAAGCCTACCATATCTTCTTTCAAATACTAATCAAGTAATGGAAATACTACGAACTGATCCTGAAGCTCTCTAATATCAAATAGTAATATAACTAGAGATTTCAAGAAACTTAAAAAGTTTGGACAGAGGAATTGAACTTACAGTCGTGATTTTTCTGTGCTGCTACAAGTAAAATTGGAATGGAAATAACCAGCAGAGAGACATGAAATCTTGAAGCCATTTTTCTCTAAGAAATACCCATACAGAACCCCTTCAGAAACACCCAAAATATTTCACTCAGTTCCTGTTTATCACTTTTAAGACTCTTGAAAATAGATTCTTTATGGTACCCACATTCTCATTGAATGCATTCAACAAGTGCACATCCAGCTGCAACGCATTCAAGCGAAAAGGTGGGTGAATTCGTAATAAATACGAAATTCGTAATATCTAACCAAAAGGTAACGAAAAAAACAAAAAGGTATGTGAATTCGCAATAACTAACCAAAAGATGGGTGATCAAACGAATGGTGGAAAAAAAGGTCAAGCACTTTACTTGAAATTCGTAATAACTAATCAAAAGGTGACGAAAACTTTCTAAAAGTAAACCCACAAGTCTTTTTTTTAAACAAAAGTGAGAGGTATTGTATTGATAAAGCCTTACCGCATTTACACAACGAAATTCATTACAGATAACTTGGATAAAGTCAAACTAATTATCTAATTGATACAAAACGAGAAAGAACGAGGCGATTGATGTCTTTCATCCCCAGCCCAAGCATGACCTGACGCACCTTCTGCTGAGCGGAAAATTCGTATATCCTATAGCAGTCTCAAAAAGAGATACATTGCTAGCCAAGAAAAAAAGACAACAAGAACCCAGACGATCAGATGAACTTCGACCAAGAATTAGCACACTAATGAATTTCTAGCAAACCACCAAAAGATGCATATTAATCTTTTTGAGCCTGAACAGTAAACAAATCGCCCAAAGGCGAATTTTATTACTCTCACAAGGAGAGATAAAACTCTTACAAGGAGAGACAAAACTCCCGCATGGAGAGACAAAATTTCTCCAGATCTTGCTCTAAATCCAGCCGCCCAAAACCGCCGAACGGATCGCAACCCTCACTGCCTCCACCACTGCTGCCACAAGGGCTCCGGCGATGGATTACATGCGGACAAACGACTCCGGTGACCGCGGAGCCCGCAGAAACAGAGAGGGTCAGATTTGAGGGAGGAAAAAACGAAAAGAAAAAAAACTATAGGGAAGAGGGGGAAGAAAGAGGAGAGCGGATGGAGGAGGAGGAGGAGCCCGAGGGGAGGAGGGAGAGGGACGCCGCCCCCCCCCCCCAAGCAGAAAAGCAAGGCGGCTGTGGCTTCTCAAAATCTCCTTAGAGTTCTCAACCCACAAGTCTTGAAGTACTTTTGATTTGTCGTCCGTCTTGTAAGTAGAAACAATCAAAGGGAACCGACGGGAAGCAGCAGGGATGAGTTGTAAATTCATACATTTTGAGTTTAAAATTTGGCAACTTCTTGGGGTCAAGCTACAAACAATGACGAAATTAGAATTTTTTAAACACGGAGGCCAAATTATGAACAACAAATTTTGAAATTTCACGGTTCGAGAATCTAATAGTTTATTTGGTTTGGATTTTGAGAGAGGTTTTTTTTTTTTTTTTGGTAACGAATGGAGAGAGATAAAGAAATGAGAGTAATAATTGAAAAGAAAACCAATTGGAAACCATGCATAGATAGAAGGGTTGGATTTTGAAATCCAAAACGAACATATTCTAAAGTATTTAAATCCCTGAATAACACCAAATACATATAGTTGATACAAACAAAAAATAACTAATCTTAAAATAAAATAAAATAAAAAACTCCGAAACTATACGCGGAGACTGTGGCCCCCATAAGCCTCCTATGAAGCTTCGTCTCTGGCTGCAAAAGAAAAATCTCTTATAAATTCCTTAATCCCGTCCAAGATGACTTGCCTTTGACCAAACCAGAAAGGAATAGTGCGCATAAGTTGATCCGAATACTTGACTGTTGAAAAAAAAAAAAAAGAGGAGAGAAACATTCCAAGGGGAAATATGTGCACGTTTATGGATGAGTTCAATAATTCTAGGAATTACTGACTAGATTTCCCCTTGGGTCATTTTCATTGAAGCATTCAATGAAACAAGTTGCGACCTGTTCAATATATAAATCAAACCTTGCTATTAAAGAGGACAACTACTTTTTTTTGTGGAGTAGGCGACTTGGACAGAACCAGGGGCCGTGTTGTGCCCTCTAAGGGACAGTACAGTGCTGTCCTGGCTTTGTGGGATCCGCTTAGGTCTCATTCCGATGATCGAAAACGTTCACAACGTAGCGCTCGTTGAATAGAACAACTATGCAAAAAATTAGCTTGATTGAATAACATTAAGTGCTTGATTGAAACATTTTTATTTTGAAAAGAATGGATCCAAAACACTGGATCAAATCCAGCATCGTGCCATGGAGATCCCATAGCGTGCCAATGCACTGAGGGGTTATAGGGCACCACGTTGTACTCGTCAAATTTGCATCATCATGATCGATGATTTGAATTGTTTTGTTCATAGAATACGTTGAATAGATCATTTAATAAAAAAGTTGAATTGAGCGAATTTTAGGCTGCTGTTTTTGCCACTCTCTTTTTTGCTAACGACACTCCTCTGCAAATGTATTTTTGATGCAAAAATACACTTGCAGGGGAGTAGCGTTAACAAAAAAAAGGAGTGGCAAAATCATATCCCAAATTTTATTAGCCCCTAAATAAGTCAGACAATATCAAGTATGGACAAATCTATCTATCTATCTAATCATGTACGTGATAACTATACGAAAGCTAAGAGTAAACCCACAAGTCTTTGAAAGTCCTTTTGATACTTTAGCCCTCGAAGAAGAAATCTTTTTTTTCCATTTTTTTTTTTTTTAACCGACCGTATAGTGGAGAGTTGGTAAATTATTAACAAGTAAAAGAGTTTGAAGTCTCTACGTGGACTCAAATTCCATCTCTCTTTGAAAATCAAATAGTACAACCAGACGAGTTAAGAGTCACATCTCGAATGAAGAGAAAAACTTTCAAAGTAAGTGTAAATTTACGGATGGATTTGATAATCCATAAGAGAACGGAGGAATTGCTGACTAGATCTTGTGGAATTAATTTTCCCCGAGTCATTATCATTGGAGCATTTAATCAAACAAGTTGCGAATTGTACAATATTTTAATTTCGGCAATGATGACTTGTCTTTGACCGGACAGGAGATTGATGTACGTGTAAACTGGCCCAAACACCCCTCATCGTCAGGAAAAAAATATCGTGAAATCGATCACTCATATATATCCAAACCAGACCAAATCATTCTAAGGAATTTAATTCCAGGTTACGTCTTAATTAGGTGATGAATTTAGTTGGGGCGAAATTGACTTTTATTACAACAGTCCATAATCCGTTCTCACGAATACTAATTTCATTAAGTAAATTGTTGTAAATGAAATTTGACTTTAACTAAAATTGCCAAGTCTATATAATATTTCGCGCTCGATTTTATTTTTTTCCAAAGTGTTTGGGTGCTAACAGGTTAGAACCGGAAACCCAACCAAAATCCGACTGGTCTTTTGATTTACCGGTACAATGCACAAGTTGATTATTCCATGTGTACAATGCACAAGTTGATTATTCATCAATGTCTTAAAACCAATCGGAATGGCCCGATTACTGGACTTTTTACAGAACCACACTATAATTCGGACTTCGGATTCCTATAGGCTATAGTGCACACTACTGGAGTGTAATGCAATATCGGCGCCGTGTATTTCGACAATCAATGATCCAAAATTTCATCTCAACTTCTGCAGATGTGATTTTCCGTTTCCGAGATTGTCCCACGGATCCCCCTACAATTCATTACTATTGAATTGCATGAAACGATTGATGGTTTGTGAACCCACACCCAGACTCGCCTCGGTTGACTACTTACGCATGGGAAGAAGAATCACATGTTTTTCTCTTATTCCACAGTTAGATGATTGGGTACTATGCCGAGTTCGGCAGAAAAGCAACAAACCAAGGATCAGTGGGGATATGCTCAATATGGTTCTAATAATGACCCATTTGGCAACTCTCAGAAGGAATACAAGCCGTGCTCAACAAATGAAAAGGTTAAACTAGAGATGATCAGAGATTTGTGTTGTACTACCACTCATCTTTGCATCTCAAGATCTACCTTCCTTGGACATGGTTTCTAACATAAGCTTTGAAGCAAGCAAAACTAACACTACTGGCTGTGAGACCTATTCTGAACCGAACTATTCGCACTACTCAGTCCTGCCTTACGACAGCATGACTGATGGACAGAAGAGAAAGGCTGCTGAAGGGGATCAGTACGAGAGTTTCATCCAACCTAATAAGAAGCTGACAAACAGAGATGATCAATTCAGTGATGTAACCACGGAACTGAATTTCTGTAGTAGAAATAGGTCTGAAGGTAACAACCTCAATGCCAGCAATGGAGTTCTGTGATCCAATATCAGGGGCTACTTGGTCTTCACAGAAGGTGACTGAAGAATCTAGGCGTATGCAGAGAGGTAAATGTAAGTTTCATACTACTAATGTAAATAAAGATGTTGGAGGAAGTCAAATAAGTCTTGTACAAGTAGGTGGCGTGCTATACCAAATGCAGTGATATATTTCACTCAGTAAGGCTACAGGTACAGCAGTTGGATGATTCGTAAACACCCTACCCTTCCCGATATCTGATTGAGATGATTTTTTACAGGGGCCTTAAACTAAGTATTTTGAACAAAATAAGCGACTCCGATCATTTTTGCGGGACCTGAGACAGGCGCAAAAGTGATATGTGCGTGGCTGCTGTACACAACTAATATACCTGTAGCAGTGTTCTATTTCACTAGTAGGTGATATTTACTGATCTGTTTCCATTGCACTGCCCTATGTAGCACAGATACGGGACATGTCTATTCTAAAAAAGGACACGGTTGTGGCAGGGGACACGTCAATTTTTTCACAGATAAAGTTCTAGTTATGCAAACTTACATAGTGTCGAAATATTTAGGTTAGGACTCCAATCCAATCCATTATTGGACTGATGGTGAATGCCTATACACGTACCCATATATTTCATATTACACTTTCGGCCCAATAGTTTTGAAGGCATAAATATTTTACCCTGGAAAAGCTTTCTTAAAAATTATAAAATCACATTGCAGTGTTCCCGGCGTGCGTCCTCGGCGTGTTGCCTCGTGTACCAGGGGTTCAACAAAATAAAATATTATAATTTGACGGATTAAGTATCCTCGGTGTGGCGCGTGTCCCCGGAGTGTTCAACACGGCTACAGGGATCTCTAGGAGTGCTGATGCTTCATAGGCACTTCTTGTGAAATCATGTGGCAAAAAAAGGGCATTTCTTCCGAAATAGTAATTAAATTCTGTAGATGACTACGCATTTCACAGTGTGTGTCTATTGTGACTCTAAGTATGCCATCCAAGCATTACAAATCATTGGGTTACAAAAATGCAAGTTAGTAATTATCAACTGTATTGTACTGTCTATTATAGTTTATTTTTTTTCCTTTTTTCGTTTAGTTGCAAATATGTTACAGGTCATAGAAAATAGTTTTCATTATTGCATGCAACAAACATTAATACCTTTTCTACCACTGAACCCCACCTGTGGCCACCCTATCATAATCAGTGCATTAAACATCTCATTCTATAATTGCAGATCACCAAGATTGATTTTATGAACGTTCTTCCTCCTAATGCGAACCTTTGCTGTACATCCAAAACACCAATTGGTTTCAGCTGAAAGAACTTATGGTTCACGTAATCAGACTCTGGTTCGTCGTTAATAAATATGTTGCTCATTTCCACAAGCAAAGCACACAGGAGTGACGATATAAATCACACCCATTGGTAGAAGCACAAGCTTAGAATAAGGTGACAAAGTCAAAATGGGAACAATGACAAGTTCCAAACACTCAAATGTTCATCTACCCAAAGTTATATTTCAGTAGAAAAGGCACATGCTTCCACGTATGATAATTGACATATACATATAAGAACATATCCCATAAGAGATCAAGCACATAGGAAGGCCTCAATCAGAGTACGACAATACCAGATAACAGCAACACCGCACGGGCAGAAACAATAGCCCTTGTATCATTGTACTTCTTCAATACACTGCTAGTAGACCCTTCATCATTACTGCTCAAACAAAAAATAGAAGGAAGAAAAGAAAAAAATAGCTGACCATACTAGAGAATTTCAGCCCCTGAGTAGATTTTCAAAAAATTATACTTGCAAGTATGGGATTGGCAACAGAAACAGACAAGCTTCAATAACCCAACCAAATTAGCCATGCATTTACTTGAGTATGTTCACCCCTCCATGCATGAGAACTGTTTAAGCATGTAAGAGAGTAACGAAGTTAAGATAAAGTGTTTCTTTCCATTTAGACTGGCAGAAAGCGCAGCTTACTTGTATAGATAAGCAGCAATCCCAAGAATAATGCACAGCAGTATGACATTGATGCAGAAATTTTGAAAGGACCTCAGGTGGGACAAAACCACAACTCTTTATCAAATCCAGCACCAGGATATACAACAGATAATATAGGTATTAAGACTGAACTGTTTCTCTCCACCTCTTCCCTGTCTCACGGATACATTGATGAAACACAGGAAACACAGTTGTGGCTCAATCACCTCGTTTACAGAGTCCTTAAGTCTCAGATTGTTATTCTTAAGGTCAGACGTTGCCTTGTCCACCTGTGACATGAAGAAAAACACTCTGAATGATTTAAGAACATTGTAGCTTCAGATAATACCAAGACAGGAATAATTCGTTAATCTCATCCATCAAAGGAACTTGCCGATATATCTCCTGCATGAATCGCAATATTATGACTTGACATGATGAAAAGCCAAAGAAAAAGATACAAAGCACAAGGCAGCTAACCTCATTCATCTGATGGGTCATGTTTTTCAATGTATCCACACACCTTCTGATATTGTTTCAAAGCCTTAGTCCTGCATGAACGCCGCAATAAAACATATAGATTTTGCAGATACTAAGAACATCTAAATGTAGGAAAAGCAACAAAAACAGGATGCAGGAAAATCATCATCGGAAGGCAGAAAAAAGGTTTATTCTTCACGAAACAGTTTTATGTAACCAACTCCAAAGAAAGACGTGCCTGCTTCATTTTCGGCGTCACATATTCTCGCCTGAATTGGCTAGTTTGCTGGAAGTGTTCACTTTCAAATCGTCCATCTATGATCCAAATAGAAAAATAAATAAACATCAAATCAAGAGTCTACCAGAAAGAAAGAAAGAAAGAAAAAAGGTTAGTACAAGAAAATAAAATTCAAAGAAGTTTTAAGGCAAAAAATCACCTGAATCAAACTTGATTTCTGCAGGAGATGCTGAAGTTGTCCAGCCTCCCGTTTGTTTAGGTGCACCTATGGCTTGAGTGCTATCTGTCAGGTCAAGGGCCAAATTGTTACGGGCAGCAAGCTCTTCGGTTGAATGCCACTGTACCTGCAAATGGAAAGTGAGATGATCCATTCAAAACCCAGCCCAAAAAGTAGATAGGTTAATGAATTTTCTAATCCAAATCAACAACTGCAAGATGAGAATAAAACAAATAAAAAACCTTGAGAAAGTCCCCGTATTTCCATGATTAGAAAAAGCTAGATACTATATGTAGGAAACAGAAATGACATCTATAAGAAATAAAAGAGGAACTAGTACAGTATTGCTGATAAGACTATAAAGCAACATCTTTAAGAAATAAAAGAGGAACTAGTACAGTATTGGTAAGACTATAAAGCATCATCAGCAGAAAGGGTGTTCTGAAATTCCTAACGAGACTACTTCTGGAGACATTGACAGCTAGCTATGTGTGCATTCTCTTGACAACAAGTCCACATCTCAAAATAGCGCATCGTATCGTAAACTAGGATCATAACTTTCCCCAACTATTTAACAATCAGGCTCAGTCAATGCGATCTATTGCAATATTTCCACTAGAAATTTTGAAGTCAAAGTGTCCAACTAAGCTATCTAATCTTGCTGCCCTATAATGTATCAAACGTTTGCCAAAAGAAATATACGTCCATCTAGGCTCCGTTTGGATAGTTGCGAATCTCCAACCAAGGGATTTTTTGTTGTTTCAATAAAATTTAGAGGTTCTCCTAGACGTGGCTTGTGAAATGAGCAGGAAAAAAAATGGATCAAAAGGGTAGAATTTTTGGCTGGATTCAGTGATGGGCATCTGGACAATTGGCTTGATTAGGGGCCTTGGTTTTCTTTTCCCTTCAAACGATTGATAAGTGTTTCAACCGACTTGGACTTGGTTTGAAGTTTTGAACTTCCTAAAGCTTTGTTTTGGAGGTTTTCTTATTAGTTGAGGACTCAGAGGGCAAGGCAACAAATGTGGGCAAGAGAGATTTTGGAAGAATTCTTTGGCTCTAGATATAGCTTGACTCTCTCATCTAGGGTTGGACTTTCTCAGTTCCGTGAAAACCCCCAGGGCGTCCTCGGTTGATCTTCGTGGTTCTATGGTTGCCTCTCTTTGGTAGGCTTAGTAGGCCTCCGGCCTTGCGAAAGATCTTTGTGTAGGTGTGGCTTCCGGTCACTTGATGGAACTCTACAGTCTCCACCCCTAGTTGCTCTTTTGGATCTCGTTGTCTCTTGGTTGAAACACTCGTAAGCTGAAGCACGTATATCTCAAGTCTAACTTATGTTTTTATTCGCAATTTGGTTTCTCTGTATGAACTTTGCATACTTTGATTTGGTCTTTCGGGGCGTCCGCGGCACAAATAATTGCACAACACCGAGATCGTTCTATAACTGCAATCCTCAACGTGAAGAATAGAAACAACTCCTATCAAGTGGTTATTTAAAATCAAAACTCTATGCCAAAATCCCTAAGCTAAAAAAATCTTAACTTTGAGCCATTCTCGATAAACAAGAACTTTTCAAAGCCGATAATTCAAAGCTCCTCAAAAACTGAAAACATCAAACGCGACCAAGGGTAGAAAGGCGAAAATGTGACCTGAAGCGCGGCGTCGGTGTCGGCCTCGACGGCGTTGTATAGGCGGGCGAAGGCGTCGGCGGAGACGTTGAGGTGTTTGTGCTCGTCGACGTCGTACTTGTCGTACTTCTTGCAGATCGCGTCGACTCTGGTCAGAATGTCGATCACGCTCATATTCCGAGTGAATTGGCTTCTTTTCTCTCTGTTGAATACTAGGTTATGATTGTCGGGATCGAAGATGTATGAGAGAGAGAGAGAGAGAGAGAGAGAGAGAGCGAGGAAGGGGATTTTGCCTTTGTATTCTGGTTCTTGCCTCTGCATTGTGAGGAGCAGCCATTACTATTCACGGGGGTTGGGTCAAGGACGTGAGATTTTTCAGTGCCGAGCGGGTATATGCTACGTGGTACCCGTTCGGCGCATCCGAGCCGTCCGATACATTTTTGAACAGCTCGGATTGAAACTCTCTCTTTCCTCTCACCAACACTTTATCTCTTATTTTTCTCTCTCTAAATTTGAGCCGTTCAAACACAGAATGAACGGCTCGGATGCGCAAGCGGGCATTACGTGGTATCTGCTCGGCACTGAAATTTTTTTCGTCAAGGACGCAAGGGGCTATAAATTTCACTTTTTCACGGATCCGAGTCCTTCTGTCTCGAAAATGCGCTTCTGCCGAGAGGTTTTCCGGCCATTGAATTGTGCGAAATTTTTTTTTTTTTTTTATGTTTTAAATCTTATAGCCAAAAGCCTTCTTTTTCATACCCTCAGTTGTTTAATTTCTGTCTAATTCGTCCTCAATCTATCAAAATTGAGGATTTGTTTGGAATCAGACAAAAAAAAAAAAAGAAAGAAAGAAAAGGAAAATAATTTTTAGTTGTTTGGTTTGAGAGGAAATAGAGAAGACAAAAACAAAATTAAAAAATCAAGTACAACGAATTTTTCTACACTTTCCTCAAAATTTCCTCTTCCTTTCTTTTACATTTTTTATTTTATTTTCTTCAAGCTCCAAACAAGGGCGTAACTCAATTTTACAGTTTTCAAATACCACATCTACTTAGTGTAATTCGTCATTAACTGTTGTAATTTTTTGAGCTACTTGGTTAGACGAACGATTTTCATGGACTGTTGGTGCAGGTTGTTACAACCATACTATGAAAGAAATTATCGTAGTAAATCTTTGCTTAATTGACATCCTCTTCGTTTATACACGATATATATGCACGTATAGTTGGCACTAAATTTTTTCTACTATCACCAGTTAGATTGACAATAATGAGCCAGAATGTCAACTCCGGTAATGGAGCAGTTGCTATTGTTTTCAATAAATACATTTGGGATATCCAAATTAGACTAGGGAATATCAATTTGGAAAGGGAAAGGACTCAATAAGTTTAATTAGAGGTGGCAATCCAAACCCATATTTCTTAATCCGTCCAAACCCGCCCATTTATAACCCAACTCAATCCGCCCATATTGTGTGATGGGTTTAGATGGATTGAGAGTGGGTTCAATATGGGTTACAATTAAAAATGGCCCAACACCTCTTTTTCTCTCCGAGCCCGCACTCTCTCCCTGTCTTTCTCTTATTCACCCGTCTATCTCTGTTCGTTTCCTATCCTTTCTCATTTTTTAACTCATTTTTTAAAGGAATACGTGTTACTTTCTCCTGCACTTGGGAAAATGTTTCCCTGCTTCGCACCTCTCTCTCTCTCTGTTGCACTCTCCTCCAGTCATGATTTTTGTATTAAACTAATGGCCAATTTTTGGGACCAAATGCTCTGATTCATCTTTGTCTATCCATGGGACATTTTTTTTAAAATTTGCTTAAGCCTCCTACTGTTATTTGTTTTCATTTAATTTTTTTATGTGATTTCTACTATTAAAAGTTAAAGGGTTTATTAAACTTTGTTGTAATAAATCTTTTTATGTTTTGGTCAAACTATTTTATTTTTAAATTTCTTTTTATTGCAATCATTGCCTTCTAGACAACTCTTTGATGCTACCTCTGACTACTCCTCGTCAAAATTATGTTACTGTTTGGAAATGGAAAAAAAAAGTAAAAACCTGATTTTTTAAAAGTTTTTTTAAGCCTCTAATAGCTTCATTTTTATTCAAAAAAAATTGAGTTTTAATCATAAAATTTTACTTTTCTGAATGGGATGGGGGGAAGAGAGGGGAAAAGATAAAATTTAAAAAAAAGAAAAAGGAAACGGGTCGGGTCGGGCGGGTTTGGGTTTAGCTTGACCCATATTTGACCTGACCCGTCTCAATCCGTTTACTTTTTGACCCATATTTGACCCACAACCCGTTTCAACCCGCCCAAACCCGTCCGTTTGCCACCTCTAAGTTTAATGGATAGATTAACGATCTTGCTATTGTCAACCCACTGGGCTGACGATAAACACTCTAGAAAACAAGAAAAATATGTATTTTTGTATATTTTTTACACCCTTAATACACATTCACACGACGTAAGGCATGGATTAATCAGCCTAGGCAACAACCCTATCTCCCTCTTCCTCTCTTTCAACCCTAGCCACCACAACTCCTCGATTTTCTCCCTTCCCCTCCCCCCCGTGGGTTCCATACCCGTGTGCGGCGGCGGGAGGGGAGGCCATGGTACTACCGACTCCGTTTCTTTTTTTGTTTTTTTGTTTTCCCCTTCCGTCTCTTCAAATTTACGACTTGTCGTCTGATCTGTGAGAGTTTTGTCTCTCGTTCTACGAGAGTTATTAGTTTCGTCTTTGGACAAATTTTGCCTATAGATCGGGTTCTCTCAATCGAGGTTGCTTCACAACGATATCTGTGCTTCAACGTTCTATCCCTACACGATATCTTTGGCGAGGCAACCCGTGGCGGCTTGACAAATCTGTAGTTCTTGGGAGTTCATTGGTGCTTTCATACTTGGGTGAAGTGCATCTGATCGTCTGGGTATTTGGTGTCTTTTGTCTTTAACTTTACACTTTTTCTCGTTTGAGACTCCTAATTAGATGTTAGGCAGTTTAAAAATGTCGCTATTGCGTCAGACTATGTCTGGATTAGGATGAAAGACATCGATTGCCTTGTGATTTACTTGTTTTGTATTTGTTTGACGATTAGTTTGGCTTTGTCCAAGTTCTTTGTAATGATCTCCGTTTTGTAAGTGCCGCTGGGCGTTTATCAATACAATCTTCTCACTTTTTGACAAAAAAATATAAAAATACATTCACACATTTATTATTGTTAGCCCATTGAGCTGATTTTAGAATTTTCCATAGAATAAAGATGAAATACAAAAAAATTGAATAGTTGGGGAATAAAAAGGATAATTTAGTCATTGCGTGGGATTAGAAAGATGACAATGAAATATCTACGTACTTCTCAAAGAAAAATCTTTATTTCGCTACCTATAGAAGTGAATTTAATTATGTGAGAAGTTTCATTTCACTTTCAAAAAACAAAAAGAGACTTTGGTGTGGTTAATGACTGAGACCTTTGACAGTCACTGTGAAAAAAAAAGAAAGTGAAACTCGGGAATGGGAAAGCACACCTTCGCCTATGGTGAATAAAGCGAAGGTGAACAAAATTGCTCCCGTCTTGTAGGGTTGCTATATTGTGACGTGCATTTTCTGTGGCGCGTGAAAATCAGATATCACGATTCAATGAAATTATGTTCGGTCAGCGCATATCATGGTATGCGATAACTTGATTATGTAGGCACAACGAATCATGCAAACTAGTTGCAGAAAATCTAAGCATGGTAGTCTCTTCTGCTTAAGAAATCAGTCTCTCTGAATATACTAAGTCATTAACAAGGCATTTGCCAGATACTTGATGACGACTTCTATGACCCCCATCACCTAACTTGTATTCTATCGAGTTCTGGGTACATTTTCATGTGAGAAATCGGGCAAGTGAATGTCGATTTCGTGTTGCAGATGTCCATCCCCGGAGGCTGAAGTCACCAAGCTCGACTCCTGAACCCCCTCGGTCTCCAGCTGCGCAACCAAGTCACGATGCCTATCACGGTGGCGTGAGGGTGGACCGTCGGATTCCCACACTACGTTGGAAACCCTGGGAGACGTGCTAACGCTGTCGATTTCGCTGCGGTAGTGGTGCAGATGGTGAACCGGGGACGCGCCGTGGAGGGGAGTCCAAACCCTGGGAGACGTGCTAACGCTGTCGATTTCGCTGCGGTAGTTGCGCAGAAGGTGAACCGGGGACGCGCCGTGGAGGGGAGTCCCGGGCCTGCTCTGCAACGGGGTTACCGTGCCTGGTGAGTGACGGTTCTGTTTTTTGTGCTTCTTTGCTGTTTGGTGCCAGCTTCGTAGTGCCTTGGCTACTTGGTCGTTGAAGATGGTGGGCTTCATGGTGGAACCCATCTGTGTGATTGGTAAAAATGCAAAAATAATTACATCAGTGTTAATGATCTGGGAATGTTATAAAAATTAACAAATCAGAAAAAAAATTCAGTCGAAAATCCTTTTTTGCTAGCAACAATGTTCAAAAATTCGCAACGCTGACACGAAATCCGATTTCCTTTTTGTGTCACTCAATATGAACAATTGTGTTATGCCTGCATTAATGACTTTGTTTACAGTAATGTATTTTGATACTGCGATTTTTAAAAACCCTTCTTAAGGTCCGGTCCAATGATGAGTTTCTTTGACTTCTTTCTGTAAAGCATGGGTCTCGCAGCACGTGAAATTTGTTGCGAGACCCTGTATTTAGAGTACTCATTGAATTGAAGTTAAGTTTATTTTTTTTTTTTTAAGAATCTCACCTGTGTGACCAAGGCATAGAGTGGGAGAGTCACGTAGCTGCAGAGTATTTGTATCAGGACCCTGGCCAAACCACAATTTAGTCAATTAGACAACATCGATAAGCTATTCTGAATCAGAAAGTCTGCGCCCACAGCTCAATTTTTACCGCTCCCTCCACCGCTCTCAATTAGGGAAGAGTTTTTTTAAAATCCAGACCATTGATTGCCGAGACGGACGGTGAAAGGTTGAGTGGAGAATGTTGAGCGGTGAAAAAGAGCGGTGGGCGTAGGCCCGTAGCACCGCTGATTTTGAAATGAGACTCACCCCATTGTTAGCCTGATGATTATGTCTTCCAACTTCTCATGAAAGCAAGAACGCAAGCCAAATTCATACTGAATACAAAAGGGATTATGAAGCAATAATTCGGGCCAAAAAAAAAATAAAAACACAGAGCAAAGGCTGTGAATAAGTAATTGGTTATTAGCATACCCAAGCCCAAGCAAAGAAAGCAAGTTGAAAGGCATTCTGCAATAGAAAATAAAACAAAAAAAGGCAACCAACATTAGTAAAAATGTGACATCCATCAACTGTAACTTCTTGTTTTTTTTATTTTTATAACTCACCGGATCAGCTTACGCTAACCTCCGTTGTAAGTTTTTATTAGTGGTGAAATCAGATACCTGAAACAGAACGAATTGGATGAGATACAGGAGGAGGCGAGGGCGATTGAACCAGAAGAGTTCATCACCAGGTTCGACCAATGGGGTTCCTTTAACAATGTCTCCCCTATCTTGAATTCGTAATCCCATCTTTGTTATGATAACTTGGAGCTTCGTTCCGATAAGAAGAATTATCTGTAGTAGACGGATTAACGGTTAGAATATTATCGACCTTTGATCTATAAGCATGGGTACTTCTAAAATTTCAGCATACTTGTATCCGTAACATACCAAGTATCAATAATTTGTATGCATGATACTTTTAAATCCGTACCGGCTGAAAGTATAATAGCATTAAACTCTAAGTTGCACCTTTAAGTTTGGCGTAAAACTATTATCTTATCATGGATTCCTAATTGCCCAATATTGGCTATATCTTTTATTTGATGTGTAATTATTATTTGTAATATTACATTGCTTTAATTTATAGAAACACATTTGTTATAAGCCGTACTCATACCCTACAATTTTTTAGATTTCGCCGTGTCGACATACTCGTACCCGTACCCGTACCCGTATACGTGCTTCTTAGATGGAAATGAGTACTTACTATCAGTGGCATGAAGGGTAGCCATAGGTAGGAGTGCCAACCTGTAAATACAATCAAACCGTTAGCCTCGTGCAAGAATTTACTTAATAATTAATCGGACATCTACAAGTACATGATCGGAACAAATTTAAATTAGGAGAAGAATATTTACTCACCGTGGGTATTAAACAGAAGGAATAATACAGCAATGAACCAGATTATTGGGCTGCAAAAATTAGACCAATTTACTTATCAACGTGCTGTTTTGCTACTTTATCGTGCAAAAGTACAGAGGCCCGTTTGTTTGACGGGATATATAAGAGCAGCGGAGTAGATTTTTACATCTAAGCTGACAAAATATCCGGTGTTTAATTGCGTTAAATGTTTATGATCTTATCATCCCACAATGTGCGGATAGATGTATCAAGGGAGGCGTGATATTGTTAATCCGACCACTGTTAATCCGGTGAAATCATATCGCTTCGCTTCGTTTTGTTTCGACGCACCTGATCCCTACAACCACCTTGAAATCCTCATCAAGTGACCTCTTGATGTACTGCTGGAAATCAAAATTAGTTCGACTCTGTGGTCCCAAATGTGCCTGAAAAAAAAAAAAAAAAACTTAAGCCCTTAATATTAATAACAGTTAATTAAAGATACCCATGATCAAATGTGGTGATTATTAATGTACTTACGCTAATAAATCCGTGGCGGAGAGTTAAGTAATCCACTTTTGGAACTGAAGTGACGAACTGTCGGAAGAAGCCCGCCTACAATTTGGTATGTAAATGTGGATTACCAAATTTGATTTGCTCAATCAGCGTTCTTTTGTTAATTCAGGTGTCCGGGCCAACATATAAGCACCTCGACTAATTTCGGAGGATCAATCTCACCTCCCACTTGCGAGGTCCCCAGAAGAGTAGCGTTCTTTTATAATGCAGGGCAGTCAGTTTGCTAGCGAAAATAGTTTTGGTGTTGCATCAAAACGAATAGGGATCCTCTTTCATGTGATAATCCTCTTAAGTGACTCTCATGTGGTATAAAATGAGACTCAACAGGGTCACGGTTAATGATCCGAGGTATTCATTTTGTTGATCTCAATGTTTAAACCGTTCATGTACAATGGTTACGGTTAACGACCCGAGGTGTTTATATTAAACAATATTTATACATCTCATAAAAGTCTTACTGTCCAAAGAAGAAAGGGAGAGTGGCTCCAAAAGTTCAAATGCCTCCGCCCAAACGATGTATCTCTTGTGAACCTGAATCTCTCTGGATCTGCATATATACAATTAATTAAGAACCTCCATTTCATTTCCTTAATTAGGATATGTTAATATTTACCTATGGGAAATGATTACAACAAAAATCATGCATCTAGACACTTTCAGAAGTTTATCACCGTATTTTTGTTGTAGTAATTTGAACCGTTCATCTTGTAGAGCCCGTAAAGTAGTATATACAAGCAAAAAAATCAACTTGATCAAACATTGATAGATATACAAAAATTTGAATTTGGGTTTATTAGGACGGTCATGGAGAGTTTGACTTTAAAATTATTGACAGAATCAGACCGTACGTCCATTTTATTTTATAAATCAAAATTTTAATTTTTGATATATCATCGATGTCCAATTAGTAAAACTGATATTTTGCTTGTATATACTATTCTGCGGGTCCTACAAAATAAACGGTTCAAACTATAAAAATAAACAGATGATGGGACCGACAAAGGCAGTGGCGGAAACCCTGCGGAATTTACCCACCATTTGTGAACTGGTACTCAGTTGTTTTTGTTTCCATTTCCCAAGCCTTCCATTTTCTCATCTGCATTCCAGTTTCCAACAAGTTTGTTATGGTTACTATGGATACCTCAAGAAAATGATACAGAAAAGAATTGAATAAGTAGTAGTACCTTTGCTCTGCCTAGAGCCAAGGTGATAATACAGTAAAGCACATGGAAAACAGCCAACACAAATATGAAAATGTGAAGCTGGTGGATTCCATATGTGGAAACAAATGGCACTTGACCCTGCCCAGAAAAAGTTCAACCAAACAGCCCTCTAGTCAGATCCCAAAAAAAAAGAAAGAAAAAGGAACAGCCCTACCATTTTACTCAACTCGGGGGTACTATATGCACTTCCGTGCTGTGCAATCTCAATCGTTCAAAAGTTTTTTGATGGTCCGAATTTTAAAATAACTCTTTGAAATTCGGACCATTGATTGCCAAAACGGACGGTCTGAATGGTGCACAGCACGGAAGTGCACAACACCGCCCCTTGTTCCATTTTACTTCATTAATAAACAAACACGATATATATAATGTGCTCATGTCTAGATTTGGATAGTTTTGGTTCATTCAAGTATCTTGTGATGAAATCTTTGTAATGCCTCTGGGCTTTAATTTGAAATAAAATTGTCTCTTGTTTGAAAAAGAGAGAGGACCCATCTAGGAATTACAAGCCCGAAAGATCTTTTAAACCGTAGCTAAAAGTGAATTTTGGGATATTTTCCTTTCTTTCTTTCAATCATTTCCGAAAACATTTAGATAACGAAATCAATTGGGCATTATACCTCTTTTATTTCTTTAACTAACTGCATGCAAAGTTACTAGTAGTTTTTTGTTCCAAAAAATACTGGCCTTGTTCGTTTCCAAATTTACTTTGTTTTTTAATCATTACCATATATCTTTCTCCAATTATTAATTTTATTTCTCTCTCTACTCATTATCCCTCTCTCCAATCATTACTTTATTTCTCTCTTCACCCACTACCAAAATAAAATACCTAAAGTTACCAAACGAACACGGCCACTATATGTTCCAATAATCAACTTACAGTTTGATCAACCGATCATAAATACACCAAAAATTCAGAGCAATGCTATGTACCCCAAAAATTATAATTGATTTCTCATTTCAAGGCATTTTCGGGGTAGTTAGAATTATTGAAAAATTTGGGGTAGGATGCAAACTCCAATAACTCGGGGGTGCAAATTGTAATTTCAAAATAATTTTCTCACTTTGTCATTAATTCCAAAGTCAGTGTTTTCTTCTTTTTATTTTTTACTTTTGCGGTCACCCTTGACCCTCCTACGTACCTACGCCCCTGAAATTGATTTCTAGTCCACCCTTTTTTTTTTTTTTCCTCCCTTATATGGTGGATCCAATTTGACTAGTTAGATTATATCTCCTGTTTCAATTGACTTGCAAATATCAAACGGCACGACCAAATTAAAGTGTCCAAAAAATGAAAAAAAATAAAAATAAAATAAGAACCAGATCTACATGGAGGAAAGAAGATAAATGAAAGTATATATTATTGGCATAACGCGCGAACGAAGTATCAGGTAAAAAATCTCATGCCTTGGCACATTTGTCGTACTTAGCGGAGGCCAAAAATCGTCGATGACTTTCGCCGGAGTCCACAAAATTAAGAAGCTTTCTCCGGTTGTCGTCACCGCTGGAATAGTCATCGCCGTATTTGGTACTCTCTTGCTTGGAATCGCATGGATGCCAAGTAGCTCCAATGGCCTCTGACACACATATTTTGGATATGGGTTCTTGTCCTACAGTTAGGAGCAATGATATGAACCCTACTAGCATGAGTTCTGAGAGAGAAAGAGAGAAGGGGTTAATTTGTAATTTGTGTCATACCCATTTGATCAGTGGATTACTAAAAAAACGAAATAAAAGTAACCTGATTTAATCTTTTCAAGTGCTTCATAGAGAGCCTTTTTGTTCCACTTTGTTAGCCACTGCAAGCTTATACCGAAAGACCTTATGAGATGTGCAAATATGAATGGGCAAATTACAATTTATCCGGGCCTGCCTTTGACCAGACCGGAGAGGAGATTAGTTGAGGTGTGCGTAAACTAGCCCGGACAGGCAAACACCCGGACTGTCGAACCAAAAATAAAAAAGGGATGGGAAAAAGTCCCAATCAAACCAGAAACTCTGCGAAATGCGATGAAGTATGAATATACCATGATAATTTCTTGTAGTATAAAGACTTGCCTTTCCAAGTAAGTGAATGAGGAGTTCAATGGCGATTGATATCGCTACCAGCACAAAACACACCACGGCTACTGCCCACGTCGGCGTTTGCTCTAATGATCGTTCCTTTTTGCTCGCCATCTCTCTCTCTCTCTCTCTCTCTGTGTCAAGATATATATAGATGTATGTGTGTATCTGTCGATGAAGCGGTGGACGTGGTCAAGTCCGAGATAGAGTTGGTACCGGTAGAGGTCCTACAAGAGGGGGAAGAGGACTAGAGGAGCACCACGCTAACAGTTTCTTCCTTGTATATTGGACGACTAACAAGAAGGTTGCTAAGAGTTCAAAGGTAAAAGAGCAAGGGAGCTTCAAGCTGACAAATAGTATCTATAATTGATGAAGAAGCATATTGTTACTCATCATCTCTGCAAGTATATATATAGCGACCGGGATGGCGAAAGAGAGGAGCCTCTACTAGCTGTTCTATTTTTTATAATCAGATGTCCGGGTTTAACTTACGTGCATCTCGACTAATTTCGAAGTTTTGAAATTATCGACCAGACAAACCGCTCTAATGGCCTCAAATTTTAGAATATTTGGCCTCATGGGATCCGAAGGAGAGGAGGTGGTTGATTCATTGACCCAATTAGATTCCTACAAATGTACTAATTCTAGGAAGGAAAAAAGGTATATGGGGTTTTGACTTGGAACTTTGTTTTGGATTACATGTATAAAAGGGTCTGGCGGAGACCCAAGTTAATTACGTGTATACTTGATCAGGCTAACTAAGTACTTTGATTTTTATCTTTAATTTTTTTACCACAAGATAGCTAAAATTGTTTTAGGGTTGTTTCCACTAATCAACAAGTTGTAGATTATAGACTTTTTGTTTTGTTTTTATTCAAAAAAAATTCTATTTATGTTAGTTTTATGTCAACCTTTTATGTATGATTGGTTCGTCTCGACCAGAGAAATCCGAAAACTTAAAAATTAGGACTTATGCATATGTATTTTTTGAAATATCCAAGAAAAAGCCGACAAAGTCAGTTTTTGCTTCTTTTTTTCTTGGATATTTTCCAAAAAATTTGGTAAAAGTAAAATAAAATCACTTTTCCAATTCCTCTGTTTGAGAGGAACCAATAATACATAAAAATTTGGCACAAAACTAACAAATGCGAAAAAAAATTTCCATAAGGACAAAACAAAAAGTTTGTAGTCTACAACTTGTAGATTAGTGGAAACACCCCCTTAGTTATAATTAGCCCATTTCCGGTTTTTCCGAAAATAAAGTTTACGGAGGCCGACCTCGGCCGTTCAAAAGTCTTTTGGACGATGCAGATTGAAGACAAACTATTAACGGTAAAAAATATTTATTATCGGTCAGAAATAAAAAAACATATTTCAACCGTTGATTGCCAAAACGGACGGCTAAGATTGCGCATTTTTCGTGAAGAGCTTGTTCACGGAACCTCCGTGAATAAGTTTCTTGAAAAAAAAAAACATTAACTACTTATCTAGAAGAGGAAAGTCCACTTTCACCCCCTGTGGTTATCGCCATGTGCGGATACCTCCCTCATGGTTTAAAACTGACCACATAACCTACTTGTGGTTTTGAAAATGTGCAGATAAACCCCCTGCCGTCATGTTTTCCATCCATATTAACGAAGGTGTATCTCACACGCCTCTAGAATGTAATCTGAGTCGTTCATAATGTATTAAATAAAGAATAAATTCTCTCTGTAAAAAATCATCTCGATCGATCAGGCATCAATAACCCAGTGATCTAATTTTTAGTAAATTCAAATTTGAAATTTTAATTTCATAACAAAATCGATTCGACCATGAGCTTTTCATTTTTTGATTGACTTGAATTTTGGTATAGATGTAGTACTCGTCAAAATTTACAATATCAACGGTTTGGATTCAATTTTTAGTATAGGGAATAGTGTGGTTAGATTTAAAAAAGAACAAGAATCAAGGGACATGATGAGGATATATCGGTCTTTTAATGTTCTGTCCATTAATATGGATGGAAAATATGACGGCAGGGGGTCTATCCGCACATTTTCAAAATCACAAGTAGGTTATGTAGTTAGTTTTGAATCATGAGGGGAGTATCCGCACATGACGATAACTACAGGGAGTGAAAGTGGACTTTCCTCCATCTAGAACACAAGTGAATTAGGAAGCATACACGTAATTTAATTATTCCTTATTCCTTGTTTCAACTTTTGGTAGTGCCAGTATCAAACCGCCATTACCATCTAAGACTGCTACTTTTCAAAAATCTGTTACAGGGTGAGAAGGAGTGGGCTGGCTAGTAGTAGTACTTCTCGAAGGATGAACCCAGCCTTAATTATTTTATTTTGTTTTTATAATTAGAGGTCCGGACCAGCTTGCGCGGATCTCGATTAATTTCGGTGCCGTGAAGGTAACGATCGGGCATAACCCTCAGTGGCCCCAAGGTTTGGAATGCTTGACCTCTGTGGGAATGGAACCAGCTGTGGGCAAACCCCCTTGGGCTTTTTTACAACTCAAATGTCTGAGAACCAGTAGGGTCTGATTCCATCGCCTATTTGCGGGGAGTCCAATTAAAGTTATTTATATTTCCTTGTGTTTACGGTTTTGTATACGAATATAGTAAAAAGAAATTGAAAATTTATGGGCTTGAACTGAAATATTGTAAGGGGGTGAACATGATTTTTAGTTCTCTTACTTAGGGTGTCTTTGTTTGTTACTCGTAGTTAATTATAACTTCTCATCTTCACTGTGAATTAAATTATTCTTCAGTTGTTTTAATTTGTTGGGTATAGTTTAACAATTGCACACCGTAAGATATAGTGTTCTGTAATTTGCACGATGAATGTAAATTAATTTTTTATTTATTTTAGAGAATGTAATGAATTGCACATATATAGAATATGGGTGTTCACATTAATGAATAAGTTGTGAATCACAACTTTTTGATTTTGTCTTTATTCAATTTTTTTCGTGTTTGTTTAGCTTTATGCCAAACTTTTATGTGATATAGGTTCATTTCAACGAGAGCCGAGAGGAATCGGAAAAGTAAAAAAAAATAATGACTTTTACACAAGTATTTTAGGAATGTTACTCCCTTAGCCCCATTTCGTTTGCTATTTAGGGGAGATAAGGTCATTTTTACCTCCAAAAATCAATTACTATACAAATTCATTTTTCTGAGTTTTTCTTCTCCGTTCAAAAGATCTCAATAAGTACTTTGAAATGATATCTACTAAACACATAAACACATTTTTTACCGTACAACTGACGAGTTTTTCAAACAATTTTCCAGTGTGCCCCGTTGAGATAGGCCTAAGTCACAATTGATTCTGACATTAGCTAGGAATTTGGCTTAATCGCAACCGTCGGATAGTATTTTTAATGGTTCATATTTGTTTTCAATCTTTTACCGGTAATAAAAGACTTTTACCGGTAAAAGATTCAACAAATCTGAACCATTGATTGTCAATATGAATGGTTCAGATTGAACCACACATCCTTTTCTGTAGTTGAGAAGCAGAGAAGCCGGATCCACTAACTAATCCACTCAAATCTGGCTTCATATTAGCACATGAATAATTCGAGTGGTTCAAACATACCTCCGTCCCAAAGTAAATGTCAGGTCCACAAGAACTTAAAAAAGATAAGAATTTTCCAAGGAAAAATCAAACTTCTTTCTACTAGATCTATATACATACGAATTTGGTTTCCAATCAATTCGTGGGGGCGTTAACTTCTTTTGACCTCATCTATATTTTTCAGCTCTGCACGTTTATGTCACCATAAAAGCTCTTAAAACGCAGTTTGGTTTTTTTTTTTTTTTTGAAACACGATAGAAATGCATTGATATGAAATAGTAGAGGTGGCAAACGGGCGGGTCCGGGCGGGTTTGGGCGGGTTGAAACGGGTCGTGGGTCAAATACGGGCGGGTCGAATATGGGTCAAAAAGTAAACGGGTTGAAACGGGTCGGGTCAAATATGGGTCAGACCAAACCCAAACCCGCCCGACCCGACCCGTTTTCCTCCCCTCTTTTTTGATTATAGCGAATCAAAAATGTAAAATACTTGTCGCTCATAGGAGCTCAAGGGATTGGAGAGAGAGAGAGAGAGAATTTGTGTGGATGAATTTTAGAGGTGGCAAATGGAAAAGTAAAATTTTTTGTCCTTTACCTATAAATTTGTGATAAACAGTTTTTTTTTTTTAACTCATTTTGTCTTTTAAAAAAAATTATGAGTTTCGATTATAATTTTTTACTTTTTCAATTCCTCTCGTCGAGACAAAATAATAAGTCATAAAAGTTTGACATAAAACTAACAAATGCAAAAAAACTTTGAAAACAAACAGAAAAAAACGTGATAGAGAAAGGAAAGAGTATTTTCTTTCCCAATTTTAAATATACAAGTAGCTGGAAATGTAAAAAGAAAAACGTGACACAGTGATATAGAAAGGAAATTATTTACTGGAGTATTTTCTTTCCCAATTTTAAATATACCTCAGCTCATTTTCCTTCTTTTCCCCTCTGCTTGAAACTTTTTTAAAATTCTGTGTTCCACAATTCACTAGTACTAGTCACAGTGATAGAGAAAGGAAAGAGTATCGAGACAAAAAAGAAAGCGTAGCGAGACATTTGGGTCTTTTTAAGTCCAACCCATATTGAATCCATTTTTAACCCACCTAAACCCACATAATTATGGGTTGATATGGGTTCAACCCATATAAACCCATTATATAATATGGGCGGGTTGAGTTGGGTTATAAGTGGGCGGATTGGGCGGGTTAGAAAAATATGGGTTGAGATTGCCACCTCTATGAAATAGTAAGAGTTTACAGATTACACGATACAAATGCATTGATATAAAAACTCAGTTTGCTTGGACATATGGAAAGGTGAAATTTTATACCGAAAATTTGTAAAATTATTCGTATTTATCAATTTGATAAGTAATTGTTTTAATCTTTTTTGTCGTTCCATTCGTTATAAAATTTTGTGACAATATACTTACGTAATGTTCAAATAGATGCAAAAAGATGTGTATGAGAGGCACAGAGATATTTATTAACTATTTTGACTAGGGCGGCAAAGAAACCAAGTTGTTTGGAAATAGATTGACGCTCAGTTCGTAACAGCTTAATTAGCTCGATATGTTCAGTGAACGCGTGTAAATAAGTTTGACTCGTTAATTCCATGGCCCATCTACACTAGGCCTGTCAATGGATCGGATCCGATCCGAAATATCCAGATCCGAATCCGGATCCGAATCCGATAACAGAAATCCGTAATCCGGTAATCCGAATCCGATTATTACGGATTGGATCGGATCGGGATTTTTTCGGATCGGATCGGATCTAATCCGAATCCGAACTTCTTCTTTTTTTTACTTTTTATAAATTTTTAAATTTTTTTAAAAAAAAACAGTAAATTTTTTATTTTGAACAAAAAATGTTTTAGAAGTTGTATTTTTATTTTAATATTTTTAATATTTTTTTTTGGAAAATAATTTTTTTTTGAAAAAAAATTGTATTTTTAAAAGAAATATTTTTTTTTTGTTACAATTTTTGAAGTAAAAAAATTTTTGGATCGGATTCGGATTTTCGGATCGGATCCAAATTTTTCGGATCGGATCCGGATTACCACTATCGGATTTGAGTCTTATCGGATTCGGATCGGATCCGGATCCGATCCGACCCGTTGACAGGCATAATCTACACCAAACACCACAAAAGTCCATCAATCGGGTTTCGAAAATAATCAAATGACTAGAATGCTATTGTCACTTTCTGTTTTAAATTGACTAACTAATGTTTAAACAAATTAAAGACCAACCCTTGAAGAATTAGTCCCTTTTGACTATACTTTTCTCCTTTTTTTCCTCTGCGAAGTCTGATTTATTAATTCGGAATTGGCTTGAAATTACACAATCCAGTTTTTTTTCTTTCAAGTTCTTCTGGAAAGCTCATTGTTACACATGGCATGATTATTGCTTTAATTATAAGATTGTATAAATATATGTAAAACATCAATGCTAAATACACAAAGATATAATAAGCCACAACTACTGCTGACTCAGCACACTTAAAACCATGTGAGTCGACAAAACGTAGTTGTGGCTGGTTGTGGTAAATCTTTGTGTATGTAGCATTTTTGGTTGTAAAACGAGTTAGTTTGGATATATAGCAGTAAGCAAAGGCACATTTATAAGTGTGACCCGATGGGAAAAAAAATACATTCATTTGGCTAAAATAAGTACTTATTTTTTGAATTAAATGTGATGTATTATGAGATTGAGAATGATCTGTCTCGTACAACGAAAAAAAATGCTGAAAAAATAGGAACCTTAACGGAATGGAGCCTGAATATTTTTTTTTCATTAGCAAAAGACCCCATAATATTTTAGTGTTGACACCACACAACATTTCCTACCCGACAGCGTAATATTTATATCTAGATATATAGTTCTTGAGATTAAATTCTTTCCACCTTAGGTGGAAAACCCTAAGTTTCCATCACCACAATTTGCGGGCCCCATCGTGAATTTGTTACATTAATTTGAACCGTTCATCTTGGATGAGTTCTTGTGATGGTTCCACTGTCTGTTGAGAAAATAAAGTGCTTTTGCATTGGTTAATTAGGGATTTGCATAGATCATGGTTTTAACTAATCACTTTGCCGCAAAAAATTACTCATGCCTGTAGAGAATTACTTATGGCCGCAAAGAATTACTCTTGGCCGCAAATAATGACTCATGGCTGCGAAAAATTACTCTTGGCCGTAAATAGTTGCTCATGGCCGTAGAAAATTACACTTGGCCGCGAAGAATTACTCATGGCCGCAAAGAATTACTCATGGCCGCACATAATTATACTTGGTCACGAAGAATTACTCTTGGCTGCAGAGAATTGCTCATGGCCGCACATAATTACACTTGGCCGCGAAGAATTACTCTTGGCCGCAAGGAATGACTCATGGCCGCAAAAAATTATTCCTGGCTGTAGAAAATTACACTTGGCCGCGAAGAATTACTCTTGGCCGCCGAGAATGACTCATGGCCGCGAAAAATTACTTCTGGCCGCAAATAATTGCTCATGGCTGCAGAAAATTACACTTGGCTTCGAAGAATTACTCTTGGCCACATAGAATTACTCATGGCTGCACATAATTCACTTGGCCGTGAAGAATTACTCATGGCCTCAAACAATTACTCATGGTCACAAATAATTACATAATTACTCCTAGCCGTGAAGAATTACTCTTGGCTGCGAAAATTTACTCATGGCCGCGAGACTAAAATGTAAATTTTACGTATTGACCCGTATCTATCAAATTTTTTGTTTTGATACTGCTATACCAATTGCCGATAGCAGGACGTAGTCAGGATTTATCGATCATGAAGTTAATTACTTAGAGACATCTAGTTTTTATTTTTATTTTTTGGCGACAATTTGGCAATATTTATGGGATCAGATGTAGAAAACAACACTAAAATTATATTTTCTCTAGCAATATTTTTTTTTTCCCAACTGAGTGAGGTCAAGTAACCCAATTTGTTGGTTCCGGCTTGTAAAATTAAGAGGCAGATCGATCAAAACAAAAGAGAAAAACATGTCCCTTTGTTGAAATTTACATTTCTATCATCCACCTACCTATTTCTCTCTCGTGGCCTGACCCTTGTGATGGCCAAAGAAACGACGTGGGTTCGGAACAAAAGAACCAGCTACCAACCGGTCTCCCTAAACCATGTTTGGCAGCCCTCTTTCAGATAATTCAAACCACTAATGATTCTTAAGAAATTTTATGAGTTCTTGCGAATTATTTCAATCCGATGTCGGTACAATCTTTTCACAACTCTTGGAGAGAAACACTCAATTTCAGATTTTGTAAGGGGACCATTTCGGGTCCACAAAAATAATTCAAGCAGCTCATTATTCTGGAAATTTCTTTTATGTGTTCTTGCATAAAATTAGCTCAATCCAATATCGGGAAAGACTTTTTCAAAATTCGGTTGAATCACTCAATTTCATATTAACGGTTTATTGATTTTTTAAGGGGCCCATTTCGAGTTCCACAACAATAGTACAAACCCCGCTTATTGTCTTAAAATGTGTTCTTATAGATTTCTCCAAAAAAAAAAAAAAACTCAATCTTATATCGATAAGGGCTTTTTTTACGAATTCTACCGATATCAAATTGAGCTTCTTTTTTTTTTGTAAAAACACATAAAAAGCCCTCTCAGAAAGGTTATTATTCAACCCTGTTATGGGTTTGGGTAAAGGATTTTCGGGTAATTTTTTACTCAGATTCAAATCTGAGTCTAAATTTGGGTAAGGGCATGAGAAGGTCTAAAAGGAAAACAAACGTAGGGCATGGGCATGAAAACCTTTGACGCGGGCTTCCTAGCTATAGTCTAGTTGGGGAGTGAAGACTTCTGACCGTTTGATTAGACCACTTGATCAACTCCTGCCCTCACCACTACGGCACTACTACATGCATTATCTTTTTTTTTCAAAAGTCTACATCCGCTGCTCCTCTCACCATTCTCAATTTCACCGTCCAAAAATGTTTCGGAATGTTGGTGCGGGTTGTTACAACCATACTATGAAAGAAATTATCGTAGTAAATCTTTGCTTGACATCCTCTTCGTTTATACACGGTATATATGCACGTATAGTTGGTAGTAAATTTTTTCTACTATCACCAATTAGATTGACCATAATGAGCCAGAATTTCAACTCCTGTAATGGAGCAGTTGCTATTGTTCAATAAATACATTTGGAATATCCAAATTAGACTAGGGAATATCAATTTGGAAAGGGAAAGGACTCAATAAGTTTAATTTTTGTATATTTTTTACACCCTTAATACACATTCACACACTTATTATTGTCAGCCAATTGGACTGATTTTAGAATTTTCCATAGACTAAAGATGAAATACAAAAAAATTGAATAGTTGGGGAATAAAAAGGATAATTTAGTCATTGCGTAGGATTAGAAAAATGACAATGAAATATCTACATACTTCTCAAAGAAAAATCTTTATTTCGCTACCTATAGAAGTGAATTTATGTGAGAAGTTTCATTTCATTTTCAAAAAACAAAAAGAGACTTTGGTGTGGTTAATGACTGAGACCTTTGACAGTTGCTGTAAGAAAAAAAAAAGTGAAACTCAGGAATGGGAAAGCACACCTTCGCCTATGGTGAATAAAGCGAAGGTGAACAAAATTGCTCCCGGCTTGTAGGGTTGCTATATTGTGACGTGAATTTTCTGTGGTGCGCGGAAATCAGATATCACGATTCAATGAAATTATGTTCGGCCAGCGCGTATCATGGTATGTGGCGAAAACGTTTTAGTAACTTGATTATGTAGGCACAATGAAGCATGCAAACTAGTTGCAGAAAATCTAAGTGTTAGATTTCTTAGAGGGTTTCAACCTAAAACCAATTGGCAATAGGTGGAGTAGCCTCTAGAATTTATTAACCAAATTTGGGTGGCTTAGATGAGCGATGTGGGACAAGTCTAACACTCCCCCTCACGTGCAGCCCGGATGCACGTGGAGGTGACAGACTAGGAGCTAATTGACTGACTCGGGCGACAGAGATGACAAAGACTTTCCCACGAGAGGTGAGGCTACCCAAGACCTAGCTCTGATACCATGTTAGATTTCTTGGAGGGTTCCAACCTAAAACTAATTGGCAATAGGTGGAGTAGCCTCTAGAATTTATTAACCAAGCTTGGGTAGCTTAGATGAGCGATGTGGGACAAGTCTAACACTCCCCCTCACGTGCAGTCCGGATGCACGTGGAGGTGACAGACCAGGAGCTGACTGGCTGACTCGGGCGACAGAGATGACAGAGACTTTCCCACGAGAGGTGAGACCACCCAAGATCTGGCTCTAATACCATGTTAGAATTCTTGGAGGGTTCTAACCTAAAACCAATTGGCTATAGGTGGAGTAATCTCTAGAATTTATTAACCAAGCTTTAGTGGCTTAGATGAGCGATGTTGGACAAGTTTAATACTTCCCCTCACATGAAGTGTTATTGAATTCAATATTGAAACCGTAAAATGAGGCCTTTATTTATACAAGAGGAATGAGCCTAACTATGGAAGAGAATCATCCCAATTATAATGAAATTGTAATCAATTACAATTAAAATAAAATCAAGGCAATCATATAATATCGTAATCATATCAGCACATAATATGATATTATATGATTATTATATTCTAACACTAAGCATGGTAGTCTTCTGCTTAAGAAATCAGTCTCTCTGAATACTAAGTCATTAACAAGGCATTTGCCAGATACTTGATGACGACTTCTATGACCCCATCACCTAACTTGTATTCTATCGAGTTCTGGGTACATTTTCATGTGAGAAATCGGGCAAGTGAATGTCGATTTCGTGTTGCAGATGTACATCCCCGGAAGCTGAAGTCACCAAGCTCGACTCCTGAACCCCCTCGGTCTCCTGCTGCGCCACCAAGTCACGATGCCTATCACGGTGGCGTGAGGGTGGACCGTCGGATTCCCACACTACGTTGGAAACCCTGGGAGACATGCTAACGCTGTCGATTTCGCTGCGGTAGTGGTGCAGATGGTGAACCGGGGACGCGCCGTGGAGGGGAGTCCAAACCCTGGGAGACGTGCTAACGCTGTCGATTTCGCTGCGGTAGTTGCGCAGAAGGTGAACCGGGGACGCGCCATGGAGGGGAGTCCCGGGCCTGCTCTGCAACGGGGTTACCGTGCCTGGTGAGTGACGGTTCTGTTTTATGTGCTTCTTTGCTGTTTGGTGCCAGCTTCGTAGCGCCTTGGCTACATGGTCGTTGAAGATGGTGGGCTTCATGGTGGAACCCATCTGTGTGATTGGTAAAAATGCAAAAATAATTACATCAGTGTTAATGATCTGGGAATGTTATACAAATTAACAAATCCGAAAAAAAATTCAGTCGAAAATCCTTTTTTGCTGGCAACAATGTTCAAAAATTCGCAACGCTGACACGAAATCGGATTTCTATTTTGTGTCACTCAATATGAACAATTGTGTTCCGCCTGCATTAATTACTTTGTTTACAGTTATGTATTTTGATACCGCGATTTTTAAAAACCCTTCTAAAGGTCCGGTCCAATGATGAGTTTTTTTGACTTCTTTCTGTAAAGCATGGGTCTCACAGCACGTGAAATTTGTTGCGAGACCCCGTACTTAGAGTACTCATTGAACTGAAGTCAAGTTTTTTTTTAGAATCTCACCTGTGTGACCAAGGCATAGAGTGGGAGAGTCACGTAGCTGCAGAGTATTTGTATCAGGACCCTGGCCAAACCACAATTTAGTCAATTAGACAACATCGATAAGCTATTCTGAACACCCACCGCTCAATTTTTACCGCTTCCTCCACCGCTCTCAATTAGGGAAGAGTTTTTTAAAAATCTAGACCATTGATTGCCGAGACGGACGGTGAAAGGTTGAGTGGAGAATGTTGAGCGGTGAAAAAGAGCGGTAGACGTAGGCCCGTAGCACCGCCGATTTTGAAATGAGACTCACCCCATTGTTAGCCTGATGATTATGTCTTCCAACTTCTCATGAAAGCAAGAACGCAAGCCAAATTCATACTGAATACAAAAAGGATTATGAAGCAATAATTCGGGCCAAAATAAAAATAAAAACACAGAGCAAAGGCTGTGAATAAGTAATTGGTTATTAGCATACCCAAGCCCAAGCAAAGAAAGCAAGTTGAAAGGCATTCTGCAATAGAAAATAAAACAAAAAAAGGCAACCAACATTAGTAAAAATGTGACATCCATCAACAGTAACTTTTTTTTTTTGGATAACTCACCGGATCAGCTTATGCTAACCTCCGTTGTAAGTTTTTATTAGTGGCAAAATCAAATACCTGAAACAGAACGAATTGGATGAGATATAGGAGGAGGCGAGGGCGATTGAACCAGAAGAGTTCATCACCAGGTTGGACCATTGGGGTTCCTTTAACGGTGTCTCCCCTGTCTTGAATTCGTAATCCCATCTTTGTTATGATAACTTGGAGCTTCGTTCCGATAAGAAGAATTATCTGTAGAATAGTAGAAGACGAATTAACAGTTAGAATATTATCGACCCTTGAGCTATAAGCATGGGTACTTCTAAAATTTTGGCATACTCATATCCGTAACTTACCGAGTATCAATAATTTGCATGATACTCTTATATCCGTACCGGCTGAAAGTATAATTGCACTAAACTCTAAGTTGCACCTTTAAGTTTGGCGTAAAACTGTTATCTAATGATGGATTCCAAAATTGCCCCGTAATTTTGGCTATATCCTTTGCTCGATGAGTAACTATTATATATGTGTAATACGTTGCTCTAATTTATAGAAACACATTTGTTATAGCCGTATTCATACCCTACATTTTTTAGGTTTCGCCGTCGACATACTCGTACCCGTAGACGTGCTTCTTAGATGTTGACAAATTGGGAGAAAATTATAATGGATGGAAATGATGCTTACTATCAGTGGCATGAAGGGTAGCCATAGGTAGGAGTACCAACCTGTAAATAAAATCACACCGTTACCCACGTGCAAGAATTTACTTATAATTAATCGGACATCTATAAATACATGATCGGGACAAATTTAAATTAGGAGAAGAATATTTACTTACCGTGGGTATTAAACAGCAGGAATAATACAGCAATGAACCAGATTATTGGGCTGCAAAAATTAGACCAATTTACTTATCAACGTGCTGTTTCGCTATTTTATCGTGCAAAAGTACAGAGGCCCGTTTGTTTGACGGGATATATAAGAGCAGCGGAGTAGATTTTTACATCTAAGCTGACAAAATATCCGGTGTTTAATTGCGTTAAATGTTTATGATCTGGATCATCAAATATGCCTTTGATCGATATATCATCCCACAATGTGCGGATAGATGTATCGAGGGAGGCGTGACATTGTTAATCCGGTGAAATCATACCGCTTCGCTTCGTTTTGTTTCGACGCACCTGATCCCTACAACCACCTTGAAATCCTCCTCGAGTGACCTCTTGATGTACTGCTGGAAATCAAAATTAGTTCGACTCTGTGGTCCCAAATGTGCCTGAAAAAAAAAAAAACCAAAAACAAATATACTTAAGCCCTTAATATTAATAACAGTTAATTAACGATACACATGATCAAATGTGGTGATTATTAATGTACTTACGCTAATAAATCCGTGGCGGAGGGTTAAGTAATCCACTTTTGGAACTGAAGTGACGAACTGTCGGAAGAAGCCCGCCTACAATTTGGTATGTAAATGTGGATTACCAAATTTGATTTGTTCAATCAGCGTTCTTTTGTTAACTCAACATATAAGCACCTCGACTAATTTCGGAAGATCAATCTCACCGCCCACTTGCGAGGTCCCCAGAAGAGTAGCGTTCTTTTATAATGCAGGGCAGTCAGTTCGCTAGCGAAATAGTTTTGGTGTTGCATCAAAACAAATAGGGATCCTCTTTCATGTGATAATCCTCTTAAGTGACTCTCATGTGGTATAAAATGAGACTCAACAGGGTTACGGTTAATGATCCGAGACATTCATTTTGTTAATCTCAATGTTTAAACCGTTCATGCACAATGGTTACGGTTAACGATCCGAGGTGTTTATATTCAACAATATTTATATATCTCAAAAAAGTCTTACTGTCCAAAGAAGAAAGGGAGAGTGGCTCCAAAAGTTCAAATGCCTCCGCCCAAACGATGTATCTCTTGTGAACCTGAATCTCTCTGGATCTGCATATATACAATTAATTAAGAACCTCCATTTCATTTCCTTAATTAGGATATGTTAATATTTACCCCTATGGGAAATGATTACAACAAAAATCATGCATCTAGACACTTTTCAGAAGTTTATCACCGTATTTTTATTGTATTAATTTGAATCGTTCATCTTGTAGAGCCCGTAAAGTAGTATATACAAGCAAAAAAATCAACTTGATCAAAAATTGATAGATATACGAAAATTTGAATTTGGGTTTATTAGGACAGTCATGGAGAGTTTGACTTTAAAATTATTGACAGAATCAGACCGTACGTCCATTTAATTTTATAAATCATAATTTTAATTTTTGATATATCATTGATGTCCAATTAGTCAAACTGATATTTTGCTTGTATATACTATTATGCGGGTCTTACAAGATAAACGGTTTAAACTATAAGAATAAACAGATGGTGGGACCGACAAAGGCGGTGGCGGAAACCCTGCGGAATTTACCCACCATTTGTGAACTGGTACTCAGTTGTTTTTGTTTCCATTTCCCAAGCCTTCCATTTTCTCATCTGCATTCCAGTTTCCAACAAGTTTGTTATGGTTACTATTGATACCTCAGGAAAATGATTATCAGAAGAAGAATTGAATAAATGGTGAGAGAGATGAGTAAGTAGTAGTACCTTTGCTCTGCCTAGAGCCAAGGTGATAATACAGTAAAGCACATGGAAAACAGCCAACACAAATATGAAAATGTGAAGCTGGTGGATTCCATATGTGGAAACAAATGGCACTTGACCCTGCCCAGAAAAATTTCAACCAAACAGCCCTCTAGTCAGATCCCAAAAAAAAAAGAAAGAAAAAGGAACAGCCCTACCATTTTACTCAACTCGGGGGCGGTACTATATGCACTTCCGTGCTGTGTAATCTCAATCGTTCAAAAGTTTTTCGATGGTCCGAATTTTAAAATAACTCTTTGAAATTCGGACCATTGATTGCCAAAACGGACGGTCCGAATGGTGCACAGCACGGAAGTGCACAACACCGCCCCTTGTTCCATTTTACTTCATTAACAAACAAACAAGATATATATAATGTGCTCGTGTCTAGATTTGGATAGTTTTGGTTCATTCAAGTATCTTGTGATGAAATCTTTGTAATGCCTCCGGGCTTTAATTTGAAATAAAATTGTCTCTTGTTTGAAAAAGAGAGAGGACCCATCTAGGAATTACAAGCCCGAAAGATCTTTTAAACCGTAGCTAAAAGTGAATTTTGGGATATTTTCCTTTCTTTCTTTCAATCATTTCCGAAAACATTTAGATAACGAAATCAATTGGGCATTATACCTCTTTTATTTCTTTAACTAACTGCATGCAAAGTTACTAGTAGTTTTTTGTTCCAAAAAATACTGGCCTTGTTCGTTTCCAAATTTACTTTGTTTTTAATCATTACCCTATATCTTTCTCCAATTATTAATTTTATTTCTCTCTCTATCTCTCTCTACTCATTATCTCTCTCTCCAATCATTACTTTATTTCTCTCTCCACCCACTACCAAAATAAAATACCTAAAGTTACCAAACGAACACGGCCACTATATGTTCCAATAATCAACTTACAGTTTGATCAACCGATCATAAATACACCAAAATTTCAGAGCAATGCTATGTACCCCAAAAATTATAATTGATTTCTCATTTCAAGGCATTTTCGGGGTAGTTAGAATTGTTGAAAAATTTGGGGTAGGATGCAAACTCCAATAACTCGGGGGTGCAAATTGTAATTTCAAAATAATTTTCTCACTTTGTCATTAATTCCAAAGTCAGTGTTTTCTTCTTTTTATTTTTTACTTTTGCGGTCACCCTTGACCCTCCTACGTACCTACGCCCCTGAAATTGATTTCTAGTCCACCTTTTTTTTTTTTCTCCCTTATATGGTGGATCCAATTTGACTAGTTAGATTATATCTCCTGTTTCAATTGACTTGCAAATATCAAACGGCACGACCAAATTAAAGTGTCCAAAAAATGAAAAAAAATAAAAATAAAATAAGAACCAGATCTACATGGAGGAAAGAAGATAAATGAAAGTATATATTATTGGCATAACGCGCGAACGAAGTATCAGGTAAAAAATCTCATGCCTTGGCACATTTGTCGTACTTAGCGGAGGCCAAAAATCGTCGATGACTTTCGCCGGAGTCCACAAAATTAAGAAGCTTTCTCCGGTTGTCGTCACCGCTGGAATAGTCATCGCCGTATTTGGTACTCTCTTGCTTGGAATCGCATGGATGCCAAGTAGCTCCAATGGCCTCTGACACACATATTTTGGATATGGGTTCTTGTCCTACAGTTAGGAGCAATGATATGAACCCTACTAGCATGAGTTCTGAGAGAGAAAGAGAGAAGGGGTTAATTTGTAATTTGTGTCATACCCATTTGATCAGTGGATTTAAAAAAAAACGAAATAAAAGTAACCTGATTTAATCTTTTCAAGTGCTTCATAGAGAGCCTTTTTGTTCCTCTTTGTTAGCCACTGCAAGCTTATACCGAAAGACCTTATGAGATGTGCAAATATGAATGGGCAAATTACAATTTATCCGGGCCTGCCTTTGACCAGACCGGAGAGGGGATTAGTTGAGGTGTGCGTAAACTAGTCCGGACAGGCAAACACCCGGACTGTCGAACCAAAACTAAAAAAGGGATGGGAAAAAGTCCCAATCAAACCAGAAACTCTGCGAAATGCGATGAAGTATGAATATACCATGATAATTTCTTGTAGTATAAAGACTTGCCTTTCCAAGTAAGTGAATGAGGAGTTCAATGACGATTGATATCGCTACCAGCACAAAGCACACCACTGCTACTGCCCACGTCGGCGTTTGCTCTAATGATCGTTCCTTTTTGCTTGCCATCTCTCTCTCTCTCTCTGTGTCAAGATATATATAGATGTATGTGTGTGTATCTGTCGATGAGGCGGTGGATGTGGTCAAGACCGAGACAGAGGTGGTACCGGTAGAGGTCCTACAAGAGGGGGGAAGAAGACTAGAGGAGCACCACGCTAACAGTTTCTTCCTTGGATATTGGACAACTAACAAGAATGTTGCTAAGAGTTCAAAGGTAAAAGAGCAAGGGAGCTTCAAGCTGACAAATAGTATCTATAATTGATGAAGAAGCATATTATTACTCATCATCTCTGTAAGTATATATATAGTGACAGGCCGAGATGGCGAAAGAGAGGAGCCTCCCCTAGCTGTTCTAATTTTTATAATCAGATGTCCGGGTTCAGCTTGCGTGCATCTCGACTAATTTCGAAGTTTTGAAAATATTGACCTGACAAACCACTCTAATGACCTCAGATTTTAAAATATTTGGCCTCATGGGATCCGAAGGAGAGGAGGTGGTTGATTCATTGACCCAAGATTCCTACAAATGTAATAAAGTCTAGGAAGGGAAAACGTAATATGGGGTTTTGACTTGGAAGTTTGTTTTGGATTACGCGTAGATAAGGGTCTGGCGGAGACTCAAGTTAATTACGTGTATACTGGATCAGGCTAACTGATTGCTTTGATTTTTATCTTCTATTTTTTTTTTTTCCACAAGATAGCTAAAATTGTGTTAGGGGTGTTTCCACTAATCAACAAGTTATAGATTACAGACTTTTTTTTTGTTTTTATTCAAAAAACAATCTATGTATGTTAGTTTTACGTCAACCTTTTATGTATGATTTGTTCGTCTCGACCAGAGAAATCCGAAAACTTAAAAATTAGGGCTTTTGCACATGTATTTTTTGAAATATTCAAGAAAAAACCCACAAAGTCAGTTTTTGCTTCTTTTTTTTCTTCGATATTTTCCAAAAAATTGGGTAAAAGTAAAAAAAAATTTACTTTTTCGATTCCTCTGTTCGAGAAGAACCAATAATACATAAAAGTTTGGCACAAAACTAACAAACACGAAAAATAATTTCAATAAGTACAAAACAAAAGGTTTGTAGTCTACAACTTGTAGACTAGTACAAATGTACGCCCCCTTAGTAATTAGCCGAGTACTTCAAGATTTTCTCACTCTATTCTTTTTGGTAAAAGAGGGGTGCACAAGCTGTATGGACATTAATTCGGTTATAAAAAAAAAAAGGGAAAATCTTTATTTATGGAGGCCGATTTCTGCCGTCCAAAAGTGTCTTGGACGATGCAGATTAAAGACAAACTATTAACTGTAAAAAATATTTAATACTGGTCAGAAATAAAATATATATATATCTCAACCGTTGATTGTCAAAACGGACGGCTAAAATTGCGCATTTTTCGCGAAGCTGTTCACGGAACCTCCGTGAATAAGTTTCTCTTAAAAAAAAAAAAAACCTTAACTACTTATCTAGAACATGTACAAGTGAATTAGGAAGCATACGTGTAATTTAATTATTCCTTATTAAGACCTTCCCCAAATGAACCCGCATGAAGATTTTTAGTGATGCATATAGTATAGTCCTTATTTCAACTTTTGGTAGTGCCAGCATCAAACCGCCATTACCATCTAGTAACTGTTACTGGGTGAAGTAGTGGGCTGGCTAGTAGTACTTCTAGATGCATGAATCTGCCACTTTTATTTGATTTTTATTTTTATAACCGAAGGTCCGGGCCAGATTGCACGCACCTCAACTAATTCCGGGGCACTGAAGTTAACGACCGTGCATAACCCTCAGTGGCCTCAAGGTTTGAAATGTTTGGCCTCCGTAGAAATGGAACCAACTGTGGCCACCCTTGGGCTATTTTACAACTCAAATGTCTAGGAACCAGAGGGTCTAATTCCACCGCTTGTTTGTGGGGAGTCCAATTAAAATCATTTATATTTCCTTTTGTTTACGGTTTTGTATACGAATATAGTAAAAAGAATTGAAAATTTATGGGCTTGAACTGAAACATTTTAAGGGGGTGAACATGCATGATTTTTAGTTCTCTTACTTAATTAGGGTGTCTGTAGATGAATTAAATTATTCTTCAGTTGTTATAATTTGTTGGGTATAGTTTAACAATTGCACACCGTAAGATAGTGTTCTGTTATAGTAGTATATTGTAATTTGCACGATGAATGTAAGTTTTTTTATTTTTATTTTAGAGAATGTAATGAATTGCACATAGAATAAGGAGAGTTCACATTAATGAATAAGTTGTGAACCACAACATTTTGTTTTTGTCTTTATTCAATTTTTTTAGTGTTTGTTTAGTTTTACGCCAAACTTAATTTTATGTGATTTTTACTCCCTCAGCCCATTTCGTTTGCTATTTAGGGGAGATAAGGTCATTTTTACCTCCAAAAATCAATTACTATCCAAATTCATTTTTCGAGTTTTTCGTCCAACTGACGAGTTTTTCAAACAATTTTCCAGTGTGCCCCGTTAATTGAGAGAGGCCTAAGTCATAGTTGATTCAAATCAGAAAAGTAAAAAAATAATGACTTTTACACATGTATTTTAAGAATGTTACTCCCTCAGCCCATTTCGTTTGCTATTTAGGGGAGATAAGGTCATTTTTACCTCCAAAAATCAATTACTATCCAAATTCATTTTTCGAGTTTTTCTTCTCCGTTCAAAAGATCTCGATAAGTACTTTGAAATGATATCTACTAAACACATAAACACATTTTACCGTCCAACTGACGAGTTTTTCAAACAATTTTCCAGTGTGCCCCGTTGAGAGAGGCCTAAGTCATAGTTGATTCTTTAAGTAAGATAGATATATAGATAAATGAGAGTAATAATTGAGAGAAAATTTATTGAGGACTGTGCGCAAAATGAGAATCCAAAATCTAAAATCCCAAAACAAACATGGTCGGCTTTTCTGCGGTCTAGGTTTGGACTGCAGAAGTGCGGTCCAAGCAACCGTCGGATAGTGTTTTTAATGGTCTATATTTGCTTTCAATCTTTTACCGATAAAAGATTCAACAAACCTGAACCATTGATTGTCAATATGAATGGTTCAGATTGAACCGCGCGTCCTTCTCTGTTGTTGACAGCAGAGGAGCCGTATCCACTAGCTAACTGACATGCCCACTCAAATCTAGCTTCGTATAATTAGCACATGAATAATTTGAGTGGTTCAAACTTACCTCCGTCCCAAAGTAAATGTCAGGTCCACAAGAACTTAAAAAAGATATGAATTTTCCAAGGAAAAATCAAACTTTTTTCTACTAGATCCATATCCATACGAATTTGGTTTCCAATCAATTCGTGGGGGACGTTAACTTCTTTTGACCTCATCTAGATTTCCAACTCTGCACGTTTATGTCACCATAAAAGCTCTTAAAAACCCAGTTTTTTTTTTTTTGAACACGATAGAAATGTATTGATATGAAATAGTAACAATTTTCAAATTACACGATACAAATGCATTGATATAAAAACCCAGTTTGCTTGGACATATGGAAAGGTGAAATTTTATACCGAAAATTTGTAAAATTATTCGTATCTATCAATTTGACAAGTAATTGTTTTTCTCTTTTTTTTGTCGTTCCATTCGTTATAAAATTTTGTGACAATATACTTACGTAATGTTCAAATAGTTGCAAAAAGATGTGTATGAGAGGTACAGAGATATTTATTAACTATTTTGACTAGGGCGGCAAAGAAGGCAAGTTGTTTGGAAATAGGTTGACACTCAGTTCATAAGAGCATCTCCAATCTTGATCCATTTTAAGACTCAAATTCAAAATTTGGGCAAAATCCTTAAAAACTCATCTCTAATCATGACCCAAACCCTTTCCCATTTTTGGGTTTTACTCATTTTTTTACCCAAATCTAGGACAAGAAAAGGCTAACCTATTTTTCCAACGGCTAATTAGAGAGAGAGAGAGAGAGAGAGAGAGAGGGAGAGAGAGAGAGAGAGAGAGACCTGGTGTACTCTCTGGACTGGGTCTAGGCGATGGTGAAGGGCTTCTCATAGCCGTAGTGGTGCCATTAAGGCGGTCGGTCTGAGGGAGAGAGGGGGAGTGAATTTGGTTTTGATTGCTCTACTTTATTTACCATTATGCCATTAAGAATAAAATATATATATATTTGGGTAAAATTTGGGTTTGATAATTGGAAATACGTCTACCCAAAATAAGTTTTTATCCAAATTTAGATAAAAATTTGGGTCAAGGCTGGAAATTTGGGTCAAGGCTGGAGATGCTCTAACAGCTTAATTTGCTTGATATGTTCAGTGAACGCGGTTTGGCTCGCTAACGGCTTTTGACCGCAAAAGTCCGTCAACTGGGTTTCGAAAATGATTAGACTAATATAAACAAACCGAGTCGTTTTATTTTTTTGCAGGACGCTCGGTTCTTGAGGGCCACAAATTAAAGTCCATCAATCGGGTTTCGAAAAATAGTCAATTGATAAAAATAAAATTGATAGTTTTGTTATAAAATTGAGACATATATAAGAGGAACTTGCATAATAAAAGTAAACAAATATTTAACACAATATGTATGAAATAGTTCTTCAAGAACTATTGAGATCAATCTTCTGGACTGATCAAAATCTCATTACCTTTCTGTATGTTTCTTTTCTTTCCTTTGCTTTGGTCCGAAAGTGTACAATACTGATCATTTCGATTCAGTACTTATAGGCTAGGAAAAGATCAAGCATTTATTCCTAATCCTATTCCAACTACTATCAACAGTGTTATTGGAATGAAAGTCTTCTTTGGTGGTCAGCCACTTAAATGAGTTCATGACACTCCCCCTTGGATGACCACACACTAAGAACCTGCCTCGTTAAAAACCTTGCCAAGAAAAACCCAGTGGGAAAAACCTTGACGAAGGAAAAAGAGTACAGTATTCTTGTGTCCTTTGAATGTCTACAGATTGACTCATTAAAACTTTGCTAAGAAAAATCCAGTGGGATAAAACCTTAGTCTAAAGAAAAAGAGTACAATCTACATTTCGAAATTAGGTCTCTTGCTCCCCCTCAATGTTGCATAACAAATACTTGAGCTGGCGCATTCCAATGTTGTGGATCAACTTCTTGAATGTTGATTTTGGCAATGCTTTAGTGAATAAATCTGCCAGATTATCACTTGAACGTATTTGCTGGACATCAATATCTCCACTTTTCTGAAGGTCATGTGTATAGAAGAATTTTGGAGATATGTGTTTAGTTCTGTCACCTTTGATGTAACCTCCCTTGATCTGAGTGATACATGCAGCATTGTCTTCATATAAAACTGTTGGGCTATCTTTGATTGAAGATAATCCACTTCTTTCTCGAATGAGTTGGATCATCGATCTCAACCAAATACATTCTCGACTCGTCTCATGAATTGCAAGAATCTCAGAGTGATTAGAAGAAGTGGCTGTTAATGTTTGCTTCACAGAACGCCATGATATGGCAGTTTCACCATAAGTGAATACATACCCTGTTTGTGATCGAGCTTTATGTGGGTCAGATAGATAACCAGCATCGGCATAGCCGATTAATTTTGCCTTTGGATTGTTTGAGTAGAATAGACCCAAGTCTGTCGTGCATCGAAGATACCGTAATATATGTTTGATTCCATTCCAATGTCTTCGAGTTGGAGCTGAGCTATATCTTGCTAACAAATTGACAGAAAATGCAATGTCGGGTCGGGTGCAATTAGCAAGGTACATAAAGCACCAATTGCACTTAGATATGGAAATTCGGGACCAAGAGATTCTTCACCATCTTCTTGAGGACGATATGGATCTTTGTGTACGTCAAGGGAACGAACAACCATAGGAGTACTCAAGGGATGTGCTTTATCCATGTAAAAGTGTTTGAGAACTTTTTCTGTATACGTTGACTGATGAACCAGGATTCCAGTTGACAAATGCTCAACCTGCAGACCTAAGCAAAATTTGGTTTTGCCAAGATCATTCATCTCAAATTCCTTCTTCAGATAATCTGCAGTTTTTATTAGTTCTGCTGGAGTTCCTACAAGATTCAAATCATCTACATATACAGCAATAATAGCAAATCCAGAATTCGATTTCTTTATAAACACACATGGACAAATAGGATTATTTTCATATCCTTCTTTAAGCAGATATTCACTGAGTCGATTGTACCACATACGACCAGATTGCTTAAGACCATATAAAGATTTTTGTAGTTTAAGAGAATAAATAGTCCTTGGCTTTGAGCTACATGCTTCAGGCATTTTGTATCCTTCAGGAATTTTCATGTATATGTCACTATCTAGTGATCCATATAAATATGCCGTAACTACGTCCATTAGATGCATATCCAGACATTCATTAACTGCCAAGCTAATCAAAAATCTAAATGTAATAGTATCCATAACTGGCGAGTATGTCTCCTCATAATCAATTCCAGGTCTCTGCGAGAAACCTTGCGCAACGAGTCGTGCTTTATATCTCACGATCTCATTTTTCTCATTTCGCTTGCGTACAAATACCCAGTTGAAGCCAACAGGCTGTATCCCTTCAGGGGTTTGAACTACTGGTCCGAATACTTCCCTTTTTGCAAGGGAGTTCAATTCTGCTTGAATTGCTTCTTTCCATTTCGACCAATCATTTCGACGTCGACATTCTTCGACGGTTTGTGGTTCAATTTCTTCATTACTTCTAGTAATGTTTCCATCCTTACTTCTGGTAATGTCAAGGGCGACGTTAAATGAAAACACGTCATTCACAATAATTTTTTTTTGTTCTATCCCATATTTCTCCGTGATTAATTGAGATCTCATTATTATCACGTACGTGTTCTTCTTCAGGAGATTTCTCTTCAAGAGATTGTTCTTCAGGAAATTCCTCTTCAGGGGAGTTAATAGGAGAAATTTTGGATGAACTAATTATATGCCCTTCAGTATTTTTCCCCTTCGTGGGTATAGCCTCTTCAGGAGCACTAATTTCTTTGCCTTGAATATTCCTTTTCCGGGGAACTTTATCTTTTGCACCAACAGGTCTCCCACGTTTTTGTCGTGGCATAGATTCCTTTGCTGAACTCCCAGTGGATTGTCCAGCTGGGACACCAATCCTTGTTGGAGTATTAGCAGCTGGAATATGAGACTTTGTAATTTTATTTGTATTGGTAAATGCATCTGGCAATTGATTTGCAATACTTTATAAGTGAATGATCCTTTGAACCTCTAGTTCACATTGGTTAGTACGAGGATCAAGATAAGATAAAGTTGAGGCATTCTAAGTAATTTCTTGTTGAGCTTCTAGCTGTGACTTTTCTCCCCCTAATGGTGGGAATACTGTTTCATCAAAATGGCAATCCTGAAAACGTGCCTTAAAGATATCACCTGTTATAGGTTCAAGATATCTAATAATAGATGGGGAATCAAATCCAACATAAATACCAAGTCTACGTTGAGGACCCATTTTAGTGCGTTGAGGAGGTGAAACAGGAACATACACAGCACAACCAAAAACTCTAAAATGAAGAATATTTGGTTGTTGGCCAAGCACAAGTTGAGATGGTGAAAACTTATGATATGCTGTTGTCTAATACGAATTAGAGATGCAGCATGTAATATAGCATGTCCCCAAGCAGAAATAGGGAGTTTTGTTTTCATAAGAAGAGGTCGAGCAATTAACTTTCAACTAAGCCATTTTGAGTATGAGTGTGTGCAACAGGATGTTCAACATCTACTCCAATAGACATACAATACTCATTAAATGACTTTGATGTAAACTCACCAGCATTGTCAAGGCGAATTGCCTTGATTGGATAATCTGGGAACTGTGATCGTAACCTGATAATTTGACTAAGAATCTTAGCAAATGCACTATTTCTTGTGGATAGTAAACACACATGTGACCATCTAGTTGAAGCATCTACTAAAACCATGAAGTAACGAAATGGTCCAGATAGTGGGTGTATTGGGCCACAAATATCCCCTTGAACCCTTTGCAAAAAGGATGGGGATTCAAGAACCACTTTAGTAGGGGATGGCCGAATGATCAGTTTTCCTTGTGAACAAGCATTACACAGATAATCACTAGGTAAAAGAATTTTTTGGTTCTTTAGTGGATGTCCACTTGAATTTTCTATAATTCGACGCATCATTATTGATCCTGGATGCCCAAGACGATCATGCCATAACATAAACACTTTTGGGTTAGAACACTTCTGGTGTATCACAGCATGTGATTCAATCGATCTTATCGTCATATATAACCCAGATGACAAAGCAGAAAGTTTTTCTAATATCAGCTTTTGACCATACTTCATTGAAGTAATATAAAGATATTCTTTACTGCCCTCAGTTGTGGTTTCAACATGAAAACCATTACGGCGTATATCTTTAAAACTTAGCAGATTTCTTCTGGATCTGGTAGAATATAAAGCATCATCAATACATAATTTTGTTCCATTAGGAAACAGAATAATAGCTCTTCCGGAGCCTTCAATAAGATTTGCAGAACCTGAAATTGTATTGACGTTAGCTTTTGTCAATACTAAGTGTGTAAAATATTTTGTGTTATGAAGAATAGTGTGAGTTGTTGCACTATCTGCCAAACAAGTGTCTTCATCATTCATCTTTGAATTGGACAAAGTATCTATAGTATCCATGCAACTACAAATACAAAGATTTAGTATTATCAAATCCATAACTTGATATTATATAAATTCAAATAACTTCATAATTATTTTTATAGGAAACTCACATACATAGAAGGAAACAAACACACTTACACATAAAAGTAAACACACTGACATAGTGATTAAAGAACTAATTTAACCAGTGTGGTCATTTCCATCACCAGTTAGAAAATCAAATGACTCCTCTGGTTCAATAATAAAATCCTCAACATCCAGAAAAGTATTGTCAAAAGATTCATTATGATCTGCGAAATTCGCTTCAATTCCCTTGCCCTTCTTAACAGATACTTGATATAGATCAGCCAAATGTCTGGGCGTACGACATGTACGCGACCAGTGACCACTCATCCCACAACGGAAACATTTATCTTCATATTTCTTAGGAGGCTTATTTTGTACCCCCTTCCCTTTCCCTTTGGAGGACTCAGGGTCATTGGACCCTGTTTGGTGAGTAGTTTTGACATATTGGTGGGATGGTTCTGGATTGATATTCCAGTTTTGGTGAGATGGTTGTGCATTTCTGTTGAAAGGTTTTTGAATGTAGCCCCCACGGTTTTGTCGATACGAATTTCGACCACGTCCCCGTGCATATCCACGATTGTATCCTCGACCGCGACCTCGGAAAGAAACTCTATTTGCCTCAGGGACTGGTGTGGCACCAGTCGGGCGAATTTGGTGATTTTTCAGTAAAATTTCATTGTTTCTCTCGGCCACGATAAGACAAGTAATTAATTCAGAAAACTTTGTAAAACCACTCTTTCTGTATAGTTGTTGAAGAGTAATATCATTTGGGTGCATAGTGGAATACGTTTTTTCTAGCAAATTCTTTTCAGTGATTGTCTCACCACACAATCTTAATGTTGAAACAATTTTAAATAGAGCAGAATAATATTCTTGAACTGTTTGAAAATCTTGCACTCTTATGTGTGTCCAATCAAAAAGAGCTTTTGGGAGGATTACCGATTTTTGATGTTCAAATCTATCCTTTAAATCGTTCCATAAACTTTTTGGGTCTCTAACCGTTAGATACTCGGATTTGAGAGCTTCGTGGATATGGCGACGGATAAAAATCATTGCCTTGGCTGTATCTTCCAGTGATGCACTATTATTTTCTTCAAGGTGTGACCAAGATTCATAAGTTTAAAGGATGCATAAGATTTCAGGGGATAAGTGTATATGACATTAATTATAAGTCAACAAAAGACAACATCCATTAACTCCCTGGCCAAGTGAAGAATTCAAATAATATTTTATGCAAAATAGTATTTGACGACAATAATCATTTATTTTTCACAGTAGAGTTGATTTCATTTCATTGGCTGTACTTACATGCTTTTCAAGACCCATCAACGCTTATTGCATATATATAAATAGATATGTAACAAATAAATCAACCACTAGGGTTAGCCTGGTGGTCGAACTCAACACTTCCCTTAAGGAGGTCGCGGGTTCGAGAGTGCGTGGCGGATTCAGTATTGAAGACCCACCAACTCTTGTCTCCTTTTTTTCTAAGTTTTTACTGAGAATATTTACTATGATTTTTTTTTATCTAAACAATATAAATTAATAAAATGAAATCAATAGTAAAAGAAGTAATTGATAACTAATTCTTCTGGAAAATACTTCGAGTATGTTAATGAATATACTTCAGGTATTCATTTGTTTCCTTGGCATAGATTACTTTAAGTATCTAGCAATACGTCAGGTATTTTCTCTTTACAGATATTTAAAATACTTCTGGTATTAGGGGTACACTACTTCCCGTAGGACACCCTTCATGGTTAGAGCTTCGTGCTGATAACGTGTTATAAAATTGAGACATATATAAGAGGAACTTGCATAATAAAAGTAAACAAATATTTAACACAATATGTATGAAATAGTTCTTCAAGAACTATTGAGATCAATCTTCTGGACTGATCAAAATCTCATTACCTTTCTGTATGTTTCTTTTCTTTCCTTTGCTTTGGTCCGAAAGTGTACAATACTGATCATTTCGATTCAGTACTTATAGGCTAGGAAAAGATCAAGCATTTATTCCTAATCCTATTCCAACTACTATCAACAGTGTTATTGGAATGAAAGTCTTCTTTAATTTGGTGGTCAGCCACTTAAATGAGTTCATGACAAGTTTGGCCTTTTAATTTTGACTAGAATGCTACTGTCACTTTCTGTTTTAAATTGACTAACTAACTAATGTTGAAACAAATTAAGGAGTAATAAAGACCAACCCTTGAAGAATTAGGTGGTGTTCCACTTTTAGAAAAAGTGTTTTTTTTCAAACGGAGGTAATTTCAAGCCCAAAAATCATGTGTTTACGCAAATAATTTTCCTACCAATATAGATCTTATTTGATAGATCTCGTTGAGATCTTTTATACGGTGCAAAAAAAATTACTCCCTCCGTCCCTTTTTAAATGTCCTGCTTCGTAACTCCAACTTATTAAAAAGACATCATCATTATACCTTTCACATCAACTTTTTCCTCCACTTTCCCTACTTACCCATCATCATTACACTTTTACTCACTAACTTTTCAAAATGGAATCTACTTTTAGGGACAAAATAGACAATTCACCAACTTTTACCCATTAACTTTACAAAATGGACACTTATTAAGGGACAGCCCAAAATGGAATACTGGACTGTAATAAAGGGACGGAGGGAGTAAAAAATTATTTTTCATTTTCATTATAAAATTTGAAAAAAAGGAACTTTTACAAAAAGAAGTTTTACTGGAACACAACCTTAGTCCCTTTTGACTATACGTTTCTCCTATTTTTTTTCCTCTTGTGAAGTCTGATTTATTAATTCGGAATTGGCTTGAAATTACACAATATATCCAGTTTTTTTTCTTTTTCAAGTTCTTCTGGAAAGCTCATGGTTACACATGGCATGATTATTGCTTTAATTATAAGATTGTATATGTAAAACAACAATGCTCAATACACAAAGATTTACCATAATAAGCCACAACTACTGCTGACTCAGCACACTTAAAAGCCATGTGAGTCGACTAAACGTAGTTGTGGCTGGTTGTGGTAAATCTTTGTGTATGTAGCACTATTGGTTGTAAAACGAGTAGTTTGGATATATAGCTGTGAGCAACGGCACATTTATAAGTGTGACCCGATGGGGAAAAAAATACATTCATATAGCTAAAATAAGTACTTATTTTTTGAATTAAATGTGATGTATTATGAGATCGAGAATGATCTGTTTCGTAAAACGAAAAATAAAGGCTGAAAAAATAAGAACCTTAACGGGAGGGAAGCCTGAAATTTCTTTTTCATTAGCAAAAGACCCCATAATATTTTAGTGTTGACACCGCACAACATTTCCTACCCGACAGCGTAATATTTATATCTAGATATATAGTTCTTTTAGTTCTCAGGAGGTTTTCAGTGGAAGAATTTTGTTCACGTGCTTGCTTGGATGAGTTCTTGTGATGGTTCCACTGTCTGTTGAGAAAATAAAGTGCTTTTGCACTGGTTAATTTAGGGATTTGCATAGATCATGGTTTTAACTAATCACTTGGCCACAAAGAATTACTCATGCCCGTAGAGAATTACTTATGGCCACAGAGAATTACTCATGCCCGTAGAGAATTACTTATGGCCGCAGAGAATTACATTTGGCCGCGAAGAATTACTCTTGGCTGCAAATAATTACATAATTACTCTTGGTCGCAAACAATTACTCATGGCCGCAAATAATTACTCTTGGCCGCAAAGAATTGCTCATGGCCGCAGAAAATTACACTTAGCCGCAAAGAATTACTCATGGCCGCGAAGAATTACTTTTGGCCGCGGAGAATTGCTCATGGCCGAACATAATTACACTTGGCCGCAAAGAATTACTCATGGCCGCGAAAAATTACTCATGGCCGCAAATAATTGTTCATGATCGCAGAAAATTACACTTGGCCGTGAAGAATTACTCTTGGCTGCAGAGAATAACTCATGGCCGCGAAAAATTACTCCTGGCCGCAAATAATTGCTCATAACCGCAGAAAATTACACTTGGCCTCGAAGAATTACTCTTGGCCACAGAAAATTACTCATGGCCGCACATAATTACACTTGGCCATGAAGAATTACTCATGGCTGCAAACAATTACTCATGGCCGCAAATAATTACATATATAATTACTCCTAGCCGCGAAGAATTACTCTTGGCTGCGAAGATTTACTCATGGCCGCGAGGCTAAAATGTAAATTTTACGTATTGACCCGTATCTATCAAATTTTTTGTTTTGATACCGCTATACCAATTGCCGATAGCAGGACGTAGTCAGGATTTACTATTTAGAGACATCTAGGTTTTTTTTTTTTTTTTTTGGCGACAATTTGGCAATATTTATGGGATCAGATATAGAAAACAACACGAAAATTATATTTTCTCTAGCAATATTTTTTTCCCAACTGAGTGAGGTCAAGTAACCCAATTTGTTGGTTCCGGCTTGTAAAATTAAGAGGCAGATCGATCAAAAGAAAAGAGAAAAACATGTCCCTTTGTTGAAATTTACATTTCTATCATCCACGTACCTATTTCTCTCTCGCGGCCTGACCCTTGTGATGGCCAAAGAAACAACGGGGGTTCGGAACAAAAGAAACAGCTACCAACCGGTCTCCCTAAACCCCGTTTGGCAGCCCTCTTTCCGTTTTAGATTAATGATTTATTTAATTTTTCGGGTCCTACGAAGATAATTCAAACCACTCATTATTCGTAAGAAATTTCTTATGAGTTCTTGCAAATTAGCTCAATCCGATGTCAGTACAATCTTTTCAAAACTCTTGGAGAGAAACACTCAATTTCAGATTTTGTAAGGGGCTCATTTCGGGTCCACAAAAATAATTCAAGCTACTCATTATTCTGGAAATTTCTTTTATGTTTGCTCAATCCGATATCGGGAAAGGCTTTTTCAGAATCCGGTTGAATCACTCAATTTCATATTAACGGTTTATTGATTTTTTAAGGGGCCCATTTCGGGTCCCACAACAATAGTACGAACCCCGCTTATTGTCTTAAAATGTGTTCTTATAGATTTCCCCAAAAAAAAAAACTCAATCTTATATCGATAAGGGTTTTTTTACGGATGCCTATAAAAAAAACCCCCTTTTTTTTATCGAATTGAGCTAAAAAAAAATTTGTAAAAACACATAAAAAGCCCTCTCAGAAAGGTTATTATTCAACCCTGTTATGGGTTTGGGTAAAGGATTTTCGGGTAATTTTTTACTCAGATTCAAATCTGAGTCTAAATTTGGGTAAGGGCATGAGAAGGTCTAGAAGGAAAACAAAACGTAGGGGCATGGGCATGAAAACCTTTGACGCGGGCTTCCTAGCTAGTAGTCTAGTTGGGGAGTGATGAAGACTTCTGACCGTTTGATTAAGCCACTTGATCAACTCCTGCCCTCACCACTACGACATGCATTATCTTTTTTTTTCAAAAGTCTACATCCGCCGCTCCCCTCACCGCTCTCAATTTCACCGTCCAAAAGTGTTTTGAACGATTCGGATTTTTAAATAACTTTTTCAAGAAGAGTTAAAAAAAAAAACTCTTCCAATACTGTGGACGATTCAGACAATTGATTGCCGAGACGGACGGTGAGATGTTGACGGTGGGCGTAGCACGGCAGATATTTTTTAGTCACCAAACCCAGTACTGTGATCGCAAACTTTAATTTGCTAGTCAATGCGATTGATTAGTTACCTTCTTCTTTTTCGGTTCTCTCTGTTTTTGTATTTATAAGATTTGGAATTCTTGTGTTTGTTGAATGATGTTTGTAGCCTGTAGGTTAGCTCGTCAAACCTGTAATGAAAGGGGGATACGAGTGTTACTTCTTTGGGAAAATGATGGCCCAAGACGTGTTTAATTTGATAATTAATACCCGCCAAGGACATGCTGAGAACATTTGTTAACGCTGAAAATGTATTTGGCCGGTATTAATTATCAAAACAAGTCTTTCGCCGTCATTTTTCCTAAATCGAAATACCCAATGTAGAGTGGGAAAGAGTCCAACCAGCCCATAGAGACGATGGACGAAAGAAACCAAACCATAGAGGAATTCTTGGGTCTCCAAGCAAATTATTGTTTATTTAGGTGTAATAGAACAATTAATGTTCTATTCACTGTAAAATCTCACCGGAAATATTATGGTTGCAAACGAGCCGAGCTATGTCAAGCTTTATCGAGCTCGAGCTCGGCTCGTTTACTAAACGAATCAAATATTTGAGCTAGAGCTCGGCTCGAGCCGTAACGAGCAGAGCTTAGTCATTTACTAAATATAAGTCTCTTCAATCGAGCTAAGCATCCCCTAACGAACCGAGCTAGCTTTTGTCGATCGAGCTGCTCGGTTCATTTGCAACCCTACCCCAAATAGAGGTTTCTATTCTTTCTCAGCATTGCCTAACTCGGCCACTGTAACGCCGCCTGTAAATCGCTATGAAGCCATACAAAAATTGCATTCAAACCAAATGAAAACAATAAAGCAAATGTAAATCAACAATTATCAGCCTCAAAGTAGTATAGTATATATCAACAATTATTAGCAGTATAGTGAGTATAGTTATTGATGGCGTCTACGAAAGAAGGCAAGAAGCCAGAGCACCAAACCTACAAAAACTCACCTTGTTGGGCCACACACTGTATATGTGCCTGGAGGATACGTTCTTGTCGGGAGGTAGCTTGACGCTCAGGTCTCCATTGAAAAATACTTGTCGTTGTGATGCCAAAGGCTTGCGTGGGACATGCCTAGATTTTCTAAAAGGCGTTCATTCGTTGCTCGGAAGGTGTTGCAATGACATAGATCGCGCATGCTTGCCAACGGAGACGTGTTGAATGATACTCTCTCTGTTCCAAATTGAGGGTCCATCTTTCCTATTTTGGGCGTTCCAAAATGAGAGTCCACTTTGAAAAGTCAACACCCAAAAAGCTCCAACTTTTCCATTTTTGCTCTTTCTTCTCCAAACTTAAATACTCATTAAATAATGATTTCAACAAATAAAATGACAATTTTAAAAAGGCTAAAAAGAACAAAAATCCACAACATTCATTAGATTAACATTGCAACTCCACTGTATTTACAAAGCGTAGAATTACAACATTAATTGAACTAAAGCCACTGCCTAGCAAAAATATCCAGTGGCAACACATCCTTGCCAAGTGTTGGCCAAAACATTGCCAAAAAAAAAACGTAGGAACCCCTTTACCAGCCTTAATACACACCTTTACATTTACTTACAGCACAAAACCAGCTTCTTACCATCTCAAAAAGACACCGTTGATCAAAAACTATTAACAAAAGGCTAGGTATATACAAATCCAAGAACTGTACCTTTGAAGGCCCTGTTTGATAGCCCGCTTGGGCCATGGGATGGGATAACGAAAGTGGTCTGGACCAAGAATAATGTGTTTGGTTTGATTTTGTTGGGGTGGATTAGGTATCCCATGGGATGAGCAATCCCCCCGGGGGGGTTGTTATTACCAATCCTATTCCCATGGGATGGGTGATGACAAGACTTAAAATCTCACCTCAATCTCAATCTTAATCCTAGCCAAAACAAACATGTTATTTACAATCCCACCTCATTCTCAATCCGAATCCCAATTCTAATCCTGTGCAAAACAAACATGAATAAATAATTCATCCCCTCATTAATAATCCCACCTCATTACGAATCCCTCAAAAACGAAATCTGCAATCAAACACGCTCCTTCTACTGGGGAAGACTTCAACTTGGTTCCAAAAAGAAAGGCAGTTGGGGACTAGACCAGTAGAAGATTGGACAAAAACTAGGAGAATTTTTTCAACTGAACCAAATTTTCAACTTTGAAAAAAAAAAACTCATTGAAAAATTAAATTAAGTGAAAGAAGAACTGATCACCTCATTGTTGGAGATTAGCCAATGCTCTTTCTACAACCTCACGATCACACGAAAGATGCGTAGGAAGATTACCACTTCTCATCAACTTGTTTTTTCCCAAATGTGGCTGCTTGTAATGATTTCCCCCATCTACCTTCATTATCTCAATCATACATGCTTGCAATGATAAAAAGACTTCATTGAGACTTTGGGATGATAAATTTTCAAAGGATTTCTCCACAGCCGCAACAAATTCATCAATAATGGTAGGCGCTTCTTGATGTTGCAACGATTAAATGGAGTTAAAATATCCGAGATCCAAGACATTCAAGTCTGGACTATTTGGAGGTTGAAAAGACAAACGGATGTCAAACCCGTCTGTACGTGCAGCTTGAACAAACTCGGAATCCAACTGATGGATATGCGGCTTCGCGTTATCTTGTTGAATAAATATAGTCTCGGTTGAGTCGTAATGTGGCCATTTGGCTCGGATGGCCGGCAACACTTTATCAATCAAACAAGAGCGCATAATTTCCTTAGTTACTGATGTAATTGCTTTAGTCTCCAAAGTGCCAGCCACACGATTTTTACTACTCCTTTTCGCAGGTTCCTTGAATGTAAAAGGGAAAATTCCAATTTTTCTAGAAAACTCTTCATTCCCAAATGCATCGAATCGTGGCTGAGCTACTGTGGCAAGGAACATGACTTTCGTAATGAACCGCTTACTTTTGCAAGTGCGTAATGGTTCACGTTCCCCTGGAATGAGATAATACCTTTCCACTTCTTTTGATAAGAAAAACCATTTTTCATCAATATGCACATAATTGTACATATTCTTGAAAACAGGTTCACTTGCAAGACTGCTTGGTTCTAACATCGAAAAAAAAAACCGAAGTCGAGATTTTTTACCTTCTTCAGTAAGATAGGGCTTCACCGCGTTTGTGTGCGGTCAGATATCACCTTCTTTAATTCGCCTATAGAGTGTTGTTTGCGGGACTGTCATGGCCTTCGCTAATGAACGGATACTAGTCCTGCGACGAAGAGGAACTTCCGATACTTTGTTGACATCAAAGTGGATCTTTTTTCAACCAACTCGACCATGCAATCTTCTAGACACATCAACGGCCACCCCATTTTCCATACAAAAAACTGCTCATTTCCAAATTCGACGAACTGATTTTGCATCTACAGAGAAGAGTCTAGCAACCTCAGGTATGTAACAGAAAGTCTACTGGCATAGCAAATTTGTGTACAGATTTTTATGTGGGGCTTACTACGGATCCCACACAAGTGATGCAAGCCATTCATTATGTTTAAAACATTTTTTCAAGTGCCCCTACAAAAAATCAAGTTCAATCCGACACCTATAAGTACTTGATTTAATCGTCTAACTTTTCATTCTCTAAAAACCAGAATGAAAAGTTAGATGATTAGATCAAGCACTTATAGGTATTGGATTGAGCTAATTTTTCGCGGAGACCCTTGAAAAAATGTTTTAAACATAATTACTCCATGTTTAAATTTTGGAAACACCCGTGACCCGCCTTTTTTTTTGCCTCCAATTGATTGCCATTCAAAAGGCCAAATTGGCGCCTATATTGAAGAAGAAAGGAAGTCTACTTTTTCCTCGTGAGTTGAGACTTTTTAGCAGAAATTGCAGGGCCAATTTTTAAATCCCATCATAAAAAAAAATGAAAACGGCATAATTAGGGGCAAAATTGGAAACAAAAAAATCTGTCAATGCAATCATGAGTCCTTCTAAAATAGTTGGATTCCCGAAGAAGGACTCACAGTTCGGAACGGAGGGAGTATAAAAAAAAAAGATCTTTTAAGACAGATAAATGGGCCTCATTGAGTGAAAAGTAGGCCTACTGTTGGGCAGAGGGTACAAATCACTCCAAATCACTTGAGTTGAAGCCCAAGGACTATGTAGAGTGAAAAAAACAAAAGCCCAGGACAACAAATAAGAAAAGCTTTTGTTTTAGGGGGCATTCCGAGAATTGAACTCGGGACCTCTCGCACCCTAAGCGAGAATCATACCACTAGACCAAATGCCCTTTTGTTTGTCAAATCACGTGAGAACTTATATAAACCCACTTCAGTACTGATACAGCAGAACTGACAAACAAGAGCCCTTCATCATCAACCAAAATAAGTAAGCAATAACCGTACCACAAAAAAAATTGAAAATATGAGGAATTGTATGGGCGTGCGTCGAAAAAAATGGGTTACTTGTTTGGCTAGTCATGAATGATACATAATTCTACAGCTCACTTCATCCGGTGGTGGTTTGGGTGGTGGCTGTCTGGTGGTTGTTTGGTGGTCTGTCTGTTTGTGGTGGCGGCGGCGGCGGCGGGTGGGCGGCGTAGATTTGAATTTGTATAGATGACTAGGGTTAGATTTTGGGTTTTCTTGGGCTGGGATTAGCCCACTTGTTTGGGTTAGTCTTTTTGTGCATGTATTGTTTGATTTGGGCATTTTAGGCCTATAGTTGTTTATGAGCTTAGTCCCTTGAGGTATATTTGGACTTTGTTCTCATATGGTTGTATTTTTCAACCTTTGATTGGAATTCCTTTTTCCCTTAATATATAATGTTACTTTTGTCGATAAAAAAAAATACTATAATTCGATTTTGCTTACACTTGAGCGCGTATTTGTACATCAATATCTCCCAAACAATGATATGGAGTTCATTGGAGAGAAGGCTCATGTTACAGCAAATGCGGTGTATTTTGACACTTGATAGACTATATAGCTAGAGGAATGGAAGTTTGCAAGTCATAAATAACAATGGGACTTCTTAAACTTCGACCACATGTCGTACCCACAAAGTTTACAAGTCGTATTAGTGAGACTTGAACTCCGACCATGTGTGATAAAAATGTCGTATCCGCTAAACTAACCCTCTGTTTTGGTTGGCTCTCTTTTTTCGCGGTGGCGAAAATGTCGGCCAACCACAACAAAATACAGACAAGAAAATGGGTTTTGGTTATTTTGTGGCTCTAATTAATTATAACTTGCCGTCACGGACTGGCCCATAAGATACTTCTGTGGAGTTCAATCGCATGGTTACAAATAGCATCAGATCAACACTCCACACATCACAAAATTTGTCTTAATGTTCAATATATATGGAAGAGATTAATTGGCTTATTCACGGAGGAATCATAAATAAGCCATTTGCAGAGCTGAACGATCTCAGCCGTCCGTTTCGGCATTGAACGGTCCGGATTTTAAAAAAACTTTTTCAGGAAGAGCATTAAAATCCGAACATTAAAATCCAGGCCATCCAAAGCCGAAATGGATGGCCGCGATACACCTCTGTAAACAACTATTTATGGAAACAGCCGTAATAAAGTTTTTCTCCATGATATATATCTAGTCTAGTCATTTAAGCAAGTGAAAGATATGGATTATATGGACCTGAAGAAGATGTTCCATTGACTCAAGACCACATATGCTGCTGTTGTCTTAAGGGCCCCCTAATTGCCAATCATACATTGCTTCGATATATTCTCTTTCTTTCAACCAAAACCACAACCCACCCATTTTGTCAGATGTGCAAAATCTTTTTAATTCCCACAAACAGGAACAGCCCCTCTCTCTCTCTCTCTCTCTCTCTCTCTCTATCTTATCCATGGCAGACAAGTGCACCATGAGTCTCCTAGAAGCCATGGACTGTTTGTGGTTTCACCAAGTTGTTGTGCTTTCTGTACCCAGTTTACCAGTTATCCACAAAACCCTGCAGACGCCAGTACCCACTTCAGATACGCTGACCTATTCGTCATCAAACACCTCTCAACTGTCTCTCCCAGGGGAAGAAATCTCGTCGGCCGCATCTTCTTTCACTACTCCTTCAGAGGTAACATGAATATCTATAACCACTGCATTCTTCTATCTCTCTCTCTCCCTCTGTTTACTTACATTTAGCACACCTGAAATTTTGCAGTGCCGGGTGGTGCCACGCGGTGCCTGCTCGGCACATCCGACCCATCTATTGCGTTTTTGAACGGCTCGGATTTGGAGAGAGAAAAAGGAGAGAGAAAGTGTTGGGGTGAGAAGAGAGAGAAAGTTTCAATTCGAGCCGTCCAAAAGTGTTTTGGATGGCCCGGATGTGCCGAACGGGTACCAAGTGGGATATACTCACCTAGCACCAAAAAATCGAAGGATTTAAGATTGCTGCACTCGTGACAAAAATTAGAAACAGAAATCACATGGTACACAAACAACTTGGAAGTTAGAACCAAATTACATTAACAGAATATGCTCAAATGAATCCACAAGTAACCATAATTTCCATAAACAATCATCACATTAATAGAGAAATTTAAAACATTAAAAGCCCTATGGAAAAAACAATGACAGTATATAATTTGGAATGATTATGTAGAAAGGGTAATTAATTAGAAAACCATTAGGTGTTCTATACGGCAAGTAGCCAAATATAACAACAACAACAACAACAACAAAATCCATATAGTCCCCAATCATTGGGGGTATGGGCGGAGGAAGATTGAAAAATATGCAAAAAGTGGCTGCTCTCAAAATACCACTGAAACAGTGGCCACTCTATACTTGTTTTGCTGCGGAACCATTCCCCCAAATCAAAGCCGAAAGACATCAGAGAGGGTAGGCTTAAAGACCCAATTCAATTTATGTGCATATTACCATGCTTCCTTCATGATAGTCTAGAGCATCGGTATGCAGAATTTACTAAAGGGTTTGCCACCGAAAGAGATGGTAAGGTCGAATCTCACAACGTCAAATATTTTAAACCTTGGGACCGCAAGAGGTTTTCCCAGTCTTTAAATTCAGGGTACTAGGATTAGTCGAAATGCGTGCAAGTTGGCACGAACACCCAATTATCAAACCAAACAAGTGGAGGGGACAATTTTAAACGTTCAAAGCAAAATTTGTCGAACTTTTCTTTCTTTTTTTCCTTTCTTTATGTTCCAAACAAACTCTTAATCCTTGCTTTATGTTCCAAACAAACCCTTAATGTCATTAACCCCTTTGGCCTTTACCCATTCTACAACTGATCATTTAATTTCTTCTTGTTACCAAGGATGACTGCAGCAATCAGCAAGAAATTGTTGAAAACAAGGAAGCCAAACAAAATCCCAAACAACCCACAAGATTGAATACAACCATCACAACCAAATCGCGGGCCCACTCATCATCGTCACCGTCGAACAGATCTCACAAAAAACAACGGCTCAGATCGTACGCAAGATCAGTAACGAGGCTCCAAAAAACCATGAGTTGCAAAACCTTGGAAGAGCTGGAGGTTGAAGAAGTAAAAGGGTTCATTGACTTGGGCTTCGAATTCAATAAAGAGGACTTAAGTCCAAGAATGCTGAGTGTAGTGCCTGGATTACAACGATTCGGGTCGTGGGAAGTGGATCATGACGAGGAAAGAAATGGAACTGTCCAAGATCGTGATCATGAAAAAATTGAAGAAGCGGAAGAAGAGGAGAGAGGTGTGATGAGGCCTTATCTATCGGAGGCGTGGATCGAGGACAGACCCGAATCGGGATTCGCGAATATAAGACTGCCGAGAGTGTCTGCGGCCGGTGATATGAAGAAACTTATCAGGTGCTGGGCTAGAACCGTGGCTTCGGTTGTTCGGCAAGAATCTTGGAGAAGCGTATAAATAAAAATGTTCTGAGGTAGTTAAGTTGATGGTGAATGAAATAAATTGCATGTGTGTAAAAATGTTCTTTTTTGGTGCATGTAGATATGTTGCTACTTCTAGTTTTTGTTTCCAGGCAGCAGCAATAACAGGAAATAATGGGCCGATCGATCGAAAAAAAAGAAACCGTGGAAGATTGCTTGTTTTTGTGTGTTCAAACTTGATGGATATAAACTAGCTAAGGCTACCTAGTGTCATTTAGAAATACTATTGCAAGTCACATGTATCAACCGTGTCAAACGCGCTGTATTATTTGTCCGATACTACCACTCGAGTTTATATTAAGTATCATGAATTAGGAAAAGAAGTTGAGTGCAAGATAAGAAGGCTAACAGAACTGCAGTTAGGAATGATTTCTGGGTTACTTCACTTCAAGTTTGGCCGAGTGCCTTTGGAGACAGAAATCAAGGGTGGACTGGACTGGTTTAAGAATTGGGGACAAAAACAAGAGGTTCAAGAAACTCATGGTTTTGAGGTCCTTTTACTTAGAACCTCTTTTTTCAAGTCCTTGCAAACAAGAAGTTCAAGAAAAACCTACTGGGTTCAATCAGAGTTGAGGGAACGTTTAAAAAAAAAAAAATTCAAAGTTGAGGGAAGAATTGTAGAAGGGATCGAGGGGAAATAGAGAGTGAAGCAGTGAAGTTTTTCAACAGCATCTTTCAGGAAGATCAAGCTTGCAGGCCTACTTTTCGAGGTGTTTTTCTGTCACCTGAGATTTCAGCAATGCTTGAACAGCCTTTTGATCAAGAGAAGGAGATCACTAATGCCATCAAGATTTTAATAATTTCAAATTAAGCACCTGGCCCAGATGGATTCAGTTTTCCTTTCGTTAAAAAGGCATGGAAGTTTATGTAGCAGCAATGGGAGACTTGATAGAGTTATCAACTCAACTATTCTGTTTTTAATTCCCAAGGTTGATGGAGCTTCTTCTTTTAATGAGTTTAGACCTATCAGTATGGTATGATGCGTGTGCAAAGTCCTCTCCAAAATTTTAGCTATTAGGTTCGAAACTCATCTGCATCACATCATTGGGGATGCACAAGCTGCCTTCATTGGAGGCAAACAAATATAGATGTATAGCGCTTTGGCGTCCAATGACATAATTCACCTTTAGAAACACGCGAGAAAGGGGGCTTAATCCTAAAAATTGTTCCCAGAAAGCTTATGACTGCTTAATTGAGGCTTAATTTCTTCTGGATACGCTAAGGAAGATGGGCTTTCGTAGTATGTGGTGTGCTTGAATTCTGGAATGTATATCCTCTGTGTCAATGTTTGTACTGATCAATGGCTCCCCTTTCCAAGAATTCCAGCCACAGAGGGGCCTTAGACAAGATGATCACTTATCACCCTTCTTGTTCAATGTGGCTTCGAAATCAATTAGGGTATGTTTGGTTCGATAGAATCAACGTTGGAATGGAATAAACATTCTATGGAATATTTATTCCCATGTTTGGTTCACCATTAAATTAAGGAATGATCATTCCAAATAGAATCACAATTTACCTTAGTAAATGAATTGTCATTCCATTAAAAAAACTAAGGAATTGTCATTCCATTTCATTGTCACACCAAAATTATTAGTGTCATTCTAAGATTCACTATTGCCATACTGAAAATTACTATTACCACTCCGAAAATTACTAATGCCATTCCATAATTACTATTTCCACTCCAAAAACTACTATTGCCACACTATTCCATTGCTGATGAGAATGACTATTCCTAAGCACAACTAAACTTGGGAATGGAAATAAATATTCCAATCTCATTTCCTCCAATTCCATTCCAACCTCAATTCCATTCCATTGTCAATTTTATTCAATCTAACCAAACATACCCTTAATCTATTGTTTGAAAGGGCTAGAATAAGGTGTTGAACTAAGGGAATCGAAAAGATTTTGGAAAATGAGAATATTATTCCGATTCAAACGTCCTTTCCCTCAACAAAAACCTCTTTTAGTTCTTGTAGCAATTTCTCATTTTCTTCTTCCATGGGCAACAAGAGTAGTGGGCAATTGATGGGAAGTTGTGAATTGCACCACTACCTAATGTATTAGGAAAAGTCAAGCCGCTTTCCTATGACCGATGTTGGGCCAGCATCCACATTTGTGAAAACAAATTCAATAGGATGTTGGGCCATCATCCACATTTGTGAAAACAAATTCAATAGATTTAGGTACGCTTTTACCGATCACTTCTTTATCATATACTTGACAAATTAGATATGCCCAAGCCAATTTCCAGTGCTTCCACTCCCACATGTGCAAATCCGAATAAATCAACACGAAGGAAAATTATTCGGTGCGTTTCACTTCACTTGAATTTTAATTAATCGGGCCTTCCTCCGAATCACAAAATTAATGTGGCCCGTTAATTTTAGCCTAAGAAACTCATAAATATCGGCTCAATTTAATTTAATATATCTAATTAAATGCCAGCGCTAGCCCAAGATTTGGTGTCAAAAACGAGTGTAAGTAGTAATACAAAGTATTCCGAACTTATTTATGCTGATCTCGAGTTAATCCCTACCGCCCCTCACACATCTTTGATTTGGCCATCACTCTATAAACTTTACCACCGGGGAAAAATTGCCACCGGCCCACCAATCTATGCGTGTAGTTGGTCCGTCTCTCATTCCCTTTCTGTGACCAAGCCATGCTTTAGTTCTTTGTGGATGAGATAACTAATGGTTTCATATGCAAGTATAATTCCACTAGGGTGTGATGTGGAATCCCCTAATGGGAGGCTAATGTTCTTGAACCCACTACAAGATGATACATACATACATCTATCTATTTTAATATGTAAATTGATTTTAGCACTCCAAAAATTGATAGAGGGGCTTCAAAACGACGTTGTTTTGTGTATCAGCACAGTTTGATTTTGGAGCCCCTTCATCAATTTTTGGAGTGCTAAAATCACAATCCTTCTAATATATAAAGGGGAGCACCAGTTTGGTGTCTCCTCTGTTATGTATTTCCCTTTCCTAAAATACCCTCTTAAGAGAAAAAATACACAAAATAAAACAATTAATTGTGGGGATATATTGGACATTTTAACACACAAAAAACTCCCAAAAACAGTTACCACCAGCTACATGTCCTCCTCCTACACAAACTGCACACCTCCTTCTTCGATCGATGATACGATAAAGTGGGCTAGGCTTTGGGTTACAACTGAGGCAATCATCACTGTATATTATCCACATATATATACACTAGAGGCCGGGCACACGCAATGCACGGCAAGTCAGATTTTTACAGCATTTGTGAAAATTCAATTTGCACACGCATCGCGTGTGCTCCGGTATCTAGTGCATATACATGGGGAGGGATCTAGGAACAAAACTTTTGCCAAAACATTTGACACTAAATCCTAGCCATTAATTTGGACGGTTGAGATTAAAAATTAAAAGACAGACTCTCTCTTCACCCATCCAATCTCACGTGTTCTCCCCTTTCTCTCTCTCTCTCTCTACAGTTCTCTCTCTCTCTCTCTCTCTCTGCTACTCCCTCAAACCAGTCATACTCTCTCTTCCCTCATTCAATCAAACGAGTCACGCTTCGATTGGGATACGAAATCAAAGGACTACCAAAACGTGCAAACCCCTTGCAACATCCAGTGTATAATTGCGGAGATCCCTTTCATTTCATCCATGGTCAACACAAACATTGAAACCCAGTTTAACTTCTCTTGATAAATTCTTCCCCATTGAAAGAGACAGGAGAAAGAGATTAAGAAAATCCAAGCCGGTCCCATTTTTCTTCTGCAATCTTCAAAATTGTACGGCACGATCACAAATTTCCCAACTAATAACAGTCCGACAAGTGAATGGGTTATCAGCCTAACTTCTACCAGAAAACCAAAATTCAACCAAGAAGTTGATCTATTAGATCTTTCTGTTATTCTTCTTTACGTTACGTTTTTCTTACCTTCCATTTTGTTCAAACGAAGAAACAAGAAAACCAAGCCAATTTATGTTCCATTATCACAAACAGAGAGCACTCAGGCTGATTTCATTCGACGCCGGAGGCCGGAAGTTCAGCAGTAGATGCTCGACGGTGGGAGTTTCCGTGAGATGGAGCGTGAGGGAGTAGCGTAGAGAGAGAGAGAGAGAGGGGGGAGAACAGGTGAGATTGGATGGGGAAGAGAGAGACTGTGCCTTTTAATTTTTAATCTCAGCCGTCCAAATTAATGGCTAGGATTTAGTGTCAAATATTTTGGCAAATGTTTTGTCCCTAGATCCCTCACACAGTTCGGTTCAAGTCAGGGATCTCTGATTTTGTTACGGTCCGCACTTCATTGTTCCCGATCGAATTTTGATAATCTGAACCGTTCAATGTGATCAAAAATCTTTTTAACAGCGGAATCGTGAATAGTTGATGAAATTTTTCCGGAGTCAATCGCGACCATCCAAAAGTGTTTTGGACGGTCCGGATGTTGATGAAATTTTTCCGGGGAAGAGTTAAACTTTTCCTCGGAAATTTTTATTTAAAATCCGAACCGTCCAGAACACTTTTGGATGGTCGCAATTGGTTGCTGCTTTAAAGAACTTATTCATGGCCAAGTTTTTTCTCTATATATTAACATACATATTCATTTTTCTAATTAATTTTTTTATTTTTCTCTAAATTAGCAAACAATATTATTTTGTTTCCTTTAATGTGGATAATATATGCATCATATCCATATCCATACAAGTGGTGGGCGGCGAAATATGTTGCGCGGCCTTCGGCGGCCCGGCCACCAATGACAACTGAGAAGGTTTTGGGTGCCAGTGTGGTACCCTATCGACGATCTCAGCCTTCCAAACGAGTTTTAAATGGTCTGACTTTTAGAGAAAGAAAAAGAGGAGAGAGACTAATCGGGTGAGGGAAGAGAGATGGAATAAATCTCGACTGTCCAAAACACGTTTGGACGGGTGGGATCACCGACAGGTACCATCACATGGTACCCGCTCGGCACCCAAAAATTTCTCGAGTAAACTAGTCACTTTTAACCCCCACTGATGTATGACGATTGAAAAAAAAAAAAAAAAACCTAGTCACCTTTTTCTAGTGAAACTTCTTGAAATTCCAAGAAATCACAAGGCTACAGAGAAACATTAAGGGGAATGATTTTCGCACTTTTCTATTTACTAATCACATTCCCCTTTTTGTTTTCAGTGTGTGAAGTTACCAAAATATCCTTAAGTTTTGTCCAAAAACCATTTCATTTTGATAACTATAAAAAGAAAATATTGAAAACTAGACGGGTGTTTTGGTAACTTCACACGCTAAAAACAGAAGGGGAACCGTGGTTAGTAAAAAGGGAGGTGCGCTCTCCAAATATTAATAATAGACAGATTCAATATGAATGGTAACGTTATCCCATCCCATTAACCCTGTAGCAATCTGGACTAGCAGAGATCTTGAATATGCGTGCGTGATGTTCCTTTTGTTTGTGAAATACTAGTACATAGAGTAGCAAAGAACATTTAAATAAGTTCAATTCTTCTGTAAGTCAAGAGAGATTTTGACAATCTTGACCAAATGAACCACATAACGTCTTATAAACAATCTAATGCAGATATTGTAGGGAAATGATATTGGCACTCCAAAAATTGATACAGGCACTCCAAAATCAATGTAACTCTAAAGCCACTTTCCTTTGTTTTTTGGAGTAGCTGCATCAATTTTTGGAATGTCAATATCATTTCTCATATTGTAAGTAAAGCTCCATGCTCATTTTATGTACAAATCACTTTATACATTCTTGGGGTAGATGTTGTGCGCGCCTATCTTGTTGTGCTCTCAAAATGAGTTTAATTCCGAGCATGAAAACGTGACTGAACAACGTATTGTGGCTCTAGAAGGGAGTGTAAATTTGTTATTTATATTTTTAACTTTAATATGTTTGGTTCATGTATTATTTACTACCTCCGTCCTAAAATATTTGTTCAGTCTGCAAAACGAGAACTCAAAAATAATGCATTTCTTTCAAGAAAAAAAAATTCAAACTTTTTTCATAAATTAAAAGAACTCCTTAATATCTGGTGTGGATATTAAGAGCAAACTCTCTAGTAGTCTTCTCTACTCGGTGAGAATAGAAGACGGTGTTCGTGTTCGCAGTTTGTGCTTGTAGAGCGGGTCTCGGTTCATATAAATCTTGAAAAGCTCGAAGTATTCCGCTACGCTTGATTACGTAAGTATGATGTGATTTTACATGCTTTCTATAGTGATAACGGTTACAAATAAAATCCCACTGGTCTTACAAGTTGGTTATAACTATTATACATATCGTTGTGGTGTTTACTACTAGTACTTTCCTAAAAAAGTGCATTCCATCCACTGACTTTCTTTATATCAGAGTTTACTCCTCTTCGATCTTCTCCTTCACACACAACATGCTTGTGCTCCACTAAATCTTCGTAATCCACTAATTTATGTTCGGCTACCTATAATAATCCATCATAGTTTCAGTATATATTTGCACATAAGAAAACTCGAGCACCATTCAACCCCGTACAGAAGTGGATGTATCCTTCCTAAGGAGAGAGCACGATTCGCAGCAGGTCTCGACCACCCCACGGACTATTCAAAACCTCTTATTCTTGTTCATATACTGTTTGCTTATTTTGGTTCATGAACATTATTTGCAATCATTATTTTCTTCAAAAATTCCTGTTGCATAAATTTTCTCCAACGTAATTTTCTGTGCTTTTGTAATGGTAGTTTTCTGTTGCTTTAAGTTGGGTGTAACGCGTGAGAGATGATTTGCCGAAAGGTCAGAGAAAGTGAGGTTTTAGTGGGAGAAAGAGATAGATCAGTACTCTCTCTCTAATATTTTCTTGATGCAGCACTAACTCAGGGAAAATGATGAAGATCAGCTCTATATAAAGGCTTAAATTGGATATCTCTCACATAAACAAAAAGCAGAGACAAAAGAAAGTGTCAAAGCTAGCCAAGGAAGATCAGGCCAGACCATAGAAATGGCCAACAACCATCCATTTGGCCCAATCTTCATCTTTCTGTCGTTGTTGTCCTTACTCTTGCAGTTTTCTTCTGGTACCAGCTTCTTTCTTACCTATTTTGACCGTAAAATAGAAGTTTTTATTTTTATATATTCAGATGTCTGAGCCAGCTTACGTGCACCTCGGTTACTCTAACATAGTAGAAGTTATTGACCATCGCATAACCTAGACTTTTGTAGTTCCTACAGGACGGAACACATGATCTTGCTAGCTCCGTATCAAGCTAGTTGCAAAATGTCGCAACTTCTTTTGGAAGCGGAATATGCTATTAATATCGATGAATGGATCGAGTGATCAATAATCCCACCAACTGATGTGAAAGTAATTTGTGATTTGGTGTTTGAACATGGTTGTGTGACATTCCCAAATTAAGCTTCGCGCGACATGTTCCTACGCGAGCACACATTAGTTAGTTTAGTTTTATATTGCCTCGTGATTTGAAAGTAGAACCGGTTTATACATGCCTCGATTACTATCACTAATGCACTCGTCAATGGCACAATAATGAGATTCGGACCTCATCGTGCATGTGGCAAGAAATGTTTTAAGAAAGAGATTCTAAGATAATCGAGGACATTGCGATGCAACCGAAACTAGTCATTCGGTTACAAAGAGTACAAGACTTGCACAAATATATGTTGAGACGCGGGTAGCAGGCCATGGCCTAACAATACGGAAGAACTTTCCCGATTGAAAACTTGTACGCGAACAAAAATATACACACATATATACATAGCAAAATGAGAATTTTCCAATAGGAAATTAATCACACCAATAAAAAGGCCGGCAGATTCCTCATGTTTCATATAAGCAGTACTCCATAAGCTATAGATACTTCATCTACACTGTCTTTTTAAAGACTTCATACGGATGGCAATCGGCCCTGCTACACGCGGAACCTGGCCCTACCCCGACCCGATTTGGCGGGTTTTCATCAAATTTTCGGGCATCGGAGCGGGTATGAATCACACTGCTAGTGTGAAACAAAAATTAGTGGTAGTTGGCAAGGTTGATTTTTGGAAGAGTTCATACCTCCAAAATTTATGGTACTAACTTCCATGTAATCTTTTCTCTAGCTACAGGCGATCTCCAATTGGATTACTACAATGATAGTTGCCCAAGAGCTGAAGAAATCATCAAAGAACAAGTCACCAACCTCTACCACAAGCATGGAAACACTGCAGTTTCATGGATCAGAAATCTCTTCCATGATTGCATTGTTAAGGTAAAGAAAAAATTATCAAAATATTATTTCAACATACACAACATGCTTGTCTTCTTCTTCGTTTTGGGTAATGCAAGGGAGTCCCGGGCCAGCTTGCGTGCACCTCAGACTAATCTCTACAACCCCTCCCAACGACTATTTCACATGCTTACTCGTTGGGCAAGGAGAATCGAACCTGAAACTTTTGTCAACCGACTCAACCCCTTAGGGTTGACGGGTTGACATACTTCTTGTTGCTTTTCCTACATAAGAATTTTGTTTGTATATATCGTTTTCGATTAGGTATGTATACTCCTATTAACTTTTTTATTCATGTATGTAGTCGTGCGATGCATCACTGCTGCTGGAGACGAAATATGGCATACTCTCGGAGCAGAGTTCAGATAGGAGTTTTGGGATGAGAAATTTTAAATACATCGTCACAATCAAAGAGGCTCTCGAGAGCGAGTGCCCCTTGACCGTTTCTTGTGCTGATATCGTTGCTCTTTCTGCTAGAGACGGTGTCGCCCTGGTACACACATTTTTTTCCATGTACCTTAATTTGCGTGTTGAGAATACAAATAATCGTACGTGAGCCGGAACTATTTGCCAGGCAGAAGTAGGCCGATTCAAGGGGCATATTTTTGTTAAAAAATGCACTCATTTTGGGTTATTTGGAATTTTGTATAGCTTGGAGGGCTACAGATTGCAATGAAAACAGGAAGGAAGGACAGCAAAGAAAGTCATGCTGCAGAGATGGAAGAGTTCATCCCTAACCCCAACGATACCATGTCTTCGGTTCTGTCGCGATTTCAATCCGTTGGCATCGATACTGAAGGGGCAGTTGCACTTTTAGGTAAATCATTTCACTCTATCTCCGAGACAGACACAATAATCGCATTCTTGAAACAACCACGCCATATAAGTATTTGGTTTGGGAATTAAAGAAAGAATCATACTTTGTCAAACGCATATAGTTGGGGGATATAATTAGTACAGATATTATGCACATCAAAAAAAGCGGAGTGTTATATTTCATGTGCATATATGATCTGAAAAAATGTCACGTGCTATGGTGCTTCCAGTCAATAAAACTTCAAATTTGAAAAATAGATAAAAACCGATTTTATCTCCCACCCACCCGACCGACTAGGGACATGTAGATCGTGTCGCGACCATAGTCAAATCAAATAGTGTTCAATTGAGCACAGTACTGAGCCCTCTTAAGATTGGATATACCATGCCCTTTTCCACTACAAAATTACCATAGCAAACTCTAAATTGATTCCTTTTATATGCAGGGGCACACTCAGTGGGGAGAACCCATTGCAAAAACCTTGTAGACAGGCTCTACCCAACAGTTGATCCTAGCTTGGACCCTGGCCATGCTGAATACCTAAAACGTCGATGCCCTTCCCCGGATCCCGATCCGGCGGCAGTGGAATACTCGCGGAACGACCTTAAAACGCCGATGGTGCTGGACAACATGTACTACAAGAACCTGTTGAGCAACAAGGGGCTGTTATCGGTCGATCAGCAACTGGCTTCCGATCCTGAAACGTCGCCTTTTGTGGAGAAGATGGCATCCGACAACGGCTACTTCCTTGAGCAGTTTTCTAGGGCAATGGTCGTGTTATCGGAGAACAATCCGATTACTGGAGATGAAGGAGAGATAAGGAGGGATTGTCGTTACGTGAACCGGGATTAAATTGCGAAAATCGTCATGCGCTATGGGGCTAAAATTGTGTCCGCAATTACTATTAAGGAATGATTCGAGAATTAGTAGTATTTCTTCCAAAGTGCTAGTGACACTATAGAAGAATACTCAGATTAAAGATTTTTCTCTTTCAGTTTTAAGTCCAAATGAGCAACATAAAATCTAGCAGAACACAAGATTTCTCTCTCTGTTTTAAGTCCAAATGAGCAACTCAAAATCTAGCAGAACACATTTTGCTAGTCCTCAAGCAAAAGAAATAAAAGAAAATAAGTCAAAAGAAAAACACTAACTTATCCTTTTTCGGAGGAGTCCGATTGCATTTAGCATATGCAACAAGCATTTAAACCCCTAGGTTGCCCTAGTGGACGAGTTGTAGTCTCGTGAGGGTTTGCCGTGAATATACCCACAAAATTCCCAAGATGACACTTAATCAGAATTCCAAACGTATTCAATGGCCTCTCAAAGTATATAGCGTGAGTATAATGCAAGTTAGAGGCAAGATAAAAGAATAACACTACCTTATCCTTATTCCATTCATTAGCAAAGTTAAACAAGTGAACATTCTAATCCGAATTAGCACAAAAGCAGTTCCTCTCACATATATCTAGATTGAAAGAAATCACAAGCCATGCGTGTAAGTGAAAAACCACACAAAGATGTTCATTAACCTCGAAAACAATACATGCACCTCCAATGCCTCAATACTTATCAAAATCCTCAAATCAAATTATAGCCCCATCCCTTATTCAAATGCACGTTCTTTTTTTCTTTTTGCCACATTTTTTTTTTTTTGTGTGGTCATGCAATGCCTTGGTCCTTTAAGCTTTCTAATTGACCCTTGTTGCTAGCATTAGGCCAGTGACACCCAAACCAGACAGTCTTAGGGCACTAGATGTAGAGAACACCCCAGCGGACTTAACCACTCAAGTCAAAAAGGCTACGAACCCAAGCTAACCACACATGACAATCCCAAAACTCCCCACCATTTGACGCGAATACTCATTGCTTACAGAGGCAAGAGGCCCGGTTACTATGTGAAAAGCCCAAAAAAGCATGCATTTTTTTCTCATTCTTTTTTTTCTTTTTTTTTATTTTATGGAAAGAGGGCATTAAACATTCTATTAAGACATTTGATTCATACTAAGGCACCAAAAATATATGTACGATATTCAAGGTCAAATCCAACTCTAAGTATGATGGTGCTCGTGCAAGGCATGTACATAAGTGATTAATCGCGATCCAAGTGTAGGTGATATTAACCGACTATGTGCCTCTCATCAATACATATGTTCTCATCAATACATTGAAATATCTCTCAACCCTATCTCTCTCTTCCTCTCTTTCAACCCTAGCCACCACAACTCCTCGATCTTCTCCTTTCCCCTCCCCCCGTGGGTTCCATACCCGTGTGCGGAAGCGGAAGGGGGAGGCTATGGTACTACCGACTCCCTTTCTTTTTTTGTTTTTTTGTTTTTTTTTTCCCCTTCCGTCTCTTCAGATCTACGACTTGTTGTCTGATCTGTGAGAGTTTTGTCTCTCGTTCTACGAGAGTTTTGTCTCTCGTTCAACGAGAGTTATTAGTTTTTTCTTTGGACGAATTTGTCTACAGATCAGGTTCTCTCAATCGAGGTTGCTTCACAGCGATATTTGTGCTTCAACGTTCTATCCCTACACGATGTCTTTGACGAGGCAACCCATGGCGGCTTGACAGATCTGTAGTTCTTGGGAGTTCATTGGTGCGTTCATACTTGGGTGGAGTCCATCTGATCGTCTAGGTATTTGGTGTCTTTTGTCTTTAACTTTGCACTTTTTCTCGTTTGAGACTCCTAATTAGATGTTAGGTAGTTTAAAAGTGTCGCTATTGCGTCAGGCCATGTCTGGGTTAGGATGAAAGATATCGATTGCCTTGTGATTTACTTGTTTTATATTTGTTTGACGATTAGTTTGGCTTTGTCCAAGTTCTTTGTAATGATCTCCGTTTTGTAAGTGTCGCTAGGTGTTTATCAATACAATCTTCTCACTTTTTGAGAAAAAAAAAAAAAAACTAAACCAATGGATTCATATCAAGACTCCAACTTGGGCTACAATCACACTAGCACTAATCAAAAAACAACAACTACATCGAAAGTCCAAATCAAGCATCCACAACTTTCAATTTTTTTAAAAAAATTTGACACAAAAAAAAAATGCAATAAATAAAAGCAACTACAATTGCAGCAAACACAATTTTTCAAAAATAACAATCCCTCCCCCAAACCTAGATGATGCATTGTCCTCAATGTCATCAAAGAGAAAATAACGCATAAAAAGTTAAAGGGATTACCTCAATTGGTGAACAAGTTCCTTTTCTTACGGCCTGCAATTGGTTAGCAAAACAGGGGGGGAAATGGAAAAGAAAAATATAACTATATCCATGAAAACACTAACAGTAGCAGCGAAGTGGGACAATCCAGCTACTTCCTTTTATCCGCTTCTTGTAATTTAGAATACATGATCATCCCAATAAAATTTATTTGACACGATCAAAATTAATTTAGCAAATTGTTTAATCACGTGTGTCAAGAACAGAGCAAAAATAGAGGCAAGATCATCGTACCATGGGAATGTATGTTCGAATGTTAATGTCTCTAAATTAACAAAACTCATGAGTAGGAAGCAAAAGATCAACTCCGAAAATAAAATCCCACTCAAATCCATAGTGGCTATAATCATCAACTACCATTTCCTCTTTAGATGAATCATTATGTAAAGGATAGACATTGCGATTGACCTTTACTGGCATTACAAACTCAACGTTAGGATTGGGTGGTAGAGGTTTCAATTCACAATCAAGTGACTCTATAAGACATGGGGGCGATGGAGATGAAAAAAGTTGAAGAGACTCGCCATTTGATATCCACTCCTCGATACTTGACCAGGGAGCGAGTTTACCAAAGTAATTGCTTGCTTAGTCACATTATCAAAGTTGCAATCAAAGTGAGCTAAGTCAGACTCTAGAGATTCTTCACAGTCGAATTGGCAGAGCATAGCGTTGGCAAGACCGTCTATCATACAAACAGCACTTACATCTTCCTCTAAGGGTTTTTCGCCCGTGTCAAAGATAGTAAGTTCAAAAGTAACATTCCCAAATGACATTTTCATCACCCCGTTCCTGCAATTAATTTGAGCATTGGAGGTGGCTAAGAAAGGACGTCCTAAGATTACATGAATTTGTCCACGTGAGTGATGAACAGGCTAAGTATCTACAACTATGAGGTCCGCTAGAAAATAGAATTTATCAACCTTAATCCTCACATCCTCAATGACTCCTTTAGGTATTTTAAGAGACCCATCAACCAATTGCAATCTTACAGAAGTGGGTTTTAATTCCTCTAATCCTAATCGTTGATAAACAGAAAACGGCATTAGGTTGACACTCGCTCCTAAATCTAACAAAGCTCGCTCGAGATGATGATTGCCTATTGTGCACGAAATTGTAGGACAGCCAGGGTCTATATACTTGACAGGGATTTTGTGCTGAATAATAGAGCTAATGTGTTCGGTCAACAATACTTTCTTAGGGGCGCTTGTCTTTCTTTTTATGGAGACTAGGTCTTTCAAAAATTTAGCATAAGAAGGCACCTGTCAAATAGCATTTAGGAGTGGAATGTTGATCCTTACTTGCTTAAACATCTCCAGAATATCTCCCTGGTCTACACCTTTTTTAAGGGCTACTAGTCGTTCAGGATATGGAGCTTTAGGGATGAAACTTCTTTAGGAGGTTGAGGAGAACTAGATTCCTGATCTTTGTTGGGATTACTCTGCCTTTCTTCTTTCTCTGACTCTTTTAGGTTCTTCTCTATTGGCATACTTACTTGGTTGTCAACCTGTTTTCCTGATCTAAGGGTAATAATGGATTGAACCCTGCTCATGCTCATAGGTAGAGTTAGAGGGGTTAGTAACAACAAATTGTCCTTTTGGATTTTGTATCGGCTGACCATGGAACTTTTCCTTCTCTATCTCTACCATTTGACTAACCAACTAACCCTTTTGATTTTTAAGCTCGGTAATGGCTTGGTTGTGCACGTGAGTGCTATTATCGATCAATTTTAGCCATTAATACTTTAAGAGTGTCCTCTAAATATGACTGTTGTTGCTGTGGGACAACTGACTGAAAGTAATTAGATTGGGGAGCTTGAGGCTGATTGAAATAATTTTGGGCCTCATATGATTGATTAGGAGGATGAAAACTTGGTGGAAATTGATTTTGTGATTGCAGGGGTTGCCCACGTACATTTGAAGAGGAATTATTTTGTCGCCATGAGAAATTACACTTCTCTTTGAACTTGATTGGCAGACTCCATAGTCCTACTTAAAGTTAACGCCTCAACCTTCCGGGTAAGAATATCTAGCTAGTTTAGCTCTTACGCCAAAATCCTCCCTAACTTCATATATGCCTCATTTTCTAGATGAGTTAGATTGCTTATGTCTAGGATTAGAGAAGTCCCATTACTGAGAACTCTCAGATAAGTTTTCAAGAAATTGATAAAGCCCCATCATCTCTAAGACTTAAGAAATCACCACCGTTCATGGATTCAATCATATTGCGGTTAGATTGAGTTAAACCATTATAAAAAAATTGAACAAGAACTTGTTGTGAAATTTTAATGTACTCGCAAGTGCACGAATCGTATCAAAATATAGTTATGCAAGTGCGAGGTCGAACCCACAGGGACTTGTGTATTTTTATAGGAAAACTAAATAAAATAAAATTGATTAAACCCTAACCTAGTTGTCAAAAGTTATGAATTTTTTTTTTTTGGTACTTCGGAATATACAAAAGTTGTGATTGATTTGTAAACTAAAAATAAAACAAGCAATAGTAAAAACAAATAAAGAAGTTGACTATTGAACGAACTTGATCAAAAGAAAGTGACTAAGGTTTTAGAATCCATACTCATGTATTCATAGCAGTTACTAACAAACTCTTATTCACAGTAAATTGGTAGCTAAACTCTATTACCATGGAAAATATCATCGTTGCGACCTTTTAGAAAAATAACTTATGTACACCCTTCCTCGCCTTAACGTTCAAGACCAAAAAAAATCATATGTATCCGTTCGAAAACAAATCACAAAAGATATCCAATGCTGAAATAAAGAGTTGCATACGGGGCTGTATAATTAGCTAGCAATCTCAAATCATGGAAAAAACATGATTGAATCCATATCCAAAATTCACTAACTTAATTAAACTGAGGTAAGAACAATTATTCGATTAAACCAACCATTCGGAAAATAATAAAGAGTTCAAATACTTACTACAAAATATGAGGTTTCATCCTCAACCCTAGCCAAAAAATCTATCCTCTCATGGAGGCTTTTTCTCCTTTTTCCAGCAGCAACCGTGGTCGTCTCTGTGATGTGATGGTGACTAAGCGTAGTGCAGTGAGATTTCGTTCTAGATGAACAGTAAAAGGAACTTTAGAAAAAAGAAGGTAATTTCAAGCTTAAAAATCATGTGTTTACGCAAATAATTTTTCTACCAATATGAATCTTGTTTGATAGATCTCATTGAGATCTTTTAAACAATGTAAGAAAAATCGAAAAATTATTTTTCATTTTTATAATATGTGAGTTCGAAATTACCTTTTTTTTTTAAAAGGAAGATTTAAAAAGAAAGCAGAACGGGTTCTGATAATTCCAAAAGTGATTCCACTGCCTCCTTTAAATAATACCGAGAGTTTTCTTTTGTAAGGAAGAAAATCCCTTTAGGAATTGCCTTGATTCTCAAACCCAATCTTTGCCTTAGCCAAACCCCAATCACGTGCAGAACAAGATGGCGTGTGATGCAAATCTTTAAGGCCCCGTTTGTTAACCGGATTCGGCCTTGGGATTGGACTATCAATCCCAAGGGATTACCAATACTTTGTTTGGTAACCAAAAATGAGGTAGGATTACTAATCCAAGGGAATAGCAAGCCGGAGATTAGGGGGTATTACAAATACCCCGTGGGACTTGGTATTAATAGTCCAATCCCATCTCCTTCTCATTACCAATCTCTTCTATCAATCCAATCCCATCATCTAATCCCATCCCAAACAAACATACTCATTATCAATCCCTTCTCATTACCAATCCCTTCTCCTTACGAATCCCAATCCTAATCCCATCTCCTTACGAATCCCATCCATCTATCACTGTTATCAAACGGGGCCTAATTGTATAGGATCTCCCGGCTTGCTCTCCAAGTACCATCGCGTGCCTTCCACGGGCCAGGCGGCGTCATAATGACGTCAAGGAATAGATCTGATAACCGTTTTTAGGGCTGAGCTGGCTCACCCATGTGCGCCCGTGATCATCTTCTGTTATAACGGTCTCTACACGTGGGAGGACGCGTGGCCCAACTGCAGGTCGTCGTCGGCACCATGCCATGCTCGGCGGTGGCCGAACACGGACCTAGCCGAACCTGGTCATGCGACCGTCGGGGGAGGTAAAGTTGCCGAGGACTTCGCCGAGGGTAGAGGCCGAGCAAGGTCTTGTCCTTTGCCGAACCCGTGGCAAGCGGGATGTTAATGGAAAACGCCGATGGGAGCCGTGCACGAGGCTCACACTCGGCACTAGGCGGGCCTGGTCCGCCTTACTGCGAACATCTATGTTCGGCCCGCTACACTCTGTTTGATTCAACGAATACCCACCTCTTCCTGAATACTTCGTAGATGACACAGATAAAACTCCGTGAATAGAAAACACGGATGAATACTCCGCGAGCGACTTCACAGATAGAACGAAAGGCTCCGCGAATAACACCACGGATGTATAACTCTCACTAAGCAATCCACTAAAGCGTATCGCCTCCTTGGGTGTTTCACCTTGTTCTCTCCATTACAACTCTCTCAAATATTCAAATAGTTCTGATGGCCAACTATCAGTGCCGGCTTAGAGCAAAGGCGAGGGAAGCCTCCGCTTCCGGCCCCCGAAAAAAATAAAAAACGAGGGCCCCCAAATTTTTAGGATTCCTATATATATATATATATATATATATATATATATATATATATGGTCCAAAAAAAATTACACTAAGCCTCCTTTATACAAAATAGGCCCAATTGAAATTTAGGAGCCACAAAATAGGCCCAAATTGTGGAATTATTCATTAGAAACCCTAACACGTTAAAAAAGAAAAAAAACAACAACATAAGGTTCGGCAGTCTATTAGTTGCACACGGAACTGACGGGATTCCGGGAATAGAAAAAGAAGATCAAAGAAGAAAAAGAATTATAAAGCCGGCTCTGATAAGGAGTAGGACGACAGGAACTAGAAACGCTTCATGCTTCATGCTTCATGCTTGAGGAGTCGAAGGGGAGGGAAGACAACAACCAACGACCGTGGACTAAAATTACTTGCACACGGAATTCCTTGAGGCCCCTCTTTTACTATCTCCAACTCTCCACCTCTACCGAGTAAGTTTGTTATTATCTTAACCAGTTGACCTAATTGGTAGAATTTTTAGGGTTTTCTATTTATGGTGATGAATATAATAATATTATGTGGGGTTTGAATCATTTGATTTTAATTCATGGATGTCCGATTGGAGGCTTGAATCCTTAATTAGGGGTTTTTTTTTATTATCTAATTAGTGATGTCTTTTAGAGTTGTGAGCATTGATAATAAATTATTTATTATTTTATGACCTAATGGTTTGCAGATTGTTCCGACTATTATTTTGATATGCCTCGGAGAAAGTATCCTTCTGGGTCTGAGAAAAGAAAGAAGAAGCAAAGAATAGAAAAACTAATTAAATCACAAGAAGGCGACATTAATAAGTTTTTTCGTTCCAAGAATCTAACAGAGAGTTCAGGACCTTCTGTTATAGTTGAAGATGATGAGGATATGGAACATGAAGATTCGTCGGATAAAGAAGATGAAAATTTCGTGAATGAGGAAGTTATTCATGATTTGAATGAAAATGATAATGCAAATGTGAGTAATGAAAATCGTAATGATCTTAATGAAGAAGGTGCGCTTTTAGATATCTATGATCCAAGTAACTGGAACGAAGTTGATCAGAATTTTAGAGACTTGATGGTAGAGAGAGGCCCGTTAAAAAGAGGTGAACACGTTGATTATCCTAGAGATGGTGCTAATAGGCATTTTGCCTCCACGCATTACACTCGGCTTTTGCCAAATGGGGAGAAACAAGATAGAAGATGGCTCGTATACTCAAAAGTTGTGGACAAAATATTTTGCTTTTGTTGTAAGTTATTTAAGGAGGAGCGAAACATCAGTCAATTGGCTACGGAAGGATTTAAAGATTGGAGAAATGTTGGTAAGAGGATTAAAAGTCATGAGACTAGTAATGATCACATTATTTGCATGAGCAAATGGATTGAATTGGAGAAAAGATTGGACAAGAATAAAACAATTGACAACAGCGTGCAAGAACAAATCACCAAAGAGAAAGAACACTGGAGAGCGGTGTTGCTAAGGATACTTGCTGTTGTGAAAAGACTTGCTAAAGACAATTTAGCATTTCGTGGAGATAATGAGAAGATTTATCAGGAGAGGAATGGAAATTTTTTAAGTTCAATTGAAATGATTGCAGAGTTTGATGCAGTAATGCAAGAGCACCTCCGACGAATTAAGAGCAGTGAGATTCATCACCATTATCTTGGTCACAATATCCAAAATGAGATCATTCAAATTCTAGCAGGGGATGTCAAGAGCACAATCATTGCAAAAGTCAAACAAGTAAAGTACTTTTCTGTTATATTAGATTGTACTCCGGATTTAAGTCACGAAGAACAAATGTCTCTTGTAATCCGATGTGTGGATGTTTCGACAAGTCTAATTAAGGTGGAAGAGTTTTTTGTAGAGTTTTTAAGGGTTGATGATACAACGGGGTTGGGGCTTTTTAATGCACTTAAAGAAGTATTGGTCACCCTTCAACTTGATGTTGACGATATAAGAGGACAAGGATATGACAATGGCTCTAACATGAAAGGGAAGCACAAAGGTGTCCAACAAAGATTACTCGAAATAAACCCAAGGGCATTCTACACGCCATGTGGTTGTCATAGTCTTAATCTTACACTTTGTGATATGGCCAACTCTTGTTCTCGAGCCACTTCTTTTTTTGGAGTTGTACAACGTATATACTGCTTGTTTTCGTCTTCGCCAAAGAGGTGGAAAGTGTTAAAAGATAAGGTAAGTATTACAGTCAAGTCATTGTCACAAACACGTTGGGAAGCTCGTGTTGAAAGTATTAAAGCAATAAGATACCAAGCTCCACAAATAAGGGATGCTTTAGTTGAATTGGCCAAGGCTAATGATGATCCCAAATCAAAGAATGATGCTGAGTCTTTAGCAGAACATGGAATTGCAAATTTTGAGTTCTTACTTGGCATGGTTATTTGGCACAATATGTTGTTTGCGGTTAATTCCGTTAGCAAATTTTTTCAAAAGGAAGACATGTGTATAGATATTGCTATAGATCAGTTGAATGGACTTATTGCTTTTATGAAAAATTATAGAGAGAAAGGGTTCGCAAAGGCCATGATTGAAGCTAAAGAAATTGCATGGGAAATGAAAATTGAACCGATATTTGAAGAGAAGCGCCTCATTTGTAGAAAGAAGCAATTTGATGAGAGTAATAGTGAAGAGGTGACACATTCAGCTGAGGAGTCCTTTCGAGTCAATTACTTCCTATATATTGTAGATCAAGCACTTTCTTCACTCGAGAGCAGATTCGAACAATTTCAAGCATATGAGAAAGCTTTTGGATTTTTGTTTGATTTGAACCGTTTGGATTCTGTCGAGGATGAAGCGTTGATGTCCTCTTGTGCCAATCTTGAGGATCTCTTGAAAAGTGGTGAGTTTTCTGATATTGATGGGAGGGATTTATTTTCAGAATTAAAAGTTTTGAAGAATGTTTTGCCAAAAGATAAAAGAAAGCCAATTGATGTGTTGAATTACTTGAAGACATTGGATGGTTGTTTTCCGAATGCATGGATTGCATATAGAATATTGTTGACTATACCGGTTACAGTTGCATCGGGGGAAAGAAGCTTTTCAAAGTTGAAATTGATTAAAAATTATCTTCGGTCAACCATGTCTCAAGAAAGATTAAATGGATTGGCTATGTTGTCTATCGAGAAAGAGTTGGTGAAGCAACTTGACTATGGAGACTTAATCAGTACGTTTGTAGCAAAAAGTGCGAGAAGAATAATTTTCAAATGATGGATTTTGAGGTATTGTAATAGTTGCATTTTTTTGGGAATAATTATATGTTTTATTTTGTAATGGTAAATCTTTTGTATTGGTTTTTTTTTTTATGACTCTTTGTAGACTACTTTTGTATGAAAAATATAGGGTGGCCTCATTCAAGAGGTTCGCTTCCGGCTTCCAAAACTTATGAGCCGGCCCTGCCAACTATGAATATCCTAGCCACACATTTATAGGCAACGTAAGTTTTTGGAGAGAACAGTGGTGGGATCCCTTAGGATTCTCATTCAGTTAGCTATGGAAAGACCCATGACTTATCATGGACCACTTTCTCAGGGAACCACTTTCCCCTCTTCCTGATCAATCCGTTATACAGATATTATCACATCCACATATTACAATCATGTCCATCAACATATTGTAATTACATTCTAACTAAAGAGAATTATCAGTGAGGCCCTTTCCTACGAATTTATTTATATCCTTCCATCATACTATATTCCACATGAATCACAACCGTAGAATGATTTCATTCATGTATCTGAAAAACTTAATTTTCACTTTCTAATTGGACTAAAAAAAACTTTTAGTATATTATACTTCTATAATAATAAATAAACATTTTAAAAGAAAATGTCACCGGCCGGTTTTATTTTGGTCCAACGTTATTGTGAAAATTGCTCGAATATACTTTCTCTTAAATAGAGAATGACGGATTCCATGTTGAGCACTAATATAATATAATTGCCACCATATAACCCAACATGTCCGTATATAGCCTTTTACATCAGCATCACCGATTGACAATATCAAAGTTACACGAACAAGCAATTAATATTATACTAGCCTCTCAGGTCTAAGGACAACAAATAAACTGTCACACCCCAAAAATGAGAAGTGACAGGCTGCGTGTTCCATGGATTAACCTCATGGTTCACGACCGGCCGTGAACCATGAGGTTAATCCATGGAACACGCAGCCTGTCACTTCTCATTTTTGGGGTGTGACATAAACCGTAGTAGAACTACCCTTCTAAATATTACGGTTATCATATACATAGGGTGTTCATTATTTAGATCCTGTTCAATATATGTGACAATCACATTATATCCACTTATTTGCTTAAGGTCACTACCTCAATGATGGAGTCAAAACATTCTATCATATAGCAGCATAATAAGCGTAGGCCTTCGTAATGTGATGCCCAACCACACTCATGACCTAGAACTATTTTGGGGTTTACAAGGTACCGAAAAATCATAACTCCCTGCTATTGATTCATTAACTATAACATGATTTTTCTACAATGTCGCCCGTTGGACTTTATGCTCACATCTCATGTAGCAGCGAATAATAAAAGTTGTTACCCAATAAACACATATCTATGAATGAAAAACAAAAATGCCGAACAGTTTACTTAACAAAAAGAAAAACAAGTTCAACAATTGGTTTTCAGGGCATAAAATTAACATTCTCCCACTTGCACTTAAAATCAATCACACATGTACTTCACGCCCATTGACTCAAGATGCTTCTCAAACACCCTTTGAGGTAAAGCTTTTGTCAAAGGATCTGCAACATTTTCCGCTGAAGCAATCTTTGCTATTGCCACATCACCTCGGTTAATGATGTCACGTATCAAGTGAAATCTACGCTCAATGTGCTTTGTCTTTTGATGAGCCCTGGGCTCTATAGCATGTGCAATTGCACCAGTGTTGTCACAAAAAATTGTTATCGGAGATTCAATTGTAGGAACAACACCTAGTTCTTGAATGAATTTTCGAATCCAAACAGCTTCTTTTGCAGCTTCACTTGCAGCCACATACTCTGCTTCACTAGTCGAGTCTGCGGTGGTATCTTGCTTACAACTTCTCCAACTTACAGCTCCCTTTCCAAGAGTGAACACAAAACCAGAGGTTGATTTTCTATCATCTCGATCAGATTGAAAATCTGAATCTGTATAATCTTCAACAACCAATGTGTCACTACCAAACACTAAAAAATAGTGTTTAGTCCTCTTCAAATATTTGAAGATGTGTTTCACTGCTGTCCAGTGATCCGGACCTGGATTGGATTGGTATCTACTCACAACGCCCACAGCATGATTGATATCTAGCCTAGTACATAGCATTGCATACATGAGACTTCCCACAGCCGAAGCATAAGGGCAATTTCTCATTTTCTCTCTTTCTCCTTGTGTCGTTGGAGCCACACTTTTAGAGAGGTGAATTCCATGCCGAAAAGGTACAAAACCCTTTTTAGAATCTTGCATGCTAAATCTAGCCAAAATTTTCTCAATATAATTTATTTGCCAAAGATCTATTAATCTTTTCTTTCGGTCTCGAAACAATTTGATCCCGAGTATATAACTGGCTTCACCAAGGTCTTTCATTGCAAAGTGATTAGACAACCATACTTTAACTGATGTCATTGCTCCTACATCATTTCCAATGAGCAGTATGTCGTCAACATATAGAACCAAGAATAAAATGGCACTCCCACTAACCTTCTTGTAAACACAAGGTTCATCCATGTTTTGTGAGAAATCAAACGATTTGATTGCTTCGTCAAAACGAATATTCCAGCTTTGAGATGCTTGTTTGAGCCCATAGATTGACCTCATTAATTTGCACACTTGATGTTCTTGACCACAGGATGTAAAACCTTCAGGCTGGTCCATGTAAATTTCTTCTTGAATGTAACCATTCAAGAAAGCGGTTTTGACATCCATTTGCCATATCTCATAATCATAGTGTGCGGCAATAGACAAAAGAATTCTAATGGATTTTATCATTGCTACTGGCGAAAAAGTTTCCTCATAATCAATACCAACCTTTTGATTATACCCTTTCGCCACTAACCTTGCTTTATAGGTCTCTACCTTACCGGTAGCCCCTAATTTTCTTTTGTAGACCCATTTACAACCTATGGGTTTAATACCCTCGGGTTTATCCACTAAGGTCCAAACCTCATTAGAATACATTGAGTCCATTTCTGACTCCATGGCCTTTCGCCAATGCTCAGCATCTATATCATTAATAGCCTCTAAGTAAGAAACAAGATCATCATTAGACAACTCTGACTCCATATGGTAAATCTCATTTAACCATGTTAACTTAACAGGTGCTCTAATGACCCTTTTACTTCGCCGAGGCTCTTGTGCCGTAATATGTTCAGTGGGCCTTTCCACTCTAGCTTCATTGTTCGTGCTTGCCCCAAACATTGGTTGACTAGTTACTTCCTCAAGAACAATTCTTGATCTATTTTCATTGAAAATAAAATCCTCTTCAAGGAAAGTAGCATTTCTGCTTACAAAAACTTTTTGTTCCTTGGGATTATAAAAATAGTAACCAAACGATGTCTTGGGGTATCCAAGAAAAATGCATCTATCAGTCCTTGATTCCAATTTGTCAACGTTTTGTTTCTTGACATGTGCTGGACAACCCCATATTTTAATATGCTTCAGACTAGGCTTTTTTCCAGCCCATAATTCATATGGAGTTTTAGGGACTGATTTAGTCGGGACTCTATTCAACAAGTAAATAGCTGTCTCCAATGCATAACCCCAAAAATATAATGGCAATTCAGATATACTCATCATAGAACGAACCATATCTAATAAGGTTCTATTTCTTCTTTCTGCCACCCCATTATGCTGTGGTGTTCCCGGGGAAACCAACTGAGATATGATTCCACTATCTTTTAAATAATTTCGGAAATCATCTAAAAGATATTCTCCTCCACGATCTGATCGAAGAGCTTTGATACTTTTGCCGAGTTGTTTTTCTACTTCATTACGAAATTCTTTAAACTTTTCAAAAGATTCCGATTTATGTTTCATTAGGTACAAATATCCGTACACTGAAAAATCATCTGTAAATGTAATGAAATAGTAAAAACCACCTCTAGCCATGTGATTTATAGGACCACAAACATCAGAGTGTATCAATTCCAAAACTCCAGTAGCTCTAATCCCTTTTCCTAGAAAAGGAATTTTGGTCATCTTTCCTTGCAAGCAGGGCTAACAAATTGGATACGGCTCAATTTGTAAAAAATCTAATGGCCCATCCTTAACCAATCTATTTAGACGTTCTAAATTGATATGACCAAGTTTCAAATGCCACATGTAAGTTTGATTAACATCCCTTTTTCTTCTTTCTCTGACTCTTTTAGGTTCTTCTCGATCTATTGGCATACTTACTTGGTTGTCAACCTATTTTTCTGATCTAAGGGTAATAATGGATTGAACCTGCTCATGCTCAGGTAGAGTTAGAGGGGTTAGTGACAACAAATTGTCCTTTTGGATTTTGAATCGGCTGACCATGGAACTTTTCCTTCTCTATCTCTACCATTTGACTATCCAACTAACCCTTTTGATTTTTAAGCTCGGTAATGGCTTGGTTGTGCACGTGAGTGCTATTATCGATCAATTAGCCATTAATACTTTAAGAGTGTCCTCTAAATATGACTGTTGTTGCTGTGGGACAACTGACTACTGACTGAAAGTAATTAGATTGGGGAGCTTGAGGCTGATTGAAATAATTCTGGGCCTCATATGATTGATTAGGAGGATGAAAACTTGGCGGAAATTGATTTTGTGATTGCAGGGGTTGCCCATGTACATTTGAAAGAGGAATTATTTTGTCGCCATGAGAAATAGTACTATGATTTTTCTAGTTGGGGTTGTTTGTCTCGGAGAAAGGATTTGTAAATGATTTTCCATAGTTGTTGAGTGCATTTACCTGCTCAGCACAATATTCAGAATAACCAACCATGGAAGGACATGTTTGTGTTGTGTGCACGGAACTAGCACAAAGAGAACACACTTCTCTTTGAACTTGATTGGCGGACTCCATAGTCCTACTTAAAGTTAACGCCTCAACCTTCCGAGTAAGAATATCTAGTTTAGCTCTTACGTCAAAATCCTCCCTAACTTCATATATGCCTCCTTTTCTAGATGAGTTAGATTGCTTATGTCTAGGATTAGAGAAGTCCCATTGCAGAGAACTCTCAGATAAGTTTTCAAGAGATTGATAAGCCCCATCATCTTTAAGACTTAAGAAGCCACCACCGTTCATAGATTCAATCATATTGCGGTTAGATTGAGTTATACCGTTATTAAAAAAAAAATTGAATGAGAACTTCTTGTGAAATTTTAATGTACTCGCAAGCGCACGAATCATATCAAAATATAGTTATGCAAGTGCGAGGTCAAATCCACAGGGACCTTGTGTGTATTTTTATAGGAAAACTAAATAAAATAAAATTGATTAAACCATAACCTAGTTGACAAAAGTTGTGAATTTTTTATTTTTTTTTTTGTACTTCGGAATATACAAAAGTTGTGATTGATTTGTAAACTAAAAATAAAACAAGCAATAGTAAAAACAAATAAATATTGACTGTTGAACGAACTTGATCAAAAGTGACTAAGGTTTTAGAATCCATACTCATGTATTCGTAGAAGTTACTAACAAACACTTATTTATTTTCCTACTCTTCTTCACAGTAAATTGGTAGCTAAACTCTATTACCGTGGAAAATATCATCGTTGCAACCTTTTAGAAAAATAACTTATGTACGCTCTTCCGAGCCTTAATGTTCAAGACCAAAAAAAATCATATGTATCCATTCGAAAACAAATCACAAAAGATATCCAATGCTGAAATAAAGAGTTGCATACGGGGCTGTATAATTAGCTAGCAATCTCAAATCATGAAAAAAACACGATTGAATCCATATCCAAAATTCACTAACTTAATTAAACTGATGTAAGAACAATTATTTGATTAAACCAACCATTCGGAAAATAATAAAGAGTTCAAATACTTACTACAAAATATGATGTTTCATCCTCAACCCTAGCCAAAAAATCTATCCTCTCATGGAGGCTTTTTCTCCTTTTTCCAGCAGCAACCGTGGTCGTCTCTGTGATGTGATGGTGACTAAGCGTAGTGCAGTGAGATTCCGTTCTAGATGAACAGTAAAAGGAACTTTAGGAAAAGAAGGTAATTTCAAGCTTAAAAATCATGTGTTTACGCAAATAATTTTTCTACCAATATGAATCTTGTTTGATAGATCTCATTGAGATCTTTTAAACAATGCAAGAAAAATCGAAAAATTATTTTTCATTTTCATTATATGTGAGTTCGAATTTACTTTTTTTTTTTAAAAAGAAGATTTAAAAAGAAAGCAGAACGAGTTCTGATAATTCCAAAAGTGATTCCACTGCCTCCTTTAAATAATGCCGAGAGTTTTCTTTTGTAAGGAAGAAAATCCCTTTAGGAATTGCCTTGATTCTCAAACCCAATCTTTGCCTTAGCCAAATCCCAATCACGTGCAGAACAAGATGGCGTGTGATGCAAATCTTTAATTGTATCGGAACCAATTCTGGTGTAGCCTATTTTTTTTATTTCAAATCACAACTTAATTGGACCCACCATTTACATTAATTTGAATGCAATTATCATCTTTCCTGCATAATTAAATACTTTCACGTAAAATGATCAGCAGACGGGTTGTAAATTTTACCTTTTAGAAATTGGGGTAAATTTTAGAAATAATCCATCTACTTTCAACCCAGTCTCAGTTTCGTCCCCCTTAGTATCAATTGCAACGCTTTTAACCCCGTAGTTTGGTCGGCGTATATACCTATTAGGTCCAATAGATAACGTTGCTTCTCAAATTGACGGAAAAAGTGCCTAATGAAGAGCAATTCAACATTTTAGGCCCTTTTCTATCCCATGTCTCTTAATTTTAACTCATTAACCATATCTCTCAATATTGAACTCGTTAATTAGTCATTTTTCTGTTAATTTGGGAACAAATGTTATCTATTGGGTATAATAGGTACGTTGACCTAACTTCGGAGTTAAAAGCGTTGCAATTGATATTAGGGGGACGAAACTTTATAGACCTGAAAAACTACAAGCATGAACCATGAAATGTGTTTTGCTGATAGCCATACCACTACATTTACTAAAAAATGAGCTGATACTCAGTGGATGGTATGCAGTTTTATATTTCAGGTCAAAAAAATTCGTAAACTACCACAAAATCCAGTAATTGAGCGTCAAATTTTTTTGTTATATTGGATCACAAAAGTTCATAAACAACAACACCACAAAAATTGGTAAACAATCACAAAAATTAGTAAACGCCACCACAACAATCGATAACTCTGAGTCGTCTTTTTGACCTTGCGAATCGAGACATCTTTCTTACCACAAAATTACAAAAATTCGTAAACATCACGAAAATTCATAAATAAACCATCACAAAATTTATATCTCGGGTAAAAAAAAAAAATTCATGAAATGAGCCACAAATTTGTAAAGGGTGTATCGTAATATAAAAACGAGCCACAAAAGTTCGTAAGTTCGTAAAACGGATGTGTAACTGAATATTTATCCAAGAGTAAAATACTACTACTACTACGTACGTGCAACCATTCCGAATGAGACCAAAAAGAGAGTGGGTTCACAGTGAATAAATATCTACTTGAATATTCAAAAAAAAATATCTACTTGATATTTAACAGAAAATATCTACTACTAGATATTAACAAAGTCGCTTTTAGACGTGGAATACACTCAAAGCCAAAGGAGATGGGGCGGCGGTCCATGACCTACTCTCCATTACTCCTAGACTATTGGGGCAGCATTGGAGTCTAACTTTTTTGCGACTTTTTGTCTTTTTGGTATGATTTTTCGTTATTTTATCTTAAATTTTATAAGATTCAGATTAAAGTTTTACGTTATATTTTTCCGTTTCGATAAGAGGAATAGAAACAATATAAAAATATAACCAAAAAGTTTAAAATATTCGTATACGATGACCAAAAAAGAGCAAAAGATAATCATTCATATACGTATGAAAAAAAAAAACCAAAATTACTGTGCCAAAGAAAACGCCAAGAAGTTATTGCATTCCCCATAGAGGAGCTTTTTGGAGTCGCATTTTGCATTTTCAAACCATATTTTTAAATCAAAAGATTATTCTCCTTGTATTTCATTCATAGGACTGGTAATTGATTATAGGAAAGGGCAACGTATTTAAAGGGTGTTTGGTTTTTTTTTTTTATAGGCAACAAAATTTTAGTAGAACTCGATAAATGGTACGTCGAGGGGAGACCAACTACGGATTACGGATGATGAAGTACCATAAGAGGTCTACAAAAGAAGAAAAAATTACATTCAAATGGATGTTGAACGAGCCCAGGAAAAATATGGCCCAAATATCAGCACTTCCAATCCAGTTGAAACAATCAATGGCAGCAACATAAAGCCTCCCATTCAGGAGTGATTTTTCAGTGTTGAGTGGGTATATCCTACGTGGTACCCGCTCGGTGCATCCGTGCCATCCGATACACTTATGGACGGTTCGGATTGAAACTCTCTCTTTCCTCTCACCCCAACACTTTCTCTCTTTTTTTCTCTCTCCAAATCTGAGCCGTTCAAACACGCAATAGACGGCTCGGATGTGCGAGCGGGCACCACGTGGTACCCGCTCGGCACTGAAAAATTTTCCCCCATTCAGGGAAGACTTTCAATGATTTTAAGAATTCAAGCCTCAAAGCACTTCCAATATCCAGTTGAAACAGTCAATGGCATGCAGCAACATAAAGCCTCCAATTCAGGGAAGACTTCAGTGATCTTAAGAATTCATGAGCCTCATCTCTTAACTGTGTCCATCCATATCATAAGATAAGAAACAGCAACAGTAATTAAGGTAGGGAAAAGCAGACCATGATATCCAGCGGTTGAAACAGGCTGAAGATTTATGCAGCAGTTGAAACAGGCTGAAGATATATGCAGTGTCGGATACCACATGGAAAACAGCTTAAAGAGTCGACATCAGGATTAGAATCAAACGAAAAACTTCATCCTCGCCATCATCTTCGCAAGGATACCAACACAAAATGATAGCACAATGTTGATATCGGGTCAAAGCTTCTAGCCCTCCAAATTTCAGAATTGAAAGAGCCAAGAGTTGATTAGCCCTCCATAGTTTGGAGTTGAAGAGTATCAGGCACAGCACAATAAACCTTTAACACACTCCCCATTCTCTCATTAGTTATAGAGAATGAGCTTCAATGCCTTTCGAGTAGAGGTTGTCTTCATATACGCACATCTTGCCCTTCAAGCCATGGATTAGACAGAGCATATATATGTCAGCAAGCTATTAACCAAAAGTTGAAAATCTGAAGCAGTTGAACCTCTTAGCCCTCCTAAACTAGGAGTTGGAAAGAGGTATCCAGCGCGAAAAGGGGTGTTCGATTACCCTACTTTTTGGCTTTTTGCATTTTGGTTATTGACTTTTTGACCTTTTGAATTTTGGTCAGAATGTGTTTTTGAATATGGTCTAGTCTTTGAGAGATATATGCAGAATGTATTTTGCAACATGATTAGTGTTTGGAAGATATGTGCAAAATAGATTTTGTAGGTCTTTTTGTTAACCAAAATAAAAAAGAGAGTAGAAAATGATAAGTCAAAAAGCTCATCTCCCCCTACTTCTTAATTACCTTCTCTTCTCCAAACCCGAAAACCAAAACTCATTCTCCCATAACTCATTTTGGGTACCTCCACCCAAACACAAAATTCAAAAATGCAAAACCAAAAATGCAAAAAACAGCTATCCAAACATCCTCTAAAAACCAAATTATAATCCATTCTTCGGATTACTCCAAACACTGTCATTGATATCATAATTTATTCTACACAATCATTAACACTCTCACAAATTCTTAATTTATTCCGATCATAATTTAGAATCTAAAATTCACAATCCAAAATCTATGATTCAAAAAATAAGTAACTCCCAAACACCCCCTACTATAGCTTTGTGACTGTGTTTTTATTTAGGCGTGTGCGTTTGGGGGTGGTTCTAGCATTGTTGAAACGTAGAGAGAAAATTACAAAAAGTGCAGTGTATGTGGGATGCTTGTGCTTTTGTGAGTAACGCTACTAACCACACAGACAATCTATGCACAGATTTTGTTGTGGGGTCCACCACGGGTCCCACACAAATTATCTGAGCCGTTCATCAAATGTAAAACATTTTTTCAAGGGTCCCTGCAAAAAATCAGCTCAATCTAATACCTATAGGTACTCGATCCAATCATCTAAATTTTCATTCAGATTTTCAGATAATGAAAAGTTCGATAATTGGATCGAGCACCTATAGATATCAGATTGAGCTGATTTTTCGTGGAGGCTCTTGAAAAAGTGTCTTACATTTAATGAACGACTCAAATCATTTGAGTGGACCCACAACAAAATCTGTGCACAGATTGTCTGTGTGTCTGTGTGAACAAACTTATTGTTTTGTGAGTGTGTGTAATTGGGTGTATGCGTTTGGACTTGCTTCTAGTTTTTTTTGGAGTGAGAAATAATAATAGGATTAATTACAGATTACCCCATTAAGCTATCATCATTTTTCCTTTTACCCCATCATCTAAAAACCGCAACATATCTCTTTTTCAATGAGACATTGCTCTATATATCAACTTTTATGGCTTATTCTAAACATTTTCATAAATTTTCTTTGTCAACCTTGTTTCAGTCCATCCTCTCTAATTCAAGAAACATATTTGTCTCCGTCAATTATTTGCTTTGGGAGGCCCACCACGTGTAAAGACCCGTAAATTCGTAAAATGGATTTAAAGGTTTTAAAAGAAATAAAAGGATGAAATTGATTTGAAATTGGAGAGTTGGGGTTAATGTGTAAGGTGGAATTCTTGTTGGGTGAAAGTGTAAGGTGTGCATAGTGTATACATGTGTGAGTAGGGAATAAAATTCCCATATCTCACTCCCCGTTCTTTTCTCTCACTCACGGCTCTCACTCTCTCCCGGCTCTCTCTCACTTCTCTCACCCAACAACCAACCAAAATCACCCAAAGCCCACTCAAAATAGCCATAAATCCTTCACTCCTCCGCGTATCTCAGTTCGTATTGCTTGGGTTTGAGCTCGGTGGAGGCGTATTTTGTTCGAACTCAAAGATTGGAGCTAGGGCTTGAGAAATCTTCCAAATTCGTTCTTTGATTTTGAGGTAGGAGGTTCTAACTATCAAAATATGTTTATGATGTGTTTCCTAAAGCTTGATTTGTGCCTTGGATCGTGGTTGTTGTTGTTGATGTTGTTGTGGTCGAAAAACCCATCTCTGTCTGTCAAAAATCTGCTCGAAACCCATCGTTATCGATAACATTTTTATTGTTATCGATAACATTTTGTTCCGGAGCCCAGAAAATGCATTGTTATCGATACCTTTGGTTATTGTTATCGCTACCCTTGCGTCTGGAATGACCCTCACCCATGAGTTATCGATACCTCCCTTTTTGTTATCGATAACGCCATGATTTATTTTACCTCGACCATAATGTTATCGATAACTTCATTCCTTCATTATCGATAACATATTGTAAATGCATTGTTTTGTCAATTCTAGTTCCCACCCATTATCTTCCAATTACTCCTAGTCTATGTTTAAGCATTATTCTAATGCCCTGAATTTGACCACTCATGCCACGTGATATCGTCAAACATGTCCATTAATTTAAAAGCACATTAGACATGACAATTTCCCCGAATACTCTTTATGAATCAAAATTGCATTTTGAACGAAACTTCCAAAGTGGTGAAACGAATTGTGATATTTTACGGACACGACGAGAACATTCAGGACTCATCGACGGGTGAGTGTCTGGCAGAGGACATCGGGGTCCTTTAATTGGCCCGGCAGGAGCTATACGCTCATAATTGATATTTCAGGACCTCCCTTTGGGCAAGGTGCCTGGCAGAGGACATCGGGGTCCTTTAATTGGCCCGGCAGGAGCTATACGCTCATAATTGATATTTCAGGACCTCCCTTTGGGCAAGGTGCCTGGCAGAGGACATCGGGGTCCTTTAATTGGCCCGGCAGGAGCTACGGCTCACGACACTTGTACGAGACACATTATAATACTCGGTGCTTGAAATGCTTTTCATTGGAACTTACGATCGGTTTGAAAGTGAAATGTTGGAATTGGATTGTTATCACCGTTCGTCCATCAAATCTTGTTGCCATTGTTCATCTTGTCATTCCTCCTACATTTCGTATGCATATATTGCTAGATTAGAACTTTCTACTGGGCTAGTGTAGCTCAGACCTTCTTTCTTTTCAGGTGCTAACTTGGGACAATAGCTGCATGTTTGGATTGCTTGGATGTGAGAATTATTTTGAAAGCTAACATTGTGGAGTTATCGAGTCATCTTTATAGTTTCTTTTTGAAAGATGTATTTGTAACTCTATTTGTAAATTCTCAATTTATGAAACGATGTAATTCCTTAACTCTATCGATACTTTTACTTTTGTTAATTTGGGCCATGGAGCCGAAGTTGTATTACTTTGGAAACTCTTGGTGGACTATCTGGAACTGCGGAATGGAAATGTCAAATGCTTTTGGGGTATTATTCGGACTATTGTGAGGTTTCTATTTATAAAAATCCTTTATAATTTATGCTGAAAATCGAGGGTGTGACACCACGACTCTGGGGTGTTTGGGAGGCTACTTTTTGGCTTTTTAACTTTTTGGATTATGGTCAGAATTTATTTTGAATCTGGTAAGAGTGTTTGAATGATATGTGCAGAATGCATTTTGCAACAGGAGTAGTGTTTGGTAGATGAATGATGAGAATGAATTATAGGTTAATTTTTTACCATGTTACCCTTGGTTCTTTATTATTGTGTTAAAAATGTATGAATAATGTCTTTCATTTATTTAAATTTATATTTATGTATTTTTTAGAGGAATAATTTTTTTGAGTATTGCACTTCAGAAATATTCCATAACTTCGAGTCTTGATTTTTTTTATTTGGTAGTTTAGAATAAATAAATATTACCATGTAAGTAATATTTGAAGTAAGAAAATCATTAATTTAGTTTAACAATTCACTAAACTCATAATAAAAACAACAATAAAAGATACACAAACCCTAGCAAAAAAAAAATAACAGTACTAAACGAAGAAAAAAATAACACAGAAAATACCTAAAACTGGTAAATGCCTAAAAAGGTATTTTGGTAATTTAACATAAATTGGGAAATCTCAAAAATGCAAAAAGGACCTTTGGACCTCATTTTGACTTCTGGCCTCCATAGTGAAAATTAGTGAATGTGTTTTGGTAGAATGAGTTGTAGAATTAGGTGACCAAATAGTCAAAATACAAAAATGAGAAACTGAAAATGCAATAATGAATATGCCAAACAGACTCTATATTTGATAATCTTTTTAGAAGAATAAAAAGGGAAATTGTAAATTTTTTAAGTATGAATCTCGAACATGATATCCTCGTGGAAAGTGGAATTTCTGTCAGTGGTGCTATGTGATGCCTAAGGCTTTGTTTGTAATAGAGGGAAAGTGATAGAAAATGAGAGAAAGAAAATGAGAGGGAAATTGGGAAAAAATGGGAGAGAAATTTTGTTATTTACAAAATTTGAATTCTTTATTTTCTTTCTCTTCAATAGGGCTGTAAGTGAGCCGAGCTACTCGCGAGCTCGGCTCGGCTCGGCTCGTTAAGACTCGGCTCGGCTCGGCTCGTTTGACAAAAATTCGGCTCGTTAAAGGAGACCCGGCTCGATTAAGAGAGGTTCGTTTAGTAAATTACTAAGCTCGGCTCGTTAAGGACTCGGCTCGTTAAGGCTCGAGCTCGAGTATTTGGCTCGTTTACACCCCTACTCTTCAATCCAAACAATTGGAGGAAAAAAAATTTAATTTTCCTTTCTTTTCTCTCACTTTTCCTAAGGCTCCATTTGTTTCGATGTAAAATGTTTTTTCAGAAAACAAATTTTAAACTTTTATTTTCCGGTGCTTGGTTGGCGCTTGAAAAATATTTTCAGAAATCAACAAAATAGTGTAGAGAGAGGGGGGCTTAAATGGTAGAGAGATCTGTGAATATTGGAATTGAACGTGTGTCAAGACTGGCGATCGAGGAAACTGAGCAGTGAGAATTCCAGTAGAAGACAACAGGTTCATTTCGGAAAATAACTTACGGAAGATTTAAGAGTAAAGTCATTTTCATCGAATTGATGGAAAATGTTTTTCTAATTTTTTACACAACCAAATACGAAAAATAGGTAAAATATTTTACTAAAAAATATTTTATGCCAAAACAAATAGAGCCTAAGTTCCAAACAAATCCTAAATGGACAAAGTTGAATAAACAAAAAGTTGTAGGATTTTTTTTAGATGAATGGAGTAAAGTAAAAAAAATGTTGATCGTTTGAGACGGTAATCTCTAAATAACCGTTAATGGGCTCTAATTCAATTGATATGTCTTGGCCTTTTCTACGCGAAAAGCCAAGGTTCGAGTCCCGTCATAATCGTTTAGAATTGAAAACCATCAATATCATCTTAAACCCACCGGGGACTATTTACTCCCCGCAAACACACTCCTGCAACATTGGGCCAAAAAAAATACGGAGTACTCTCTGTAAATTGATTCGAGTTCGAGGCTTGACGTAGATTCCACCTCACCAAACGGTGGGTCCCGCGCTCTGATGAGCACACAGACATCCGTTCGCGGAATAATTACTCACGTGGGTACAGACTAGCAAACATGACATTCGCAGCTTCCTTCCTTCCTTCTTTCAATCGGGATTTATGCAATCCCCACCGCTTCTTTTCCACTTTTTTTTTGCCCTTTTTCATGGTCAGGGGTGTTTCTGGCAGTGAAAAATTTGTAAATTTTTATTTGTGGTCGATAAGTTGTTAGATGTTTTCGGTAATGAATAAATTGTTGAGAAATATCAAGATGTTTTCGATAGTGAAGAAGCTGTTGATAGGTTTGTGAGTAAAGTTACTGTAGCTAAAACATTTTTTTGTCGACAACTTTTTTGTTAGTGAAAACGAAATGGTAAAATACTGAAACTTTTTTGTTTGTAAAAATGAGATGAAAATGCGTTAAGTTTTTAGTATTTTTCGTTAGTGAAAACCGAGCCTTATTTCCCCTCTTTTTTTCCCGGATAAAACCAAATAGAAAGAGTTTGCAACTTACTCTAGTACTTCTAAAATTCATATGGACGCAATCTTTCCAACCATGTAGGTCCTACGGAGATTGAGAACCAACGGTAGGGACCAGGGAGTCCAACTTTGAAAATAAAAAATAATAATGCTATAGTAATATGTTCAGAATAATTACGAACGCCGACTCAACACAATGCACATGTAGCCCAAAATGCATAACTTTTACAAAAGAGAAGATAGGCGATTTCTTTGCATTTCTTTTTACAATGGTTCTTTTTAAAAATTCGTGGTATTTTTCAATCAATTATATCTTATAATTTATAATGGTTTATGTAATTTTGAAAGCATTGTCTTATAGAACTAATTGAGATCTATCAAGCAAGATTCATATTGGATATAAAATTCATTACTAATTTAAGAATATAACTCATTTTTTTATTAGATTAGAATTGAACGAGGAACTACTAAATCCGAACGGAGGGAGTAATTCAGGTAAAACCCAAATTAATCTCTAGTTCTTTTATAAGTGTAATCTAAAACTTGCATGTTGTCCCCTAAGGGACTGTTCCCATCCGAGTCGTCCGTGCTCGGCTCATATTTCATTTCAGTCAAACAGATCTCGGCCGTCCACCAAAATGGAATTTAAACCGTCTATTGCCGAGCACGGACGGCCCTTACGGACTACAGAAATCTCGGGGTCTTCAAAATTGTGTTGTGTAGCTTAAAGAAAAATTCTAACTTTTGCCCATTAGGCGAAGGATAATATGTAGAAAGCATATCGATATTCAAAGAAAAAAGGATAACGATATTTTTATTTGTCATTATATTCTTATTATCTTCCGCCTAATAGAAAAAATTACTTTTGGAGTAGATTTATTATAAAAATATATGGAGGGAAAAAGATTATTTTCTTTCGTAAAGCGACGACGACTGTTGGAAAGGCAAAAAGCTTCTTTCCCACTGGAGGTGGAGGCACTGAGAGATAATATTACCGTTACACGGACACGTGTCGCCAATCCCATCCACCTGTCATCTTCACTTTCCTTTGGATCCTCTCTCGCTCCCCCAATACTCCTTCCTTCCGTTTACAAGGAAAAGCATACAATCACTCTCTCTCTCTCTCTCTCTCTCTCTCTCTCTAAAACCCCGTGATTAAAATCCAGCCAGAAAGGAAAATTCCATACTTCAGACAACAAACCCATCACAAATTCCTTCATGGGTTTTACCAAAGACCAGCAATGAAGTCACTTCCCGGCAATTTCTCCGGCATTATCTTCCATCTCATAGAATTCCTTCTGCTGCTGCTCTGTTTTTCCGATAATGTCACCGGGGACACATCGTTCGACTTCGGCACCCTCACCCTGTCCAGCCTGAAGCTCCTCGGCGACGCCCGCCTGAACAACGGGAGCGTGGCGCTCACCCGCGACCTCGCAGTACCCAACTCCGGCGCCGGCCGGGCTTTCTACTCCAAGCCCGTAGCCTTCCGGCGACCCGGGACCCGCGCGCCGGCCAGCTTCTCGACCTTCTTCTCCTTCTCCGTCTCCAACCTCAACCCCTCCTCCATCGGCGGCGGCCTCGCCTTCGTCATCTCCCCGGACGACACCTCCGTTGGCGCCCCCGGCGGATACCTCGGCCTCATCGCCCCCACCGGCTCCCCGAACGGCACCGTCGCGATAGAATTCGATACCCTTATGGACGTGGAGTTCAACGACGTTAACGGAAATCATGTCGGTTTTGATCTGGACTCAATGGAGTCGACTCAGGTGATTCATTTTTCTTTGTCCAAGATATTTTTTTTTCTAATAAAAGAACAACTTATTCATGGAGTTCAATTTTTGACCGTCCAAAACACTTTTTAGGCGGTCAAAATTGAACACCTCCGTGAACAACTTATTCAGAACTTATTTAGAACTGCTTTGTAAATAAGTTAATTCTCTTCTAATAAACTCCAATATGTAAATGCTGTCTTGTTATTAATGGAGTATAATTTTATTCATTATGTCAAAAAAAAAAAATGGTGTCGGCTCAGGTGGGCGATTTGGACACGATTGGAGTGGATCTGAAAAGCGGTGACCTGGTCAACTCGTGGGTCGACTACTCCGGGTCGACTCAGGTGCTCAACGTCTCGGTATCGTACTCCAACCTCAAGCCCAAAACCCCGCTCCTGTCCTTCCCCCTCGATCTCAGCGAATACGTAGGGGATTCCATGTTCGTCGGGTTCTCCGGGTCGACTCAGGGGAGCACCGAGTCGCACAGCATCGAGTGGTGGAGTTTTACTTCCTCTTTCGATGTGGACTCGAAGGCCGAGTCGTCATCGCCACCTTCGTCATTGCCCAGCCCGCCCTCCCCACCGGCTACTTTGTTGAACCCGACGGCTGATATTGGCAACCCGCCGCCTTCTCTGCCGCCAACTGAGTCAAACAGTAGTACTAACTCGGTAACCGTAGGGAAAAACACCAAATGTCATAGCCAATTGTGCAAACAGGGCCCAGGAGCAGTGGTTGGGGTAGTGACAGCCGGGGCGTTCTTTCTAGCCTTGTTTGCTGTTCTTCTCATCTGGGTTTACTCCAAGAAGTTCAAACACGTCAGAAAACCCGATTCGTTCGATTCGGAAATCATCAAGATCCCGAAAGAATTTACCTACAAGGAGCTCAGATTCGCCACCAAGTGCTTCAGTTCCGCCCGAATCATCGGTCACGGCGCGTTTGGGACCGTCTACAAGGGTATATTACCGGAAAGTGGCGACATTGTTGCAGTTAAAAGATGTAGCCACAATGGGCAGGGGAAAGCAGAGTTCCTATCCGAATTGTCGATAATTGGAACGCTCAGGCATAGAAATCTCGTTTGGCTTCAAGGCTGGTGTCACGAAAAGGGGGAAATTCTATTGGTTTATGACTTGATGCCTAACGGGAGCCTCGATAAGGCCTTGTTCGAATCAAGAATGCCGCTGCCCTGGTCCCACAGGCGAAAAATCCTGATGGGCGTGGCCTCTGCCCTGGCATACTTGCACCAAGAATGCGAAAACCAGGTGATCCACAGGGACATAAAGACCAGCAACATAATGCTGGACGAAGGGTTCAACGCGAAGCTGGGCGATTTCGGGCTGGCGAGGCAGGTCGAGCACGACAAGTCGCCGGACGCTACCGTGGCGGCCGGGACGATGGGGTACCTGGCCCCGGAGTACTTGCTGACCGGGAGGGCCACCGAGAAGACCGATGTCTTCAGCTTCGGGGCGGTGGCGCTCGAGGTTGCCAGCGGGAGGAGGCCTATCGAGAAAGAGAGTGCTGCTGTGGGGAAAAAAGAGGGTGGAAGCAGTAATTTGGTGGAGTGGGTTTGGGGTTTGCATAGGGATGGGAGGCTGATGATGGCTGTGGATTCAAGGCTTGGTGAGGAGTTTGATGAGTTGGAAATGAGGAAAGTGATTCTGGTCGGGCTGGCCTGCTCGCACCCTGACCCTATGGCTAGGCCGAGCATGAGGGGTGTGGTCCAGATGCTTGTGGGTGAGGCTGAGGTCCCTGTGGTCCCCAAGGCTAGGCCTTGCTTGAGTTTCAGCACTTCTCATTTGTTACTAAACTTGCAAGATAGTGTGTCCGATTTGAATGCCATGATCAGTCTCTCCACCTCCTCCTCTTCTTCCGACCGCAGCTACGATGGCGGTGTGCACATCGTCTGATTCCGCGCGCGATCCTCCGTTCTTGAATTTTCTCGTCTCCCGCGTCCAGCCGCATGTTTGTTTTTCGAGATTCGTGGGTTTTTTTTTTTTTTCCTTCTAAGTTATTTGACACATTGTGGTGGATACGAGTGCATTGCGACACGGGGACGGAAGATATGAATGTCTGCTTCAAGCCTGGGGTTGTTGAGACATCATAACCTTGTTTCGTTAAGTTAACTTGTAGTTACATTTGTTTATTAAAGTATATGTATGTATGTAGAACACAATAACATGGAGGAATTACTGGAAGCATATAAAGTCTTGGGATTTGGGGATATTACAAAGGTACAATTGTTTATTTTGAGATCACCATCTCCACCTTTTCTTATGGCACTTTGTTTATTAATGAGTGCATGTGGAGCACACTAACTTGGCATTGCTGTAAGCATAGACTATTGGGACTTGGGGACCAATTTTGGGTTGTTTTTTGGGTAGTGATTTTGCCACACTCTTTTTTGATAATACCATACCCTGCAAGTGTATTTTTGGTGTAAAACTATACTTGCAGGGTGTGGCATTATCAAAAAATGGTGTGGCAAAATCATTTCCCTGTTTTTTTTGCCATGATTACATTTGTTTGCTGTGATCACCATCATCACCTCTTTATCAGAACCACAGCTATCGCATTCCCTGTCTCTTAACATTTTTTTCCCAAGTCTGCCGACTATGTTTTGAGATTTTTAGATGGAAAAATCACAGACTTCGGGCAGCACCGTGCTGCGCACCTCCGAGCCGTCGGATCGTGCATCCGATGGCTCGGATCTCATCTCGGCAAGACAACCGACGATCGAGAGTCGTTCATTGTCGAGATGAGATCCGAACCGTCGGATAAACGATCCGATGGCTCGAAGGTGCACAGCACCATCCCCCAATTCGAAATTCTACTACATTTTGCAATTATGAGTGTAACAATGGGTAGAGACAAATTGGGAATTTGATGGATTAGGGTTGGCAATTGTACCGTCCCCGTCCAACAGATTGGGAATTGATGGATTTTTTCGGGGATCAGATGTGATTTGGATATTGATTTAAAAAATATATTCAAGGATGGGTCATAGGCAGTTTTACGTATCTCGGCCGTGATGCCCTTATCCCCCATTTTATTTGTTAGGATGAATTGTAAATACACTAGTGTTTACCCGTGCCTACGGCACTACTCACTCCGATTGGAATTGAAATTATCATTTGAATCTTGATAGTTGCTCAAAATATTATTTCAATTTGTAGGTAGTTATAAATTTTTTAGAAAAAATAAAGGAAAATAGAGAAAAGGATAACCAAAACCAAAAAAATACTACGTATCATAGAAAGAGCGAGAGAGTATGTTACCGAGGACAGTGGATTCCGAGTTCTGAGTGACTCACCGGCAGGGCGATGACTATTTGTGGCCGGACAATCAAAGGAGAGGCTTTGATGAGAGAGAGAGATGGGGCGGTGACTACTGGGGGTTTTTTTTTTTTAATCAACAAAACAGAAGTAGGGGAAAAAAACAAATTGATGGCGTTTTTGTAATATATTTATAAGAATGGTAAATCTCTTCTCGCACCCCCTTGACACACGCACGCCGACCCCACCCTCCCTAGCCTTTTCCGAAAATACCCCCGCAGCACTCCAAAAATACTTGAACCCATTTTCTCTTATTTTTCCTTTATTTACTTAATAATCTTTATATCTTTTTTATTTTTTATTTATTTAATATTATTTCAGTGTTCTGATTTTCAATCTGGTTGAATCGGTGCAAAGATCTTGTTTTTTATCATTTTATCTTTAATGGTCATAATGAATTTTTGGCTTTAAAGCCTTTCAACGAGCACCCTAAGACTCCTTATTTAGTTTTAGGTCTCTCTTAGGATGCTAATTGAAAGGCCTTATAGTCAAAAATTCATTACGACCATTTAGGATGAAATGATAAGAAAAATAAGATCTTCACACCGATTCAAACGAATTGAAAATTGGAATACTTATTTTTTTACACCGTTTATATATTAAAAAGTATAGTTAAAAAATTGAGTGTTTCAATTTTCAATCTGTTTGAACCGATGTAAAGATCTTATTTTTTTGAACATTTTATATTAAATGGCCATAATAGATTTTTGGCTCTGAGGCCTTTCAATGGGCATCCTAAAAGAGCCCTTAAACTAAATAAAGAGTCTTAGGGTGTTCGTTGAAAGGCTTTAGAACCAAAAATTTATTATGACCATTGAAGATAAAATGATAAAAAAAAAAAAGATCTTTGCATTTGTATTTATTTATATCTTTTATCTATTTTATTTCTAATCAATTTGTATTTGTTGAAATTTGATTTTTATGTATTTTCACTCTTCGACGAAATTAGTACAAGTTATGTTTTGATTATTTATTTATTAATTAAAATTATAGTAAGAAGTCTTTAAAAATTAAAACAAAAAAACTAGTAAAAGTTTTTAAAAAAACTAAATAGTAATTTAAGTCTTTTAAAAGTAAAACAAAAAATAAACTAAAAAGTAATTAAAGTCTTTTAAAAGTAAAAAAAGTAGTAAAAGTAAAAAAATAACAGTAATTAAATTATTTTAAAAGTAAAACAAAAAAAAGTAGTAAAAGTAAAAAGAGAAAGAGAAAACCTAAAACGGGTTTTTTTTCTTTTTCTTTTTTTTTTTTTTGGGGGGGGGGGTTGTGCGTGCAAGGTGGTGGGACCCGGAGGGGATGTGTCCGGGTGTGTGAAAAGAGAGACTCATAAGAATGTGAGTGCTCTGTTAAGAGAGTTGGAAAACACACATAAGCGTTTGAATCAAATGAATGCTAGTTATTCCAACAATTTGTTTCCACACCCTTTTGTTTTATAATAGAGATGTATCTATTCTAATATATAAAGGGAGAGCACCACATTGGTGTCTCCCATCTGTTATGTATTTTTCTTTTCCAAAAATGTCCTCTAAAAAAACCAACACAATACAAAACAATTGGTAATTACCCACCCTTATCACCACACCCTCAAATCACGTTAAAATCTCTCTCTCTCTCTCTCTCTCTCTCTCTCTCTCTCTCTCTCTCTCTCTCTCTCTCTCTCTCTCTCTCTCTCTCTCTCTCTCTCTCTCTCTCTCTCTCTCTCTCTCAATTGCAGTTCTATAGTTTTTTTATATTTCACGTTATGAAATTTAAATCTTAATTTAAACTTTTACATTCTTATTTTATTTGATGTCAATTTCATTTTTCTGGGCAGTCTTAAAAACTCAATTTGCACGCGCATTTTGTGTACCCGGCCTCTGTTTAGCATAAAACATGAAATTGAATTAGTTTGGCAATTTCCGAAAAACAAAAAATTTGTGCTTAGAATAATCGTAATGGGTGGTGAACAATTTTAAGATCTTTAATAAAAACCAACTTTCTTAAGCAATACATGTGCATGGCCAATAAAGAGGCTCTTGAGATGTGAGTGTGGTCGTGCCTTCTCTATGAAGGCTGTTGCACTTCCACACGCACCGCGTATGTCCCGACCTCTTTATTGGAACTAGAGGCCGGGGCACACGCAATACGTGTGCAAGTCGAATTTTCACAACATTTGTGAAAATTTAAACAAACAATAAGTGGGAAGCATTTTTGCAAAAATATTATGAAAATCCGACTTGCACATGCATCGCGCACGTGTGCCTTGACCTCTAGTATATACTAATATACAAACTCTAAAAAATCGATTACCCTTTGTTTATGTCAGTTTATTTGTTTGTGGAACACTAACAGGCTAGGGGAAGGAAGAGACTTTTTTCTTTTTCTTTTTTTAGAGTTTGGATCCGCATTTCCCGTTTGGAGATCTCTCCGTTCCCGTTTGGGGATATGCTCAATCTCTTCTTTTTTTTGCTAAGTGAAATTAGATTGGCTAATCAACCAAAAAAAATAAAAATGGCCTGTCTAATTCTAACCAGTGGTTGAGTCTTCCTCATAATCTTCTGTACTTAATACTTAATTACGTTTGTTTGGTACCAACCTCGCAATATCATTGAGTCACTATTTGCATGGGACTAGAGATCATCTTTGGGGAAACGGGGATGGTGCATGCTGTGCCGGAGGTGTACAGTACCGTATTGTGCACCATCCGAACCGTTCGTTCGACAATCTAATGGTCCAGATTTGATCCCATTTCTGGGATAGCATTATTGTCCACCCTACATCAATTAGTTAAGACCTTTTAGGTGGCTCATGCTACCAGCAGGAGACAAATGATAATGGTGGGAGTCATTTTCTTGCATTGGGGGTTGGATGGATAGGCGCTTAATTGTTTGCTTAACTTACTTGTGGAGAGTTGTGTTGTTGCTTTCACAAGTAACCTCTCAATTAGTCAAAAGCAGGCATAAGAGTTAGAGTAGAGGTTTGGTAAAGTATAGTGTCAAAAGTAGTGCATACTTCTTATCAATCTTCATTTGTTGTACCTCTTCATGGTCATGGCATTTGTGGATTATTATGAAACAAAACAAATGAATGGTCACGACTTTAGTTCGAGGTGCGCATAAGATGTCCCGAGACACTCTGCATTATCAAAAAAAAATATGGAATGGATTTTTTTTCTCTTATTATTGTTATTTTATTAGTATTTATATACTCCATCGTTTATCTGATTTCACCTCTTAATCCTTTTTGTTGAACAGTGTAATCCAATTCTCACCCCTTAATTATTATCGCTCCTTGTGCCCATGAGCTGAATGAATTTTCTAGTATTTTTAGGGTTCTACGATACGATAGTTAACTCAGAAATTAGACGGAAGGATTTTTTTTCTTCTCGTCTTTCGTAGAATATTAGATGAGAAAATTATGTTCATTTTGCAGATGTATCTTTGTTTCCATTGACCTTTCCAAAGCCATGGCGATTCTGTTACAGACAGTCTATTTGGTAGCACTTCCAATTTTCTATTTTTGATCTATTTTCTATTATCTATAAATAATTTTATATTTTCACTGAAAATTTGGCAGCCGGTTTTGACATTTTGAAATAAGCGAAAGAGAGTTTTTGGCTAATTTCTAAAATCTACTCTCTTATCCTTCCGTGTTTAAAAAAAAAATTCTTAAAATTCTGAAAGTGAAAACAGAAAGAAAAATGGTTACCAAAAAGACCATGAACGGTTCAAAGTTTTGTGCTGAACTTCAAACTAAACTAGGAGAATTTGATTGTTTTCATTTCTACTGTGTTAAGTGGGGTAAATGATGGAGAAATTTGACCTTTCAAACCTCGATCTCTTCGATCGGAGAAATTTTTCAGTGCCGAGCGGGTACCACGTGGTGCCCGCTTGGTGCATCCGGGCCGTCCATTTTCAGTTTCAGAAGGCTCGAATTTGGAGAGAGAAAAATGAGAGAAAGAGGAGAGTGAGTGTGGGAGTGATCAGAGGAGAGAGAGTGTTTCAATTTGGGCTGTCCAATATACTTTTGGACGGTTTGGATGTGTCCGCTCTGACACCACGCTAGCCTGGTGACGTGGTACCCAACCGCACTGGAAAATTTCTCCTTGGATCGATATCTTGTAGAATCTATATATGTTTGGTTGGCACTTGGCACCACCTCCACACAATGCGAATTATCCAACACCTTCGGCCCCTACAATTGAAAAACTAGTCAACCCCAACCTTTAATTTGGCCTACTGTCAAGTTTGGGGACTCAGCTTCTCTTTTAAGGTATCAGGTTTGAAACTCCTGATCATGTGCATCGAACTCCTTAGGGGCCAGTCATATCGAGAAAAATTGACACCCGCAGCGGACGATGGGATGGGACGTTTACAAGATTAATCGACGTGTGTGTAAGTTGATCCGGACAACTGAGTTATCGGGAAAAAAATTGAAACACTAATCCGCCCCCGCAAGATGGTAACGTAGGCTTTTAATGATTAATTAGGTTAGCGGGAAAATAAAACCATCTTTATTATTCGGTTTACCTGTCAATGTTGTACTCTTTATAGGATAACGTTGCCTTTCAAAAGTTGGCCCAAGGCTATGAGAACCTTTTTTGAACCAGTATTACTATTAAATGCTTTAGAAAAGTGCCAATTACCAAACACAGAGCCAATGTGACTTAGAAAAGTGCCAACCAAACATAGAGTTAAATGGAGATGAGAACTAGAGCTAGCTAATGAATTCGGAAGGTTTTTACTATCCCTAACCATTGGCCTATCTAACACAAGAGATGTGGCTCTTGCCTCTTTGCACATCCGGTGATACCTTTAGGTTTCTAAAAAAGAGGTTTGATGTTCGAGTCTATGGAGTATGGAGAGATTCGAACTTCCGTTAACCCACTTTTACTTATTTTTTTTGGCTGATTTCTTTTACACATTGACTCGCCCTCTAATCATCCGTTGATGTATGCAATGTTGAAATGGAAAAGTTTAAGAACACAACAAGTTGTACAACAATATATGTCCACAACATGCATACAAATGGGCATGCACTGTTTTATCGAAAATTAATAGGGATAAAGAAACCTTACTCCGAAAGTACTCCCAGTTGAAATTCACTTTGATATGTGGGACTCAATCATCAAAATGAATAACATCAACTACTAATTGCTTTTTTCGGAACACTTTCTGGATAATTTTCTATTTGAAGCATGGCTATGTTTTTTTTTTATCATCAAAAGGGTGGGAGAGGGCGACCAGCATAGCAAAGCACCACCTGGTATACAGCAGCGAGAAATCCCCCTCTTCGGTCCAGCTACGGGTTCGAATCAAAGCCTTTAAATGACACCACCGGGTACATTCACACATGTGCCTCCCAAGGCTCGAACCTACGAAGTTGTTTAAGAGAGGTGGTGACTCCCACCAACTGGCTACCAGCATGGCTATGTTGCAAAGCAAAATTTATGGCATACGAGGAATTTAATACTTAAAAAATAATAATTCCTATATGGCATATGAGGTGATGTATCATGGGGAGGTGGGCCATTCCAGGGTCTCAGCACTACAGCATGTCAGAATTAATAGTTTAATATTGGTATGTTTTGAAATTTTGTACTACTACCAAATCTATTTTTATCATTATCATGTGGATTGTCAAAACAGTGTCGTAATTGCGAAAGATAACAGAATCATTGTGACATTATTCTTAAATACGGACTATGTGAATTGAAAATTATAAACTCCCCATACTGATAAAAAAAAAAAAATACTGTATATAAAAAATGTTGAAGATAGAGCTAAAAAGTAATACTCCGTTCATCCTAAATTGTTGGTCTTATACAAAAAGATGTGCAATTATCGGATAAAAACATAAAATACTTTCGTGCATAATTTTTAGAAATTTTTTACACCAAATTAGAGATCCTAATTAGTTCTTTAATTTGGTGTCAAGGAACTTAAAAAATTATGCACGATGGTTCTTGATTTTTTAATTCAAAAATTGCACGCTTTTTTGTACAAAACCAATAATTTAGAACAAGGGGTACTATAAATAAGACAAATGATTTTGACACTTCACTTTTTTATAATAGCACTCCAAAATTTGTCTTTTAGTGTAAAAATTATACATAACAAGACACATTGACAAATTTTGAAGTGTCGTCATAAAAAAATGGAGTTCCAAAATCATTTTCCTATAAATAATTGCCAATTTGGCACATTGAGATGCATTTTATCCGATGAGGAGCGAAGGAATCTTCCTCAAGTGGGTGAAATATTTTATTGCACCTGCCAAATCATACAACACATGCAGACAACACCCAAGCTTATAAATAAAGGTTGGTTGGTTGAGAAAGTTGAAAAATATTAAATGGGATTGGCCCGGCCAAGGGTTGCCCCTTGCTATAATATCAGGTTCGGAACCTTAGGCGCTATCAATTTTTTTGGAATCAACTCATTTAAATTGCGAGCACTGCAGGTGGGCGGTGGGGTCGATTAGTATCCCAAAATTAGTCGAGAAGCTAGTACGGAAATCTAAGTTATAAAAAAAAAAAACGAAAATCTTAAAATAACTTGGTATATATGCAAGGTTTTTATATTGGGTCATTCACATGCTCTATGGTTTTGGAGCTACTCATGTGATGGAACTGGGTCCTGGGCCTCACTTTTCTTGGCACATTGTGGGCAAACTACCAATGAGTCCAAATCAAGGATTGAGAAATCCTGTAATGCAAGACCCTGCAAGGTATTCTTTAGGACGCATACGGACCATCAATCTTGACAATGAATAAGTGAGATATAATTTTTAATTATGACCGGTAGGAATCATTTATTACCGGTCATAATTGATTTTTGATCCGGACCGTTGATTGATGAAATCAACGGCTGTGTGCTGCAATCTCTATAGGGCACTCCGCTCTTCAGGATCCCGGGTCCCCAAATCAGTCATTATCACATATTAGGAAGATTTTACGTCTAAACTGTGGATTAGTTTGCACATAAGAAAGAAAAAAACATAGGGTGTTGCACAGGAGCATCGACGCTTGGTTTTCAAATTCTTTCACAATCACACATTTAGTTGAATTGTGGAAGATATTGGGACAATACGTGAGCGGCATATCAATAGCACTATCACGTGGGATTTGGAAAATAATATTCCATCCGTTCCTAACTTTTTTGACACCAAATTAAAGAACTAATTGAGAGCTTTAATTTGTTGTCAAGAAATTTAAAAAATGATGCATCGAAAGTGCTTCTTTTTATTTTTCAAAAATTATTCGTCTTTTCTAGTGGACTATTATACAAGAATGGCGGAAGTAGTTGTTAGAAAAGCGGCGGATCCTATCCAATCCCAAAAAGGGCTTGTACTATATTGCGCAATTGGGCCAATTTGGGCCTTTTCTCAGCCCGCCTAGATCATCGAAAAATTGTCACTTTTAGGCTCCGTTTGTTTGGACGTAAGGTAAAATAAAATATTTTACCAATTTTTCGGTGTTTGGTTGTGTAAAAAATGAGGAAAATATTTTACATGTAAAACATTTTTCATCAATTGGATGAAAATGACTTATCCTTAAATCTTCCGTAAGTTATTTTCCGAAATGAACCCGCTGCCTTCTACTGCAATTCTCACTGCTCAGTTTTCTCGATTGTCAGTCCTAACCCACGTTCAATTCTAATAATCTCATATCTCTCCACCGTTTGAGCTCCCCATCTCTCTCTACACTATTTTGTTGATTTCTGAAAATATTTTCAAGTGCCAACCAAACACCGGAAAATAAAAAGTTTGAAGTTTGTTTTTTGAAAAAATATTTTACATTGCAAAACAATTTACGTCAAAACAAACGGAGCCTTAGAATTCGTCAAGAATATCGATCATGCTAAAAATTCATATTAATAAGATTGTGATTACTATGAATGAAATAGAAAATTTATCCTGGCATTTTGATCAATAATTAGAAGTTCAATGACCTAAACTTAGCTATCATCCCCAAAAGTTAGGGTGTCACTCTATTTTTTTATTTTTTTTATCTAATTAGGATAGAAAGAGTGACTATGGTTTCGACGGTTAAAATGTCCTGCTAGTTCACGCAAATCTCGACTAATTTTTTTGTCGACCTGATCAAAAGCAAATCATCCACACCAATTCTAAAAAATTTTACATCAAATTACTTTTTTTACAGTCAGCCTTCAAAAATCGCGTCGGGCTACCATTATACTTCTTTATGTGATTTTAAAAATATTGTCTAATAAAACTAATTGAGATGTATCAACAAAATTTATATTGTATATAGTAAAATTTCCTACAAATTTTAAATTTTGGAAAATGATAATATCAGGTCAATAGGCTATCAATAAAGCAGGAAAAATGACAAAAAATAAAAAAAAAATATTACAGTTTCCTGCGTGTTGAAGTACCTTGGAAATTGTTGACACTGTATTGAAAATTGTGTTTTTTTATATTCTTTTTGTCTTATTAACATTTCAGTGGGCTGTCAATAATTATGAGAACGAAGAACAAGATTAATATTTATCGGATAACAACCAATAACGAACTGTCAAGAATCGATAGGCTCAAGAGGATTCCAAAAGAAGGGATCACATGTTTAACTACTCACCTTGATTGGTTCGATAAATCGCAAAATGTAATATCAGAGTACTCGGCTAGTCTGGATAAAAAGAATATGAAAGTACGAAAATTAGTTTAATGAAAAATTACTAATATGTATATGAACTCTCCTAATCTAAACTCTACGGTTTGATCTCCACCAACAAAACCCCAATTCTAATGAATGATGAGAAAAGCCATAAGGGTAATAGAATAAAGTACTATATAAGAGGAGTGATCAAAGTCTTACCCAAGGACGAAACTTCTTGGTGGAATTTCCTAATGCCGCCAACAACTCGACACTAATCTCTCCCGAACCTGCAGCCTAACTCTCTCTCTCTCTCCCTCTGCCGCTAGAAGTATTAACGCTAGGTCTCTCTTAACGTTGAAATAATATACCCTAGTTCTCAATATTTATGAAAGAATAACGGGCCCTCTCTTCATTAATTAAATAATATAACACATACATGTAAAAATATAAATTACTATTCAAGATTAGAAGTATTTTGAAAGAAATACATTTCATAATAATTAACATTTTTTTTATTAGAAAGAAGTTTAAAAAGAAAAATGAAAGAATTAAATATTTGTGTCAAAAATATATATATATATTTTTCCTTTGGAAAAAGCGGGATGTCACAACTTTTTTACAGTCAGCCTTCAAAAATCGCGTCGGGCTACCATGCCCCAAAGCGGTATTGGGGCATCATGTCCCCGTTTTTTTTAAACCCTTTTGGATCTCTTCTTTCAATCTCAACCCTTGGATCCATCTCTCCTAAAATTATTTTGAAAACACCTAAAAACGTTAAAGTACAGCCTTTAGTTGCGGTAGGTATGCCTTATTTTGTGGTAAATATCAGCATAAAATATGATAAGAAGAGCCAGTGTTCATGATAAGTATAACGGCTGAAAAAGCGAAAAACCACCTTACTTTTAGGAGGTGATTTTGATCTAAGTGTCCAAATTAATCTAAAAAATAATCTAATGATCCATATTAAATGGGACATAATGCCTTGATACCACGCTGGGGCATCATAGAAATTTTGACCGACCAGCGGACCCAATAAAAGCGGGTCCACTGTCATCAGCTTTCTCACCGAATAGACAGATCGATCGATCAACTACTTCGCTCGTGTTCTAACTCTATACACTACGAAGCCGAGTTAGCTGATCACACTCCGGCGACTCCGCCGTCCGTTCGCATGGTATGCTCAAAGAGACTTCAAAAATCTGTCTCTCAATTTCGAATTTTTGATTTGTGGTATCTCTCTTGTTTGATCCGGGCTTTAATATATCTCGTTCTCCATGATCTAGGGTTTGTGTATACGTACGTTTGAGGTGTTACTTGTGCTTGAATTGGTTGATGGATTTGGAAAAAAAAGAGACTAATTTAGAACCTGGTTTGGTGCTTCCTGGAGAAATACATATGTCTAATTACTGATAGTATGAAAATTTGGGTTGATTTAGCATGTTTAATTTGCGAGACAAGTATTTTTTGGAACCAAGCAATTTTAGAACGGGGGACAGAAGCCCACCAAACTAGCAGGGGAAAACCTGCAAACAAAATACACCCAAACATAGGCTACAAAGCTAGGCAAAAGAAAAACCAAGAAGACCACCCTAGAGACACCCAAAGGAACTGAAACTACAAAAAAATAGAATCTGGGATCCCCCAGCACATACAAGTATGGAGGTTATCCACTGTCCTGGGAACATTCTGCCATGAGCTAGCACAGGCCTTGACTTCTTCCAGAATTTGGTGCATCACTATCTCAGGATTATGCCCAATCTGTCGAAAGATACGACCATTCCTCTCCCTCCAAATGTAGTAAATAGCTGCAGCTAGGCAAAGCTTGAACAGAGAAGCCCATACAGATTTATTTTTGCAAGAATGAGAACCCCAAGAAACCTCGGAAGCAAGAGACCAATCATGAGTGAAAGAACCCAACTTAGCTTTGATCCCTAACCAGACTTGTAAGGAAAAATGGCAAGAGAAGAACAAGTGAGCATGTGATTATTTGAACAGAATACATGATACAGCTTTAGCGAAACCCGGAACTAGTGGTCATAGTGAGCAGAAACTAAGTACCTCGGTTATTTATACGAAGGCAGAGATTGATACTTTTCTTTTGATAACTCGCACTGTCCGAGCTAGCTTACACGCACCTCGACCAATTCCTGGGACTGGCTCCACAAGAGTTTGCAGTACATAAGGGGTCTCGAACGTGAGACCTAGGTGTGATCACCAGGCCAACCCCTTGGGGTTAAGGGGGGAGATGGGTTCTGATTTATCCGTATAATTTAAGCATGATGAGCTATGTGTAAGACTGCATCTGTTGTGTCGTGTTTATTGGAATATTTAGAGGGGCAATGATGCAGGACAACTGTTAGATTATGAGGTGTTCTATTTTTTAGAATGCTGGTGAGTGGTGAACTAAGAGATCAAGTGATTATGAAATGCCTACGGTCGAGAAGTTAATGGTAGGATAGATTTGTGGTAGAACGAGCAAGGACACTCTAGGAACATACAAATTCATAAGATGGCAGAACTAGAAGTAACACCCTTGGCTAGTAAGTAGTAAGGCTAAAACAATATCCAATGAATCTAGTATGCTTCCATCAAAACTAACCTAATGACATCAAGAAGACACGCAAAGTTTAACACTAGATCACAACATGTTCAAGCTTTGCATCTTTTTTTTTTTTTTTTCCCGGTGAATACAATGAAGGCTAGTAAGTAGTAAGGCTAAAACAATATCCAATGAATCTAGTATGCTTCCATCAAACTAACCTAATGACCGCAAGAAGACACACAAAGTTTAACACTAGATCACACCATGTTCAAGCTTTGCATCTTTTTTTTTCTTTTCTTTTCTTTTTTTTCCGGTGAATACAATGAAGCATGTAGAATAAAATTCAATTTAACTCATTGTTTGATAGGCTTGGACTCTTTTGTTACCCTGGTGTACCCACTCCTTATATACTATGGGCTAATGTATGGAATGCATGTCCAGTGCGTGCTTCCAAATCAGACTGGATCCCCTAATTATTATGATATTCGGAGAAGAAGAAGCGTACATTTGCTAATGAAGAGGGATTCTAGATTCTCACGTGAATGGGATAGAGAAATTCCATTTTCGACTTAAGTCCTGTCCCATTTAATTTGGATTACATCCTTAAATGACGTTCAAAACAATATCCAATGAATCTAGTACACAATCGCAATAGATTCATGTGTTAAAGAAGGTTCATGGTTTCGTACCCAACTTTTGACTAAATATCTTTCTTCCCTAAACTTTAGTAGTTAGGTAGTTTCTGATAACTAGGCATGTATCCACACGCACTGCTTATACCCAGGTACTTGTAAAATAGGATATGCTTATCCAATGCATATTTTTGTGCTTAACTCGTCAAAGGTCATGTATGGTAGAATTCTTTCTGTTCAACATTGATTGCTGTCCCTGTGAAGCATGACTTATACATTTGCAGTTTAGTTGATGACATTACTAATTCTAGATTTATTGGCTTTTAGAAGTTTCATGGTCTCGGCAGTGCATTTAATTTTAGGCATTTAGGTAATCCTCTAGCTCTGTGACCAACAACTGACTCTTTCTATACAAGTGTACTTTGGGTTTCTTGTTCTGCCCACTTTTTCAAGCAATATGAGTCAAACACATGACCTTTACTACGTGACTAACCAGACAAAATACAGTCTTGGCAGTTTCACGATTTCAGTACAATATCTACCTCGTTCTATATTTTGAAAAACAAACTTTTGAAGCTCAATTAATTATTTAGGTATTTGTTTATTGTTCTTTGCTGACCTCTCTCTGAAAGTTATGCCTCCACTAAAATCTTTTGATGCCAAAAGAAAACTACTCAAAACAGTGGGCATTGAGTTGCTATTTATGAGTAATTGCTGACCGGATTCTATATCAGTGATTTCGCATCATACAATTTATGGTTAGCCCAATACTCTTTACATGCATTTGGGAGGTTGTATGTAGCTACATGTATTGGGGGAGGAGACAATATAAGTTTTTTTCTTTAAACACTGCATCCTAAGAATTGCATCCCACATCCATGATTGTTAGAAAAGCTTTTGAAAAACTATGTGCCCGGCTCTTGACGTCATGACTTGCTTTGGATCATAACCAATTGTTTGTGTTTTCTCGTAGTTTGATTTATTGGTTCAATGTTTATTATTTGGTAAAGACCACCAACATCAACAGTGATCCGTGCTTGATGAAAGTCGCATTTACAATAGTTGTACCAGCATCTCTGGGTGTCAAATTGTGACATTAGACTTTGAAAATGCCTCCAAATCTTCATATTTCATGCTCTGTAGAAAGCTCATTAATTAGAATATGGGGGTTCACTTTGTTGTGAGCATAAAGCAAATAGCCTTTATTAGATCGTGTTGAAGTATCTCTGGGTGTCAAACTGGGACAGGAGAGGTTAATTTTGCCTCCAAATTTTCCATTTCAAGCTTTATAGAAAGTTCATTTATTGGTGTTTTGTGGGTGCCCTTTGTTGTAACTAGTGAGCAACCTTCAGCTGTTGGTAGCTATACATATTGGTTGATTAGCCCCCATTCGTAACAGTCTTTAGGAAGTTTGTTGACAAGAAAACATCATGTCACTCGTCCACTTTGAAGTCACAAACGCTGAACTATTTTGTCTGTCAAATTGACCTGTTGAAATCATTACAGAGAGCATGGTGATTGTGCGAGTAGTTGGTAGGTTCTACGTGCATTGATGGTTGAATGTTGATCCATCTATTTGACACTGTCATGGTAATTGCATTTGTGCGGGATTTTAAGTAGTAGCTGAATGAGTATCTTATCTTTCTCAGTTTCTCTTAGTTTTGGGCCAGTTTTATAGATGTGAGACGGATACATTTGTCACCCAATTTGTTGAACAGGAAAACGTGGAAAAGGATCCTGAAGTCAAAGGGTTTAACCCAGGTTTGATAGTCTTGCTGCTTGTTGGTGGCCTGGTATTCACGTTTCTGGTTGGAAACTACTTACTTTATCTTTATGCGCAAAGGACCGTTCCTCCAAAGAAAAAGAAACCGATCTCCAAAAAGAAGATGAAGAAGGAGAGATTGAAGCAAGGTGTTTCAGCACCCGGAGAATAGGCTTTTTCAACTGTAATATCATCTACTGATTATGTTGAGATGGTGTGTTCAAAATACAAAAATCACTCTCCGTGTCTGTTACCATTTTTCGTGTCCGAGTGACGTTCTCTTCCATTTTCACTCATCTTACTGGATAGACATTTAGCATCACAATTAGATATTTACCCTCACAGTGGTATGCTCGGTGATTAGGAAGTAAAACACTGTTTTTGGTCTTTCACGTCTTGTTCAATGTTCTTTTACGCTCTTCTTTACCATTAGGTAAGGTTATCGGCAATATTGTGGCCACTCTTGTAAACATTTATAGCAGCTGATGACAAATATTCAGGCTGGGTTTCCCCTAAACGGAATAAATGGCTTCCCCTGTGTCTAAACGGACTAAGTGGGTTAAAGTCAACAAAAACACAAATTCCGAGACAGGTTATTCTCCTCTCATACATCAATTAAAAGTCTATTTAGCGGGAACAACTCGTTTAAAGCCCTCAAGCTATAGACAAACTTTTTAGGGGAAACCCACCTGTCCCCTAATTAACTACCATTGAAGCGACCGAATACTGGGGAGATTTATATAGGTCGAAGATTATTTTCGCGAATGTGGTTGGGGAGTAGGATGCTGGGAACTTGAAAAGAGCTGCTTTACTCTTGGAGGGGCTCATAAATTAATTTAGCAAGTTATTACCTCTTTGCTTTATATCTCGCTGTTCGCCATCTTAGTGGAGTAATTTATATGCTTCCTGTTTCAGAATATGACTCTGCTCTGTGATCACCTTGGATTCATGTGTGATATATTGCCATGGCTACCTTCTTGTTTCTATTATGCCTTTTTGGGATAGAAATATTGAGAAGCCACTTTACTTTTACAACTTTTGCTAAGCAAAAAAATAGAGGGGGCGACGAGGCGTAGCTACTCTACCCATAGGGCTCTAGACTCACGGAGCACCCCCGAAGGAGACCCGAAAACCATAGGTGTGTGCTACCCTCCCTATAGGGCTGTAGACTCACGGAGCACCCCCAAAGGAGACCTGAAAACCATAGGTGCGCACAAACTGAGTGCATCACAAAGTTGACATGAAGCATACAAGACCCATCCGAGCAAATGTAATTTTGAAGAAAAAATCCATAGGATAACCATCTTTTAATTTGCATTCATCAATCCCTTCCATACTCAATAGGGGCAGATTCAGATAACGTACTATGCACATAAATTACTCAAGAAGTAGTCAATTATCAATTCATTTGTCAGGCCATATATATAGTGAGCAAGCTGAGAACTGCCAATGCTGAGGCAGAAGCCTCTCAGACCCCATTGCGGCCCATGGCCTGACCTCCAGGGGGGAACATAACCAAGACTCGAGGCTGGTCCTTAAGCCCAGGATGGGGAAGCCTACGACGAAGCTCGCGAGCTTCCTGGCAAAGCGCACACGCATGACAGAAGATATGAGTTGCCCTGTCGCATAACGACTCACATTCCTCATCATCCACAAAGCTTCCGCAGCTGCCCTGTTTGTTCACCCAAAACGCAAACACAAATTTTCAGCCAAGAAACACCAGCAAAGCTCAGGCTGTAATGCTCATAGAATCTTAAACCTTTTTCTTTTCTTCGAAAAAAAAAACGTGTTTGGTGCACCATGTGTTTAAAAGCTTGTGTCCAAATCAAGTGAGAGGGTGGCTGTATTAGTGTCTGGAGTTAACAAACAAATGTTCCTTAATAAAGGAAACCAATACTTCACCAAACATCACCTGACAAGCTATGAAAAGTGGTAACCAAGTCTCCAGAAGAAAGACAGCAGGAGTCACTTGTCTACTGATGACCCCGAAAGCAGAGAGTGGGGGAAAGAAAAAGAAAAGAGAAAAACAACAAAGAAAAGTATCTCGATTGGCTGCCAATTGAAAATTCGAAACCTGCTCGAGAGGGCTTCATTACCTAGAAGGAAGTCGAGAAAAGCCGAGTCATAGCCCAGTTGAGCCAGGGAAAGGCCGAGAGAGAAACGTGAAAGAAAGCAAAGTTACCCGAACTAGAGAGCCGAAAAAAATGCTCTAGAAGCTGAGCATATGGAACATGGGGCTGTACAGTTTCTGCCCAACTGTACCACTCTTGAAGCTGAGCATTGTGGCATTTGAGGGAATGCAGCTTCTACTGGAAAAAAAAAAGATATGGACCATATACATGTGGTAAGCTATGAAGCACCGACACCTCTAGGGGTCGACGTTTCGTAGTGTCTGGACACGGGGACACGCGGAGACACCTCGGGGACACGTATGGGACACGCCACGTGGTGTGTCCCATAATTTAATATAAATTTTTGAGGGGGACACGGCGGGGGTCAAAGTGCAAACTGTAATTTTTTAAAATTTTGGGGGTCAAACTGTAAATTAAAAAAAAACAGGGGTTAAACTGTAATTTTTCAATAGGGTTGTATTGAACTTATGGATGTCTTGTTTTGTTTAAATGGTATTGGAACTATGGAATTTTTGTTTTGTCCACATTTTGCCATTTAAATTTGGAAAAAAATTGAAAATATATATAAATAAATAAATAAATATACACGTGGCGTGTCCCCCGCCGTGTCCGTGTCCCCATTTTTTTAGAATTTCCGTATCCCCGTGTCCGTGTCCGTATCCGTGCATCATAGGTGGTAAGTGACTCTTGAAGTAACCAAGAATCTCCTCAAGGGCGGGCGCAATCCTTGTTTTTCCAACTGTAACCTGGTTCAGTGTAAGGACTAGAGAGCTACTGGCCTAATGCAATTGTGTGATTCAGCACACTCCTTCGTTAGGGGAATAAGGTTGCAGACAAGCGGGCAGCCATCGGAGTTCACCAGGAGGTGCACATCGTAACTGTAGACACACCTCTGGATGAAGTCGCATACCTTCTTGCTGCTGACCTTGCCGGGATTGCCTTTGGAAGACATTTTTAATTGTCTTAGTTTAGCTTTCATTGTTTTTCTCGTCTTGCGCAGGGGACCCAAAAAAAAAGGACTTGGGACCGTGTCCTCGTAGATCACCATGGTTACTAAACAAGCAAAGATACATTTACAGGTATGAAAGGACGCAAACACTTCAACGCGCAATTTTCAAAACATCAAGACATAAAGGCGACTGGGACACGGTAACAAACTATCATATAAGAATCAAGCTCTATCATTATAGGTACCATTTGATCGCAATAATACTTCATGGTAATAGGAGAAAATATAAATCACAACATAGACGAAAAAGAGAATGGCAGGCGAAAGCTGAAATGTGCGTCAACTCAGATACCATCGCTCTGAATTTAACCGGCCAGCCACTACTAGTTAACTCGAAAATGGAAGAATAACTTGCCTCTAGGTTAAATGTGTGGCGTATAGCTGTACGGCTGGGGTACGAAAACCAGGGTGCCAAAACATTCGCGCCAAACAAGGAGTTCCCAATCAAGTATGCACCAGCGTAACGCAAGCAGTGACTGGAAAAAGTCCCAGGAACAGAGCCAAGTCTCTCAACATTGCTTCCATACAGGACACACGGAGCCACACTTCCGAGGAGGCCTGCCAAATGCCAAGGTGACTGTAAAGAGTACAGATAAATCCACAATTGAAAACTCGAGACCAGAATCAAAGCAGAAAGATGACCAGATGAAGCACAGCTGCACAGGCAACGTATCGAATAATAGTTTCTGGAGCATATAAATCGCAATATCGAATCATCACGAAGGCTTACTAGTCAACTTTTGATTCGATCGATCTTCTGTAACGTATGTGATTAGTCTGGGAAACATCAACCAGTCAACCACCGTTAAATTATACTACTCCTTCCGTTCGCCTTTGTTGGTCCATTTTGGGGATTCTAACTTATTAAGGGAACAAAATAATGTTGCTTTTTATAAGATAAATTTTCTTTTTTGCCCTTCAATTAAAAATTTGGCTCAAAACTGAAATTTTAAATATTGATGTGACTTCACAAAAAAGGAAGGGTAAGAAAGGAAATCCATTCTCTTTTGCACATTGATGTGACTACATGGATAATCTTTGTAGCACTTAAAAAAGCATGTTTGTGGACTAACAAATGCGGACGGAAGGTGTACGAAATATAAAAGTAGACACAAACATATGTTTTTGCACGTACTATGTGAACCCGGGGACTCTGCTGTCCGCCTGTCCCTTAAATTATACTACCAAATATGAAAGTAGATCTGTTTGGCCAAGATGAAATTTAATCCGTCTATTGCCGAGCATGGACGGCCCAGATGGGCCTCATTTCTACGTGCGTACTTTCCTTGATCATAAAATGCAGGTGCAACTAGGGGTCTCAAACGGGCGGATTTGGGTCAAAATGGGCAAGTTATTAGTGGGTTGGGTCTTTAATGGGTCATTGACCCATTTAGACCCAATTAGTTAGGAGCTTAATTACCCATACTCAACCCAACCCATTTATTTGAAATCAAACCCGACCCGCCCATTAACCCAATTAAATTTTTTTGTCAAATTGACTTATTTTTGTTTTTATTCAAAAAATTATAAGTTTCGATCAAATTTTTTTACTTTTCCGATTCCTTTCGTCGAAACGAATCATTAAGTCACAAAAGTTTGACACAAAATAAAAAAAAAATTGAATAAAGACAAAAAAAATAAGTCACTTAACCTTTTAATCCAAACCCTATTCGGGACTACTGCGAGAGAAACTTATTCACGGCGGAGCGCAATTTCACCGGTCCATTCGTACAATCAATGGAAGAGATGTGTTTTCAATTTTGACTGGTCAAAATAATATAATTGTTACCGGTCACAATTGGTTTTTAATCCGGACCATCCAAAACATTTTTGGACGCGTGTGATTTAGCATAGAACAATTGAATAAGAGAGAGAGAGAGAGAGAGAGAGAGAGAGAGAGAGAGAGAGAGAGAGAGGGGGCCATACTCCTGGGTGTCCAATTGCCATATTCCTGGGTGTCCAAATGCCAAAGAGACGGGAAATTGGTAAAGAGAGGGAAATTTTGGTGGGTTACTTTCATGACCCATTGGATCATTTAAGTTGACTCAATTGATGCCCAATTAAGACCCAATTAATAATGGGTTAGCTGGGTTTGGACCCATTCTTACCCAACTAATAAATGGGTTGGGTTGGGTCTATTTTTTTGTTGATGGGTATGGGTTTGTTAATGGGTCTGGGTTCAATTTGCCACCCCTAGGTGCAACTAATTGTTGAGAGCCCCCAAAAGTATGATACTTGTCTGATAGTGATAACAATAGATTGTACTGTTTGGAACATATACTATCTTGCATGACAACATACCAAACCAGATACAGAAAGATATTGCCGTGCAAAATTACACCGGACTCATTATAGGAAAATTCTAAAATCAGCCTAATGGGCTGACAGTAATAAGTATGTGAATGTGTATTAAGGGTGTAAAAAATATACAAAAATACATGTTTTGCTTGTCTTCTAGAGTGCTTATCGTCAGCCAAGTGAGCTGACATTAGCAAGACCGCTCATTATATACCGGGGAATTTAATGAACAATCTGTCTCTTTATAAAAACACACACACAATTAGGGTATCTTGCCATTCACCAAATCCTTCATCAAAGGGGAAAAGGGCACAAGATGAGCTCCAAACATTTCTCCAATCTCTATCCAATTACGGAAGAACCTCGTTTATCAAGGATATATAGACATTTTCTTTGCCAGATTTGGTATTAAAAAAAAGAAGAAGATTTTAGGACAATTTCGAATTTTTCAAAAAGATTTGATGACAAAGAAAAAAAAGGATTGGATAAACCATTTTTCATAAAAATGGTTAGGAGGAATTTTGGGAATACGTGCAGAAACCTTCCCAAAACAAAAACAAAAAAAAAACCAAATGAACAACCATTGGAGTTGGTTAATATCAAACCAAGTTTTTTACTACCAAATATGTTACTCAAATTTGATAAATACATAAAAACGAATAACGTAAAGATTGGAGATGGACTTCTACATCTATTATTAGTATTATAAAGGGAACGTCAATTTTGAGATTGACGAACATTTTAGTTTCCTAAACTACCAAGAAGTAAATAAAAAATGTTACCATTTTCTTCTCCCCTCTTTTCTGCTTTCACAGATCAATCTCAATTAAAGATTTTCCTCTATATCTCTTTTGCATAATACGATTTGCAAACAAACGGTGTGCCCGGGCGTCTAGTGCCTATGCAAATACACATTCATAATTCTCTATTTGTTTCACCCAAAGTCACATAATGCATGTCTGGGTGCAAGAGCGCAAGCGCGAGCATGAAAGTATCTTTCAAAAACTTCCCAAGCAGCTAGAATTCGTGAGTGCGAAAATTGAGAGCGCGAGCGCAGAGCGAGAATTGAGAGCGGTAGTGAAAGCTATTTTGAAGGTTTCACCCCCACAACAGGAAAAATATAACGACTACCAATGCCCCCATTAAAATTGAGCGTCAATTAAGAGGTCAGATTTTAAATTAAAAAAGAAAAAGAAAAAGAAAAAGAAAATCGAGACTTACAAACTTCGACATCGCTGCTACAGAACTCATCGTTACGTCCAAGGCAATCGAAGAGGCCGGAGCTCCACCCGGCCCGACGCACCGGCTCCCCCACGGCGCTGCCCCGCCCAAGCGGCACTCCGTCTGCCGTCCACCCGTAGGTGGGGCCGACAGCTCCCTTTGGCGGCAGCGGAGGCGGTGGAGGAGACTGTTTTATCGTAACAGAAACGGCAGGCGGGGGAGGAGGAGGAGGAGCGGTGGCGGTTTTCGTGGGTTCCTTCTCCTCGTCATGGTGTGGTGCGTCTGGTTGAGGTCCTAGAAGTGGGCTGGATTCCTCCAAATCCGCCATTTAGAAGGAGAACGAAACCCTGTGAAGAAATGGAGAGAGAGAGAGAGAGAGAGAGAGAGAGAGAATGGTTTCTTTGGTTGGGTTCTCTCACCCAAAACAAACAACAGGGGCAATCGAGCAGAGTTTGCGGAAGTTTTTTAATAGTACGTAGTTCATGCATTGCATGCGGTGCCAATTATGCGGTTTGTTTATTTGCATGACGCCCTCACCAAAAATGGAAAACGCTTTGGACACGAAGTTGAGGGAAAATTAGTCTATTGTCTTTGGGGCGACGCCACCTGGTGCTAAAGACCCCCTTTTCACTACACGTTATTGTGGGGCACAAGGCAAAGTGTGTGGATCGCATCACCATGCGTAGCAGTGTGATTATTGGAGCACCGCCCGCCCAATGTTCCAAGAGTTTTTTTCACTACAAAATAAGTGCTCGAGGTAATGGTTCATCACAAATCATTGGTGTGGATTCCACCCGTGAAAACACTCTTCAATTTTCAGGCAGAATCTTGAAAACATCAACTCTTAACTAACTTCTGAGTCAAATCAGCTGCTGCATCAGCCTAGCTACTGTGCTCGTAATATTTACAAGTAATGAAACAAATGTTTCATTTCGCTCACTTTCGAAAACACAGAAATAGCTGCTCCCACTCTTCTTCCTCCTCATTTTGTCCCCCTCTCACGCACCATCACGACCCATGGTCTGCTGTCCGGGCGGGATCGTAACCAAGAGAGGTTGGGAATTAAACCCAGGATCAGGAAGCCTACGATGAAGTTCACGAGCTTCCTGGCAAAGCGCACACGCATGACAGAATAAATGAATGAAGATGTCATAACATTCCTCTTGCTCCAAACAGCATTTCCAGCATCCATAGGACCTGTTCAGTGCCTCACAACCACCCTGTTTGTTTAAAAAATTAACCCGTAAACTCCAAGTAACAGCAAAATTGAAGATTCGACAATTATTATAATTGGACAATAGTATAAATCATAACCTCTATCTGAAAAGGCTTCCACATACAAACTAGAAGTATTAACGTTTTTGGAGTTCTTATAACTAGGAACAAAAAGGAAAATGAGTTAATACGTAAAAATCTACTACATGTTTTCGGTTTTAATCATGGGCTTCCACACTTTTGCAATGTGTAATATGCATGTTTAAGTGACCGATCACAAGCGTGCTCCCAAAGAGTGGGAGGTTTTGCAAAATACCGAAAGACTAGTTCGAAGCTTCTAAAATGTCATAATGAATAGGACAAGGGGAAAATAACCAAACTATTTTCGGAACTAGGTTGATTCAGGACTGTGCCTTAGGGGAAGGGAATCTCCTGTGCCATAGGGTGCAATCACCAAATAAAGGAGATTTAACGAACGGCAGAGCAAGGAACAATTGCTGCTTCATTACCAAAGATTAGAACAAAGTTCAGAGATCAGAGCATAAGTCCCTCCAATCAATTGATTTAGGCCCTACCTTCATACACAACTGCAGAACTATTTCGTCGAAATAACAAAAGATAAAGCCAAAACATAGATGTACAAAACAGAAGAACTACAGATGTGCATATAAACAATTATAAGCCATGCAATACGCTGATCAATTGACTTGCCTCTATGTTGAACTTTTCGTGGATATCCCTACGGGAACGAAATGTAAACAAGCCAGGATGTGCACCCAGGAATAAGGGGCCGGGGTTTCTGACACAACTGACAATCTGCATCAAGAGCATAAAACAGTAGTAGAGGCAGTACTTTACAAAAATCCAACGACCTGAGTAAAGTCTCTCAGCATTCCTCCCATATAGCACACATGGGGCCACACTTCCAAGGAGGCCTATCAAATGCCGATTCATCAGAGATAGAGAGAAGCAAAAGCAGAAGCGGAATGGTAATAAAAGAGAGGTAAATTTGCAAGTAAAAGCTCAAGACCATTAAGAAAAGAAAAAAAACATCAGCTAATAAGTTGTGGAGCATAGTCCATTGTACACAGCAGTACACCCTGAAGGGGTAGATTAGTCGGTACGCGATTACTCCTAAGAAAGTGAACTCATGCGTTCAACTCCTCTCAACATTTCAGTCACATGCACCAGATAACCATGGTTCTCTTGAGTCTTGACTTCGCCATGGCTATATATGTGGTGGGTTGTAAATAAAGCAGGGGTTACCCATTGTCATCAAAGGCAGAAAAAAAATAATAAAAACAAAGAGCGTACACTTTAATCAATATGAAAACCCTATTGCTGATGCATAACTAACTGAATAAGTCTGTCAACTCAGAGAGGGCTTACATGCGAACCTAATTTTTTTGTCATATAAGAATTTAGAACATAGAATAAAAACACAAGTGATTTGTTTGACTTTAGTAAATCCAGTTCTGAGTATGAGTTACAGTAGTTCATTTTCCGGCATAAACAGCCAACTTTGCAACGGAAGTAGAAAAGGAAAGAAGAACTTGGTATAAAAACATGTAACAGATCGAGTAGATCCATGGCTATCAAAAGTAATAAGCTTTTGGTCCAACACATTCACCCAAATAAAAAATGAATTAAGCTGGGGTATACCGTAGAATAAGTGCTAGATAATCATCACAATCACCAAATGCAATAGAATTACTTTATGTTTTCCTCACGTAGAAAGGCAAGGAATCAATTGATGTGTCGTAGTTCTTGTATATTTGGAAAGATTGATTTGTGTTTATTCATATACATTTCACATAATTTTAGAGTATATAAAGTACTACATATTTACATAATACATAGTCATATTGGTATTATGGTATATCTCTATTGGAAAACATATCTGGTAGTCTTTTCACATTTGATATATGTGTGTGTGTAAATGTATACATCAAATGAGAAACATAAACAGGTCAAATTACAAAGACTCAATACATATTGGGAATTTAATTAACAATCAAGCCCTCTACAGTAGTCAACAAGCAATTATACATGCATGTGTTTTACACATTCAACGGTTAGCCCCGAATTTGTTATGAGTGGAGACACGATATAATTATAAGAGACCTTTAAGCACTAACGAATATGAAGCAACAGAAATTCTGGCAATATATCTGCCTCTTAGATGGGCTATTTCTAATAACACTAATGCCGCTTACATGCATTTTGACTCCATCAATCTTATCTGCAGATAAGAGGGAGAGCTGATTGTCACTTTTCGGCCAAAGTTTTGTTGCATGGTCTTTCTTTGGAGTCATGCCATTTGTCTTTCTGCAGGCTAAGGTCTCACGGAATGCGGTACGCTGTACGGCGTACGCCATGCTCATAATTTAACTAAGCCAGCCTTGACTTCTAATTGCAGAAGTACAACAATTTCTTTGGAGATAGTCTTCAGGAAAATGGAGAAGATAACACACTCCAAAAAAGTCCCATATCCCTAGATTTTATTGGTATCTTTTAACTAAACCAAACCGAGCCTTATGTCTCAATCAATTGGGGTCAGCTACATGAATCTTTTTTCTCCATTGAACTCTGTCAAGGGCCACTTGTTCACTCAAACCCGTTAGACTCATATCTTTGCGCACAACAGCGTCTAATGTCAATTTAGGTCTTCCCTTCTCCGTGGCGTTGCTATCCAAAGCTATCATATCCACTCTCTTAAGTACCGCATCTCCAGGTCTACAGCATACATACCCAAACCACCTTAGCCTATTTTCTTTCAACTTTTCCTCTATAGGTGCTACACCTACTATCTCACGAACCATTTCGTTTCTAATCCTGTCTCGTTTAACTGGCCTAGTTTCGTTTATTGGTATCTTTTAACTGGCTTTGGTAAATTCTATCTCCTGTGCACTTTTTAATAATCATGAATTTCTTTCCCTCTAAAACAAGAAGGAAAAAAAAAACACCATTAGAGCAGTTTCAACCAAGAACCTCTAAAGAACTAAATAAAAAATGGTTTCAAAGCCCCAAGAAATTGACAAACATAGACACTTGCATATCCTAAGGTACCCTTTGGGCTAAATTTGTGGGGTCTAGTGGTTATTTTCTCTTAATTTTTACTAGATTTGGATCAATATTTTTGAAAGTAATTGTTTGTCTTGACGAAAGGCATCTAAGTAAAATTATTACTAAAACTCGTGAAAAAATCACTAATACGAAAAAAGTTTCAGTGTTTTTAGCGTCACCTTATATAAACTTTTTGTCAACTTTGGTCAATATTTTTATGCTTTTTTTATTTATTTATTGTTCTCATCAAGATGTGATGAAACAAAATTACAACGAGAAGATAAAGAAAAGGTCATTACAAGTAAAATAATACCAACCTTCTTTAACAGGAAATAATTTAGTACAAACACAACCTGAGTCAGGTAATGGACGTGCGTGCATGTGCATGAGAAAGCACAGAAGTGCGAAGGTGAAAGCGTCTCACGAAAACATGCCAAAACTACTAAAATTCGAGGATGAGAACGGACACGTAAAGCGAGGTTTGAGCACCGGAGCAAAGAGTACTGTTGGAGGATTATGTGACTGAGTGCATAACCCCAAGGGGTTGGCCTAGTGGTCAATGCTTAGGACTTAGGGGTTTGCTCTTCGAAACCATTTAGATGTTATCAACTCCCTTGGGGCCAGTTCCTTCAAAGCTTTGCTCTACTGTAATTGGGACTCCCATAAGTGGGCGGTGGAATTGGTCTCCCAGAATTAGTCGAGGTGTGGCCCGGACACCTGAGTTTTTTTTTTTTTTTTTTTAAATGCGACCTAGTGCATAAGAACTATTTTCACATACTCAATTACTTAACATATAACTTTAGCCGACCCCACAACAGATCAATTAACAATCAATTATGAAATACAAAAACCAAGACGTAGTCAATGCCAATCTTCTTTATTATTAAGCCTCAATTAAAAGGTGACGTTTAGAAAGGGAAAGAAACTCACAAACTTGACGATCGCTGGTACTGAACTTGTCGTTCCGTCCGAAGCAATCGAAGAGGCCGGTGTTCCACCGGGCCCGACGAGGCGTCAGCTTCTCCTCCCCTGCTTCAGCGGCCCAGCCGGCGGCGGCGGCGTTGTTGTAGTTCGAATTCGACATATAGAAAGAGGAACGAGTAACCCTAGAGAGAATTTGATGGAGACTAGAGCGGGAGAATGCGAGAGAGTGTCTTATGTGTACTAGCAGTAGTAGTCGTACTAGTAGCCCATTAAAATTAGGGCTTTTTTCAACTTCACAAATGGGAAAATCTTTATTTACGGAGGCCAATTTCGACTGTTTAAAAGTATTATGAACAATTCAGATTAAGACAAATTATTAATGGTAAGAGATGTTTATTACTGGTCAAAGATTAAAAACATATCTCATCCGTTGATTGTCGAAACGGATGGGTAAAATTGTGCATTTTTCGTGAACAACTTATTTCACGTCTACTCTATGAATAAGTTTCACTCTTTACAAATCCCTTTCAAATTAAGTTGATCAATACATCGGTGGTGAACTGGTGAACTTGTAATAAAAGTTTCAAAAAAAATTTGAGCTTGATTTTTAACTTGTGAATTAATAAGAAAAATAAGATTAGGATTTCAAAAGTGCGTCAAAAGACCAAAAACGAGGACGAGGAAAAAAAAGGCTGACTTCAAAAAGGCTAAAGAAGAAGAAATCCAACCAAAATAGAAAAAGTGACATTTTTAGGGAAAATGACGATCAATGACGTGTTTTGATAATTAATATCCGTCAAAGATATGTTGAGAATATTTATTAATGTTAAAAATATTTTTAACGAATATTAATTATCAAAACACGTCATGAGCCGTCATTTTCCCACATTTTTATTACCTACACGATCTTTGGAATGTGGATAAAATTGCATAGTTATATTCTCCATAACGGATAGAACTAAAAAGGTGGTTGGTGAAAAGACGATGCCCTTTTGGTCAGTGGGTTACACCCATTTGATATGTTACAGGGCTATTCAACGAATTGTGCTTTACAAAGTAAACTATTTGGATTAGGTTTTGAAGCTTGGGATGGGTCCTATGATTGATCGATCTACTCATGTTCAATCTAGGGGGTGTTTTTCTCTAAAGTTCTATTTAGCTCCGAAATGGCTCAAGGACTGAGCGGGCGTGTCAGGACTTGTCGCGTCCAAACGTGAAGGACTGGGCGTCCCTGTTCTGACTTCTAGATCTGAGAGGGCGATAGTGCTGCAAACCTAAGGGCTAGATTGCAGTGAAAGTCCGTGGTTTTGCCTTGTCGTGTGAGGACTTAGTAATTTCCTAACCGTGTAGAAAAGAAAGTAACAACGTAGAAGTACTTTACTATATCGTAATAATAAAGTAAGGGATGGAGAGAGATATGAATAACTTTATTATGTTGCGTAATAATAAAGTTGGGATACAAGAGAGACGAAGCTCGAATTACTTGGTGAAGTAATTGAGTAAAGGTGAGAAATAGAGATAATTGCTTCGCTGGGAAGGCTTTGGTTTTTTAAGCGTTGAGCTTGATTGGTGTGGGAACCCTTTTTTCTTCTTTAGTTCTTCTATTTATAAGCCAAGCAGCCTCCACGGTTTTGCATGTAAGGGTGTTTGCTGGCTCCTCCTTGTGACGCCATGTGTCCCATGATTGAGCTTTTCCCTCCAAAGCAACGGTTATTGGAAGTTGGCAGATTATGGCACATGTTATTCTTCAATCATGGGCAGTTACTTGAGATAATGGGTTCCCTCCACTACTTGCTTCCGTGGAACTAAAAGGACATGGGTTATTTGACTGGGTCAAATAGCCATGTGGCAAAATCCCCCATTAACTCACTCCATTTTTTATGAGATGATTCCAGAAGGCTTAGTCAACATAACAATGGGCCTATTAAAAATAAGAGGCCTTGCTCCCATCACATGAACCGAGTGGGCCTAGCCGATATGGCCCAAAACTCATGACTTGAAATTATACCCAGATTGGGCTAAAATTAACCGGGCCCAATAAACATTGGTTTGGCCCATTAATTTTAATCCAATAACTCTTCACTTCAAGGCCCAATTTAATTGAATTTCAATTAAATAGCCGCTCAACGCTAGTCCAGGACTGGGTGCCAAAAACGGGTGTAAACAAGTTCATGTTTCACGAATTTTTAGGCAAGTCATTCTCCTCACATACATCAACTAAAATACGATTTAACGAAAATAACTTGACTAAGGTTGCAAATGAACGATGATCCGACTTGTTCGCGAGCAACTCGAGGCTCGTCTTGTCATAGGCTTTGCTCATCTCAATTGTAAGTGAGAGAGTTAGAGATGTGGTAGTGGAGAATTCGTAAGGAAAAATCATCACAAATCATTGCAGAATGAGCCCAAATAAAATCAACTATCCAAAGCTATGAAACGGGGAAAGAAACCTCTACGTGGGAGGAATGAAAAACCCCAGCCATCACCGTTGTCATTGAAAGTGCCCCGATGGATCTGGCGACTTATTTGCTGAAGAAGGAGCCTGAGCCAAGCCACCATTGCTTCACTATATTGTCTAATCTTATATCACGTGAGACCAGAACGGAGAGCCGACAAAATAAAAAATGGTTAGCACTTGGTCATCATTGTCATTGAAAGTGCAGCGATGTATCTAGCGATTTATTTGCTGAAGAAGGAGCCTGAGCCAAGCCACCATTAATTGCTTCACTATATTGTCTAATCTTATATCACGTGAGACCGGAACAGAGAGTCGACAAAAAAAAATGGTTAGCACTTGGTCATCATTGTCAATGAAAGTGCAGCGATGTATCTAGCGATTTATTCGCTAAAGAAGGAGCCAGAGCCAAGCCACCATTGCTTCACTATATTCACCTTGTTTGGATGAACTTTTAGAAAGTTATTTTTGAGAGTTGAGTGGTAATGAGTGGAGAGAGATAGAGAGAGAAATTTATTGAAAACTGTGCCGAGAGTAAAAGTTACTCTCAAAATGCTCATCCAAACAAGGTGATTGTCTAATCTGATATCACCTAACTTGAGACCATAACGGAGCCGATCTGACAAAAAATTTGGTTAGCACTTGGTTTTTTGCAATGCACCTTCTTCTTCTTCTTCTTCTTTTTTTTTTTTTATGTATTTTACCATTTCATGTGAAAATTTGATTCGCTATGTTTGGTTCACAATTTTGGATTGAAAATTTTGAGTTAAAATATAAAAATATGTGATTGGATGAGTTATTTCAAAAATAAGTAGGACCCCCTAACTGAGACTTACAAAAAAGAAAAAATGAAAAACTGACGGATAAAGACTGAGTTGGCAAGTTGGACTTGAAGTCTGTCCCATTCCTCTCTCTCTCTTCAATTACTCCCAACTCATCTCTCTCGAAAATTCATCCCAACCACTCATCTCTCTCTTGAAAATTCATCTCAACCTCCATGTACAGCTACTCCTGACTTCATAGGTGAAAAGCTGGGGAAAAGAGGGAGATGGGTGGAAGTGGTGGGGGCTCATTTTTACTAAGTAGTCAGATTTTCAAGTCAAAGAGATACATTGCCGGCCTTTGAAAACACTTTTTGGTCCCACCAACTTTTTTGCATTCTAAAAGAACTTTATGAAACAAAAACTCTAGAAGGTGTTCCACTTTTTCTAAAAGTACTTTTTTTTTCAAATTCACGTAATTTTAAACTCAAATGTAATGAAAATGAAAATTAATTTTTTAATTTTTTTTGCATCGTTTAAAAGATCTCGATGAGATCTATCAAACAATATCCATATTGGAAGGAAAATTATTTGCGTAAACACATGATTTTTGAGCTTGAAAAACCTTCTTTTTCTAAAAGTACTTTTTACTATTCATTTGGAACACCACGGGGAACCAAACACAGTGAACAGTGGTGCTACAGTCCCGACGGGAAGGGATCCCGATCGGAATCCCGACGCCGCGCCGGGCTCACTCCGGCCATCAGACGGCCGATCCGAGCCGTCCAAAAATTCTAAAAAAAAAAACGAGCGGGCTCTTGCGAGAATCAATGGCATCTGATGTGTGTAGGTGCTCGGATCCAGCACTCCATGTTTTTGTATATATATAAAAGATGTTGTTGATACATATATATATACAAAAAACATAGAGTGCTTGATCCGAGCACCTACACACATCGGATGCCGTTGATTCTCTCTTAGGCACACTCGGCTTTTTTTTTAAAATTTTTTGGACGGCTCGGATCGGCCGTCCGGTGGCCGAAATGAGCCCGGTGCGACGTCGGGATTCCGATCGGGATCCCTTGGTCGGGAACCGTAGACTTTTGCGAATATGACCTATAGATCTCACACTCTCGCCCTCTCTCTCAACGCGTCAATCTTTGCTTAAAGTGAGAGAGTACCTATAAACTCAAGGGTTACGCCCCACTTCTGGTGGGTTAAAACTCCTCGCGATGCGCATTCGCCTTTTTGAAACTTGGGTAGGAACGAGGTCCACTGGCCTAAGTTTTCTGGTTCCCGAAAAGGCCAACAAATGAGACCATGAATCTATCTCATTCATAAAATTTCAAAGGCATAAAACCCTGCACATTACATGTGTGGGACACATGCATGAGTCCATGAATGAATAGCCTGTCGATTTCTGTGTTTTGTGTCATCCAATTTAGATGTTCAACCACTGTAATACTTCCCAACTCTTAGACCCCGTTCAGTTACGCGAAAAGGATAGAAAAATCAATTTTCTTGTAACTTTTAGTATGTTCAGTTACCCAGAAATTAAGTCGTGGGATCCATAGCTTCGACTTTTCCAAAACAAAGGAATCAATTTGAATTTGAGGCTTTCGTTGGTGAAGAAGGGTCTCAGAATGCATAAAGCAATCGTATAATTTTAATGAAAACACATAATTGAAAAGGAAAAAAGTATCTCTTCAATTTGGCCCCGTTCCGCTAAGGGAAATAAGCACTTATCTAAAAATAAATAAATACTTATTTTTTGAATTAAAAGGTGATGTTTTGTAAGAAAATGACTTGTCTCGTAAAGCGAAAAATAAGTACTTAAAAAATAAAAACCTTTACAGAATGAAAAAAGCAAAATTAGCTTCTTCCACTTCATTCTCCTTTACAGTATCTTCTTTTTGAAAATCAAAATTGCCATACAGCATAAAATGGCAGTCCATAAGAATTTGTTTCTCTAAAACAAAAAAAACAAAAAAGAAAAGAGTTTTGATTACTTAGCTTGCGTAAATGTTACACCAAACTAATAAGGATTTTTGGAAAACGTCACATTGTTGGTACGCATATCCCAATTAGATTGGCACATATATCCTAACCAGTCAAATGCTAACCAAAAACCCAAACAAAAGGCCAAAAAAAAATCTTTGTAAATTTTTTCTTGGTTATGGTCCATTTCATTCGAGTTAACCTATATTCCCATCAATTTTTCACTCAATAACTTTGTACTAATTGGCGGACCAATCACATCGTTATCGCGGGGATCCAATCAAATCTATGGCTGGCGCTATATGGATTATGTTGATCCTTTAGCTTCTGTCAATGAGCAAGAATTTTGCAAGGCATATTATAAACAGAGGATCGCTGAGGACCCGTTCGTTTTGGGATTTTGGATTTAGATTTGTAGGTAATGAGTGTAGAGAGAAATAGAGTAATGATTGAAAATATGGGTAATGATTGGAGAGAGATATAGAAAAAAAAGGAGAGTAATGATTGAAGAGAAACAGAATAATGATTAGAATCCAAAATCCAGAACCCGTAAACGAACGGGGTCTAAAGTCTTCTCTCAACGAAATAGAATCGGATTCTCTCCGGTCCTTACTTTGGACTGGAGGAGATCATCCAAATCTAGATCGTCCATTTTTGAGTAAATCCGAACCATTAATTCTCCCATTGTATGTTTCCAGATTTGGACTATCTCGTCAAGTCCCAAACTTGGACCGGAGAGGTTTCAAAATTTTGCTTATCCTTTCTTGGAACAAGAATTTGTAAAGCTATGATGCATTGTATTCCATTACAATAATCAGAAGTGCAAACAAGCCTTTATTAGCTTCTTCTTACACATTGATTCATATAAAATAAAACAGGATTTAATACTATTCATTAATTGGATTCCTTTAATCCTCCTTTTCACTCTCTACACAACAACTAAAAACTCAAGGGAATCAACTTAAGGGTAACAACATTTTGACAACACCACTTCCTTACCAAACTCCTTTATCCATGAATTCTGTTGCCCTATAAAACAAAAAATTGAAAAAATGGGTATTAATGAATATAAAGTGGTATAGAATTAGAAGGAACTAGTCATTATGCTGCTTCCATATCTTATGGCTACTGATTTTGCCATTTCCTTTTTTATTAACGCCACTCCCCTGCAAGTGTATTTTTGCACCAAAAATACACTTGCAGGGGAGTGGCGTTAACAAAAAAGGGAGTGACAAAATCATTTATCATAATTAAACAAGAAAATGGCTCGGATCCACTCCAGTCCTCATGTTGGACCTATCAGCAAATCCAACTCATTGATTGCTGAAATGGGCAGCGGATATTACTCCATCGGTTCCAAAAATATTTTTCACAGAAGAAAATACATACAAATTTTGAATTAAAAGATATGGTTTTTTCGTGCATAAATTTTCAAATTTCTTCGCACCAATTTGAAGAACTAATTCAGATCTTTAAATTAGTACAAAAAAATTTAAAAAATTTTATGCACAGAGTACCTTAGTTTTTATCCGAAAATTACAAATTTTTTCGGAATGGTGGGACGGAGGGAGAATGAAACTTAACATTTTATGGGTAATCAGCAGTTTTTTTCTTCCAAAGTCCAAACTTAAACAAGATGGGGATGAGTATCTTACAGTTGCTCCATTCCCAGCTCTTAAAGCTTTGGTTTTACGATGTCTCATGGCAGGCTCGTGAATGGATCTATTTGGTGGAGGACGGTATGAATGGGTCTCTGGGCCTCTGTAATCGATGTCGTAAATCCCCGAATCCGAAACTTCCGATCCCCCTGTGCAAAATCAACAACAGATCACACACTAATTTGATCATGTTGTTCATCTACAACCAGTTTTCGGCCAGAACGCTTTTCGTTCGAACTCGTTGGAATTGTGTTTGAAAAATTATTTGAATTGAACCAGTTTTTAAGGAAACACCAAAAGTTGTTACCAAGTACCAGTAGCTATTTTCTCTCACACGAAAGTAGCATATATACAACATTGTACCAAAAAAAGAAGATAAAACACGACGAAAATTTCGCGCTTGTGTTTACAATACACACTCCTATTTGGACGTGTACGATATGCAACACTTGTATCGCCTCGAATTTATAAACTTATGCAATCTTGAATTGATAACTTTCTATTACAATTCATAATATTTGGACATAAATCCATAACGTTTGTATCTTTATGAATTTTTGTATTGATCGATGCATGTTATGAATTCATGTGTTAATGTTATGAATGTTTGTACAAATACTATATATAAATTTTATACGAAATGGTATGAATTCCTATACCGAATGTATGAATTAAAAGCGATTCAAGGGATGCACACCGTACATACTGAGTATACATCGTGCATTTACCGTAGCATATTCCTGGAGAACGAGTTTTTCAAAAAAAAAAACTCATTCTGAAACACAAGAGGGGTGCTAACCTTTCAAAAAACAAGCCGGGGCGAGGAGGAGGAGGAGGAGGAAGAGGAAGAGAAGAAAGATGGTGATGATTCTGGGCTTGAACTCCATAGCAGCACTCCAAAGCTCAGTGGCCGGCCACAAGCTAATTTTGCTGGAGATTTGTGGAGGAGAGAAGAGGGAAGAAGTAAGCCATGGGCAGATCAGAGAGAAGAACCAGTATGGCAGATCAGAAAAAGGAAGAAGATTAATCAGGTTTTTGGCAATGGAAAGTTGGAAACTGTCACAATCGACACAGCAATTAGGTTGCAAGGGATAGATGTGGATGTGCTGGGCTGGAACATTTATGTATGCAACCATACCTAAAGCTTAGTGTGGATCCAAAAAGAATATAAATTTAAAAATATATAAAAAACACTAAAGTTTGGTTGATCCTTCCGTCCCAAAATCTTTTTTTATAACTCAGGTGTCCGGGCCAACTTACGCGCACCTGACTTAACCTGGGGGACCAATCACACTTCCCACTTGCGGGAACTCTGTATGGACTAACCCTAAAGGAATTGATAGCAATCGGGAACATCATGTAAGTTTGGGATTAAAACTATTTTTTTGCTGTATCAAGTTAAAGATCTCAATCAGATTTTCAAAGTGTTGGAAAAAATACAAAAAATTATGCATAAAAGTACTTTATCTTCTAATCCGAAAATTGCACTTCTTCTCGTGGTGGACTAAATTTTCGGTACGGACGGAGTGTTTTTGTTTTGTTTTGTTTTTAGCTCTTCTGTTGATTTTTTTTTTCCTTTGGTTTTTTTTCTTGGTTGGTTTTTTTTTTTCCCCTGTGGACAGTCCATGTGTGTATTATTGAAGATGTCCAAGAGAGACATATCCCATGTGTGTTTTTTTTCCACCATGTTTTATTTCTGTCCCCAAATGACACTGAATACATATTTTATGAGTACTCAGCTACATCTTGTCATGAAACAAAATCATTGGATGAAAGATGGGCTCATTTCTTGTTGTTTGGAAGTTGGAACTGACTTGACAGCAAAAAGGGATATAGGGCAATTGGTATTCTGTATTCTGAGCCCAAAGGGATGGGGGGTACAGTTTTGCAGCCTACAAATCAATCTGCTAATTATACAAATATAATATATAGTATGTACTTTAGTACTGCAACGAAAAACCTAGTATTTTAAAGGAATAGAATACTCCTCGGTCCTTAAATTGGGTTCGGATTCTTTATAGTCTTTTTCTGTAAGAGTTTCTGAACAAATTTGAATCGTTGATTTATACCAATGTATGTTTCAGATTTGGACTGTTCCATCCCGTCTGAAATTTGGACCGGATAGAATCCGAACGCTATTTTAAACATGTGAAGTCTTGAGCTTTTCAGCTAAAGAACTTTTGGTAGTAAGTGCACCTACGAAGGAAAAGAATGAAAGATTCTCACACTTTCCCTCAGATAGCTATTGGCTTTAAACTGCAACTTCTTGATTGATGGATTAAGAAGTTTATTGTGGAAGAGAATTGCACAAAGTGGCATTAGAGGAGCCGCAATGCCGCATAGCCCCTGCCACCGATTTTTCTTTTTGACTCATGGTGGCTCACAAATTAGGATTCGGTGATGCTGTCATGCAGTCCCACACCACAACGCTATTGGGTGGCCAAAACTACATCGTGGCCTCTCTCCTTCAAACCTCGACACTACTCTATTTTTTGAGTTGGGTTCTTTTGTGTTTGTCAATTACGGTTAGTAACTTTATCTTGGGTAAAAGTTAAAGCACTCTCCTCTATCTCTATCTCCTCTCACTCGTACCCTCTATAATTGCTTGAAATTATGGTATACATGAATCTTTCATAGATGATCTTGAAATTTGAAAGAACGCTTATTTCAGTTTGATGGATCGTTAAACTACATTCATTATATTCTAAAGTGTGATCAATTCTAGTTTCTATGTGGATGGTCGCAGACGCCTTTGACCAAACCGGGAAAGCAATTACTCAAGTACGTGTAAAATAGCCCAAACACTCCTTACCACCAATAAGTGAAGATAGATAATGGTTCACGTTTGTGAACACATTGGTTGGATAGATATGTATCAATGATGCTGCAATATGTACCTTTGGAACAGCTGGTTTGTCGTGCGGACTTAACACACTTCTTTTTTTTCATTGAATGGAAAATGGACATTTCACAATTCACAATTATGGAGTTGGGGTCTTGTTTGCTTTGCCATGAAAGGGAGGAATCTATCTCTCATCCCTTTTCTGAGTATGATTTCTTTCCAAGATCAGTCAAGGCTAAAAAAGTTGTTTGCATCCTTGTCTTTTGTAATCTCCTTTTTCCTTCATTTATATTCTCTGTGGAAAAAAAATTCATTCATTCAGTCATGTTTTTCGTTCTTTCTTTTTTTTTTTGGGTTCACAGTGAAATTACTATAGTGGATGTTGATGCTGCCGTATCAATTCGAACCCAAAACCTCCCCCGAGCACTTAACTACTGGTGTATGAACACTAGGCTTGTAACACGAGTCAGAATGCAGAGAATCCACTAAACAATCTAAAGTATATTCCCTCCAAAATTCCTCGTATGTAATAGGATTTTTTCGTGACATTCACGAAGGATCGCTCTTCCCTTGAATGGAATAAGCTTCTCTCCAATTCGCTATGTGAATCGATGGATGGAGTTCTTGAGGTGTTGAGTCTCTCACCACGAGTGCCTATAATCTAATATGAAGTAAACTGCAACTTCTTGATTTATGGATTAAGAAGATTATTGTGGAAGAGAATTGCACAAAGTGGCATTAGAGGAGCCGCATAGGCCCCTGCCACCGATTTTTCTTTCTCACAAGTAGTTTGACTCATGGTGGCTCACAAATTAGGATTCGGTGTTGCTGTCATGAAGTCCCACACCACAACGCTATTGGGTGGCCAAAACTACATCGTGGCCTCTCTTCTTCAAACCTCGACACTTCTCTATTTTTTGAGTTGGGGTTCTTGTAGCAGGCCGAGTTAAGTGTCTCGGGCTGCACCGAGCGTAATACCGAGCCGAAGGACCGACTGTCCATGTTCACCCCTGAAGCAAGTCTGATGTAGCCTCGGCAGAACGACGGTCCTAAACCCTCCTTGGAGACCCCGACGAAGCCTCGGCTACCGACGGTCCAATTCGATCCAGGGATATACCTCACCGCCTCGGTTTCCCCAGGGATGAACGTTTTCCTCTTGATACCTTCTTCGGCCAACAGCTTCTCGGCTAGCCGACTCCTTGACTGTCGGCTCACATTCGGTTTTGAACGGGGTGGGGGCCATGCTCCATCCCCCTTCACGTGGGAATGCCACTCTGGCTATGATGACGATGGTGACGTCAGCCGAGCGGTTACCAGGTTGATGGTACCACGTGAAAGGGGGCCCGCTCACTCGCCAATCGGTTACGAAACCCTAAAGGGTGACGTAGAGGATGCGTCAGCCGACACGTGGCGGGCATGCGTATGATCTTGGATCGGGCTGAACGATCCCTATAAATACACAGTGATGCCTCCTGAAAGAGGTACGTTCTAAACACAGCTCAAAACCCTAAACACTTGGTCTTTTCCTCCCAGCAAGAGAACTGATTCTTGCACCGGAGGACCATCCCGAAGAACCTCCGGCGTGTTCTTTAGTCGTGCTCTGTTTTGCAGGACTAAAGAAGATAGAGGACAAGATCCAGACCCCAGAGCAAAGGCGATCGAGCAATCCCAAAAGGAGCCCCACAGTTCTTTTGTGTTTGTCAATTACGGTTAGTAATTTTATCTTTGGTAAAAGTTAAGCATTCTCCTCTATCTCTATCTCTATCTCCTCTCACTCGTACCCTCTATAATTGCTTGAAATTATGGTATACATGAATCTTTCATAGATGATCTTGAAATTTGAAAGAACGCTGATTTTAGTTTGATGGATCGTTAAACTATATTCATTATATTTTGAAGTGTGATTAGTTCTAGTTTTTACGTGGATGGTCGCAGACGCCTTTGACCAAACCAGGAAGGCAACTACTTAAGGTACGTGTAAAATAGCTCGAACACTCCTTACCGCCAATAAGTGAAGATAGATAATGGTTCACGTATGTGAACACATTGGTTGGATAGATATGTATCAATGATGCTGCAATATGTACCTTCGGAACAGCTGGTTTGTTTGCGGACTTAACACACTTCTTTTTTTTCATTGAATGGAAAATGGACATTTCACAATTCACAATTATGGAGTTGGGGTCTTGTTTGCTTTGGCTTAAAGGGAGGAATCTATCTCTCATCCCTTTTCTGAGTATGATTTCTTTCCAAGATCAGTCAAGGCTAAAAAAGTCGTTTGAATCCTTGTCTTTTGTAATCTCCTTCTTCCTTCATTTATATTCTCTGTGAAAAAAAAAAATCATTTAGTCATGTTTTTCGTTCTTCTTTCTTTTTTTGGGTTCACAGTGAAATTACTACAGTGGATGTTGTCATGTTGATGCCGTCGTATCGATTCGAACCCAAAACCTCCCCCGAGCACTTAACTGCTGATGTATGAACACTAGGCTTCTAACCCGAGTCAGAATGCAGAGAATCCACTAAACAATCTAAAGTATTCCTTCTGAAAGTCCTCGTATGTAATGGGATTTTTTTGTAACATCATTTTGCTAGACATTCACAAGGATCAGTACCCTTCCCTTGAATTGAATAAGCTTCTCTCCAATTCGCTGTGTGAATCGAAGGATGGAGTTCTTGATGTGTTGAGTCTCACCACGAGTGACTATAATCTAATATGATCCGTTTATTTTATAGTACAGGAGGTGCACTACAGCACTCGGGTCCCTCTTTTTCCTCTCTGTTTATTTCTGTCCCTAAAAGGCATTGAATACACATATCATGAGTACTCAGCTACATCTTGTCATGAAACAAAATCATTGGATGAAAGATGGGCTCATTTCTTCTTGTTTGGAACTGACTTGACAGCAAAAAGGGAAGTAGGGCAATTGGTATTCTGTATTCTGAGCCCAAGGGATGGGGGTACAGTTTTGCGGCCTACAAATCAATCTGCTTATTATACAAATATATAGTATGTACTTTAGTAGTGCAACAAAAAACCTAGTAGTATTTTAAAGGAATAGAATTCTCCTCCATCCTTAAATTGGGTTCGGATTCTCTATAGTCCTTACCGATAAGAGTCTTTGAGCAAATCCGAAATCGGATCATTAATTTATACCAATGTATGATTCAGGTTTGGACTATCCCGTCCGGTCCGAAACTTGGACTTGGTAGTATCCGAACTCTATTTTAAACATGTGAAATCTTGAGCTTTTCAGCTAAAGAACTTTTGGTAGTAAATGTGTGTGTTTGTTGTGCACCTACGAAGGAAAAGAATGAAAGATTCGCACCACAACGCTATAGGGCGGCCAAAGCTACATCGTTTTGGCCTTCCTCCTTCAAACCTCAACACTTCTCTATTTTTATAGTTGGATTCTTTTGTATTTGCCAAATACGGTCAGTAACTTTAAGTCTTCGGTAGCCCAAACAAAACAAAAAGTTGAAATTATGGCATACATGAATCTTTCATAGATGATCTTGAAATTTGAAAGAACGCTGATTTCAGTTTGATGGTTCGTTAAACTACATTCATTATATTCTGAAGTGTAATCAGTTCTAGTTTTCTACATGGATGGTCACAGATGCCTTTGACCAAACCGGGAAGACAATTACTCAAGGTACGTATAAAGTAGCTCAAACAGTCCATACCGCTAATAAGTGAAAATAGATTATTTTTCACGTATGTGAACACATTGGTTGGATAGATATGTATGAGAAATTTTTCAGTGCCAGGTGGGCATGGCCACGTGGTGCCGTGCACCATCTCGGCCGTCCAATGAAGTTTTGGACGGTCCAGATCTGTTTGGTAATTTTAAAGTGTGAAATAACTAAAATACCCCTCGACAGCCGAACAGATCTCAGCCGTCCAAAACTTCATTGGACGGCTGAAATTGGTGCAGGGCACCACGTGGCCCCGTGCCCACCCGGCACTGAAAAATTTCTCGATATGTATCAATGATGCTGCAATATGTACCTGTGGAACAGCTGGTTTGTTTGCTGACTTAACACATTTTTTTCATTGAATGGAAAATGGACATTTCACAATTATGGAGTTGGGGTCTTGTTTGCTTTGCCTTAGAAGGGATGACAGATCAGCAAAAAGGTTGCACGATGATAAGACCCAAAAGTGGCCACACGTGACAGACCTCAAACGCGCAGAGCCGGCTTTGGACATACGCCAGTGATGCGGCCGCATCTGGCCCCCAAATTTTCACGAATTTTGTGGGCCCCTATATATTTTGTACCCTTAGGTATAGGTATACATCTATAATATTCATTAAACTTGAGGGCCTAATTTTTATGGACCACAAAAATAAATGGGAATTGAGCCTATGTTTGAGGAAAAGAGAATTGTTTGTAGAAAGAGACAGTTTGATGAGAATGATGTTGAAGAGGTGAGACAATCAGCTGAAGAATCGTTTAGAGTAAATTACTTTCTTTTTATCATAGATCAAACTCTTTCTTCACTTAACGACAGGTTTGAACAATTTCAAGAATATGAGAAGGTTTTTGGGTTTTTGTTTAATTTAGAGAAATTGAAGTCTACGAATGACAATTGCTTGATGACCTACTGTGCCAACCTTGAAACATGTTTGAGACATGGTGAGCATTCTGATATTGATGGGAGAAATTTGTTTTCAGAATTGAAAGTCATTGGGGTGGCAGGCTTTCTACGGTTGGACCTTTGTGGCTTGAATGGTTGAGGCTTGGACGAAGATGGGTTAGCCCTGCACCCGAAGCAACCGCGTTAGTGCCCAAACCCGGAGCGTGGTGGTCCGGGGCAGGCACTCCGACGCTCTAGTTAGTAAACAGGAGAGGAGATATCGAAGTATAGTTTAGGGTTTTGAGAAAGTGTTACCTTCTTCTCGAGGGGGAATACCTCCTTTTATAGCCAAATGGAATGCAGAGTCCAACTCCCATAAGACTACCACACGTTGTATGACGAGCCCGCCTACCTCGGACCCAGATAGACATCCCAATCCTGAACTTATCCAATCCCCTATATTCCGCTCCTAAATATAAGGGATGGGATAAGACGCGAGGTTGCCTCTTCCTGCCCACCTCTTCCTAACTTCCTCTTCAAGTTAGGGGACAGGAGGCTCGGCGAGCACAGGTTCTGCCGGACTGCCGGTGCGGCACTGTTTGCTTCAACAGGGGTAACCTCCAATCCGTTCGGCGGGGGACCGCCAAACTGAATCATACTGATTAACACGTACGCCGAACCAAACCGTTCCCTCCCATGGATCAACACCACGTTTAACCAGGCCTGGCTGGACTCGGATCGGCTACCGACCCAGCCCGCCGACCCATGGGTAGTAGATTCACTGGTCCGGCTAATTGGTGCAACGTGGCCACTGCCTTGGTCCCTCCCCCGGACCACGCCCTCCATAGTCATGAAGGATGTTTTTTCCAAAGAAACGAGAAAACCAATGGAAGTGCTTAATTATTTGAAGTTAATGGGTGATTGTTTTCCCAATGCGTGGACTGCTTATAGAATATTGTTGACTATACCAGTCACGGTTGCCTCCGGAGAAAGAAGCATTTCGAAGTTAAAGTTGATCAAATCTTACCTTCGGTCAACTATGTCGCAAGAAAGGTTAAATGGATTAGCTATGTTATCCATTGAAAAAGATATGGTGTCGAAACTTGATTATAATAGCTTAATTACTACTTTTGCTGCAAAAAATGCGAGAAGGGTGATGTTTAAGTAATATATTTTGGATTAAAGTATATAATGATTATTGAATTTTGTGTTATCATTGTTTTTAATTCTTCTAGTCTTTTTTTTTTGTGTATTATATAATGGGCCTCAAATATAAAGTTCGCATCCGGCCCCAAAAAACTCAGAGCCGGCACTGCAAACGCGGCTGCACGTGAAAGGGGATGTTAAGTAAATAGAGTCCCACATTGATTGGGAGTGGAATGGATGATCACTTAATAACATTTGGGACCTCTCCACTCATTGCCAATTGATTTTGAGATGGACATAAAGTTTCTACACTCTCATCCCTTTTCTGAGTATGATTTCTTTCCAAGATCAGTCAAGGCTAAAAAAGTCGTTTGAATCCTTGTCTTTTGTAATCTCCTTCTTCCTTCATTTATATTCTCTGTGAAAAAAAAAAATCATTTAGTCATGTTTTTCGTTCTTCTTTCTTTTTTTGGGTTCACAGTGAAATTACTACAGTGGATGTTGTCATGTTGATGCCGTCGTATCGATTCGAACCCAAAACCTCCCCCGAGCACTTAACTGCTGATGTATGAACACTAGGCTTCCAACCCGAGTCAGAATGCAGAGAATCCACTAAACAATCTAAAGTATTCCCTCCGAAAGTCCTCGTATAGTCGTATGTAATGGGATTTTTTTGTAACATCATTTTGCTAGACATTCACGAAGGATTAGCACCCTTCCCTTGAATTGAATAAGCTTCTCTCCAATTCGCTATGTGAATCGAAGGATGGAAGTTCTTGAGGTGTTGAGTCTCTCACCACAAGTGCCTATAATCTAATATGATCCGTTTATTTTATAACCATCAATTAAACCAGCGATGAAACCCGCAATCCCTACCAACACTGTCCAAAAATGCGATAAGTATTTTCTCTGACAGAGTGATACGAAAAATCAAAACATGAAGCGCAAAAACGAAAATTCAAAGTTATGGTTGTCTTATTTTGCCTTTCATGCAGCTGTCCGAGTAAGAATTTTCATTTGAAGTACAGTAATTAATGGACGAACTTAAATCTAAACGTTTGTTCGGTAAAACCTTGTATTGTTATCCATTTGAGATCCATGAGAAAACAATCTTGTAAATTTGAGTCGATCGGGAAGTAAAATGACTTAACTTTTTATTCGAGTGAAAACACAAGGATTCATGAGCCCAACGGTAAGGTACTGATATATCGTCTTCGTCTTCAATCCAAGGTAGGATAGTCCAGACAAGAAAACACTCTCCATAGTCTCAGGTGGAAGTTCTTACGTACCTATTGTTGTGCCGAACACGAAATTGAGAATATAACAAATCAACAAGCGATAAACAAGAACACAAGGATATACGTGGTTCCGCTCAAGCACAAAGCAAGCACACCTGCTTGACCTTGTAAACGCGACTTAGGACACCCAGCCGCACATGCCTCCAAATTGAGCCTCTATCTTCCAACGGGCACCTCCCACCCAACGCATCCCTCTCGGATACACATGAAGATCTGCTCAAACTCCCCACGGAGTTAATTACCGACTCCACCACGGAGTTAAAAACCCAAACCTGAGTCAACCTCGAGCACCCATAATCGTACTACCATCAAGCACATAGAGTTATTCGATTTCCGGAGCAAAACCCTCAAGACTCACCTTGTATGCTTTCAAGAGTACCCAAAGAGATGATCGGTATATGTCCAAGTTAACAAACCCCTATGACTTTAAGCATCATATTATTACCCAGTGACCGCATAAGTATCGAACCAATTCTTATTCGGACACATGTGGTAAGAACATTCCATTCGGTATTCGAACAGATATCACCGACACTCACAGAAAGAACTATCATCAATACTAGCAACAACCTTCTCTTCAAAAGTCCTTATTTTTCAAAGAAGTTTTCACCATTGCCCATTCCTACGGTAAAAACACTTTACTTCCCGATTTGTGGAACAGTACCATTATCTAATGCGATCGCATAAAACTTAAATTCTAAACTAGTTTCGTTCGTAAAGTAGGGTAGTAACAAAATGCTCATAAGACGCAGGCAAAGAACATAATAATTCGATTTAACTCATCTAGATGGTCTTTTACGGGCGTACCTTCCCTCATACGAAACGTATAAAGGCGCTACTTCAAATACAACCGGTTGGTAAGAGACTTCGTCATATAGATACTTTCCAACTTCAACCAAATACCGGCAGTAGTATCCTCCTCCCCGACCTCGCGAAGAACACACTATCCTGCATATCAGCAGGTTTATTCGATTTCCCCAACAAAGTCTTGTGTAATCCTTGTTGAACAAGCAAAGCCTTCATCTTAATGATCCATGAGAAAACAATCTTGTAAATTTGAGTCGATCGGGAAGTAAAATGACTTAACTTTTTATTCGAGTGAAAACACAAGGATTCATGAGCCCAACGGTAAGGTACTGATATATCGTCTTCGTCTTCAATCCAAGGTAGGATAGTCCAGACAAGAAAACACTCTCCATAGTCTCAGGTGGAAGTTCTTACGTACCTATGAAGGTTAGAAGATTTAGAGTGACCGCTAGCCTATTGGCAGAAGGAAGTCCCCATCTCACTTGTCACAGCAGTTGACTGATTGATTCGCTCATCAGTACTAAGTGAATCGAACGAATTTTGAATCAAAGCTTTGGAATTTTTTGCCGGGCCGGCCAGGAATTCAGGTAGCTTCTTTGCTTCTAATTCGATAATCGGTCAACTATTACCTATTTAGAGAAACTTTTACGTATGGAGCCGATCATCCAAATATAATTGGAAAATGGTTGAAAAATGTGAAATGGACCGGAAGGGATATCAAGAGGGTTGGTATCTCTGGTATACATAAAAGTTTCTCTACAAGTAGCAAAGTACACTTTTGAAGAAAAAGTTTGAAGTATATCTGGAGATGTGCTTACGAATTGGATTCTGACACTCGACGTACGTCTTTTCCCCAGTTTTGCCCAGAAGAAGAGCATAATTCGAGTTGTATGTTGTTAACTACTAGTGCAATTAACACTGAGCAAAGGGTACATACGGATTGACCCCACAAGAGTTGATAGCGCAGGCTTCAAACTTAATACCTAAGAGCGATCAAACCTCTAAGGTGTATGTCTTAACCGTCAGGCCAACCATTAGGATTAGTTAGCAGTGAAACATTCGGCTACGTTGTTAGGCAAATGTGAGAGATAGAAGGAAAATGAAGCTCACAACCTCCCCAATTTTGCCGTTGGAAAACTAGGTTTTCGTTCTGGACTACTGGTTATACAGGAATCCCTTTCTACATCATTCATATGGTAAGAGGATTGTGGAAGAAGTGAAAGAGTAGAACTCTTTAATTTCTTTAGCAAGCAAGTAGGACTTGGTTAACTATTGGTAGGAAAATGCTTCCTTAATTACTGCGTTAATTATCTCATCACATTATCTTATCTCTAGACAAAAAACGAGCCGAACATGTTAGGCCTATTTTGGCCTAATAAGCAAAATGGTTTATTTTTTTGTCCTTATTCAATTTTTTTTTTTCGCATTTGTTAGTTTTTCATCGATTTTTTTTTTATAGATTATTGTTTCGTCATGACGAGAGGAATCGAAACCCATTTTTTTAATAAATACGAAAAAAAATGGATATATAGTTTATCCTTGTGATTATAAGTAAAAGAAATGTGGTCAGTTTATCTTGGGGCTCGTTTGTTTGACAACATTGTTAGTGAAGGACGACCTAACGATGGATATGTAGTTCCATGGACAAATTTTTCAGTGCCGGGTGGGTACCACGTCACCCAGCTGACGTGGTGCCCGAGCGGGTATATTCGAGCCATCCAAAAGCACCGAGGATCCCCTGTTCGAGCCCAATCCGGACAGGGGCCTGTCCCACCCCTTGAAGCCGTTGATCTCGCAAATCAACTGCTGAGATGTGCCGAGCCAAAACGACGTTGTTTTGGAGCAAAAAATGTTCGGCGCATCTCAGCCGTTGATTTGCGAGATCAATGGCTCCAAAGGGTGAAATAGGCCCCTGTCCGACCCAGTCGGACAGGGGATCTGGACTCATCCAAAAGTGTATTGGACGGCTCAAAGTGAAACACTCTCTCTCTCTCTCTTCTCACCCCACACTCTCTCTCCTCTTTCTCTCTTCTTTTTCTCTCTCCAAATCCGAGCCGTCCAAAATCGAAATAGACGGCCCGGACGCACCGAGCGGACACCACGTGGTCCCCGCTCGGCACTGGAAAATTTCTCAGTTCCATGAGACTAAATAGTGACAGAATTAATTAGTACTGTCACACCACCATGGTACCACATGGAGTATATATCTGCACTTTGCGGGATTCTATATCACATGGGCATTCAATCCCGTCCGTAGAAATTTTATCCAAACACCAGGTACCTTGGATATATAATCTAATCCGATACTCATATCCTGTCAAACAAACGGAAGAATCTCATACTAACGTTATTTCTCTCCTTTATGCAAATACAGAGTGGAGTATTTCTTGCACGAGGAATATTGTGGATACTATGATATGTTACGTGGAGAACTGGAAATTTTATCTATCCACGCGCGTTATCCCTTCCCTTCCTTGAGAAACTTTTAGGTATCCCGGGGATACCAAGCCCCATGGTATCCTCTCCAGTCCGTTTCTCATTTTTCGGCCATTTTTCGATCACATTTGGATGATTGATTTCGTTCATTTTGTAGAGTTCGGCGAGAACCTTAAGCATGCCAAAAATTGTGTTTATCGGACTTTATTTGATACATGATCGGTACACGTAAAAATTGAAAAAAATCAAAACTAAGTCCAAAAGCACACTGAATCAAAACCCAATTTTGATTTTTTTGCTATTTTCACGTGTGCCGATCATGTATCAAATAAAGTCTAATGAACACAATTTTTGGCTGATCAAAATAAAATAAAATTTTGGCATGATTATGGTTCTCTCCGAACTCTACAAAATGAACGAAATAGATCATTCAAATGTGATCGAAAAATGAGAAACAAACACTGAAGGAAATACCATGGAGCTTGATATCCCCGGTATATCTAAAAGTTCTTCCATTTACCGAGTTTAGTTAGCGTTTCAGTGTTAACATACTACACGGTGCATTAGAGCATTGCCAATGGTTCATGTCATTTTTGTGGGTGCCACCGTCAAATTTAGCATGCTACAGTGTATTTGGCACCTTAATTTGGCCAAACTGCTCAAGTGGTGGAGGAGCAAAAAAAATACAGTAAAAAATTTGATAGGCAGTAAAAGTTTTATTAAGACTGAGTTCTTCTAAACTCAACTTATTTCTTCATTTTGTGTGTTTTGTTCGTCTTTTTTGAATTTATGTTAGATTCACATGATTTTTTTTGAATTAATCATCCGCCTCCGTGAGAGGAGTCTAAAAAGTACAAAATTATGACCAAAAGCAAAAAAAAGTTCACTAATGATGAAAAAATATCCAGTTCAAAAAAAATGATGAAAAAATATCAAACTGTCTTTTGGAGCTTAAGTGCCGTCTTATTTGAATTTTTTCAATATCGGTCCATATTTTTATACTATACTTTTCCAATTCGTCTCGTCAAGACGAACGATTAACCCCTAAAATTACGTCGAAAAGCTAAATAAAAAGTTACGAAAAATTAAAAAAATACCGAAATAAGTTCTGAACTTATAAGTTTAAAAGAACGCAATCTAAGAAAACTTGACATAAGGTACATCAAGTTGAGGGGGGAGGAGAATCCAACCAATGGTTGGATGAAAAAAAAAGTGAACCAAAGTCCAAACACCTTAAGGGCAAAGCCCAAACTCTTAAAGGCCTCAAAATACCCAGATAAGAAAATAAAGCCCGAAATAGCCAGCCAAGGGCCAAGCCCAACACCTAAATAGTACATCAAATGGGTCAAGTCCAACCCCAAGAAGCCCCAAAACCTAACCCTAAATCCAAAACAGCTTGACACCCAACCACCGGCCACCAGCACCCAACTAGCATCCACTGCAACCAAAGAGGACAAATCAATGGCCCGTGTCGCCACCAGCCAAAATTTGGCACCCTTCTTCAACTATCTACCAACAAACTTTTTTTTTTAACTAACTTTTTAAATATCAATTAATTTTTATATACTTTAAATATTATTTAACCACCTTCTAACCACGATCTTAGGGTTCTACCCAACTTTTGGTCCAACGGCTCTAATTTGGACCGTTACTTTCATTGCTAGTGGAAACTACACTATATAAAATTAAAAATATATATATATATATTTGTCCTTGGTAGTAATATCGATCGACATCCCCAATCTCTCACCTCACAGTCCTATGTTATCACCCCTACTGCATAATCACTGATGGGTATGAGCTGATCACAGACCATTCCAGCCCGGCTCGGCATATTCCCGCTCGGATTTCTACGAGAAGATATACTTATTCACGGAACCCTGTGTAAATAAGTTTTTCTCTTCTACGAGACCACCGAGCAGAAGAACTTATCTCAGTTTCCAACAGTCCATGACCCATGGGTATGTATAATGTATTCTCAATCCTAAAGGGGTCGGGAAAGCAAAGGCTATTGGACCCGGCCTTATTAAGGATCCATTCGATCTCCGAAACGTCCATAAAATGATATCCCCTTGGCGCAAGGCGAAGGTACATTCTCCTTCACAGACCTTCCTCTGCTGCAAAGCTGTTTCATCGGTTTCTTCAACTCCATATTATGCGATTTTGCTGGTGGATGGAGGATACAATCATTACCAGTGCCGGCCCCGACATATGGGTTGCCCAAGCCCGACCTTCCACTTGGTTGCCCACTAGTGTTAAGTATTAAAAAAAAAAGAGACATACAAAAAAACAAGATTATATTGTCCATTTAACTTGAATTACATCACTCAGGTACAGTGTTTTATGATTAACACGATCATATTCACAGAAAATAACTTCTTGCAATTTTTGAAGCAAATTCTTCAATTATCAGATCATCATACTTTAACTTATCCAAGTACTTATTTTCAATTGATATCATAGCCAATCCACTTAATCTTTCATGTGACATGATAGTCTGAAGATAAGTTTTTATCAACTTTAACTTCGAAAAACTCCTCTCAGCCGAAGCAACTATGATTGGAATAGTCAACAAAATTCGATAAGCAACCCAAATCATTTGGAAACCGCCATCTTTCCAATAAGACATTATAAAATCAAGGATGTCGATTGATTTTGTTACTTCTCTCGGCAATATTGTTTTCAAATGTCTAAGTTCTTGGAATAACTCATTCTCGTGAATATCAACATGTTGATTGTATTCCAAGAAACTTTATAGTTTAGTGCAATGCTCCATCAATTGCTCTTCAGCAACACTCTTGAATTTCACGTTAAACAAAAATCCAACGATTGCTTCATAAAGTTCAAATTGCTCAAACCGGCCCCATCTTTCCGTGTTGGTTCCGTTTACCAATGTGTGCTTGCCTTGCCTCGTTCAAAAAGTCTTGTGATCACTCATGGCCGTATTCCCTGGACTCCATAAAGCAATTGATGAAGACTTGGAAAAGCCAATATAGATCATTGTCATTCTGGTCCCATCTTTCCGTGTTGGTTCCATTTACCAATGTGTGCTTGCCTTGCTTCGTTTAAAAAGTCTTGTGATCACTCATGGCTGTATTCCTTGGACTCCATAAAGCAATTGACGAAGACTTGGAAAAGCTAATATAGGTCATTATCAGAGAAGACAAGAATAGTCTCTATTTTGTTTTATATAATTAACAATGTGGGCCTGCCTAGCTCATTCAAAAAAATCTTGCAATTACTAGTGGCTATATATGTTCCTAAGACTACTCCATACAGCAAAGACTTTGACAAGTCAAGTATCATTATCAGATAATAGAACTCTCGATCTATAGAACGTTAGTTGGCTATATCTAATGGCTTCTTTCCCTTTCTTTTCGATCATTATCAATTAAACGTTAATGAACCGTTTTCCTCTCAATTTCTTCACTATTTTGCATTGACCGACCTTAGCTCTAGGTATCTAGGTATGGCAATTTTATCTGAAACCGACGAATAATCAATATGGGGCTAATATTTCTTAAATTTAAGTGATGCAAGAGCTTGACCTATGATGTGGAGGAAATAGAAAAATTTTAAACAATCTTCTGGTGATAGACTTTTATTGGCATCATCTCCCACATTCTCATCAAATTGCTTCTTTCTTTGAACAACTCTTTTTTTGCAAATATCGGTTTAGAACAAAGAAGTGTGCATGTATGAAATGAATCAGATTTCATACTTATTTTTTCTTATGAATTTATTATGCTCCACTTTAGTTCACTACCACCAACTATACTAATTTTTTATGCTCCACTACTACGACCAACTATACTAATTTATTATGCTCCACTAACCAAATAAAAAAAATAAGTTCACTTACCGAAAAAGAGAAACAAAAAGTCTGGTCTTAAAAGACTAGAGAGTAGAGAGAGAACCTTGGGCTTGAATCTACTCTTAAGTCTTGATCAAAACAAAGAAAACAGCTTCGCACAATCAAGCGTTGACGTTCGGTATTGTTCTTAACTTCTTCACAGAATCAGAGTAAGGATTTATACCAGGTAAATTTGGGGGCAAATCAGAGTAAGGGTTTCGCACAATTCCGTCCCTTCTCGTTTTGGCTATAGTGCCCCTTTTCTTTTTTTCTTCTTATCTGATAGCCCTCCTAATTTTCTCTTTTAATAATTTGCCCTCCTAATTTTTTTTATCTGTTATTTACCCCAGGTATAGAAAACCTCTCTTTGCCCTCCTAATTTTCTTAAGTATCATAATTTTTTCAAGTGGGTGGAAACCACACATATTTTATTTTTTTTAAAAAAATTTGTACTAAATTTTTTGGATGATGCCCCTAAATATATTTTATGCTGGATTCCTTCTTCTTTTTTTTTGTATACGTATATATAATTTTTTTTTGTTGCCCCTTGCCGGGGGTTGCCCGAGCTGGCCGGCTTGCGGGGCTTACCCCCTGGCCGGCCCTGATCATTACCAGTGAGGCCCCACCAAATTCGTCCCGATTGACTCCGTCGTCACCGCGTATAGTCTGCCGAGTATGCCAAAAGCAATTCTCGCAATACACTTGTCCTCGATGCAACACACGGTATTGCTTCCTTCAATGCTACAAATCCCATAGCCTACGCTGCACCGAATCGTTCATGAGAGAAAACGTGGTGGGAGAGCTGCAACAATTGCAAATGGATGATGAAGCTAAACGTAAAATGTTGGAGATACTCAAGCGGTTCCATTCGGAAGAAGAAGAGTTGGATAGCATGGATGAGGATGATTCGACCTTGTCGGAGGAGGCCATGGAAAAGATTCTGTCCGGAGACCAAGTACATTTCGATGATTTAACCGCGGAAGAAAAGAAACGTTTTCAAAGAGCCGTTGCTTCTGGAGAGCTGAGCAAGTTGATCGAGCCGTGGGAACCATGGTGGTTGAAGCCTTGTGCTAGAAAAATATCTCTGAGTCGAGAAGGGACGCAACTCGTCCAACCACTTCCCGACGAAGAAACAGTGACCTCTACACGACATGGTCCGGAAAGTGATCCAGCGCACGACATTCCACCCGGCCTTGAAACGCCATTACCGCCCATCAACAAGCTCACCTCAACCGAGCCATCTCCACTACTAGCTGTTCACCTGATAGACATCATATATATACCAACTGTTTCACTCTCAGACTCTACAACGGGGATTGGCAATCGGATCCCGTAGGAGCATCTATGCTTGTGCTAAGTGTATCCAGGGCCCGACCAGTAGGAGCGGTCGTCCCTGCAAGAAGAAAAAAAAACACTACTATTATATGTAAAAAAGAAAAAATCCTAAAAAAGTATATAGGCTCGCCCCGTGTAGATTTTTGAAAAAAAAAATATAATAGTAACATTTGAAATACAATGATACCAACATTAATTTCTAAAGGCTAAAATAAAACAAAAAAAAATAAAACTATAGGATTAATTGTGAATATTCAAGTAATAAACTTTCACCTTTCATTAGATGAGTTTAGTGTTTTACAGTTTTATTTTATTTTTTCCCCTAAAATCTTAATGGCACACCAAATCTCCCCCCCTCTCTCTCTTAGCACAAACATCCTCAATTGTTAAAATTTCAAAGGCAATTTCGAGAAAATTGCGACGGAGGAGAAAGAGATTTTGGAAACCCTAAGTAATTTGGTAAAATCTAAGTTGTACCTATGTCTTTTCTCAATTGTTGTTCTAGACTTATAGTACTAATTCTTTATTTTTTGACTAGTAAAATCAAGTAACATGACTTATCAAAAAAAAAAATCAAAGTTACATGAAAATCTATGTACCGAATTCGTCCAGTTGTGATGAATGAAAAAAAAGAAGATGAACAATGAAAAAAAACAAGACACATACATAAAGATCGTTCCCATTAGTTAAACCGATTTATATATTTACGATATTTTGAATTTTAATGTATTTACGTGATTATATATGTGTTCATATTTTCTTCTCGTATGCACGATCGCCTCTGCGTGGTGAAATTTCTGGTTCTGTCCGTCCCGGAGTGTATCTTCCGTTCTGCGTGAGGGGGGACAGCCGGAGTCCGTATCGGAAGCTCTCTCTCATTGCTTGGAACAAACTTGCTCCCCTGCTTTCAGACACATGGGTGGCTTGCGATTCGTATTGGGTCTTCTAGACGACGTAACAGCTCTAGTTTCTCTCGGGAGGGAGGGAGGGAAGTCAATGTGTCAGCCGAAAGTCAGGTGAGTTTGGTGAGAGAGGGAGGGAGGGAGGAGAGAGAAAGGGAGAGAGAGAGAGAGAGAGAGGGAGCCCACTGAATTGTTCATAGTGTCGTATCGCTATCAATCAACTTGAACAAATGTCCGTTTCCACACATTTTTACATATTTTATATCTTTTAATTTACACTATCACACATCTTATTAATTAGTACTGATATTACAAAACACATTTACTTTTTAAATTTATACACTCTTAATAAAGAAAAATAAGGACCCACTGATGCCTGAGTTCATAAATGAAAATAAAGTTCTTACCTTGGGTCCGTAAATGTGCACCATTATGCAATAACGACTTAAAAGCATTGACAAACAAAAAAAAGAAGAAGTGATTGATGAAGCGGTTTCTGGCGCACACAAGCAATAACCTACAAACAAGAAGTCAACAACTAAAGGACACCGGTGTGATGCCAGCCAACACCCTCTGATGCCTGAGCATCTTTAGTGGTGGTGTTATAAATTGTGTGTTATTTTCATTCAAGGAAGCCGATTTCTGTATATTACTTTTATTATCTTGATTCTTAAGTGTAGATGCAAAAGGAACCTCCTGCCCAAGATTTTGAGGTTTTTAACCTTTTGACATTAACCCAACTTTCTGGAATTTGATCTTGGTTTGATGAAGAATAGAGTTTCCATTACATTCAACATGCCCAAGATTTTTTCATTTGTAGTTTTGGCCACGCTCCGCAAAATTTCTTATTTTCTAAGTACTTATTTTTAGCTTTACGAGACAGATCATTCTCTTACAATATATCACCTTTAATTCAAAAAATAAGCGCTTATTTGAAAAATTAGTACTTATTCTCTGAGCGTGGCCGTTGTCTTTCTTTTTTTCTTACTATAAACAGAGTATATCAGATAGAATTAAGAACATTTTTTTTTACCTTTTCAAGATTCAGCAATGCAATGGCTCAGCACGTGAGGATAAGAAGTGAACCACCAAAAGAGGATATTGTACAATTTATTCAACTCAGGTAAACAAGAATTCAATTAGCTATCATTATGAAAGGATAAGAATCGAGCACTGATATTAGTCCAATTCGGCCGCCTTAAACTTAACCCTTTTTTTTTTTTAATTCTGAAATTTATTCCTCTTTCTCTGTTTTTCCTAAAGTTTATCCTTCCCGGTTTTGGGGAAAATATTCAGTGCCCGGCACGGCACGCGGTGCCCCACCTCCATGAAGTCTCAAGACAAGCGTGTATGTCTCACCTCAATGTGTGGTGGAAAATAGGTCTGGACATTACGTGATAGCTTAGGGCACGGAATAATCCTTTTTCGAGTTAAACAATACTACTTCTTTGGGAATATGATTTAGTATGTGAACGTGTGAAAACCCCCAAGCCCCCAAAGCTAAAAATTCTCCTAACAACTCCTTTGATTTCTGAGTAAGTGTGAGAAAAGGAAAGAAAGGAGTATATTGTGACTTATTTGAATAGCTAGCAAAGGTAAGAAATGAGGAAAATTGATGAGAATTATAGAAACAATATTTGTTTTTGTTTGTTCTCACAAAATCTCTTCAGTTGTGGTGAGATTGTCTCCCTCTTGCATAATCGAATGAGCCTCTGTCTTTTCTCTCGTGAGAATGTTGGTATAATGGTGCAATGCCTTTTGCAATGCCATTTTTTCAATAATTTCCTTTGTGTCCCATTTTCAACATGTACAAAAGGGAGGGAGGGATTTGGTGAAATGGGTGGAGAAATGAGTGAAGCCATTTATGACTGGAGAAGTGACTGGCCATGGTGGTAGGGTTTTTTCCGAATATGGTCATTTTTGGGGAATGGTTCAAAGCCATTTTACAATCCGCGATAAGACGTCCGTATCTATTTTAGATTTTTTTAAGAAACATATTTTAGAAACACTAACCTGATTGGACAATGGTAAAGACTTTGATCAAATTTATTTGAAGAGCAACAACCCGTCATACCATCACCGTTCATTGCTTTCAAAACAAACTTCATTTCATTCAGATAGATACTTATATTCGTTTAATTTAATTTTTTGCAGAAATTACATGCAAAGCAAGACTTACAAGACGAACGATGCAAATTGTCAAATGAAACCGTAATAAATCTCATTTTGCGCCGCATAACGGATCACATGAGAGGTTCTCGACTTCCTCTGAGGTCTAACGGTTTTCACAAATGCAAATCGTTGTGTTCGTAGCATGGCTCAACGCAAGTCGGGAATCGAAACCCAATGCCATTGTAGAATCCAAGTACCCCCAAACCCATAGAAATTCCACAATCCCCAGACGCGGAAAATCAAACTCAAAATTGATCACAAAAGCCCCCAAAAGTTCACCAAAACTATACTCCACTTTAATACATCTTCCTATAACAAGCAAATGTAAATGTACACTTTCATTAAAAAAAAACACAGATGTTAAGATTAATTAAACAATTGATTAATCACAAACATTTGAGTCTCTCCCCGCTTCTCGCCGGCACAGATTTACACCTTGTGAGTACCCAACCCCTACCAATCCCCCCTCCTCCTTCTTCCCCTGTTTTCATTTTCTTGATTCCACCATCAATCATCGACCCTTCGATTTCCCCTAACCCACCCAAATTCCCTTCAATTACTCGATCCATTCTCAAATCCAGAGATGAATCTCCGCAACTGGGTTCTCTCTCCAACGTGGGTCCCTCTCCTCCCCTGTTTTCCCCTGTTTCTTGCCCCCAAAATCTGCTCGCTAGCGATGAAGGCTTATACGGAGCAGACCTACATCTCGTCAACAACAGCGCGTTCCGCGGTGGAGAACAACAATCAAAGCCCTCAATTTGTAATCCCACTCTAAATTCATCTTCATCTTCTTCTTCCTCCTCCTCGTCTTCGTTTCCTTCGTACTCGTTGTTTCGATTCGATTCCATTTTCGGCGAACTGGCCTTACTCTTTCGCGAACTTCTGCAATATCCAAACGGGGAAAACCACTGGCATTTGCCCCAACTGGGTCGGAGTCCTTTCGCGAAACGGGTGCAAAACAGAGCATTTCTGTTTATCCATGGGCAAGAACAGGGGAAACAGGCAGGAGATTCAGTCCGGCGGCCGGAGTTGGAGCCGGAGTGGGGTTTGGATGATCGGACTTGGCCGATACAAGATACTTTCGGGGAAGAGGGTTCAGATTGGGTCTCGATTGATGATGAGTTCCTTTTGCGGATGAACATTGGGCTCGAACGGGACCTTCCTCTGCTTCTGGCCACGGTGTTGGTTCTTAGGAATTTGATCATTAGTTGGGGTGGAGGTTTCTCTGTCCTGCTTGGACTCGACGTGGGCTGCTTTGTTGTAATCTTCATCTCTCTCTCTCTCTCTGTGTAAGTGTGTGTTGGTTCTTCCTTGAGAAGATACAACTTCTCTCTACTCTGCCTGTATGTATGTGTTGTTCCTTTGGGCTGTCTTGCTCGTCTTTGCGGTGGGCTTGCGGTTCTGCGTGATTTGGAAGATATTGCACGAAAAATTATTCGGTAGTCTTGGAGCACCCAACACCCTTGTCTACCACACGATTCTCCGGCCCGCAGAAATGTGCGATAAATAAGGGTGTTAAGGTACCCACGTGACAGTGTCGCAAGACTGCTAAATAATTACACCATGTGTGATGGATAAGAGTGTTAAGGCACCGACGTGACAGTGCCACAAATCCACCAAATAATTACTCCGCATATTGCACATCCATGTACTTGCACACAATGTCCTCGTTACATTTACCAAGAAATGGAGTAATGAAAAACCAAATAAAAAATCCAGAAACTATGCTTTCATATCCTTTTCAAAGTTTTTTGTTGTTTTGCAGGTGATGTAAAAGTACGTTTTCTTCTCAAGATTTTCAGGATTTGGTTAATCTAAAAGTCTTGTGTTGGACTGCCGTTCTTGTGATCTTCACTGTCCACAAGTAATGATTCAGATTTTTTTAAAAAGACTCTTTCCGATGAGAGTATTTTAAAAAAGAAAAACTCTTCAAGAAAAGATATTTTTTAAGCACAATGACAATGGTTCAAGGTTTATGGGGTGTGCTGTAGTGTGCCCCGTTGATCCGGTAGTTGAGGTGTGGAGTTGATTGGATTGGACAGCCACAAGAACTAGATGTGGGGCACTCAAACAAGGACAATGATACACCCACCGCGGCTCCTCCACCGCACCGCCCACCGCACCCATGCCGGGCCCACTCCGGCCACCGGACGGCCGATCCGAGCCGTCCAAAAATTCTAAAAAAAAACCGAGTGGGCCTAAGCGGGAATCAACGGCATCCGACGTGTGTAGGTGCTCGAACCAATCTTCTATTTTTTAACGGCTCGGATCATCTAATTTTTGGAAGTTCGGATCGAGCACCTACACACGTCGGATGCTGTTGATTCCCGCTCAGACCCACTCGGTTTTTTTTTATAGAATTTTTGGACGGCTCGGATTGGCCGTCCGGTGGCCGAAGTGGGCCCGGCACGGGTGCGGTGGGTGTATCATTTTCGCTCAAAGCCTCAAACAAACCATGATTGGATGGATGGTTGTGATTGATTTATTTCTCTCCCCTCTTTAAAGTGAGATATCGAAACTTGACCAACTTTCTTTCCCATTCTGGAGGAGTATTTACCATGGAGGGGGACCAGTTTCGCCACCATTACAAGCATGAAAAACCTCTGGGTTCAAAAAAGCTATGGTCTGTATCTTACCAATGTAAGACTATGGTTGTTGTACCTAACCAACTAGACAGGGAGTCAATTGTTTGGTTTTTTTCTAATAATAATTGTGTATAGGCCGAGCTAAAAAGCAAATTGTCTAAGGGTGCGTTTACACTGTATTATTAGAATTCTAGTTAATGGCAATAATCAAGTTGTTGACGGTTACGTGAGTAAATCATTTGTTGTTAACAAGATTGCTATAAAGTCACCATCACATTTGGACCGAAGGGAGTACTTTAAGACGCTCCTCTTCCAAACATAGCCTAAACCAAAATTATTACCACTCCACATGCCTATAGCAGTAGTGTACTCATAAATCGGCTTTTAAATTTTGTATGAGTTTTTTAATCTCTCTTTTGTTAAACATAAGCCAAGCCTAAAAGCTATCCCAAACAAGTCATGAGCAAATTGTGTACCTACCAAATTGTACAGATTTGGTGTGTTAAACTCTTCAATAGCAATCATCAATTGCGATTGCTTTTTTCTTACATTTTCTGTGGATGCAAGCACGATTTCCTTTTCCTATTGAATAGAAATCATCTACTGCAATTGGAATCTTTTTTGGAAACTGGTCCTCGACAATGGACCCGAGAGTGCTGTAGTGCACCCCCAGCACTACACGGGGCTCGTTTGGATGCCACACTATGAAGGGGTATTGTCCAATCCCCCCTTCTAATCCGTGGGGCCGGCTCTATGGCGTGGTTTGGAAAGACAAAAACCGGGAGATTTGATAATACCCCCTCCTCCATAACCCCCCCTAATATCCCCTGAGGGGGGCTTACATATGACTAGGGTTTGAGCCGGCATTGTGGAATCCCCCCTCCTAATATCCCATCTCTCTTTCATTTCAACTACAAAACAACTTTATCTCCCAATTTTATCCCTCATCCAAACCAAGTATTATTTAATCCTCCATCAATGTGGGTCCACCCTTCTTACATAATACCCCCTATTATCCAATCTCCCCTTCTTACATAATACCTCCAAATCTAATCCCGCATCCAATCGAGCCCGTAGTGCGGCCAATCCAACCGTTCATCTCGGCAATAGACGGCTCGGATTTTCATCCAAACAATGGACGGCTCGGACTTGTAGGAGTTCGGATTAAATCCAAGCCGTCCATGCCGAGATGAACAATTGGATTGGCCACACTACATGGCGGGTGCACTACAACCCCTTCCATTCCCCTGAGAATCTTCAATAAATGTGTTATGAGATTATACGAAGATATTTTATCAACGTGATTTTTGGCCAAATTGATTTTCTTGATGAGCTCCAAAAAATAAACCGTTTTGGTTAATGAAGTGAGTGTCCCCACCGAGCCTAATATTCTGTTATATATAAGACTCGGACCAGACCAAACCGTTTTTCTCTAGAAACCAAAACCAAATCACCGTTTGGTCCAATTTTGCTTTTATTTTCGGTTTCCCGGTTTTTTCTTTCACCCCAAATATAACGACATAAAGATTGAAATAAAAAAGGAACCACCTTGCATGTGTTTTATTCAAATTCATCTTATGGGGCCTTCCATATCTTTATAGGACCAAAAATGCATAACTTCCAACCACCCACCATGGACCTTTTTTCCCCTCTCTGTGCAATTGTAACCACTATCACTCCACCGACCTTACACATTACATTTTTTTTCCAGAATTACCCCTAGTGCTTTCAAACCAACTTCAATCAATTTAGTAATTCCATTCCTCGAGTGTAGTGATTAATTCAGTGTTAAGCTTGTGCCGGTCAACTGGCAGTAGCTTAGTTTCTCTCTCCCAACCAAAAAATAAAAAGTCAACCAAGGTTTTGGACTCCTTTTCAAAACCCGATCTTGACCCAAGAGATAAACTATGAACGACAGACACGAACATCGATATTTGGACACGAAAGAATTGGTGGGCATGACACGTTGGGGACACATTAAAAGAAATATTTGTATTATGTTACATGAAAATCTTCATTTATAACTAAAATATCATACATGCCTTTTTCATCATAATCAGTACATCATTCACATAAATGTTGCAAAAAAAAGTGTTTTATTATTCATTCGCGTTTATATTCAATGACCATCATCAATCACACCAAAGACGTTCTTTCTAAGTTTAACTAAAGTCTACTATGTTAAACCCCCAACACCTAACACTCCGGTGAAGTGTCCATAGAGTGTGTGGAGAGGGTTCTAAGGTGTCCGGAGCACAATCTAGAGTGTCTGCCGAGTGTCCAAATGCAAACCCATTGCAAAAGACTAGATATGGAGAGGGTTTGAGGGTTGGCCGCGTGTCCTGAGGGTGTCCGGAAGTGTTCGACACTGATACTTGACCTCCGGCAAAGTGCTTGTGCTTTCAAAGAGTATAAATCAATCAGCAATGACAGAGGTAAGTAATGAGCTTGAGACACAAGGAAAAGCGATGTAAGTAAAATAAGGTTGAAGATGTCAAACATAAAAAAAAAAAAACTACTATTATGTACACAATGCAAAAGACTAGATATGTTCATGGTACTGAAGTTAAAGGAGGACAAGTTTATTCTAGTGAGAAACAGGCAACGTGCATGAGATTGATACAATACGGACATGGCTTAAACATATGGCATGCTCAGAATCTCAAGGCATCAAATTATAGCCGGTTTACTAACCTTAACCACTAGCTTGTATAGATTAGAACATCATTTTGCGTGACAACTGTATGATTGGAAGTCCATCGCTCTTTTCATTCCAACCACTGATCTTTGTGATTCAGGTGCCATCTTGTTATTGTAATCCCCATCTTTCATATTCTCTTCTTCCACATGGACTTCAGTTTCTTCATCTGCGGATTAAACGTTCAACCAGTGGCCACAATTTTAAACAGAGCAAAGTTGAACTGGTGAGACTAGAAATCAGTAAGTGTGGCATCACAAAGATATGGTCATCTTTGTTTGCAGTTTTCAGATTCTATTTTCTAGATTAACTTATCAAAAGCTACAGATTCAGTCGTAAAAGAAGTTTTCTGAATACTGTGGCTACATAAACTATAATTAGAGTCTTAACTCCTGAGCAGTTTTGAGAAAATGAAGAATATTCAACTCGATTCAACAAAGCAGAAATCCAAATAAGTTGGTAAGCTGCATGAAACAGAAAAACGACCAAATGATGAAAGATAATCTTGCCTGAGATATTTGCTAGAGAAAAATCAGTAAGGCGCCTAACGCAGTCCTTCAATGCTTGGAGTTCAGCTTCTTTCTCATGAAGTTTTGATTGGGCCTGATGCAGATCAGACTCTAAGTCCACAATCTGGCTCTCTTGCTGTTGGATGAGCAAATGGCAAAGTTTCTGATCCAGTTCAGATGGCAACACACCACTCAAATGATAAGAACTGGAATCCTGGTCACATGGCTTGCAAACTCCTTCAACAGAAGTATCAGTCTGCACAACACGTTGAATATGTCTAGAATTAAACTGGATAAACTATTTTTTTTTTATCAGCAAACTGGATAAACTATCATTCGGGGATTAGCAGTAGTAGTTCATTCCCAAGCACATTCCAAGTGCCATTCAGTTTACCTGTCAACTCCCGCCTGGCAAATAATGTTAGATTCATGCAATTGGAAGAATCCTATGCCTCACGTAGTCCATGGTTACTCCATATTGCTTGAATCTAATGTCAGATTCATGCAATATGAAGTAACCATGGACTCAAGAACAAGAACGTTTTGTAGCATCAGATTTGTGTAGGCCAATGGCCATCACCGGAAGGCATGAATTCGTTTTGAAACATGTAGGGTTCAACATCTGCTCCTTATCTATCGTAGTAAACACTTTTTTTCCCGATGAGGTAAAATACCAAATAAATATATTTTACAAAATGGACAAAATGACAAGAGATGAATGCAAACATGAAAAAGCAAAGTTAACAGGACAAGTCATATGCACTGAGAAAAACAAAGAGAACAATAGCTCACCTCACAAATATCTGATATCCTTCCATCAGCACCAGAAGCTTCCGTGGAGCACCAAGGAAGCTTTTGCAGTTCAGACTCAAGCTCTGCTTCTAAACGATCCATTTCCACAAACTCTTGTCGTGGCTCGTCTGTAAGAACACTACTTGCAGATCCACCTTCTTCAGTTAAAAGGAAACCAGAATCGTGGACGTTGTCTCCATGCTCAGTGCTAGAGTCTGATACTGGATTGGTATTTCTGCCACCAATTATGTCTAGCTTTGCACTGGTATTTGTAGAACTGGAAAATTGCAGACCACGTGATGATTTCCTTTTGTGGAGTTCAGTTTTTAGTTCTTGAACATCTTTTGCAGTCTCATCCATTGCTGTGTTCAGCCTACCAATTTCAGCCTTCCCAGTAGACATCATATACATGAGTCCAACGCCAAGTCCCCAACTGAAAACTGAGTTGTCTAGAACACATAGTAATGCACTAGTCATGTAGATCCCAAAAGATGCCAATGTATTATACTCTTTGTAGCAGAAACTACAGAGAAAGACTAATCCATCACAAACTAACCAGCAAAATAAATCCATTTATCCTCATGCAGAAAGCTAAAAACAAAATTTACCACAATTTATTTTCTGCCACGATACATTAGTCAACCTAGTGATTTTAACAAACATTTAGGCTGTTGCTAATTTATCCAACCGCTTGATATTCTTTTGTATACGAATCATGTGGCAAACAAACGCAGCAATATCCTCTTCAGACACAACGTTATCAGCTACGGAAATGGACATCAGACATGTATCCCACGATGACCATCCTTGCCCAAGTTCAGGATTTTGTCTTCTGCTACTATTTCTTAAATTCTAAACATGTAAAAGTGAGTTAATACTAGTAATGCGTTTGAGGTGACGTAGTCAATAAAATTGGGTAGGCGTAATTGTTCATCGAAATAAGTGTCATTCACATGTTCAAGCAGGTACCACTCCATCGACATACGGGAGATAACACTAGTGAATGTGCATCAATAGGACTTGGATACTCTCGTAGAGACAAACACTGTTGTGCTTCACCCACGTTGGATAATTTTCCTATGATTAGGAATATATATTCACGTTATTTTTGGGCCATTAATTTGGAAGTCTTGCTTTGGAATAATCCTTAATGAGGAGGAATTGATTTGGGAATAAGAGTTTTTTTCCTAATTGAAGTTCTTGTGGGAAAAGGAATTCCGAAGGCAGTAGGAAGCCTTGGAGGTGAAGGATTGAGTTTTCCTTTATGAGCAAAGGCGGAAATTCTCTATAAAAGCCGAGGCGTATTCGGGATTTTGTGTGTGTGTGAGATATACACAATTGGTGAGAGCAAGAGAGAAAAATATATTGTGAGAGTGAGGGAGAGATTAAAAAATATTAGTGAGCGTGGGCTTGGGATTAATATTTTTCTATCTCATTATACTCGATCAATATAGTGGAATTTCTCTTTTGTTTGTGGAGTAGGTATTGAGACCGAACCACGGAAATCTTGTGTTCTTTATTTTTTTTGTGCTTGTTTAATTTTGTGGCGTGCTTCCGTTGCGGCAAGGGACTAAAAATCCCAATAACTGGTATCAAAGCGAAAGGTTAGAGCACAAAATTAGCACACGCAAGAGATGGCTGGAAAAGGCACAGGTTTTGCGATTGAGCTTTTCAACAGGCACAGTGATTTTACTCTTTGGCAACAAAGGGTGAAAAATATTTTGATAAGAGAGGGTTTGGTAAAAGCTCTCAAGAAAAAATCGGAGAAGCCGGAAGGAGTGAAGGATGACAAATGGGAGGAGATGAGAGAGTTAGCAAATAGTACAATTCAATTGTATCTTGGTAACAGCACTCTTCGAGAAGTCATCAATGAAACGGATCCGGCAGAACTTTGGGCAAAGTTGGAGAGTAGGTACAAGTCCAAATCATTGACAAATCGGTTGTCTTTGAAGAAGCAGTTGTACGCACTTCAGATGTTAGAGGGCATGAATTTCATGAACCATATGGATGAGTTTAACAGGTTGGTGATTGAGTTGGAAGCCATTGGTGCGAAGATTGAGGAGGAAGATAAGGCCATCATCTTGCTGGTCTCCTTGCCTTCTTCGTATGAGCATCTCAAAACTACTCTGATATACGGCAAGGATACCATTGAGATTGATGCTGTGGTGGCTACCCTTATGTCACATGAGTCAATGCGAAAGAAGGATAGTGAAAAAGACTCCATTGGTGGAGCTTTGGTTGCATCAGAGGGTGGCAGTTTCAGAGGTAGGGAGGTTGAGAGAGGGAATGGTTCTAAGTCAAGAGGAAGTTCGCAGTCAAGGGGTGATAAGAGGCGGTGCTGCTGGTGCGACAAAGAGGGACATGTAATCAAAGACTGTCGAAAGCGTGAAGAGGACAAAGCTAAGGAAAGTTCAGTGAATGCAGCAACTGAGGAGGATTCGTATGATGAAAGTGACGCGCTCAGAGTCACTTCAGGTACTGGAAAATTAGATTGGGTTTTGGACTCTGGGTGTTCTTTTCACATGTGCTCAAAGAAGACGTTTTTTGATACATATGAAGCTTGTGGCGAAAATACTGTGAGGATGGCTAACAACACAACCAATAAAGTTGTGGGTGTTGGGACAATGAGGTTTTGCATGGTTGATGGACACGAGGTGACATTAACTGGGGTTAGACACGTGCCAGGTCTCAAAACAAATTTAATTTCGTTGGGAACGCTTGTTTCAAGAGGTTGCAAGTTCCAGTCAAGTGGTAGAGTCCTTGAGATTCTCGAGGGAGAAAAGGTGGTATTGCATGGGAAGCTGATGGGTACCCTATACAGGCTTGAAGGGGATGTTTTGATTAGGGGAGCAAAAATCAAACATCGAGCAAGTAGTATGGGATGTGATAATACCCATGTGATGCGTGGGGGTGAACAAGGTGGCAACAAGTTGCAAAGAGGCACGATTGGGCTCGTGGGCGAGCATGTGAGCGGTGTGAAAGTCGTGCAAAATTCCGGCCGGAAAAAGGTGCAACGAGTTGGTGTTCACATGGAAGCTCCAAGCAAAGAGACAAAATCAGTTGACAAGGTCAAAGGCGCACCTAGTAAAAAGAGGGTCTCTTTTGCTTTAAATTTGGTTAGTGGTGGTGATCTCTCCGTTGTGCACAAGAGGAAGGAGAGGTGGGGCCACGTCAATTCGCAAAGTGAGCTTTGTGGGGCGCCCCAATGAGGGGGTGCGGTGCACCTTGGTGAGGGGGTGCGTAAAATCATCCCACATGGGTGAGGGGGTGATTGTTGTGCTTCACCCACGTTGGATAATTTTCCTATGATTAGGAATATATATTCACGTGATTTTTGGGCCATTAATTTGGAAGTCTTGCTTTGGAATAATCCTTAATGAGGAGGAATTGATTTGGGAATAAGAGTTTTTTTCCTAATTGAAGTTCTTGTGGGAAAAGGAATTCCGAAGGCAGTGGGAAGCCTTGGAGGTGAAGGATTGAGTTTTCCTTTACGAGCAAAGGCGGAAATTCTCTATAAATGCCAAGGCGTATTCGGGATTTTGTGTGTGTGTGAGATATACACAATTGGTGAGAGCAAGAGAGAAAAATATATTGTGAGAGTGAGGGAGAGATAAAAAATATTAGTGAGCGTGGGCTTGGGATTAATATTTTTCTATCTCATTATACTCGATCAATATAGTGGAATTTCTCTTTTGTTTGTGGAGTAGGTATTGAGACAGAACCACAGAAATCTTGTGTTCTTTATTTTTCTTGTGCTTGTTTAATTTTGTGGCGTGCTTCCGTTGCGGCATCGGGACTAAAAATCCCAACAAACACCTCTAGATTATCACCATTCACTGACATAATGCTGCAAAACTGTTATTTTTCCAGGCAACTGAGTGTCATAAGTGTGTATACTTGTATTTGCTTCATATAACTTGCCTAATTAAGTAGGTCAACAATAAAAACGACAAGGGCATCTCTAGCCCTTAGTCCAATCTCTAATCAGACTTCAATTTGAGTTTAAAAAATCCCCCAAATCCCTCTTCCCTACATCACTGGAACTCATAAATGACGGAGATCTTTCTTTAATTGAAATTCTGAAGGCTTCTTGTGGGTTTCAAATTTACCACTCTACCATTAATGAAGCTTTCATTCAAAACTATGCTTAAATCTAGGTCTGCCCGTTAGAACGCCTCATATCAAACAAAGGTTTACTCAAGTTCAACAAAAAATAAGTAAAATTTGGAGTTAAGGACTGGAGATGGCCTAAGAACTAGTGTCCACCATAGCCATATTCACGACTTTAAAATTGACAACAGGCAGCTGCAAAATACCCTAGCTGAAGATATAGATACAGGCATACAGGCATCTATCTCCACAAGTGCAGACCAACACGTGGATGAGCCGAGCGACTGCCCTACCCATGTTCCTAATTTCTGGTTTGAAATTGTACGTAGTTTTATTTCAAAACCCATAAAACTATCAAGGTTCGCCCGCTCAATGTTTTCTTTGATAATCTAACGCCCGTCCTCCAAGATTTTTTAAAGAACTTGTAATCGCCCTCCTAATATCTTTTCATAACAATATTCACGCTACCAAAATGTATTGTTTCCATCAATACTACTTAGCCTTCTAAAATGACAATAGATGCAAAAGATAGTTTGCCACAGTAATCATATATCATCATATCTTTGTAATTATATAGACTAATCAAAAATATGTCTGATAATCTTTTTTTTTATAGTGTTTTTACAATCTGTGTTGGCTTAAATGGATATTGTTCATATATATAACAATAACATATTGCCAGGACCAGGAGGCCTTTAGTCCAACGGCAGCAGGAGTGCACGTAGAAACGAGGCCACGGCTTCAACTCCTCTTCCAAGTACTAATCTAACTAGTCTAACAATACTACTTTCTTGGATAACAGTAAAATATTGATGTTAATCCACCTAACATTCCAATATTAAATTGTTGCATCCGTCCCTGCAGCTACAAATATGTTCTAACATGTCCAAATGGGTATGTAGCAATCTAACCTTTGGAAGAACAAGATACGCATTTGCCAGTTGCACTCCTGCTAGTTCTTCTCTTCTTTACGCAAACAGCGAATTTCCTCGCACTCCTACAGCAATTCAAACCCCCACATTTTCCGTCCGACTTCTTCCTCCGCGAATTCTTCGAGCCGGACCCGGACCGCGAACCCGGACTCGAAAACCTAAATACCGACCCGTCGCAATCAACGAGTGCCGTTGAAGAAGCTTGGGATTGCTTGTTTAAAGGAGTGGTGAAATTTTGTTGATCTTCGGACGGATCAGGTTTCGAATCGGATTCTGGCGGATAGGGATGGTTTAGGAAGCGGTTTGCGAAGAAGCCAGATCCTGCGGCTGCAGCTAACAGGAGTTGCCACATTGTGGGTGATTTTGGAGCAACAGGTTTGGGGGGTTTTAGAGAGAGAGTATGAGTGAGAGAGAGAGAGAGAGAGAGGAGTTTGAAAAAAGTGTTTAGCGGTGGGTTTAAATGTGAGAGTCAGTGAGATGGAGCCTGCCTGGAGGTTGCTTTTGACTCTCACGTGCTTCCCGCTTAGATTGGGCTTTTGTCTTTCTTTCCCGAAGTACTACTTCTTAATGGGCCTACAAAAATGACATTTGGGACCTCCGTTCCAGAGTAAGTGTTCGGTCTGCAAAACGAGAATTTAAAAATAATATATTTTCTATAAGAAAAAATTTCAAATTTTTTAATAAATTAAAATAACTCATCCGTATCTAGTAAACTGTTAAAAAAGTTTGAATTTTTCTTGAAAAATCCGTATTATTTTTAAGTTCTCGTTTTGCGGACCAGACACTTATTTTGGGATGGAGAGAATACTTTTTAACTTTTCTCTTAAATTTTGGAAAAATTATGCAATGCTCCTGGAACAGAATCCGAAGGTGCTATAGTGCACCCCGTGATTCGGCTGTCCAACTCGGCAACGGACAGCTCGGATTTAAAGGAGTTTGAATTAAATTCGAGCCATTTGTACCGAGATGGACGGACGGATGGATCGACCGCACTATACGTTGTAGTAGAGTGTAGTGCGGCTGGTGCACTACAGCGTTTCCCATTCTTCTGGAACATCGTCACGTAATGCCCAGGGAATTACTCTAAATTTTGCGATTTCATAATTTGGGTCTATACTGAACTTTTTTAAAGTTTCTATTCTTTTTTATTCGTCTAAAAAATGTCGTCCTCTTTAAAAAAACAACAAAAAAAAATCTGGAAAGTAATTTTCTTTGGGAAAATGGTACTCCTAAAGACATTTCCCATTAAGGAATATTAACCTTTTCCGATTTTCTTCCCATTATCAAGTAATTTTTGTCTGTAATCAGCGTAGGCCCACAAAAGGTACATCTGGAAAAGAAAGAAAAAGGCCCAATTGAATATTGAATAGAGCCCAGTTCACAAAAACAAAGAAGTACTGAGACCCGTTTCCAATGACAAAAAAATATTAAAAATTTAACGCATTTTATCATCTCGTTTATTTCACTAATAAAAAAATTTCAGCATTTTACCATCTTGTTTCCAGTAACAAAAAAGTTATCCTGTCAACAATTTTTTTTCCCGCTACAATAACTCTACTCACAAACCCATCAACAATTTATTCACTATCGAAAATAACTTGACATTTCTCAATAACTTATTCACTATCAGAAATACCCCCTGAATCTAAAGCGGGAAGCACATTATCAAACCAAAAACAAAAACACAGGCAAACATGTCCTCCTCCTCACTTCACATGCAGCTACTCAAGCCTCGTTCCGCTAAGGTTCTATTTTTTAAGTATTTATTTCTCGCTTTATGAGACTGGTCATTCTCTCACAATACATTACATTTAATTCAAAAAATAAAATAAGTTCTTATTTTAGTTAATGAAACACACTTTCACTTTGCAAACTGCTTCCTAAACCATCCCTATCCACCAGAACCCGATTCAAAATGCGATCCCTCCGAAGATCAACAAAATTTCACCACTCCTTCAAACAAGCAATCCCAAGCTTCAACGACACCCCCCGTTGATGTCAGTGTTTAGGTTTTCGAGCCCGGGTTCGCGGTCCGGGTCCGGTCCCAAGAGTTATTTGAGGAAGATGTTGGGAAAGTGGGGAAATGCGGAGGGGGTTAAGAGCGTTGGGAGTGAAAAGAAATCGGATGGAAAACGTGCCCAAGATCTGTAGAATTCGATAATCTATGGAGTAACTAGTATTTTCGATAAGTAATTCAAACTGATTATGAAAAGCTAGAATCTCAAAATCGACAAAAATTAATTTATCGTAAACACGTACGTGTTGTTTGACTGGGTAGAGAACGCGCCGGGTTCCAACTACGAGCCCAATACATCACACAATATTCTACGTACTTATACTATGTTTAGCGAAGAAAAACCAAACACTTCATTATCAAATTACACATTTACACCGTCATTTGCAGTGTTGAAATGAAGCTGCAGTTTGCTTGTTGCAATGGCTATCTTGCCTCACCAGGAAAATGATAAGAGTACATGGGCGAATAAAAGAAGGGGAAGAGGGAAAATGCAGTAAACTGATCTGAATAATTTATGCATTCTGATCATCTTGACCCAGGGATGCTGCTGCCGAGCAGGTGCAGAGCTGCCGATCCGGCCGTTCATCTCAACACGGACAGCTCGGATAGAATTTGAGCGCAATTCATACCGTCAACTGCCGAGATGAGCGGCGTCTCATTCCCTTGATTAGATGAAAGACAAACAAAGCACAGAATGACAGGAAAACTATAGATGATCAACTCTTCTTTTCAATCTTTTAGATTTGGAAACAACATTCTGATATCTAGAATTTTTTGATGATAACTTTTTACTCCTACGTTTTAGATTCATCTCGAGACAAACTAATAATTTACAACAAAAAAAAAACTGATGCAAAATTAACATAAAGGAAAAAAAAACTAAATAAAACAAAAAAAAGTCCGACTTTATTGAGCCAAAACTGGCCAAGTCATATCTCTAGCCGGCTTTACCATTACTAGCGATAAACGAAGTCTCAGTCGTTTCACTGTGCAATTAAAGTGGGTGGGTTTGGATTAAAGAGTTGAGAGTGATATTTTTTGTCTTTATTCAATTTTTTTTTGCATTTGTTAGTTTTGCGTTAAATTTTTGTGACTTATTGATTCGTCTCGACGAGAGGAACCGGAAAAATATAATTTTTTAATCGAAACTCATAATTTTTTAGAAAAAAGACAAAAAAAAAACAAGTCAAAATACTGTCTTTTTAACTTATTTTTGTCTTTTTGACAAAAATTGTGATTTTTAATCATTTTTATTTTTATTTTTTCGGTTTCTCTCATCAAGACAAATTAATAAGTTACAAAAGATTGACGCAAAACTTATAAATACAAATTTTTTTGAATAAAGACTAAAAAAAGTCACTGGCTACTTTTTAATCCAAACCCTTATTGGGGGGATCAGAGATGGGATTAGACTAATAATCCCCCTACCTGTTCTAGTCCCACGTTTGTTTGCATTTTAGTTCGGGGATTATTAGTCCAACCGGATTGAACACCTTAACACAAGCTCACTCACTCATGATGTATATCCTTAATTTGACCAACACGAAGCAAAAAAACACTTGATCGAACATATATGTAACTTGAAAAGTTTAATTTTAATAGGTAATTCAAACTTAAAATGTCACATACAAAAATGCATATAGCAACACGCATTCATAACCTGTAGTAGTACATATATTTAGACACAACACATTGTTGTGTCGTCCATTAGTCCCGAGTTTGAAACGTAATTCGAACCGTTCACTTGTTAATTAGAACTAACTATATGCGAACAACAACCATTTCTTGAAATTAAGTCGATCGATCGGGCATCAATAGCTCACTAATAGAATGCAAACAATTTCGTTATGCAATTTTTAGAGCGTATTTTCTGTTCCTGTACGAGGAAAAAACGTGATTTACTTTCTGAGTTCCCATGTTTGATTGACTTGATTTTTTACTAGACTGCTCTACACATTAAGACCTATAAAATATTTTCGAGCTCGGGACGGCACGAATGCAGTCGGTCAACTTTCATGTAGTTTTTCTCACACTACATTTACAATGAGTACCCTAACATCAATTCCCGAATCCGTCACAGATGCTCATTTCACTAGAAATTAAAACTTTCTGGAGCCGTCACAGATGCTCATGATTTTCATCATTAGAAATAAAAACTCGAGACACGTATGTGGGGTTAATATTCTATAGTCCTGCCCCCCAAAAAACAAATGCAGGTTGCTGAGTTTGCGTCTCAACAACTATTTGGTGCAGAAAGCAACTAAAGTCCTCTCATTTTGATTATCTATCACTCACCCCCCCACCCCCCCATTTTCTTCAACTCCAAGGGATCACTTTCTGAAGCAACCAAAAACACCTCAATCAAAAAACCACCAACTGTTTTTAAGTTCTCTAATAACAATCATATGTCAGTTAGCTCCCGCCATATACTAGAACCCAAAAAAAGAGAAAAAAAAAAAGAAAAAGAAATAGTGCTTTTGTACTATTCTTCCCAGCCTTCAAATATAAATTCCCACTTGACGCTTTGGACTCCCCTGCCATTCCAACCATCCTTGCTCTGGTTTTTTCCATTCCAATTCCTTCGGATTCCGGTGTTTTGTTATCGGTATCGATATGGGCACGGCCGAGAGATCGAAGAAAAAGGTACTGTTGTACAGGAAAGCCATAGTCCATTTCTTGTTATGTTTTGTCATGGGATTCTTCACGGGATTCGCCCCGACGGGTAAGTCTTCGATTTTCTCTACTAGTCCTCCTCCTGTTTTGCCCTCGAACCGGTCAGCATTTTCCCCCGCGCAGACAGGGGAGCTGTTGCTGGAGGAGAGAACAGAAGAGAGCGGGACATTCAACAGGAAGCTGGACGAATCAGAGGGCGAAAACTCGTCGAAAGAAGAAGAAGAAAAAGAAGAGGAGAAAGAAGAAGATTTGATTCCCAGAAGGCTGATAATTCTGGTCACGCCAACAAGAATGAATGACAGGCTCAGAGAGGTGAATCTGAGGAGGCTGTCAAACACACTGAGATTGGTCCCTCCACCGTTTCTTTGGGTGGTTGTGGAGCAGAAATCAGATTCCTCTGAAGTCTCGGAAATTCTGAGGAAAACCGGCATCATGTACCGGCATGTGGTTTTCCGCGAAAATTTCACTGATCCGGAAGTGGAAATGGATCATCAGAGGAACCTCGCGCTCAATCACATCGAGCACCACAGGCTCAGCGGGATTGTTCATTTCGCCGGTCTCTCCAACGTTTACGATCTTCAGTTCTTCGACGAGATTAGAGCCATTGAGTAAGTACCTTCCTACTTCTAACTGCTATTTTTCCTTTCGTAATCGGGTGTCAGGGCCATGTTACATGCACTTTTAACAATCTCGTTACCTCGAAGTTAACGATCGGACAAACTTCCAGTAAACCCAAATTTTGTTTCACCGCGGTCCGCAGAAAGAAAAGGAAAAAAAGTGGTTCTAGTTCAAAAGGTGGTACTAATAGTGCAGGCAGGTGGGGGATGGAAGTTCCATAAGTTTTGCTAATGTGAAGAAAATTATTCAACAGAATTTGGTAATTGACAGCTAATAATCTGAGGCCCACAAGTTTACCAAACATGAAATTTTAGTTACCAAATCAGGATTAGGTTGGCCTATTTTTTTTCCAGATTCTCAAGACCTTTGTCTCTCTGAAGCTCATGAATAATTGACTCTAAAGCAGCTTAACCTCAAAGTTTCTAATTCAACACAACTCATCAAATGGTTTAGGACTACTTTTGGTTTTCAATTCCAACAGTACGAGGAACACAACTTTAAAACACAACTTCGGGCACAACTGTATCCAGAGCCGTTCGATGCACGTGGTCCCCTCATTCCGTGCATGCACGGGTTATTTGCTAGTTTGGTAGTGTGATTTCAATTTTAGAGTTCATGCAGGGAGAAATCTAACCACTTATTAAAGAAAAAATGATACAGAAAAAATAAAAAATAAAGCATGCTTTACCATGTAATTTATAGGTATGTGACAAAGTTGTTGAGAGGTCGATCGAACATTACAATATTCTCTGCTGCCTAAGAGATCTGTTTTTTTTTTTTTTCCATGTTGCAATACTTTAGTTGGAAATCTCTTTTCTTGGGAAATTATGTAAATTTAGGGTGTACGTGTTTGGATCTTGAGTTTGTAGGAAAAAAATATATACGATAAGAAATCGAATCCGGCCGGCGATATAATCTTTTGCAATTGTTTTCATTTTGCTTTAGAAATCCATCCACAGATTCAACATTCAAACAGAGTCTCAATTAAAGTTTGTAAGTGGTGTAAGTCAACAATTTCCATCATAATCCACCCAAAGCTACCAAACTTGCTTCAAGCCTACGTCAATGACATGCATGATGTCAATAGAAGGTTGAAGAAACTCTTTCTTATCTTAACCCCTAGCTGTAACACCCAAGAAGCCAAAAAAAACAAATAAAAACCCTAGAAGCAATCTTCCATTTCACATTTCGATTCCGCGGTTACTTCTCGGTTGAGATAATAGACTTTGACCCAGTTCCTCTTTCGAACTTGGTTGACATTCCGAACTTAAAAATGCCGATTTAAAGATCTTTGGAAAAGTTCCTCTTTCGAACTTGGTTGACATTCCGAGCTTAAAAATGTCGCTTTAAACATCTTTAATTAGAAAATTCAACGTTGAAATATTGACTGGAAACTCTTGGATAATTCTGGCAGGGTGTTCGGAACATGGCCGATGGCGATTGTATCAGCAAACAGCAAAAAGGTGATTATAGAAGGACCTGTTTGTGATTCTTCAGAAGTCGTGGGTTGGCATCTGAGGAAAATGAGCAATTTAACTGAGACGAAATCCTCTCCGGTTCACATTTCGAGCTTTGCGTTCAATAGTTCGGTCCTTTGGGACCCTGAAAGGTGGGGTCGCCTATCTTCTGTCCAAGGCACCACCCAGGTTAGTCCATAAATTTCCTAAATTTTTGCTATTGGTTTTGAATCGATTTTTTTTCTTGTCGCGACAAGAGTAGGGCTGTAAACCAACCGAGTAGTTCGCGAGCTTATTTCAACTCGTCTCGTTAACGTTTGGCTCGGTTCGGCTTGTTTACTAAACGAGTCGAACTCAAGCTCGAGTTTTGGCTCGTTTAGTTAAAAAACCGAGCTCTGCTCGGCTCGCCCGATGAAACCTCGGCTTGTTAAGGGATGCTCAGCTCAATTAAAGATGCTTGCTTAGTAAATAACTAATTAAACTTTGCTCGTTAAGACTCAAACTAAGCTTGAGTTGAAGTTTTTGGCTTGTTCGGCTCGTTTACGACCCTAGACAAGATGTATCGAGAAAATAAATACAGTACTTGTAACAAAAACATCCACACAAAAATCAATTGGAATCCAACAGTCATTTCAAACAATTAGTTGCATTTCGTTCGGCAAAAATAAGCAATTTAAGTTAAATTTGTATTTGTCATGCATTTTATTGGACAAAACACGACTTGTTCAAGTGCTTATTAATACGTGATTAAATTGGTTTTTCATAAGCACGTATACTTCTTTACGATGGTACGGCATGCATGCGCGATTCAGATCATGTTTGTGGGCTCCAGCTCAACCTACAGATAAAATCTTGAGGGTGATAATAACACCAAAATTAACAAACCAAATTAAGGTTGGGTGATAATAACATCACTTAACCAACTTTCAAGTTTAGTCAAGGTTTCGTTAGTGGGCAGTTAATTGGGGATAACTGCTCAGTAGAATTCCTCGTACTAGCAGTACTTTATTTATATTCCATTCCTCGTACTTTTTCCAATCTTCCATCAACCAAACACGTCCTATCATTGGAGTACATGGGATGCCTAATCATGCCTTCATTAATTAATTAATGCAGCTGTAGCTCAATTAATTAATTATAAGATTGATTACTGATTTCAATTTGATTAGTAAATAGTAGACTTCCGTCTTCCCTAGCTACAAGTTTCTCCAACCGCCCTACCATTCGGTAATCTAATTAAAACTTTAAGGTAAATGCACTCTCAAGTAATCACACCAAATCTAAGGAAAATAAAGCAAAATCATTGCACCCAATTTAAACCAACTTATTAAATTTAAACCAAGTGGATTGACTATGATCATCGATCGACGAAAGAAATGTTCAGATTTTCTCGACAACAAGTTTTGAGAAATCCTTCAACCAAATGTGTTTTTCGAAACATGCAGTATTCTGAAAAATCGATTCTAAACAGCAACAACGTTCAAATAGGTTAGCTGGTTTAACGATTATATACAGGACCGGTTCTGAGATTTTGGGGGCCTTAGACGATCTTCGAAAATAAGGCCCTTAATATCTCATCACTTAATGTGTAATTCCCTTCTTCGTCAGTTTGTTGGGTTTGCTTGCAATGGGAATTATCGTTTGGAAATTGATTTTGGCACTCTGTTTTGAGCCGTTGGCACTCCACTTTTTGTCTTCTTCCTATTTGAAATTACAACAATACCCTTTAAATTGGATGAACAGTACCCTAACAAAATAAAGGGTAATTTGGTAATTCTACATAGAATAAAAACAAAAAGTAGAGTGCCAATAACTAAATGTGGAGTGTCAAAATCAGTTTTCTTATCGTTTAAGGGGAAAAGATGCATCCATGTTGATGATGCACTCACCACACTGGATAATTTTTCCGAAGATTAGCGATCCCGACGTCCTGTGATCTAACTTTATTCTCGTTTTTTGTTTTTCCCTCCATTACATTTTTACCATTAGGCTTTATGTAAAATATATTCATGGATTAAAAAATGGGCCCTATAGCATTCACATATACTAAATACTAAAAATGAGTGGAGGCCCTAGTTTTTGGACATTTTTTGGAGCTTAATAGGCCTTAGCCCAGTGCCGACCATGATTATATAGTAGGTGCCAGCCATGATTATATAGTAGGCGACTTTTGGATGATGCAAACCTAACCTCGTTCTTATACGTTGTGACGCCCTTTATCATTTACGTCCTCAATTCCTGGTAAAAGTTTAAAATCATTTCGTTTTATGTTTTTTGATGGCCAGTAGTTTCCTGTTTCTATTTTAATTTCTTTGTCGAAATATATATATTTACGATCTCCTTTTTTTTTTTGGTAAAAAAAATGAATTGCAGAATACCATTAAATTTGTGAAGAAAGAGGTTCTTGAAGAGGAGACCAAACTGATTGGGATCCCACCAGAGGGTTGCTCCAAAATCATGCTGTGGAATGTCCAAATTGCCACTGGAACAACACCAAACAATACTCTTCCAGGGACTCGACCATACAGTACTGGTCAAAGATAATATTAGAGATAATATTGTAGAAATTAAAGAAAAGGAAATTACAAAGATATATACAAGGTACTGAATTTGGTGGAGATGAGATTTTGCTGTGATCAGAAGCTCAATTTTTTTTTATTCTTCTTTTGCAATTGTATATTGTTTCTTTTCGCTCTCTTTTTTTTTCTTTTTTCCCCTTCTTGTTTTTTTCAAATTTTTCTTCAAAGCAATATCTGGAGTTTTCCCTTATCTGAACGTCTTTTTTTTTATGGTTATATCTTGTGCTTGGGAGACAAATCTATGGAGAATATAACCAAAGGACTAGAAAAACAAATTGGTCACCCTCAATGCCTGGAAATGTAACTTGCGCCTAAACTCTGAGCGTTGTTAAGCCCCCGGATCCCTTTTTTTTTCGTTTCAAAAAGAAAAAAGGGCGAAGCACCCATTTGAAGGGATCGGGAGATCCTGCCAAGCAAGGGTGCTTGGCAGGGGTGCCGAGCGCATCTCGGCCGTCCAAAAGTGTTTTGGACGGCCCGGATGCAAAAGTACCAAATGGATTCCGAGATGGACGGCCGGATTGGCCGCTCGGCAGGGGTGCCGAGCGGGTGCCGCTCGGCAGGCACCCCGGCCATTTGAAGTGGTGAAGCCCTATGCTACAGTAAGAAAGAAAGTACGTTTTGGTGTTTGATTCTTGTGATTCATATTTTGTTCATTCACGTGACGTCGATCTTTTTGTAACGAAGGAAACGAAAGGAATCTACTTCTTTTGATTCCAAAAGACATTTACCGAAAAATTTACGCATGGATTTTGATTTTTGCGCTCCACTTTTTACTGATGGCGCTCCATTTTGTTTATAAAGTTACCAGTACTAACTTCACGTTAAAAGTGGGGCGTGAAAATTAGTTTCCTTTACACAATTAGCTTATCAAATTTTGGATTTTCTAGAATTCCTAAGAAAATAAAAGCCTGAATAGAAGAGAATGTTGCAGATCTAGATAAGCCATCATGACCATTGGTTCAGCTGGTCTATGTCGTGTTCTGCTGTAACTAAGATAGTGTAGAATGATTTGGCATTTACTAGAAAACTTTTCTTAATTTGTTTTTTCTACCAAGAATTGGTAGCTAATGAAAAAACCTTTTAGAAACAACCCAAAAATTATATACAATTTGCTAGGATCTATGAAGCACGGGTACACTTCTAAAACCCTAGCATACTCGTACCCGTAACGTACTGGTACAAGTATCATGCCCCGTTTTTTTTAAACCCTTGAATCTCCTCTTTCAATCTCAACCCTTGGAACCATCCCCCTCTCTCTCTCTCCTGTTAACCTCCTACACCGGTTAAAATTATTTTGAAAACACCCAAAAACGTTGAAGTACAGCCTTTAGTTGTGGTAAGTATGCCTTATTTTGTGGTAAGTATCAGCATAAAGTATGGTAAGAAGAGTCAGTGTTCATGGTAAGTATAATGGCTAAAAAAACGCAAAACCACCTTACTTTTTGGAGGTGGTTTTGATCCATGGGCCCAAATTAACCTAAAACCTGATCTAATGGTCTATATTAAATGGTGGCATGATGCCCCAATACCACATTGGGGCATCATAGAAATTTTGGATTGATATCGCGGCAAATGGATTTGTAACGAAATCAGTAACTTCACAACAATTCTCCCAATCATTTGGCTTGTTTTAGTATCTTACTTAACAATCATCTAAATTCTTTGATTATGTAGTGACATGAAGTACCAAATGTTCATGTCAAAAAAAAAAAAAAAAGTACCAAATGTGGGCTCAATTATAAACCTGCTCCACTAATGGATTCAAGGGTAATGGACCCTGCGGCTTGGGGCTGGATTATGAGCCAATAATTGAGTTTTTTTTGTTTTTGTTGTCAAATGATAGGATAAGATTTTTTAAATGATAGCAACGAAAAATATCAGAATGGGCATCCATCCCATTGGAGGGGAGATAGAAGTCATAAAGAGGACTAAACTCTCAAGTCCTACAACCAACACTTCTCACAACTTGAAGAGCAAAACTATGAGCTACCCAAAAGTCACTCCTCTTCACAAAATCCACCACAACCTCATCAAACCCTCCAATGGAACGGAGGAATAGAGACCGGTCCAAGAAATAGTAGAAGAGATCCCTGAGGAGAAACGGCACGCAGGGGTCACAAATGTTCTAGCTAGTTATCAATGGTGCCCCTCTATGAGAAGATGATTCGAGTTGGCCGTAATTTATGAATTTCTGATTGGCCAGCATAGCACTGCAGATGAATTTAACCACCAACCTATTTGGGAGACAGCATCATCAATCTCATGTGACGATCACTCACAAATCAGAAAATCAAATTTACCATGATTTTCTAAGACAATACACACCCTTCACCTTGTAAGTTTTGATGCATAGACGCGGTTGAATCATACTCCATCAATTTTAGGAGCAATGGAGGGTTGCACCGTCCATAGCTCTAAGACCAACATTGTTTGTTAAAATAGACACTAACGACCGATGAAGTAAATTTTTTTACATGAACAACATACACATCAAAACTTACAAAATAAATAACTTGTAGGGCAGACCCAAGGCTAGGATGACATGCCAACACCTTATGGAAGCTGTATATACATATCAGATCAGGGAAATTTTAGTAGACAGGCAGCAGTGCCGGCTCATATATTTTGGAGGCCCGAAGCAAATTTTGTATATTGAGCCCCTTACATATTCATGATTTCTTTAAAAAATGATAAAAGTACAAAAAATAACAAAAAACCAAACTAAAAGAATATAATTATGACAATATAAATGTAAAAAAGATATGCTTGCAATTATGGAGATGCATGGGAGTCGAACCACACACTCACAATAGCATGACAGTTTTATGTGACCACTAAACCAAGTATCTAGTTTGTGTTTTTATTTGGAAACATTCTAATATTAATACGTAAGTTACATTACAATGGGGCCTCAATTTTGGACCAAAATTCGGGGGCCGGAAGCGGTTGCTTCCCTCGCCTATCTTATAAGCCGGCCCTGACAGGCAGCCCTGTTTTAAGGCCCAAATTGAATTTTATATTGAATGATTTGCTAATAACACCTTTAAATGTTGTTGGATTTTTTTTCTTTGCGTCATTGAAGGTTAAGATATAACGAAGTCTTTGGTTTTTTTTTCTTTGTTTAAGGTTAGAGCTTTGGTTGAGCTGCTTTGCCTTCTATTCAATAAAAGGGAATTGATTTTAGTGCTCTCTTTTTTATCATTTACACTATTTTTTGGGTCTTTATCTGGCGTGAATTGACTATATTGCCCCTTCGTGTGTGTAAAAGTGAGCTTTTTGAAAGGGCAACAAAGTAAATGCATATGAGGAAGGACGAAAAAGGGAGTGTGAAAATCACTACTTAACAAAAATTGTCAAATAAGTTAAAAAGAAAAGACAAGATAAAGCCAACAGATAGATGTTTTAATTATTTCTGTGAGATGAACTTTCAAAAAGTTTGGTCTATATGTTTTTAAATGTCTTTCTTCGAGACTTTGCATATTTTGACCAAAAGTTTTAAAAAGTTAATCAACAAGGAAAATTAATCAAATCAAAAGAAAAAGTATTTGTGAAAAATGAAGGGAAAAAGTATACGTGAAGACCAGGAGCAGTTCTGCCTTGGATTTGTGAAGGGAAAATGGGACCCATCTTAGGTTCGTTGACCAAATTAGTACCGTTAAGTTTGTCAAAGTTATTATGTTGATCGTTCTTCAAAAAATTGAGACTAATGATATTGATAGTTACATGATTACACATTTTGTATCCAAAATGTGAACATAAAAACATGAATTTCTTTTCTTTGATGGTAAATAAAAGGAAGCCGATGAAGATTACGGTACTCGTCGCAATCAATTTGTTCGCATAGCTTCTGCGTGCTACTTCTCCAAATCAGCATCAAGATCGTCCACGGATACCTTTTCGCCGCCTCCGCTGCCGCCGCCACGGCCTCTACCACGTCCACGACCGCTCTCCAAGCCATGCTCTTAGTATATCCCAGGAACCCTTTCCACCCACGATCCGCCCGTGTGTCGGCGGACAAGGAGGAACTGAAATCTCTACATTATGTTAAGCCCAAAAGGCATTACTTAACCAAGGTTAACAAGCAACCAATACATCAACTTAGCCTAGCTATCTAGTTAAGCCCCCAAATTAACCCGTAGAGCACGGGTGCTCTTACATAGGCGTGAAAACCTTCGTTTGAGACCAGAGCTAGGCTGTCCAAACGGGGTGAGTGTTAATATTCAACAAGGGTCATAAACACTTTTTGAATATGTATTTCTTTTTCCTTGTATCATGGATGGAAACATAAAGATAACTACTTATAGACAAATATACCCACGAATAGGACTACCAGAGCCGATGGCAAGAGTGACAACACGAAGACGACCTGGCTCCACACAAAGCCTGTATTTTGGCCAACTAGTGAGCCCTTACAAATATTAGCATGCTGGTCTCATAATTCAAGTCACAACAGGAAACATTAGAATATTTGTTTTCCAGACTTCAGCTCGTGTACAAATCTAGCAGATCATTCCCAGACCCATGAAATTATACAACATGCAGTTAGGGTTCAATGATTGACTCCTTCCATGAAACAGGATAACAAGAAATCTCTTGACTTGTTCTTACTTCTTACTATGTGAAAATAAAGATAAAAGTGTTCTTGGTTGGATTCGATCGAGGAAAGCTGACCGATCTTGCTTTGTTCTTGATTGGGGTTGGTAGCCGGCGGTGTTGGTGCTGCTGTTGGCAGCATGAATGGCTGCCGTAGGAGAGAGAGAACGGAGGGGGGGTTGGGGGGAAGGAGGAGATGACGACCGAGGATAAATGAAGGGTTGAGAAGTATATAGATCTGTTCAAGGGGCCAAAAATACTGACATGTGCCATTGAAACAAAACGGTAATCAAACGGAAGGGGTTCACTTGGGTAACAGTAAAAGTTCGAGAATTATTAGAAAATAGACTTGTTCTTATATTTGCGCTCATGCATTACAGCTAATCAGGTTTAGAACGTCTCAATGCCAATATCAGGTAATGGTTTCAGGTCCTTGTAGATCCTTGTAAGGATATCAAAGACTTGGACTATGAGCAATTGAAACATGCAGCAATTTGAGGATCAGAAAATAATGGGTACGGTTGAAGAGCAAACCTTCTGGGTGCACCATTTTGATCCCCAAACATGCCAATTGTTGGAGGAGGTATAGTAGCAGGAGTTGCAATATTTGTCCCTACAATCTCAATCATCATAGGTTTTCCATCCAACTGAACATTGTTGTATCTTTTGACAGCCGCCTCAGCATCTTTTCGCCGTGAGAAAACTACTTCTGCCGTTCCCTAATAGAAATAACGTATCTTAACGACGCAGGACACAAACAATTCCTGGAAGACCATAGTATGCCAAACTTGATGTGGTACCTTTGATCTTCCGCTTCTATCATAATGAATTGAATATCGTTTTAGGTCCCCGACCTCCGCAAAGAGCTCAATCTTATTAAGGACAACACAAAGCTTTTGCGACCTCAAATTCTACCAATTAGATAAAGTGGTTCATGGGCTACTATAGTTCAACACACACACAAACACAGGAATACTGATCGAGCTTGGCAAGTCCAAACCTCAGCCGTTTGGTCCTAAGATTATATGGAATGATCTAAGTCTGAATGTAGACTAAACTGAGATTGGTTTAGAATCAACGAGTTCAACTTCAAGCCAAGCTTGAAATAAGCATCTCTCAACCAAAAAGTCCAATGCACACAATTGGGCTGAGGTCGGGCTAAGGAAGTGAGCTTCAATCGGGTTGTGCTTGGTGCTGAGCCTAAGCAAACATATTCTACGCTTCATTGAGAAGCAAACATAGTCTAAGCTTGACCTCGGGAGAAAAACATTATTGAGGTCCCTTTTGAGGGTATGGACATACTGTTGTTAACAGCAGGAGTGGAGCTATGATTTAAGTGCATTGCACTCACATAACGAGAGCCATAAATTTGGCAATGACATGGTAGAAATTTTAAGTTTATGGAGAACATCAACAACAGTGATACGTATCCCGAGGCATTTTCCCAAGCCAGTGGGGTCACTTGACCAAGTTTTCCATCATTTCCCTTTGCCCATGATTAACCCTGCCTCGTCCATATAACCCCAGCATAGTAGTAGTCACTTGGCAACAAGGGGCCTCAAGAAGCCATTCGTCTAGGTCCCAGCCGCGTGCTATCATGCCCTGTATTTGGCCAATCCATGCAGGCTTTGCCCTGAAATTAATTGCACCCCCCCACCACCACCACCACTAGTAGATGGTTAATTGATTCTCACGATGAGACAGTCTATTGAGCCAGATACCAAGTTCTATTAAAAAAAAAAATTCCCTAGACCTTCACTGGAACTTCTTGCTTCGCAGATGGGCTAAACCACCAAATCCTCATTATCATTGCGAACCCTAATAATTCGGTCCAGTTCTACATTAACCACAAAATCTGCTTATAACCAACTTTCACCACTTGCCTACGTCAAATTTTCAAAGAATCAAGGACGGTGTTCTTTCCACAACTAGACTTTACTCTTACATCGATTATGACTAGTTCATGGACTCATTTTTTTTTTCCACCTCATGTAGTGAGTGGAGGTACTCATACACAAAGTGCAGTTTTGTAAGCTCAAGTTTAACAGCAAAATTCCAAATAAAGAATACTCCAGGCCAAGGGGGGAGCTTCTTGAGGGGGGAAGATGGCACGGGCCATCAGTTCCCATAGAAATGAATTTTTTTTTTTGCAGGGAGAGAGCACAGACAAACCACTGGGACCAAGAGAAATTTTGGTGATGGTAGAAAGTTGTTGGTAGGCACCTATGTTCTTGAGCACATAACCAAACAGCTTTCTACAATCACCATAACTTCTCTGGGTCCAGTGGTTTGTCCCCGACCGGGGCAGGGTTGGGAGCACCCAAGAATTACCCATCGGGGTGTGGGGCCATGAGGTACTTTTCAGGTCGGGGTCAGGGTATGGTAAAACCCTCCCCATCCCGCCCTGTTGCCATGCCTAATTGAAAGCTCAATAAACACACGAACACAATAATACTGAAGCCCCCAGGAGTTTAAATCATAGGGGCAAAACTATACATACATAACTGTTCTTCACAAGGATAGCAATGGGTAGGCTTTGTTTGGATTTGGCGTTTACCATACCCAAATCTGAAGTGGTTAGATGCACACAAACCCAACACTCATGCTCGATGGGTATGGTTTTTGGTGCACCATAACCAAACCATATGGTATCTAGTTTCTAACCGAACCGCGTGATACCCACGGCATTAGTAGCTTTATTAATAAATAGATGGAAAAAGAAAATTATGTGCTAAAACTCAAAATATCCGATCTTACATAAAGAATTATCATTTACCATTCAACAAATCAACGTAATCAAGGAAATAACTTCCACAATGTGTTTTAGTCCACACACTAGCAGCAAACATTCAAAATACTTAAAAAAGAAACCAAACAAAGTAACATAATGCCTAAGCCAACAATAACATCTTTCCACTTCTAGTCTTACTCTTACATCGATTATGACTTGTTCTTGGACGCATATGATTTCTGCGTCATGTTGTGAGTGGAGGTACTCATACCCAAAGTGTTTTGTAAGCTTAAGTTTAACAGCAAAATTCTAAATAATAAACACTCCAAGTTTTTTTCACCACATACCTAAAATGCAATTAATTCATTTAGATTTATGCATAAATAGGAGGAATCCAACAGATTTTTACATAGGTCTTGCCATCTTGGTTCACTTTCTTTGGAACTGTCAATGCATTCTTGGATTCACACAGTTCTTTTAATTTGTATGGTCATCTGGGAACTAAATTTTCCTGGCAACCTCTCCTTGTCATTTATGTATTTCCCTCAGAGAGTATTGAAAAAGAAGGGCACAACCATCTGTCTGGACTCGACGAGGCTGTGCTCAAGATGCTGCAAACAGCTTTCTACCATCACCAACGGGGTTAGGAGCACCCAAGAATTACCCATCTGGGTTCAGGTCTGGGGCGGGGCCATGAGGTACTTTTCAGGTCGGCCCTCCCCATCCCGCCTGTTGCCATGCCTAATTGAAAGCTCAATAAACACACAAAAAGAATAATACCAAAGCCCCCGGGGGTTTAAATCATAGAGGTAAAACTATACATACCTAACTGTTCTTCACAAGGACGGGAATGGGTCAGTTTTGTTCGGATTTGGCGTTTACCATACCAAAACCTGAAGTGGTTAGATGCACACAAACCCAAGACTCATGCTCGACGGGTATGGTTTTTGGTGCACCATAACCAAACCATATGGTTTCTAACCGAATCGCATGATACCCACGACATTAGTAGCTTATTAATAAATAGCTGGGAAAAAAAACTACGTGCTAAAACTCATAAAATCCGATCTTCCATACAGAATTATCATTTACCATTCAACATAATCAAGGAAATAACTAAAAAATTCAATTTCCACAATGTTTTTTAGTCCAAACACTAGAAACAAACCAGCAAACATTCAAAAAACTAAAAAGAAACCAAACAAAGTAACATAATGCCTAAGCCAACAATAACATCTTTCCACTTCTAGTCTTACTCTTACATCAATTATGACTAGTTCTTGGATGCATATGATTTCTACGTCATGTTGTGAGTGGAGTTACTCATACAAAGTGCAGTTTTTTAAGCTTAAGTTTAACAGCAAAATTCCAAATAAAAAATACTTCAGGTTTTTTTCACCACATACGTAATATGCAACTAATTCATTTAGATTTATGCATATGATTAGCATAAAGAGGCCAGACTAGCACAAGATTCTAGCACATTGATATTGGCCTAATTCTGACCAAAGTTTGTGTGAAAACCTTACAAACTAGTACATGTATCAAATAAACCTGTAGTATGTAGTAACTGGTTGAACACATTAAAAGTATTTCCCAGAGCAACGTACGAAAAATAAACAAGCTAGTGTTTACTTTCCATTATGTTCAACTATCCACATTCTTTCTCCCACCTTGAGCACATGGATAATGAAAAACTACGCCGTCTGGTCATTTCCCCAATCTATAGGTTTCTTGAAAATGAAATGTTAGTCAATCTACCTCCTTGTTGGGTTACGAATCTCATGTCAACTGCAGGGTAGTCATATGTGCGACGAACAGTGGCGGACGCAGGATTCTTGACGTGGGGGGACCGAATCACATGTATTCATAAATTAACAATAAAATATCATCCTCATATAGCAATAACAAAATTTTGCGGGGACCTTTCTTCATAATTTTTACATACAAAACCTAAAATATAGTAGAAATATTGCGATAATTGGGGGGTTTGCGGGGACCCGGGCCCCCGCTTGCACCCCCCTGTGTGCGCCACTGGCTACGAACCAACTCATATCTAAAGCAATAATTACCTTAACTCATAAACTTTAACTCCATGACTTCCTTCATGACTTCATAAAACGATCAGCTAATTGAGAAGTAGTATATAACCACAACCCCAAATCTCACAACAGTAGTAGAAAGGCATACAATAATTGTGTTCCTCTTTCACCTTTTTACAGCAGGGGGCTATCCCAAAACTTCTAGTGTACTTCTGTATTTTTACATTGCAATATTTTAACACTACAACTTAGACAAAATTACCACTGACAAAGTGTTACTACAATCACTTCACACATTAGATGTAAAATTTAAAAAAGAGACTCGACCAATTTTTCATTGTTATCATCTATGTTAGATAGATCCACCTAAATGCATAAACGTGCCAAACACTCAACACTTGGAAGAGGGTATGAGATTCATGTCTGACACATTTAGTGGACATACTCGTAGAAATTGTATTTCATAATTTGAACTTACCATAACTACGCATCAAACTCCTGTAATTTGCATGAAATGCCCTAAAGCACTTTCTAAACCCCATTTACCCAAGAAAATAAAAGGACTACGCTAAGAAATTGTCAGAAATTCAAAAGTTTTGGCGCATCCCCAAGTCCTTGAGATTTAAATTGAATGAATTGGACTCTTTGACACACACCACCTGATACCCACACCCAGTCCCGGTAACACATGTTATCAATAGGCCTACCACACTTTTGGATATGCACAGAGTCAATGCATTATTTACCTGGTACTCGCATGTCAACAATTGGGTGAATAGGTCAGTTGATCCCAGAGTCCCTAGCTACCCCACTTCCTTTAGTTGAACACTTGAACTGGTGGCTATATAGGTCAGTTGAATCTTAGCAAGCAGACTTCAAGTTAATGGCACAAAAAGATAGTATTGAAGTACCCTCAAAAAATGAGGAGGAAGAAGAAGAGATGTTATGGAAGGAAATAGAGCTTTGTGTGCAATCAAAGGAGTTCAATGAAGACAATAAGGTAATTTCTTTCTTCTGGTTCTATTTTTGCTTTAAGATTATTGATTCTTTCAACTTCTTTTTTGGACAAGTGCTCTTTTGTATAACGGTTCTGTAGGAGTTGATTCTAGGTTTAAGAGTAATGCTACAAATCCAATAACAATAGCTTCCAAGCCTACCAAAGCCTACTCAGGAGTTGAAAAACAAAACTCTAATTTTACAAAAGCACCCACATAAAAACGGAAGGAAAAGAAAAGGAAAAAAGCAGACATGTATCTATTTCACCCCTTTCGGAGATGCTACACTTACAACATAAAATTACAACACAGTTACAACATGGCCCCATCAGTGAATAAAAAAAGAAGAAAACAAACTGAAAAATTGAAACACACGTTTTCCTCCACTCCTGTCTTCTCTCTCCCCCATTGCCACCCAAACTAGAGCTCTCCTCCAAATCCGACGCACCCCACCTCCATCTCCTCTCTTCTCTCTCCTCCATCCCCGCCCAAACCATCTCCCGACCCCCCACCACCGATGCACCCAACCCCCACCACCACGGATCGCTGGTATGGGTATATAATTTCAAAGCCCTAATTTGGTTGCTTCGCTGTATGGGTCAGTAAAAAAGATTGGTTTTTTTTTTTTTTCCTGATTTTGTTAAATTAGAGTGTTGTTTTTCAACTCCTGAGAAGGCAGGCTTGGATGTTATTGTTGTTGGATCTGTAGCATTACTCTTAAACCTAGAATCAACCGTTGATACAAAAGAGCACTTGTCCAAAAAAACGAAGTTGAAAGAATCAATAATCTTAAAGCAAAAGCAGAACCAGAAGAAAGAAATCACCACACTGTCTTCATTGAATTGCACACAAAGCTCCATTTTCTTTCATAACATCTCTTCCTCTTCCACGGGTACTTCAATATTATCATTTTGCGCCACGAACTTGAAGTCTTTCCACTAATCGGCAAGCTTGTACCTCTCCATGGCGCGTACGCCGCCGCCGCGTGATCCGCGAAAAGGTGCGTACGGAGCGGTTCGACTTGCTCCCCGGTTCGGGAGTCGACGGGCGGGCCCGGGTCCTGAGCCGGAGTTACGAGCTCCTCCTCCTCTAGGTTTAGCTCCGCCGCCGCCGCCGGATTTCTTGTTCATCTTTATTATGTCGTCGAGCGACCTGTCCAGGTTCGACATTTTTTATTTTATTTTTGACTTGGTAGAGGTTTCGATGGGGAAGAGTGAAAGAGAGAGAGGGAGGGACTGGGTTAGCTTTAAAAGGAACAGCATAGTTATATAGATCTAAAATAGATATAGTTTGTTTACGAATTAGGAAGCAAGTGGTTTCGTGGTGTAGTTGGTTATCACGTCAGTCTAACACACTGAAGGTCTCCGGTTCAAACCCGGGCGAAGCCAACGTTGTTGACAACTATTTTTTCAGGTTTTGCTTTTGGGAAAAAAAGAGAGATGATTTTGCCACTCTTTTTTTCATTAACAGGCACTATCCTGCCCAAAAATGCACTTGCAGGAGAGTGTCGTTAACAAAAAATAAAGTGGCAAAATTAGCAGCCTAGAAAAATAGTTTATTCTTGTTTTATTTAATACTCTCTCTTCCATCTTACTTTCCAAATTAATGTGCAGTGTATTTTTCGTTGACAAGTTTTTACTCTTTGCACGAGTCTCAATAAAATTTCTCTCTCTCTCTCTCTCTCTCTCTCTCTCTCCACTCTCTCTCTCCACTTATAACCACTTATAACCACTCATTACATCAATTTTTTTTCCTTATCAAAACCAAACAAAGTGGATTTGCCGTTTTGTTTTACGTTGCCCTTTAAGATATTCTCGGCAATATTGTCCCGGTAGAGAATAATTTCTTAACTTGCCATTCGAAAATCAACTCAATCTACTGTAGGATAAGTGCTTATTCTACAAATAAAAATTGGACGAATCAATCAAGCGCTTACAAATATCCAATTAAGCTTCTTCTTTTTTATGAAGCTGGTTAGGAAATTATATTCTCTACAAGATAAATGTCTTTTTATCGTTTGTTTAGGATCCGAGATGGCGTGGAGTCTGTACATTTTCGGTAGCCAAGATCGGTACCTATATTCGGAGTGGGAACAAAAGGAGAAGGAGAAAAGAGAATAGGTCAAAACAAATACAATCTTGTCGAAAGAGGAATTGGTACTTTTTTTTTATCCGAGGAATTGGTACTTAACCTCACGCTTTGCCAAGGGCTCTATTTTTCAGCACTCGAGCATTCACGTCAACCTCTCTTAACCTCAACCAATACTAAATCTCCTTTCAAGACTTCCTATCCTCCAAACCCAACTAAACCTCAAGTTTTTGGTTTATCCGTGAGCCCACAACGGTGGGTCGAATAATTTATTTTGTACATATGATTCGCATATCCATAAATACACAAACAAATGGTGTAAATTTTACGATTGAAGTGTACAGGATAAAGGCAAAGGTGATGCGAAAGCTGGGGGACACGAATGAAATGTGAGTAAGGGATTAGAGCTCGCGACATGAGAGAGTAAGATTGGATGACTCGATGGCGCTGATCAGAACACATCACGGTATCGATCGCAGTGTAATGGTATTAGAAATACCAAACTTTACGTAGCGGGAATCAATTTTAATGGTCTTGAATTTAAAAAAAAAAATTTGATTGGAAAAAAATTTAGAGTGCGCATATTAATTCAGCAATTAGGAACCGATCTGCGAACCATAAAGGAACCGTTGTGTAACAGAAACTGACGGATACAAATGCAATCTTTATTTTTTCAATCATAGTTATATCATAATGTAGCGGTATCGATAAACGCAAGAATCGATACATACATATGGGCCGACACGCTAGCTATATAACAACTGATAAGTAAAACTTTAAGTGCATAAAAGAAAACTGCATTTCATAGCAGTCAGAAATAAAACTTGAACCTAGACCCCTGTTTAAATAAGAAAGTTGGACAAGGGTGGGCTTCAAGGCCTTGAGCCTTAACATGACAGATGTGAGATTATAGTTAACACAGCTTCATATACCAAATAGTAACAGAGAGGAGATCCAATAGGATATTCTACCAGATCTGAGAAGGCATGCAAATCTCAATTTTTACAATTTGCAATTATCCAGATTTGTTAAACTGAAAAAAAACAGATAGATGAAAAGAGTGAGAAAACACAAACGACGTCATTAACTTAAATAAGAAACACATCCAAGGTTTATTAGCTGGGATAGTCTCACTGTCACTTCACAAACAAACACAGGAAGTTCAGGAATAGATAATGCCGACACGAATAACATTAAGACATGAATTTCCGAAGTACCAACAAAAAAAGAATAACATTAAGACACAGATTTTGATCTATGGCCACTACAACTACTAGTGAATTGTTACCTCGGTGGGTGTCGGTGATTCAAGGCTTTGGGTATAACCACAACAAAAATCCTTCAGGGTACCATACAGCTTACTCCCAACTTTGAAGAAATTTCCAGTCTTGACATTGAAAGCAAAGAAGTAGCCATCAATACCTGATGGCCTGGAAATATACAAAACCAGCACATCACCCTTGTTCACCCAAGCAACTGGGGCAAAAAAAAAAGCTTCAGCCCTTGAAGGAGGGAATGAGGCATGATCCATGCAGGTTGATAAATGTTTTTGAGCACCAAAGTCAATTTTGTAGAGCATCCTCCACTCACCAGTCATAGGATCAGACAAGACAAAAATATCCACCAAACTTCTACAATAAGTCATCACCGAGCAACTTAGAGTTCTTTCTCTTTCTACATAAAGGATAGAACTATGAAAACTCCAAACTGCTGGGCTGGGAAACTCAATAAATAATTCAGATTCCACATCCAAAGCAACAACAGACTTTTCTCTATGATCAGCCCAGTAGAGGAACTGTCCTACAGATAATGGACAATCTCTGACCATACTCCAACCTCGATCAGACAACTTTTGACGGTTAATCGGTTTCCATGCATGATCTTTGCCCAGAGTTAACATCACGCAGTTGTGTTTGCCCCCATCAGGCCCATAGGTGCACAGCACTTTATACTCCATCTTCGAATAAGCACAAGCAAATGAGATACAAGAGCCATCTGGATGGCATTTAAATGGAGGAACAGTTACCGTTTGCTTCGTGAGAGGATTAGCTACATGCAATGTTGAAGGATCATGTGGATTGCGAAACAGTACTAGACCATTGCAGGTAGACAAAACCCGGTTAGGAAACATAAAATTTATCTCTGTAACTGTAGCACTCATTTCCCCAAACTCTGCAAATTCACCAGTATGTGGAGTATAGGGGTCTTGCATTAACAAGCCGGTACTGGAACGAAGGAGGTGTTCCTTGCAGAAGAGAGGATCGTGGATGATTTTATACCACTGCCGACAAACGTACCTTGTTGAATTGTAAAGAACATAGGCCGGAATACAAACAAGGATGTAGAACATCAGCTCATCAGGCAGAGAAGATTCACCGCTGGTCTTCTTTTTCTTCGAACAGGGAACCAGTTTATAGTTTTTGCGACCTGCTCTCCCATTTAGAACTGCTCCTGCAGTCATCTAATGAGGATACAAGAAACTATAAGACAAACTTGATGACGAATCCACCAAGGACACACAACATTGAATCAAACACAACATGATCCTCATAAGCTGAAAAGCAATACATAAGATCATCTAAAAACGAAAAAACCCCGAGTACATTCACAGCCCACAAGGAAAATGGACCAAACACGGGAAAAAATTTGCTTTCAGAATCACATAAGAGAATAGCTGCCTTGGGTTCAAATTTATCAGGCATTTGCAACACAACCTCATAGCAGAAATGTGAGAGTTAATATGCGCACGCATATAGGTGCTATTGGAGGAAATTTTGTTGAAATTGATTAGTTTAACATAGAGAACACGTGCAGAATCTATATTGGGCATCTGTGGCATTCGATCGATTATGATCCCTTTCTTAAAAGTCTTGATACTACTGCCCCATACTTTGAAACGCATGGTATTTTGTACACTAGAGACGCTACAACGAGAAACATATGCCGGCAACTAATTGTTAGGAGAGTTTTAACTGAGGATAGTACTTGACTATGGGATACCAAATAAGGATCTGAAAGGAATTTGTTTCCGTATTAGAGAAAACAAAAACCAGAAAAATTAAACGCAACCTATATAAACCAACACGAGACAGTATAAAATCGCTGCAAATAGTAGTCTCGCCTCAATTAGAAACCAATTTCAATGGATGGTCCCGGAGCAGCAAATCTCATATTTGCGGGCCTTGCCGGCCCGCCACTACAGGTTCGGTTGCAAAAAGAAGTTAGACTTCCGATCATCACTTACATTAACTTGTTAAGACTATGATAGGGCTCATAGCAACTTACATTCTTCAAATGAAAGGTTATATGATTTGGTACAGCAGAATCAAGTCACCAATTGGGAGGAGGTGGAGGAGTGTAACCATGGATGCATCAAAACTAGATTGCAAAACTCAAAGAAGGAAACTGAGGCTGAAAGTGAGAATCTATTCTTTACCAGCAATGGAAGGCAATGTCATGGCCTCTACCACAGATTCAACAAGCTTTAGGCTGAAAGTGGTATTGAAACTGATAGGGCATTGAATATCTTCCGCCTCTAGGACTAGAGCCACCTCTAGCATGACTGGATCTTTGCCCTTTATTTCCAACCCTCTTTCTATTAAAATGGGGACCCTTGGTCTATTTCCAACCTTTTTAGGCTCTGCCCCTTGGTCTGTTGCCATTGTTGTTAGGTTTCTGAGATTGCCTCTCCTCTGTTGTTAGGATTCTGAGATGAACTTTAACTTTTAGTGACTGAATAGCCAACTATGTTACGTCTCTGTTGCTGATGATTTCTTGCATGCAAGGCTTCAGAACATATAATGAAGGACAATTCATCCATTGAAATAGGCTCCACCCTTGCCCTAACAGTGGTTTTGAACATTGCATAGACCCATCAACATGATGAATTCATAAGCTTAAGTGAATCTGAACTTAACTCGTCCAAATGATGACATTGGTTTTACTAGCAAATTGAGATTGGCAACCAGAAGAGTAAGAATTGAAGGAAGTGTTGTAGTGGAAGAAGAGGGGGATGAAATTGAAGATGATCATAGGGACACCATTGATGGAACTTCGCTCATCATAGCTCTAGTGCTCTGCTCTGATAACACAGGGGAAAATTATTGACCTCTCTTGTTTTTATTAGAAAAAATTGGTTTGGGTAAGAGAAGACTACAAAAAGTTTAAAGGGGACAAGTCAAGGAGCATCGTTCTTGTAATTACATATCCCAACTATGTTTGCAGCTATGCCATGACCAACCATATGCAAGCCCACGTCCGTGTGGATGAAAGTTGGAGAGAAATCAACAACCAAAATCATGTGAGTGCTTATATCCCTTTCCCCTGCTAAGAAAGGCATTAGGATCCCAGTGGAATTACCTGCTGAGACATATCTTGATTCTTGATTCTTGATTCCTGATTCTTGGTACTTGTATTGGGTTACTCGGAGAGCCTTAAGCTTAAATTCAGGCCACACGAATGATTTGATGCCTAGTTTAAGAAGGCATCATCCCGATGAATATAGTGTGGCAAGTTCTGGTGATTCAATCTCAAACCGTACTTGTCTGGATTCATAAAGAAATTGGCATGTGTACAGTTGATATATATATGGTCATTTCCAACAAGGCCTCAGGCTTTCGGAACTTTGGTGCAGTTAGGTGTAATTGGAAGAACTTTGGGACAATGAAAATCCATCTTTGCATATTGGTTTTAGACCGGAACATATGACTAAAGGGATTCAACCAAGAAGTAACATGGTCTAGGATCAGTCTAGAAGATACAGTTTGCTCTTTAGATAAGTTGATTGAGAAGTTGGTTCACCTCTTTGTTCCATTGCCTATGGCAAAACCCTGCGGGATATTCCTCTTTCGTCTTTGTAAGCGGCATTACAAGTAGAAAGTACAGAACGAAAGACAATACAAAGTCTCTTGAATATTAAACAGAAACATACATTCTCTCAGACTAGAGCAATTAACAAAGGCACTGCAAAGTGCAAACACCCTCAGTAAAGAGCTGATGGAAACTTATACTCTAATTTACTAAAAACTATCCCAATAAATTAAATCCATGGTCCTGAACCTTATTTTGGAAGGGGAAAACAGAAGAAGCATCAAGTCTTCGCCATGGGGAAGTTACCAAACTATCTGGATAAAAAAACTAATGAAGTTGTGATCGGAGCAAAGAGGCTCAGTGTTAATAAGAAGATGGCAGGCAAGCAACATGGATGATTCAACAAGGACTATGCACCGGGATTGGACTTGTTACTACAATTTTCTACGGTACTAGTATTTTGTGGGGTAATTCATTATGCTTGATGAATATACATCTAGGATACACATGGAAATAAATAAAAAGTTGCCTAGGAATATGAAACAGGTGTATCTAGATATTTCTTTGTCTTCCTATATAAATGATGTTCCAGTGTGTTCAGTAGGGGTAGAAGAAAATATTGATATCAAAGTGCATATCCACGGAGCTCTATGGGGCTTTGCCCTACATTTCAATACCCAAAATCATTTCTCACATTCGTTCCTTGATGCTTCCACTGTCCGCAGGAAGTGGAGGAAAAACGAGAAAACTGACTAGATTACATTTGCGCTTTTGTAATGGTAGAAAAAAAGTTTAGATCTATTGTATCTGAGTGTACTCTGGAAGAGTATTTGAAACAAGACTGAGTGAACTACCACATGGAATTCAACATTATTACGAATTTAATTATAGGCGGAAATCTCTTGGAATTAGAATCAATGCCATCCTCCAGCGCCGCAGTAAGAAAAAAAAAGTAGAATGCTAGCGTGCACTAATGAAAATGGAACATGGAACTTAGTCAAGTAAACAACGACAGAGAGAAGCTACACTATTAAGATGAGTTTTACATGTTCATTTCTGCACTCGTAAAAGAAATGCAAACAACAACAAAACAAATCGAGAGAAACGGAGGAGACCTGGATCGTACGTCGGGGATGAAGTTGGGGGAGATCCACAGCAAACGCGAGATCGGAAACCCAATCGCGAGATCGGAGATACACAGCAAACACACGGGGGGTGGTGTGGGGAGGATGTTTAGAGCAATTTGGGTGATTGGGCCAAGATAAGGGACGGGGATGGAAAATACTGTAATTGAGGGGGAAAAGAAAAATTATTCAAATTAATTCAATTGAGAGGGCAATTTTGAGAAATTGCGGGCACTCTTTATTTCATGCTTTGGAAAAGTTGTAGGTGGCTCGGGAAGCATTTCCGGACTCCAGCATTTACATGCGCGGGAAACTGCAATTTCTCAAAATTGCCCTCTCAATTGAATTAATTTGAATAATTTTTCTTTTCCCCCTCAATTACAGTATTTTCCATCCCCGTCCCTTATCTTGGCCCAATCACCCAAATTGCTCTAAACATCCTCCCCACACCACCCCCCGTGTGTTTGCTGTGTATCTCCGATCTCGCGTTTGCTGTGGATCTCCCCCAACTTCATCCCCGACGTACGATCCAGGTCTCCTCCGTTTCTCTCGATTTGTTTTGTTGTTGTTTGCATTTCTTTTACGAGTGCAGAAATGAACATGTAAAACTCATCTTAATAGTGTAGCTTCTCTCTGTCGTTGTTTACTTGACTAAGTTCCATGTTCCATTTTCATTAGTGCACGCTAGCATTCTACTTTTTTTTTCTTACTGCGGCGCTGGAGTATGGCATTGATTCTAATTCCAAGAGATTTCCGCCTATAATTAAATTCGTAATAATGTTGAATTCCATGTGGTAGTTCACTCAGTCTTGTTTCAAATACTCTTCCAGAGTACACTCAGATACAATAGATCTAAACTTTTTTTCTACCATTACAAAAGCGCAAATGTAATCTAGTCAGTTTTCTCGTTTTTCCTCCACTTCCTGCGGACAGTGGAAGCATCAAGGAACGAATGTGAGAAATGATTTTGGGTATTGAAATGTAGGGCAAAGCCCCATAGAACTCCGTGGATATGCACTTTGATATCAATATTTTCTTCTACCCCTACTGAACACACTGGAACATCATTTATATAGGAAGACAAAGAAATATCTAGATACACCTGTTTCATATTCCTAGGCAACTTTTTATTTATTTCCGTGTGTATCCTAGATGTATATTCATCAAGCATAATGAATTACCCCACAAAATACTAGTACCGTAGAAAATTGTAGTAACAAGTCCAATCCCGGTGCATAGTCCTTGTTGAATCATCCATGTTGCTTGCCTGCCATCTTCTTATTAACACTGAGCCTCTTTGCTCCGATCACAACTTCATTAGTTTTTTTATCCAGATAGTTTGGTAACTTCCCCATGGCGAAGACTTGATGCTTCTTCTGTTTTCCCCTTCCAAAATAAGGTTCAGGACCATGGATTTAATTTATTGGGATAGTTTTTAGTAAATTAGAGTATAAGAGCATGTACATCAAGCATAGGTAAAATACCTATTAAAAAAGCTACAATATCTACTTTACCTATCCATTTTTTCTTCCACACCACAGCAGCCTCTTCATAATTTTCTCTCTATCCATTAAATTACATTAAATTATAGAAAAAAATAAAATTGCAGTATATATTTACATATATTAGAGGTGGCAATTCAAACCCATATTTCTTAACCCGCCCAAATCCGCCCACTTATAACCCAACCCAATCCGCCCATATTATGTAATGGGTTGATATGGGTTGAACCCATATCAACCCATATTTATATGGGTTTAGATGGGTTGAGAGTGGGTTAAATATGGGTCAGAATTAAAAATGGCCCAACACCTCTTTTTCTCTCAGCCCACACTCTCCCCCGTCTTTCTCTGGTACACATTTGGCGTCGAGATTAGAAGAGAGATAAATAAACCCACGTGTAGAGAGAGAGAGAGATAGACAACCAGATCAAATTCAATCCTACTCCTTCATTTCAACTCCTCTCTCTCTCTCTCTCCCTCCTTTATGAACTCCCGTTTTTTTGCTAGAAAAATGTCCCAGTGATATAAGTACACCAAATTCTCTCTCTCTCTCTCTCTCTCTCTCTCTCTAAGAATCTCTCAATTCCAATGAGATAAGTACACCAATTTTTTTGACTTTTTTTTTAAAGTGATTTTTTTTCAAAAATATATAAGTAAAGGACAAAAAATTTTACTTTTCCATTTGCCACCTCTAAAATTCATCCACACAAATTCTCTATCTCTCTCTCCAATCCCTTGAGCTCCTATGAGCGACAAGTATTTTACGATTTTTGATTCGCTCCAATCAGAAAAGTACGGAGTAAAAAATTTTGACTTTTACCCAAATATTTTTGAAAACATCCAAGATAAAGCCCAAAAAACTGGTTGTTGGGATTTATCTTGAAAATTACAAAAAATATTAGGGTAAAAGTAAAAAAAATTACTTTTTCGATTCTCTCGTTGAGACGAACTAATAGGAATAAAAAGTTTGTCTCAAAACAAACAAATACAAAAAATTGAGTTTTAATCATAAAATTTTACTTTTCTGAATTCCCTTATTGAGACAAATCACCCGCGGGGGGAAGGGAGAAAAAGGAAAACAAAAAACAAAACCAAAACCAAAACCAAAAAAAAAAAAGAGGAGAGGAAAACGGGTCGGGTCGGGCGGGTTTGGGTTTGGCTTGACCCATATTTGACCCGACCCGTTTCAACCCGTTTACTTTTTGACCCATATTCGACCCGCCCATATTTGACCCATGACCCGTTTCAACCCGCCCAAACCCGCCCGGACCCGCCCGTTTGCCACCTCTAAGGTCATATATATATATGTATGTATGTGTGTATATATATAAATACGTTCATATGTACTGTATATAACATGTATATTGCACACCTCCATGGTCGCTGGTTGAGATCGAGGTCGAGGTTGCCGTCAAGATCAAGGTCGCCCGGTGAGGTTGAGATCGCCGTCAAGATCGAGATCACCTGGTGAGGTCGAGATCGCCTTCAAGATCGAGTCGTCGTCGAGATCGAGATCGCCGTCGTCACCAGACCCTAGCCTTTCTTCATTGAAGACCTCCGTTGCAGACCTCCGCCATCGCCGCTGACCCAAATCTTCCCCGTCAAGATCGTTCGTGTAGAGCAGCAGAGGTGTTCTTCGTTGGAGAGAGAGAGAGAGGAGAAAAAGGAATAAAAAATTGGGTACCGATGAACAGTACCTCGGTAAATTTGGAGAGGTTTTTCCACAAATGTAAAATACATGTGGGTTTACCTAGGCTGGTGCAAGTCCACTTTTGTGCCTTTCCTAGCCAAAGTTGCTAAAAGAGCAGGTATAGCTAGACTTGTGTACATGTTCTTAGGCTAGATTTGGATTAAAAGTCACTTTAATTTATTTTTTTGTCTTTATTTAAACTTTTTCACATTTGTTCTTTTTGATTTATTTTTTTTCTCTTTATTTAAATTTCTTCGCATTTGTTCATTTTGCGTTAAACTTTTATAACTTATTAATTCGTCTCGATAAGAGTAATCGAAAAAATAAAAAAATTATGATTGAAACTTATAATTATTTTCAAAAAGAAAAAATATATGTAAAAAAATACTCCACTGTCTTTTGTATTTATTTTTGTCTTTATTCAAAAAATTATGACTTTCGATAAAAATCTTTTATTTTTTCGATTCCTCTCGTCGAGACGAATCAATAAATTACAAAAATTTGACATAAAATAAATAAATGCAAAAAAATTTAAATAAAGACAACAAAATAAATCACTTTATTTTTTCATCCAAACCTACCCTTAGAGCCAGGGACGGAGCCAAGGCCAAAGGCGACTCATAGTAATCTCAAGCATCCTCCAGTGTTTATCTCATGGAGTAGTATTCTCGGCAATATTGTCCTGGTAGAGAATAATTTCTTAACTTGCCATTTGAAAATCAACTCAATCTACTGTAGTATAAGTGCTTATTCTCTACAAATAAAAATTGGACAAATCAATCAAGCGCTTACAAATATCCAATTAAGCTATTTTTTTATGAAGCAGGTTAGGAAATTATATTCTCTACAAGATAAATGTCTTTTATCGTTTGTTTAGGATCCGAGATGGCATGGAGTCTGTACATTTTCGGTAGCCAAGATCGGTACCTATGTTTAGAGTGGGAACAAAAGGAGAAGGAGAAAAGAGAATAGGTCAAATCAAATACAATCTTGTCAAATGAGGAATTGGTACTTAACCTCACACTTTGCCAAGGGCTCTATTTTTCAGCATTCGAGCATTCACGTCAACCTCTCTTAACCTCAACCAATACTAAATCTCCTTTCAAGACTTCCTATCCTCCAAATCCAACTAAACCTCAAGTTTTTGGTTTATCCGTGAGCCCACAACAATGGGTTGATTAATTTATTTTGTACATATGATTCGCACATCCATAAATACACGAACAAATCGTGGAAAATGTACAATTGAAGTCTACACGACAAAGGCAAAGGTGATGCAAAAGTTGGGGGACACGTATGAAATGTGAGTAAGGGATTAGAGCTCGCGACATGAGAGAGTAAGATTGGATGACTCGATGGTGCTGATCAGAACACATCACAGTATCGATCACAACGTAATGGTATTAGAAATACCAAACCTTACGTAGCGGGAATCAATTTTTAACGGTCTTGAATTTTTTTTAAATATTTTTGACAGGAAAAAAATTTAGAGTGCGCAAATTAGTGCAGCATTTAGGAACCGACCCGTGAACCATAAAGGAACCGTTGTGTGCAATCTTTATTTTTTCAATCATAGTTACATTATGATGTAGCGGTATCGATAAACGCAATAATCGATACATACATACGGGCCGACACGCTAGCTATATAACAACTGATATGTAAAACTTTAAGTGCATAAAAGAAAACTGCATTTCATAGCAGTCAGAAATAAAACTTGAACCTAGACTCCTGTTTAAATAAGAAAGTTGGACAAGGGTGGGCTTCAAAGGCCTTGAGCCTTAATTAACATGACAGATGTGAGATTATAGTTAACACAGCTTCATATACCAAATAGTAACAGAGAGGAGATCCAATAGGATATTCTACCAGATCTGAGAAGGCATGCAAATCTCAATTTTTACAATTTGCAATTATCCAGATTTGTTAAACTGAAAAAAAACAGATAGATGAAAAGAGTGAGAAAACACAAACGACGTCATTAACTTAAATAAGAAACACATCCAAGGTTTATTAGCTGGGATAGTCTCACTGTCACTTCACAAACAAACACAGGAAGTTCAGGAATAGATAATGCCGACACGAATAACATTAAGACATGAATTTCCGAAGTACCAACAAAAAAAGAATAACATTAAGACACAGATTTTGATCTATGGCCACTACAACTACTAGTGAATTGTTACCTCGGTGGGTGTCGGTGATTCAAGGCTTTGGGTATAACCACAACAAAAATCCTTCAGGGTACCATACAGCTTACTCCCAACTTTGAAGAAATTTCCAGTCTTGACATTGAAAGCAAAGAAGTAGCCATCAATACCTGATGGCCTGGAAATATACAAAACCAGCACATCACCCTTGTTCACCCAAGCAACTGGGGCAAAAAAAAAAGCTTCAGCCCTTGAAGGAGGGAATGAGGCATGATCCATGCAGGTTGATAAATGTTTTTGAGCACCAAAGTCAATTTTGTAGAGCATCCTCCACTCACCAGTCATAGGATCAGACAAGACAAAAATATCCACCAAACTTCTACAATAAGTCATCACCGAGCAACTTAGAGTTCTTTCTCTTTCTACATAAAGGATAGAACTATGAAAACTCCAAACTGCTGGGCTGGGAAACTCAATAAATAATTCAGATTCCACATCCAAAGCAACAACAGACTTTTCTCTATGATCAGCCCAGTAGAGGAACTGTCCTACAGATAATGGACAATCTCTGACCATACTCCAACCTCGATCAGACAACTTTTGACGGTTAATCGGTTTCCATGCATGATCTTTGCCCAGAGTTAACATCACGCAGTTGTGTTTGCCCCCATCAGGCCCATAGGTGCACAGCACTTTATACTCCATCTTCGAATAAGCACAAGCAAATGAGATACAAGAGCCATCTGGATGGCATTTAAATGGAGGAACAGTTACCGTTTGCTTCGTGAGAGGATTAGCTACATGCAATGTTGAAGGATCATGTGGATTGCGAAACAGTACTAGACCATTGCAGGTAGACAAAACCCGGTTAGGAAACATAAAATTTATCTCTGTAACTGTAGCACTCATTTCCCCAAACTCTGCAAATTCACCAGTATGTGGAGTATAGGGGTCTTGCATTAACAAGCCGGTACTGGAACGAAGGAGGTGTTCCTTGCAGAAGAGAGGATCGTGGATGATTTTATACCACTGCCGACAAACGTACCTTGTTGAATTGTAAAGAACATAGGCCGGAATACAAACAAGGATGTAGAACATCAGCTCATCAGGCAGAGAAGATTCACCGCTGGTCTTCTTTTTCTTCGAACAGGGAACCAGTTTATAGTTTTTGCGACCTGCTCTCCCATTTAGAACTGCTCCTGCAGTCATCTAATGAGGATACAAGAAACTATAAGACAAACTTGATGACGAATCCACCAAGGACACACAACATTGAATTAAACACAACATGATCCTCATAAGCTGAAAAGCAATACATAAGATCATCTAAAAACGAAAAAACCCCGAGTACATTCACAGCCCACAAGGAAAATGGACCAAACACGGGAAAAAATTTGCTTTCAGAATCACATAAGAGAATAGCTGCCTTGGGTTCAAATTTATCAGGCATTTGCAACACAACCTCATAGCAGAAATGTGAGAGTTAATATGCGCACGCATTACGAACCCATACACATGTACATGAAGCAACTCCAATGGATTGATTTCTATGCATTCACACACGCACACACTCACTTATAGGTGCTATTGGAGGAAATTTTGTTGAAATTGATTAGTTTAACATAGAGAACACGTGCAGAATCTATATTGGGCATCTGTGGCATTCGATCGATTATGATCCCTTTCTTAAAAGTCTTGATACTACTGCCCCATACTTTGAAACGCATGGTATTTTGTACACTAGAGACGCTACAACGAGAAACATATGCCGGCAACTAATTGTTAGGAGAGTTTTAACTGAGGATAGTACTTGACTATGGGATACCAAATAAGGATCTGAAAGGAATTTGTTTCCGTATTAGAGAAAACAAAAACCAGAAAAATTAAACGCAACCTATATAAACCAACACGAGACAGTATAAAATCGCTGCAAATAGTAGTCTCGCCTCAATTAGAAACCAATTTCAATGGATGGTCCCGGAGCAGCAAATCTCATATTTGCGGGCCTTGCCGGCCCGCCACTACAGGTTCGGTTGCAAAAAGAAGTTAGACTTCCGATCATCACTTACATTAACTTGTTAAGACTATGATAGGGCTCATAGCAACTTACATTCTTCAAATGAAAGGTTATATGATTTGGTACAGCAGAATCAAGTCACCAATTGGGAGGAGGTGGAGGAGTGTAACCATGGATGCATCAAAACTAGATTGCAAAACTCAAAGAAGGAAACTGAGGCTGAAAGTGAGAATCTATTCTTTACCAGCAATGGAAGGCAATGTCATGGCCTCTACCACAGATTCAACAAGCTTTAGGCTGAAAGTGGTATTGAAACTGATAGGGCATTGAATATCTTCCGCCTCTAGGACTAGAGCCACCTCTAGCATGACTGGATCTTTGCCCTTTATTTCCAACCCTCTTTCTATTAAAATGGGGACCCTTGGTCTATTTCCAACCTTTTTAGGCTCTGCCCCTTGGTCTGTTGCCATTGTTGTTAGGTTTCTGAGATTGCCTCTCCTCTGTTGTTAGGATTCTGAGATGAACTTTAACTTTTAGTGACTGAATAGCCAACTATGTTACGTCTCTGTTGCTGATGATTTCTTGCATGCAAGGCTTCAGAACATATAATGAAGGACAATTCATCCATTGAAATAGGCTCCACCCTTGCCCTAACAGTGGTTTTGAACATTGCATAGACCCATCAACATGATGAATTCATAAGCTTAAGTGAATCTGAACTTAACTCGTCCAAATGATGACATTGGTTTTACTAGCAAATTGAGATTGGCAACCAGAAGAGTAAGAATTGAAGGAAGTGTTGTAGTGGAAGAAGAGGGGGATGAAATTGAAGATGATCATAGGGACACCATTGATGGAACTTCGCTCATCATAGCTCTAGTGCTCTGCTCTGATAACACAGGGGAAAATTATTGACCTCTCTTGTTTTTATTAGAAAAAATTGGTTTGGGTAAGAGAAGACTACAAAAAGTTTAAAGGGGACAAGTCAAGGAGCATCGTTCTTGTAATTACATATCCCAACTATGTTTGCAGCTATGCCATGACCAACCATATGCAAGCCCACGTCCGTGTGGATGAAAGTTGGAGAGAAATCAACAACCAAAATCATGTGAGTGCTTATATCCCTTTCCCCTGCTAAGAAAGGCATTAGGATCCCAGTGGAATTACCTGCTGAGACATATCTTGATTCTTGATTCTTGATTCCTGATTCTTGGTACTTGTATTGGGTTACTCGGAGAGCCTTAAGCTTAAATTCAGGCCACACGAATGATTTGATGCCTAGTTTAAGAAGGCATCATCCCGATGAATATAGTGTGGCAAGTTCTGGTGATTCAATCTCAAACCGTACTTGTCTGGATTCATAAAGAAATTGGCATGTGTACAGTTGATATATATATGGTCATTTCCAACAAGGCCTCAGGCTTTCGGAACTTTGGTGCAGTTAGGTGTAATTGGAAGAACTTTGGGACAATGAAAATCCATCTTTGCATATTGGTTTTAGACCGGAACATATGACTAAAGCGATTCAACCAAGAAGTAACATGGTCTAGGATCACTCTAGAAGATACAGTTTGCTCTTTAGATAAGTTGATTGAGAAGTTGGTTCACCTCTTTGTTCCATTGCCTATGGCAAAACCCTGCGGGATATTCCTCTTTCGTCTTTGTAAGCGGCATTACAAGTAGAAAGTACAGAACGAAAGACAATACAAAGTCTCTTGAATATTAAACAGAAACATACATTCTCTCAGACTAGAGCAATTAACAAAGGCACTGCAAAGTGCAAACACCCTCAGTAAAGAGCTGATGGAAACTTATACTCTAATTTACTAAAAACTATCCCAATAAATTAAATCCATGGTCCTGAACCTTATTTTGGAAGGGGAAAACAGAAGAAGCATCAAGTCTTCGCCATGGGGAAGTTACCAAACTATCTGGATAAAAAAACTAATGAAGTTGTGATCGGAGCAAAGAGGCTCAGTGTTAATAAGAAGATGGCAGGCAAGCAACATGGATGATTCAACAAGGACTATGCACCGGGATTGGACTTGTTACTACAATTTTCTACGGTACTAGTATTTTGTGGGGTAATTCATTATGCTTGATGAATATACATCTAGGATACACATGGAAATAAATAAAAAGTTGCCTAGGAATATGAAACAGGTGTATCTAGATATTTCTTTGTCTTCCTATATAAATGATGTTCCAGTGTGTTCAGTAGGGGTAGAAGAAAATATTGATATCAAAGTGCATATCCACGGAGTTCTATGGGGCTTTGCCCTACATTTCAATACCCAAAATCATTTCTCACATTCGTTCCTTGATGCTTCCACTGTCCGCAGGAAGTGGAGGAAAAACGAGAAAACTGACTAGATTACATTTGCGCTTTTGTAATGGTAGAAAAAAAGTTTAGATCTATTGTATCTGAGTGTACTCTGGAAGAGTATTTGAAACAAGACTGAGTGAACTACCACATGGAATTCAACATTATTACGAATTTAATTATAGGCGGAAATCTCTTGGAATTAGAATCAATGCCATCCTCCAGCGCCGCAGTAAGAAAAAAAAAGTAGAATGCTAGCGTGCACTAATGAAAATGGAACATGGAACTTAGTCAAGTAAACAACGACAGAGAGAAGCTACACTATTAAGATGAGTTTTACATGTTCATTTCTGCACTCGTAAAAGAAATGCAAACAACAACAAAACAAATCGAGAGAAACGGAGGAGACCTGGATCGTACGTCGGGGATGAAGTTGGGGGAGATCCACAGCAAACGCGAGATCGGAAACCCAATCGCGAGATCGGAGATACACAGCAAACACACGGGGGTGGTGTGGGGAGGATGTTTAGAGCAATTTGGGTGATTGGGCCAAGATAAGGGACGGGGATGGAAAATACTGTAATTGAGGGGGAAAAGAAAAATTATTCAAATTAATTCAATTGAGAGGGCAATTTTGAGAAATTGCGGGCACTCTTTATTTCATGCTTTGGAAAAGTTGTAGGTGGCTCGGGAAGCATTTCCGGACTCCAGCATTTACATAAGAGTGCCCGCAATTTCTCAAAATTGCCCTCTCAATTGAATTAATTTGAATAATTTTTCTTTTCCCCCTCAATTACAGTATTTTCCATCCCCGTCCCTTATCTTGGCCCAATCACCCAAATTGCTCTAAACATCCTCCCCACACCACCCCCCGTGTGTTTGCTGTGTATCTCCGATCTCGCGTTTGCTGTGGATCTCCCCCAACTTCATCCCCGACGTACGATCCAGGTCTCCTCCGTTTCTCTCGATTTGTTTTGTTGTTGTTTGCATTTCTTTTACGAGTGCAGAAATGAACATGTAAAACTCATCTTAATAGTGTAGCTTCTCTCTGTCGTTGTTTACTTGACTAAGTTCCATGTTCCATTTTCATTAGTGCACGCTAGCATTCTACTTTTTTTTTCTTACTGCGGCGCTGGAGGATGGCATTGATTCTAATTCCAAGAGATTTCCGCCTATAATTAAATTCGTAATAATGTTGAATTCCATGTGGTAGTTCACTCAGTCTTGTTTCAAATACTCTTCCAGAGTACACTCAGATACAATAGATCTAAACTTTTTTTCTACCATTACAAAAGCGCAAATGTAATCTAGTCAGTTTTCTCGTTTTTCCTCCACTTCCTGCGGACAGTGGAAGCATCAAGGAACGAATGTGAGAAATGATTTTGGGTATTGAAATGTAGGGCAAAGCCCCATAGAACTCCGTGGATATGCACTTTGATATCAATATTTTCTTCTACCCCTACTGAACACACTGGAACATCATTTATATAGGAAGACAAAGAAATATCTAGATACACCTGTTTCATATTCCTAGGCAACTTTTTATTTATTTCCGTGTGTATCCTAGATGTATATTCATCAAGCATAATGAATTACCCCACAAAATACTAGTACCGTAGAAAATTGTAGTAACAAGTCCAATCCCGGTGCATAGTCCTTGTTGAATCATCCATGTTGCTTGCCTGCCATCTTCTTATTAACACTGAGCCTCTTTGCTCCGATCACAACTTCATTAGTTTTTTTATCCAGATAGTTTGGTAACTTCCCCATGGCGAAGACTTGATGCTTCTTCTGTTTTCCCCTTCCAAAATAAGGTTCAGGACCATGGATTTAATTTATTGGGATAGTTTTTAGTAAATTAGAGTATAAGAGCATGTACATCAAGCATAGGTAAAATACCTATTAAAAAAGCTACAATATCTACTTTACCTATCCATTTTTTCTTCCACACCACAGCAGCCTCTTCATAATTTTCTCTCTATCCATTAAATTACATTAAATTATAGAAAAAAATAAAATTGCAGTATATATTTACATATATATATATGTATGTATGTGTGTATATATATAAATACGTTCATATGTACTGTATATAACATGTATATTGCACACCTCCATGGTCGCTGGTTGAGATCGAGGTCGAGGTTGCCGTCAAGATCAAGGTCGCCCGGTGAGGTTGAGATCGCCGTCAAGATCGAGATCACCTGGTGAGGTCGAGATCGCCTTCAAGATCGAGTCGTCGTCGAGATCGAGATCGCCGTCGTCACCAGACCCTAGCCTTTCTTCATTGAAGACCTCCGTTGCAGACCTCCGCCATCGCCGCTGACCCAAATCTTCCCCGTCAAGATCGTTCGTGTAGAGCAGCAGAGGTGTTCTTCGTTGGAGAGAGAGAGAGAGGAGAAAAAGGAATAAAAAATTGGGTACCGATGAACAGTACCTCGGTAAATTTGGAGAGGTTTTTCCACAAATGTAAAATACATGTGGGTTTACCTAGGCTGGTGCAAGTCCACTTTTGTGCCTTTCCTAGCCAAAGTTGCTAAAAGAGCAGGTATAGCTAGACTTGTGTACATGTTCTTAGGCTAGATTTGGATTAAAAGTCACTTTAATTTATTTTTTTGTCTTTATTTAAACTTTTTCACATTTGTTCTTTTTGATTTATTTTTTTTCTCTTTATTTAAATTTCTTCGCATTTGTTCATTTTGCGTTAAACTTTTATAACTTATTAATTCGTCTCGATAAGAGTAATCGAAAAAATAAAAAAATTATGATTGAAACTTATAATTATTTTCAAAAAGAAAAAATATATGTAAAAAAATACTCCACTGTCTTTTGTATTTATTTTTGTCTTTATTCAAAAAATTATGACTTTCGATAAAAATCTTTTATTTTTTCGATTCCTCTCGTCGAGACGAATCAATAAATTACAAAAATTTGACATAAAATAAATAAATGCAAAAAAATTTAAATAAAGACAACAAAATAAATCACTTTATTTTTTCATCCAAACCTACCCTTAGAGCCAGGGACGGAGCCAAGGCCAAAGGCGACTCATAGTAATCTCAAGCATCCTCCAGTGTTTATCTCATGGAGTAGTATTCTCGGCAATATTGTCCTGGTAGAGAATAATTTCTTAACTTGCCATTTGAAAATCAACTCAATCTACTGTAGTATAAGTGCTTATTCTCTACAAATAAAAATTGGACAAATCAATCAAGCGCTTACAAATATCCAATTAAACTATTTTTTTATGAAGCAGGTTAGGAAATTATATTCTCTACAAGATAAATGTCTTTTATCGTTTGTTTAGGATCCGAGATGGCATGGAGTCTGTACATTTTCGGTAGCCAAGATCGGTACCTATGTTTAGAGTGGGAACAAAAGGAGAAGGAGAAAAGAGAATAGGTCAAATCAAATACAATCTTGTCAAATGAGGAATTGGTACTTAACCTCACACTTTGCCAAGGGCTCTATTTTTCAGCATTCGAGCATTCACGTCAACCTCTCTTAACCTCAACCAATACTAAATCTCCTTTCAAGACTTCCTATCCTCCAAATCCAACTAAACCTCAAGTTTTTGGTTTATCCGTGAGCCCACAACAATGGGTTGATTAATTTATTTTGTACATATGATTCGCACATCCATAAATACACGAACAAATCGTGGAAAATGTACAATTGAAGTCTACACGACAAAGGCAAAGGTGATGCAAAAGTTGGGGGACACGTATGAAATGTGAGTAAGGGATTAGAGCTCGCGACATGAGAGAGTAAGATTGGATGACTCGATGGTGCTGATCAGAACACATCACAGTATCGATCACAACGTAATGGTATTAGAAATACCAAACCTTACGTAGCGGGAATCAATTTTTAACGGTCTTGAATTTTTTTTAAATATTTTTGACAGGAAAAAAATTTAGAGTGCGCAAATTAGTGCAGCATTTAGGAACCGACCCGTGAACCAAAAAGGAACCGTTGTGTGCAATCTTTATTTTTTCAATCATAGTTACATTATGATGTAGCGGTATCGATAAACGCAATAATCGATACATACATACGGGCCGACACGCTAGCTATATAACAACTGATATGTAAAACTTTAAGTGCATAAAAGAAAACTGCATTTCATAGCAGTCAGAAATAAAACTTGAACCTAGACTCCTGTTTAAATAAGAAAGTTGGACAAGGGTGGGCTTCAAAGGCCTTGAGCCTTAATTAACATGACAGATGTGAGATTATAGTTAACACAGCTTCATATACCAAATAGTAACAGAGAGGAGATCCAATAGGATATTCTACCAGATCTGAGAAGGCATGCAAATCTCAATTTTTACAATTTGCAATTATCCAGATTTGTTAAACTGAAAAAAAACAGATAGATGAAAAGAGTGAGAAAACACAAACGACGTCATTAACTTAAATAAGAAACACATCCAAGGTTTATTAGCTGGGATAGTCTCACTGTCACTTCACAAACAAACACAGGAAGTTCAGGAATAGATAATGCCGACACGAATAACATTAAGACATGAATTTCCGAAGTACCAACAAAAAAAGAATAACATTAAGACACAGATTTTGATCTATGGCCACTACAACTACTAGTGAATTGTTACCTCGGTGGGTGTCGGTGATTCAAGGCTTTGGGTATAACCACAACAAAAATCCTTCAGGGTACCATACAGCTTACTCCCAACTTTGAAGAAATTTCCAGTCTTGACATTGAAAGCAAAGAAGTAGCCATCAATACCTGATGGCCTGGAAATATACAAAACCAGCACATCACCCTTGTTCACCCAAGCAACTGGGGCAAAAAAAAAAGCTTCAGCCCTTGAAGGAGGGAATGAGGCATGATCCATGCAGGTTGATAAATGTTTTTGAGCACCAAAGTCAATTTTGTAGAGCATCCTCCACTCACCAGTCATAGGATCAGACAAGACAAAAATATCCACCAAACTTCTACAATAAGTCATCACCGAGCAACTTAGAGTTCTTTCTCTTTCTACATAAAGGATAGAACTATGAAAACTCCAAACTGCTGGGCTGGGAAACTCAATAAATAATTCAGATTCCACATCCAAAGCAACAACAGACTTTTCTCTATGATCAGCCCAGTAGAGGAACTGTCCTACAGATAATGGACAATCTCTGACCATACTCCAACCTCGATCAGACAACTTTTGACGGTTAATCGGTTTCCATGCATGATCTTTGCCCAGAGTTAACATCACGCAGTTGTGTTTGCCCCCATCAGGCCCATAGGTGCACAGCACTTTATACTCCATCTTCGAATAAGCACAAGCAAATGAGATACAAGAGCCATCTGGATGGCATTTAAATGGAGGAACAGTTACCGTTTGCTTCGTGAGAGGATTAGCTACATGCAATGTTGAAGGATCATGTGGATTGCGAAACAGTACTAGACCATTGCAGGTAGACAAAACCCGGTTAGGAAACATAAAATTTATCTCTGTAACTGTAGCACTCATTTCCCCAAACTCTGCAAATTCACCAGTATGTGGAGTATAGGGGTCTTGCATTAACAAGCCGGTACTGGAACGAAGGAGGTGTTCCTTGCAGAAGAGAGGATCGTGGATGATTTTATACCACTGCCGACAAACGTACCTTGTTGAATTGTAAAGAACATAGGCCGGAATACAAACAAGGATGTAGAACATCAGCTCATCAGGCAGAGAAGATTCACCGCTGGTCTTCTTTTTCTTCGAACAGGGAACCAGTTTATAGTTTTTGCGACCTGCTCTCCCATTTAGAACTGCTCCTGCAGTCATCTAATGAGGATACAAGAAACTATAAGACAAACTTGATGACGAATCCACCAAGGACACACAACATTGAATCAAACACAACATGATCCTCATAAGCTGAAAAGCAATACATAAGATCATCTAAAAACGAAAAAACCCCGAGTACATTCACAGCCCACAAGGAAAATGGACCAAACACGGGAAAAAATTTGCTTTCAGAATCACATAAGAGAATAGCTGCCTTGGGTTCAAATTTATCAGGCATTTGCAACACAACCTCATAGCAGAAATGTGAGAGTTAATATGCGCACGCATATAGGTGCTATTGGAGGAAATTTTGTTGAAATTGATTAGTTTAACATAGAGAACACGTGCAGAATCTATATTGGGCATCTGTGGCATTCGATCGATTATGATCCCTTTCTTAAAAGTCTTGATACTACTGCCCCATACTTTGAAACGCATGGTATTTTGTACACTAGAGACGCTACAACGAGAAACATATGCCGGCAACTAATTGTTAGGAGAGTTTTAACTGAGGATAGTACTTGACTATGGGATACCAAATAAGGATCTGAAAGGAATTTGTTTCCGTATTAGAGAAAACAAAAACCAGAAAAATTAAACGCAACCTATATAAACCAACACAAGACAGTATAAAATCGCTGCAAATAGTAGTCTCGCCTCAATTAGAAACCAATTTCAATGGATGGTCCCGGAGCAGCAAATCTCATATTTGCGGGCCTTGCCGGCCCGCCACTACAGGTTCGGTTGCAAAAAGAAGTTAGACTTCCGATCATCACTTACATTAACTTGTTAAGACTATGATAGGGCTCATAGCAACTTACATTCTTCAAATGAAAGGTTATATGATTTGGTACAGCAGAATCAAGTCACCAATTGGGAGGAGGTGGAGGAGTGTAACCATGGATGCATCAAAACTAGATTGCAAAACTCAAAGAAGGAAACTGAGGCTGAAAGTGAGAATCTATTCTTTACCAGCAATGGAAGGCAATGTCATGGCCTCTACCACAGATTCAACAAGCTTTAGGCTGAAAGTGGTATTGAAACTGATAGGGCATTGAATATCTTCCGCCTCTAGGACTAGAGCCACCTCTAGCATGACTGGATCTTTGCCCTTTATTTCCAACCCTCTTTCTATTAAAATGGGGACCCTTGGTCTATTTCCAACCTTTTTAGGCTCTGCCCCTTGGTCTGTTGCCATTGTTGTTAGGTTTCTGAGATTGCCTCTCCTCTGTTGTTAGGATTCTGAGATGAACTTTAACTTTTAGTGACTGAATAGCCAACTATGTTACGTCTCTGTTGCTGATGATTTCTTGCATGCAAGGCTTCAGAACATATAATGAAGGACAATTCATCCATTGAAATAGGCTCCACCCTTGCCCTAACAGTGGTTTTGAACATTGCATAGACCCATCAACATGATGAATTCATAAGCTTAAGTGAATCTGAACTTAACTCGTCCAAATGATGACATTGGTTTTACTAGCAAATTGAGATTGGCAACCAGAAGAGTAAGAATTGAAGGAAGTGTTGTAGTGGAAGAAGAGGGGGATGAAATTGAAGATGATCATAGGGACACCATTGATGGAACTTCGCTCATCATAGCTCTAGTGCTCTGCTCTGATAACACAGGGGAAAATTATTGACCTCTCTTGTTTTTATTAGAAAAAATTGGTTTGGGTAAGAGAAGACTACAAAAAGTTTAAAGGGGACAAGTCAAGGAGCATCGTTCTTGTAATTACATATCCCAACTATGTTTGCAGCTATGCCATGACCAACCATATGCAAGCCCACGTCCGTGTGGATGAAAGTTGGAGAGAAATCAACAACCAAAATCATGTGAGTGCTTATATCCCTTTCCCCTGCTAAGAAAGGCATTAGGATCCCAGTGGAATTACCTGCTGAGACATATCTTGATTCTTGATTCTTGATTCCTGATTCTTGGTACTTGTATTGGGTTACTCGGAGAGCCTTAAGCTTAAATTCAGGCCACACGAATGATTTGATGCCTAGTTTAAGAAGGCATCATCCCGATGAATATAGTGTGGCAAGTTCTGGTGATTCAATCTCAAACCGTACTTGTCTGGATTCATAAAGAAATTGGCATGTGTACAGTTGATATATATATGGTCATTTCCAACAAGGCCTCAGGCTTTCGGAACTTTGGTGCAGTTAGGTGTAATTGGAAGAACTTTGGGACAATGAAAATCCATCTTTGCATATTGGTTTTAGACCGGAACATATGACTAAAGGGATTCAACCAAGAAGTAACATGGTCTAGGATCACTCTAGAAGATACAGTTTGCTCTTTAGATAAGTTGATTGAGAAGTTGGTTCACCTCTTTGTTCCATTGCCTATGGCAAAACCCTGCGGGATATTCCTCTTTCGTCTTTGTAAGCGGCATTACAAGTAGAAAGTACAGAACGAAAGACAATACAAAGTCTCTTGAATATTAAACAGAAACATACATTCTCTCAGACTAGAGCAATTAACAAAGGCACTGCAAAGTGCAAACACCCTCAGTAAAGAGCTGATGGAAACTTATACTCTAATTTACTAAAAACTATCCCAATAAATTAAATCCATGGTCCTGAACCTTATTTTGGAAGGGGAAAACAGAAGAAGCATCAAGTCTTCGCCATGGGGAAGTTACCAAACTATCTGGATAAAAAAACTAATGAAGTTGTGATCGGAGCAAAGAGGCTCAGTGTTAATAAGAAGATGGCAGGCAAGCAACATGGATGATTCAACAAGGACTATGCACCGGGATTGGACTTGTTACTACAATTTTCTACGGTACTAGTATTTTGTGGGGTAATTCATTATGCTTGATGAATATACATCTAGGATACACATGGAAATAAATAAAAAGTTGCCTAGGAATATGAAACAGGTGTATCTAGATATTTCTTTGTCTTCCTATATAAATGATGTTCCAGTGTGTTCAGTAGGGGTAGAAGAAAATATTGATATCAAAGTGCATATCCACGGAGCTCTATGGGGCTTTGCCCTACATTTCAATACCCAAAATCATTTCTCACATTCGTTTCTTGATGCTTCCACTGTCCGCAGGAAGTGGAGGAAAAACGAGAAAACTGACTAGATTACATTTGCGCTTTTGTAATGGTAGAAAAAAAGTTTAGATCTATTGTATCTGAGTGTACTCTGGAAGAGTATTTGAAACAAGACTGAGTGAACTACCACATGGAATTCAACATTATTACGAATTTAATTATAGGCGGAAATCTCTTGGAATTAGAATCAATGCCATCCTCCAGCGCCGCAGTAAGAAAAAAAAAGTAGAATGCTAGCGTGCACTAATGAAAATGGAACATGGAACTTAGTCAAGTAAACAACGACAGAGAGAAGCTACACTATTAAGATGAGTTTTACATGTTCATTTCTGCACTCGTAAAAGAAATGCAAACAACAACAAAACAAATCGAGAGAAACGGAGGAGACCTGGATCGTACGTCGGGGATGAAGTTGGGGGAGATCCACAGCAAACGCGAGATCGGAAACCCAATCGCGAGATCGGAGATACATAGCAAACACACGGGGGTGGTGTGGGGAGGATGTTTAGAGCAATTTGGGTGATTGGGCCAAGATAAGGGACGGGGATGGAAAATACTGTACTTGAGGGGGAAAAGAAAAATTATTCAAATTAATTCAATTGAGAGGGCAATTTTGAGAAATTGCAGTTTCCCGCGCATGTAAATGCTGGAGTCCGGAAATGCTTCCCGAGCCACCTACAACTTTTCCAAAGCATGAAATAAAGAGTGCCAGGCTAGATTTGGATTAAAAGTCACTTTAATTTATTTTTTTGTCTTTATTTAAACTTTTTCACATTTGTTCTTTTTGATTTATTTTTTTTCTCTTTATTTAAATTTCTTCGCATTTGTTCATTTTGCGTTAAACTTTTATAACTTATTAATTCGTCTCGATAAGAGTAATCGAAAAAATAAAAAAATTATGATTGAAACTTATAATTATTTTCAAAAAGAAAAAATATATGTAAAAAAATACTCCACTGTCTTTTGTATTTATTTTTGTCTTTATTCAAAAAATTATGACTTTCGATAAAAATCTTTTATTTTTTCGATTCCTCTCGTCGAGACGAATCAATAAATTACAAAAATTTGACATAAAATAAATAAATGCAAAAAAATTTAAATAAAGACAACAAAATAAATCACTTTATTTTTTCATCCAAACCTACCCTTAGAGCCAGGGACGGAGCCAAGGCCAAAGGCGACTCATAGTAATCTCAAGCATCCTCCGGTGTTTATCCCATAGAATCACCACCTCCCATAGTATTCAGAAGTTGCTTGCTCTCTTGAGAACAACCTACGTAGAAGTAATTAACTCGGAGATACAATGGAAAGTTGTGATGAGGAATCCGACATGAGCAATTCCTTGTATCGTTCCCAATATCTGTGAAAAGTCTCCCCATCCCTCTGCTTGAAACTCTGAATCTGATCGATAAGTAACTTCGTCCGACTGGTTGGAAAGAACTTAACGGTGAAAGCATCTTGAACCTCTCCCCAGTTTATGCAATGACTGGGGCTTCAAAAAATTTAACCATTGCTTTACCTTGTCCTTCAGAGTGAATGAGAACAACTTCAGGCGAGCTTAATCAAGTTGACCCTGAACTGTAACGAAAGAATGCAGAATGCTCTCGAACTCCCGAATATGCGAATACGAATCCTCCAATTCTTTCCCCCGGAATTCTGGAATTACCCGAAGATACTAAGCTTTGAATTCAAATGCATTCCCAGCAGTCAGAGTCGGAATAACGATAGGCGATACTTGAAGAGCCCGTTCTGGATTAAGATAATCACAAAGAGTATGGACTGCAGCTTCTCTGGCCATTGGGCCTTTGCGATTTCGATTGCGATTTAATTTGCGAGGTGGAGAATGGGCAAGATACGCCCGAACAATGCTACGGATTCTTGGCGGCGAAGAAGAGCGATGAAGCCGATTGGAAATTGGGTTTCGGAACACAGGCATACACAAGCAAATTCTACTAACTAACTACCAACAAACTAACAGACTGGAGGGGTAGACCGCCACCTCAACTCAACAACAGAATATGCGAGGGGTTATGCCACCACCTCGGCTAAGTAATGCAATCAATTTAAACTAACTATACTAACTAAGCAAAAACTCAATATTTAGCCAGGCTTCGTTACACCTCAGGTTTGGCATGAAACCAGGTTAGAGGTATCAACCAAACTAAATACGAGCTATTAACACATAAACTACTACTACAAGAAAGAAGCGGGATACTTACAGCTGTTTATCGAACCTCCAAGAAAGCCATAATAAGAAATCCTCGGCAACGGCGCCAAAAATGCTTTGTTCGTCGATTTATCAAATAAGATCACCCCAAGCATAGGGTATAAGCGTCCAATTGAAGCATAATAATCCGGAAGACCGGGATCGTACCTCATGGGCTGACTTAAAAGCTATACCGGTACTAGACTTAGAGGGTTTGAAATCGGAGAGGTGGTTAATCCCAAAGATTTGGAGTTTTCCTACAAGCTCGGCGAAGGTCAAATTGTCAACATCTGGACGCTCTTCTATGGCGGTGACCTTAACCCTAAACCTCTCGGGAAGAGACCTAAGGATTTTGCGACGCACTATGAGATCGAAGAGAGGTTCACCTAGACTATGAAAAGTGTTAACAATTTCGGTTAGCCTAGAGATGAAACTATCAAAGTTTTCCTCGTCATGCATTTCAAGTTGCCCAAATTTCGCGGTGCACATTTGAAGCTTAGACACTCTAACTGTCTCTATTCCCTCATGAAATGTACGAAGTATTTCCCAAGCCTCTTTGGCCGCGACACAAGAGGAAATACGTGTGACTTCGTTTCTAGACTTAGCACCAAAGCTGGTACCTAAAGCACGGGCATTAGCCTCACAACTCGTATTATCACCGGAATTCCACTCGGACTCCTTTTTCGTTCTAATCACCTTAGTGGTGGCATCCTCGATTGAAGGTTCTTCGTAACCATATAGAACAGACTTCCATAATGCCTTGAGATATTAAATGATTTTTCATTTTCGTTTTCCAAAGGGCATAGTCACTTCCATCGAAATAAGGTGGTCGAAAATTAGAAGCACCCTCCATCGGGGAATCTCTATCCATAGTGCAAAAACGAGATCTACTCAGGCAATTAAACCAACAAAGAGCAACCCGCTCTGATACCAATTGAAATTATCTAATGCACTACAAAGTCCCAAAGGGGGGGGTGAATGGGACGACCAATTTAAAATTAACTCAATCACCAACTTAAAATAACTATCCAATCTTCATGCCAAACTATTCAATTCAACAATATAAGTAAAGAGCAATAAAACTATAGAACACATACACCAAGATAAACATGGAAACTACTTAGGGTCAAAACACACTAAGCATAAAACCACGGCCTAATCTACTCAAATTTTCATAAATCAAAAGGTTAAGCAAAAAGACTACAAGTTAGGAATTACCAACTTTTACCCCAAGTTACACCTAACTCCACTTCTTGCCAGCACCCTGTGCCCGTTCTTGATTCCAAGGACTCCTCGAGCAAAACCATCTCGATCTCCGCTCTAGAATGGCTCCGGTATCATCCGGCCATGTAGATTCATAGGCATGAAAGTATGAATATAGAAAGTGAGAGTTTTTTTATGCAAAAGAATCAACCTAGAGAGAATACATGGATTAAGAAAGTATTCCTCTAGATTGAGCAAAGATGATTGAATGCAAGATTCAATTCATCCAAATGCAAATGAAGGCATAAGAGTAAAAGAGATAATGCTTTCTCTCTCTAAAGTGGGCTATATCACTCTTGTGCCCTAGAATAATAAAAACAAGCTTATATATGACCAAGCAAGGAAAAATCCGGGAGTGCCCTACTAAGGCGCTCTTAGCACACGCACAAGGGCCTTAGTCTGCTAAGACACTACTAAGGCGCTCTTAACACGCGTCTGCTATGACACTACTAAGGCGCTCTTAACACGCGTGCAAGGGCCTTAGTCTGTTAAGGCGCTACTAAGGTACAAGCACTTAAAAAGGCCTTAGATAATATTTCCCTTCAAATAAAACAAGGCTAATAATATAAGGTTAGTGCAAACATGAGATTTCACAAAAAAATTTAAGACATTCAAAAGCTTTAATGATGCAAGGAAAAATATTAAGCTAAATGCACATGAGATGCATATACCTTTCCAATCACATTCCAAGCAAAATGCATGATGCAGCCTTCGCGATCAACTCTTGAACCAACAGGCGGAGTATCTAATCTAGACAAAATAAAATCACCTCCCAAACCCAAATAGAAAAAGAATACATACAGACTCCAACGGTTTGTCGCATCCGGAAATCGCCAATTACATTTACAATTTCTTTACTATAAATCTTTCAAGTCTCGAAGACCGCCAGAGAGTCTAGACGATCCTCCAAAGTGAAAAGAATCATTTTATCTACTAATACAAGTGGCTAGGAGCCTTTTTTCCTTCTACTCAGCTCCCCGAACACTCATATTGTTTACAGCATGGACTACCGGGGTATCTAATCCTGTTCACTCCCCATGTTTTCACGCCCCATCAGTAGGGAACCCGAGAGCTGCCTTTGTTTTTTTAAATTTTGAATTCTTATCTGCATTTTTTTTGTGGTGATATCATGGCCATTGGCTGGCAATAGTTTTTTGTACCATTGATTGTTAAAATAAGAGGTCAAAATTTAGAATGTCTAGACCAGTCTAATAAAATGGTCAAATTTTTTATTGCAAAAGACGATCTTTGTTTGATCAAATAGGTAATTATTAACTATGAGACAACATGCAGGGGTTGAACGAAGGGATGACTCGCTGGTCGCTGTTGTGGCAATGCAGGGTTATGTATAACTTCTGGACTCTTTGTGTACTAACATACAAACTACTAACTCCCTCAGATTCCGTTGATGTATAAAGATGAAAAAAAAGAGATTAAAGGCATCTACTTTCCTTTGTGATTCGGACAATTATAGGAAACAAGCAGGCATGTATCGAAAAAGCTAAGGAAACCAACGGAAGCCACCGACGGGCATGCAAGGCCCACTTTGAGTCCGGCGGGGATGATCTGTTCGGGGGCCCGGAGTGAGTCCCCGTGGCCATCAGTGGCTTCAGTCAGTTTCTGTAGCAGAATTGGGCATGTATGTATAGATGACCGAAAATGCTAGGGGAACCGACCAATGGTGCACTAACGATGCACTGATCGTCACGCGGGGCCCACTTTGGGTCCTGCATGGATGATTCGAGCTGTTCAATAATTTTAAAAAAAATCGAGTGGACCTGTAAAAAATCAGCTTAATGGGATATGGGTAGGTGCTCGATCCAATTTTTCAATTTTCATTCAGATTCAAGATCCTGCAATGTAATATGAAAGAAAAATTAGAATATTGAATCGAGCGTCTACACATATTCAATTAAGCTAATTTTTCACGGGCCCACTTGGGTTTTGTTTTCGAAAATTATTAAAACGGCTCGAATCATCTGCGTGGGATCCGGAGTAGGCCCTAGGTGACGATCGGTGCACCGTCGGGTTGGACAGGGAACTGCACGGGGTGCGGTCCGGTCATTTTTTATTCTATTATGGATCCACCTCAATGATCGAACTCATTTATGTTGTGCACTTGATGATTAGAATTATAAGGTAAAAAATCATATTTATAGATATCAATCTATATTTATGTGAAACACATGTTTCTTGGAAAAAATGAGTTAGGCACAGTGGCTGTTTTCACCAGATTTGGTGCCTGTTTTCTGCCGTTTTTTGGTGACTCTTATGTGTAGTATTGGCTGGCTGTTCGAATTTGTGTGTTTAGTTCAGTTGTTGTGTGGCGAAGTTGCACCAATGTGCTGCTGTGCTGCTGCAATTTCTGGACTGTTTTTAGGTTTTGTAACTGCTGCTGCTATTTTGAGGCTGTTTTGTTGTCGCATTGTCGGTTATATTTAGGCCATGATGATATACAAGGGGACAATTTTAGGCGAGTCACTTACCTTGGCGGGACAATGGCGGGACAAGTACTTATGAGGGCCAATGGTTCAATCACCGTTCGGCAACATAACTTGTAGCCAAGTAGTGCACTATGTGCCGGTCAATTATATCTGATCCATATTTATTTGTAAGCATAATTTTACTATTGTTTCACATTTAAATATCGTAATTGTTGTATCAAAATAGATTTTCAATGGGAAGTCAAGATAAAGATAAGTTTTAGGTGGTTTTCGTTGGCCGTAAACCGGGAATATATACAAGTTGGGTGGCCGCGGAATTGCAAGTTAATGGATATGTGGGGAACTTGAAGAAAAAATACAACACATTAGACAAAGCGGAAGAAGCATTGTTAGCATTTCATGAGGAAAGATACCGGCTCATTCAAGAGACGCAGTTGGCTCTGTGGGCACACGCCCCAAAAATCCCGTGTTTTTGTGCATGAAATCCTGGGTGCGCCCTTATCTTGCGGAAAGCGCGGCGAAGTGCTTCGCAGATCAGAGAGTCGCCACTCGGGTTTTGCGGTTAGTACCCAAGAAACCGTTCTTTTGAAAATGTTTGGACCACGTCCGTTTGGTTTTGAAAAAGGCTTTTGTAGACTGGGCCGTCGTCACCTTCGATCTTGAGGTTCGGGAGCCAGATTACGAGAGGGGAAGGGTTTTATGGCACCCCCCTCGCCCAGTCCGGAGACCGGTCTCTACTCAGGCGTTTTGTAAAACATTCGCATTTCTCTCTTTATTTGATCATTCTTTTAACCAGTTAGGGCGGGGGAACAGTTAATAGGGATTAAAACTGTAAACAAGTTGCATTTATATACAAAAGATGTAACAAAATGTTTATGGATGATGATGTTTGATCTAAGCAAATATAATAGATTGAGAACAAGCTTCTGTGGTTGTTTTAGACAAGCTAGTGCACGCTGTTTGTGCAGTAGTGCACACAGAAGCAAGCCTGCTTGCACTGGCTAAGCCACTGCATGTAGCCATGATCTGCGTGCGCCACAAACAACCGGCGTGCGCCGGTGAGCCTAAGACCACAGCTTCTTTCTCAACCCTCTGGGCTCTGGAAAGGACCAGTGCACACCCAGGACAAACCACGCAGTTAAATATGGATTACTAAGCTATTACAGACAATGTAAAGGGCTTAAAAGCCACCAAATAGACAGAAAATCCCTTAAACAGTGAGGGGAGGATGATCAGAGGCCTGGAGCCTAGTTGCCATGCAAGGGCCAGCCACTGGCCAAGGAGTGACTGGCGCATGCATGCAGTTGTATCTGCTCAGTCAGTGCTTGGCTTTGCACCATCTGGGCTCTGGAACATGACCAGAAGACCCCCAGAGGCATTCCAAAGAAACAGAAAGGAAAAACTAAGTACAATGCTTAAACAGTTCTACAATACAGAAAGCTGTAAACTTGTTTTAGCATGCATCAGGGTGATCAGAATGTAAATAAGACAAAATAAGGATGATCGGTGATCCCCACACCAGTTTCACCATACAGCCATGACTGGCGTGCGGTACAAGTAACTGGCGTGCGCCACCTGATCATACCAAACGGCTTTGAAGCCTTGCCAGCTTTAGGGCCAGGACTGGTATAGATTACCAGCCTTGACCCTGCCAGCCCCCCTCAGGGGTCTGAACAGAAAACAGGAGCAAAAGATGTTATACCTTTGCTTGAGAGTTTGATGGATGGTTTGAACTTTGAGCTTGAAAGAAGATGGATGGAGGGTGGATGTAGTGAGGTTTGAGGACTGTGGAGAGTATGTTCCCTTGCTTGCTCTTTCTATGGAAGAGAAAGGAAGCAAAGGAGAATGATGAAGAAGAGGACAAAGGGGCTTGAACTCTTTAATGGTGCTAACCCTTTTGAACTTGGTAACCCTTTGCAAGAGTGAGAGAGGGAGTATATATAGGCAAAAGGGGCTGAGATCAGTTTGGCCTTTAGGGGTTGTTTGGCTTGGCAAAATATTGGAGGAAGCTCCCATGCATTTAATGCATGGGACTTGGCTTGATGGAAGAGAAAGGAACAGTTCTGGCTGAAGTCATGATCAGGAGGGCTGCCAGCTGACGTCAGGCGGCTATAGACGCTCCCGCCCAGCTGGCTGAAAAGGTTGATTTGTCTGTTGAGTGGCGTGCGCCACTTGTTGAGTGGCGTGCGCCAGAGAGTGTAGTGACTGACACGTGGCAGTGGTTCCTGCGCACGCTAGTCCAATCACCAGCGTACTTCAGTAGGGTTTTGTTGAGGCCATTTGGTTCTGGCTTGAGGGTTCGACAAGGGTTTGGACGAGGTTCGGGACGCTCAAAGCTCAAACTCATCAAACAAACTCGGTATGTTCTCGACCTTAATCATCATTGGGGAATCAAAGACCGTAAATAAACTATTCGGAAAGTCCAAAATAGGGTGTCTACAGTAGCCCCCTTTGACGGCACTTGGAGCACCATTGTTTTGGTACAAGTAACGTCAAAGGTTTCTAGACACCCTCTCAAGGCTATCCAGAAGAAATAGAAAAATGCGGACATGTATTTAAATGTACCATCCATTGAGAGATTGAAGACGGGCGGACCATCTGAAGATTGTTGGGAAAAGAGTTTGAACTCTGTTGGAAAATAGGGATGGGTGGACCATCATTGAATGGTGAGGTGGACTCTCCTGGGGAATAGTTAGTTGTGGATGGATCAATGCCACTAGGGATCAAACCTTCTTTGGCATAAGCCAACGGTTGAGTCGGACGGACAGACCGTCATTGATTTGATTTTGGATGGACAGACCGTCGTTGATTTTAGAGTTGGACGGACAGACCGTCGTTGATTTGAAGGTTGGACGGACAGACCGTCGTTGATTTGAGGTTGGACGGACAGACCGTCGTTGATTTGAGGTTGGACGGACAGACCGTCGTTGATTTGGACAGGACGGGCTGTCAATGCAGGGAATCGAACTATCTTTGGCACAAAGAATCCCAACAATCACGGGTAGGTCGCGTCGGGTAGGTTAAATTCCATCTGGTGGGAATCAGAGCCAATCTCCTTATCATGGACCATCCGAGGCAGAGCAATAAGACTGCTGGAAGATGTGTTACTTGTAGACCAATGTGGACTAGGATAGGCGAACGGTGTTGTAGACTGATTTGACGGGCAGACCGTCGTCGTGGATCGATCGGACGATATTCGGATCGCCGTTGAGAGGGTGAACGCGGGCAATATTACGATCGCCGTTGATCGGGGTGAACGCGGGCAATATTTTGATCGCCGTTGGGTGGGGTGAACGCGGGCAATATTCTCGATCGCCGTTGGTCGGGGTGAACGCGGGCAATATTCGATCGCCGTTGGTCGGTGGTGAACGCGGGCAATATTCGATCGCCGTTGGTCGGTGGTGAACGCGGGCAATATTATGATCGCCGTTGGTGGTGGTGAACGCGGGCAATATTCGATCGCCGTTGGTCGGTGGTGAACGCGGGCAATATTTCGATCGCCGTTGGTCGGTGGTGAACGCGGGCAATATTCGATCGCCGTTGGTCGGGGTGAACGCGGGCAATATCTCGATCGCCGTTGGTCGGTGGTGAACGCGGGCAATATTTCGATCGCCGTTGGTCGGTGGTGAACGCGGGCAATATTCTGATCGCCGTTGGTCGGGGTGAACGCGGGCAATATTCTGATCGCCGTTGATCGGTGGTGGACGCGGGCAATATTCTGATCGCCGTTGATCGGTGGTGAACGCGGGCAATATTCTGATCGCCGTTGGTCGGGGTGAACGCGGGCAATATTCTGATCGCCGTTGGTCGGGGTGAACGCGGGCACTATTATGATCGCCGTTGGTCGGGTGAACGCGGGCAATATTCGATCGCCGTTGATCGGTGGTGAACGCGGGCAATATTCTCGATCGCCGTTGGTCGGGGTGAACGCGGGCAATATTTTGATCGCCGTTGATCGGTGGTGAACGCGGGCAATATTCGATCGCCGTTGGTCGGGTGAACGCGGGCAATATTCGATCGCCGTTGGTCGGGGTGAACGCGGGCAATATTCTCGATCGCCGTTGGTCGGTGGTGAACGCGGGCAATATTCGATCGCCGTTAGTCGGGGTGAACGCGGGCAATATTCTCGATCGCCGTTGATCGGTGGTGATGACATGACCGATCATCGTTGAGAGGACGACATGGTGATCGCCGGTGATGACATGGTGATCATCGTTGAGAGGACGATATGGCCGATCGTCGGTGATGACATGGCCGATCATCGTTGAGATGGACGATATGGTCGATCGTCGGTGATGACATGGTGATCATCGTTGAGGTGGACGACATGGCGATCGTCGGTGATGACATGGCTGGTCATCGTTGAGATGGACGATATGGTCGATCGTCGGTGATGACATGGTGGTCATCGTTGAGATGGACGACATGGCCGATCGTCGGTGATGACATGGCCGATCATCGTTGAGATGGACGATATGGTGATCGTCGGTGATGACATGGCCGATCATCGTTGAATTTGAACAGGACTGGCTGTTGTTGAGGATAAAGCTAACCATGGCACGGATAGTTCCAACAAATCACGGGTAGGTCGCGTCGGTAGGTTAAATTCCATCCGTTGGGAATCGAGCCAATCTCCTTATCATGGACCATCCGAGACAGAGCAATAAGACTGGTGGAAGATACGCTAACGGTTTGAATTGGAAGTTGGACGGACGATGACCGTCGTTGATTTGAAGTAGACGGATGGATCGTCGTTGATTGGAATAGGGACGGATAGATAAATCGCCGTTGATTTGAAAACGGACGGATGGATCGTCGTTGATTTGAAAATGGGACGGATGGATCGTCGATTTAGAATTGGGACGGATAGATCGTCGTTGATTTGAAATAGGACGGATGGATCGTCGTTGATTTGAAATTGGACGGATAGATCGTCGTTGATTGGAATTGGACGGATAGATCGTCGTTGATTGGAATTGGACGGATAGATCGTCGTTGATTGGAATTGGACGGATAGATAGTCGTTGATTTGGAATTGGACGGATAGATCGTCGTTGATTGGAATTGGACGGATAGATCGTCGTTGATTGGAATTTGACGGATAGATCGTCGTTGATTTGGAATTGGACGGATAGATCGTCGTTGATTTGGAATTGGACGGATAGATCGTCGTTGATTGAGAATAGGACGGATAGATCGTCGTTGATGTTCGGACGGGCTCTGCTTGGGGAAATAGCGAACCGGGATGGAAGCATGGATCAGGGCAACATGGGCTACCTGCCGGGAATGGGCCTCAATGCTGATTTGATTTGATTTGCCAATGCCACAACACTGATGATAGAAATGCCTCAACGCTGGTTTGATTTGACTTGCCAATGCCACAACATTGACTGTAGAAAATGCCTCACTGCTGGTTTGGCTTGATTTGATTTGAAGCGATCTCCTGCTTTTGACATTTGATATACAATATGCAACGATAATATATGCTAAACACATATGTACAAATTGAAAATGCAAGGGCAGACTAGGGCGGCTTCTAGAGAACGGGACGACACAAACGACGACCAGGACAATTTTGACGATTGAGGGCTACCACTGAGCCACACTTTTGCTTTACTGCTTTGATTTGAGTTGCGGGCCTGCAGGTCCAGGTAGGTAACTTTCGAGTGGGTTAGAGGTTTGCTGCTTTGATTGGAGGTGCGGGCCTGTGTGCCCAAGTAGATAACTTTTGAGCGGGTTAGATCACCCTGTGACTTGCTTGATTTGCTTTTGCGTTGGGCCAATTTACCCCTCTGTACTTGACGATTTGCTGCTTGCTTGGACCATGGACGCCGTAGTGGCGCTGTAAAAGTTGCATTATTCTCGGTTCATTGGAGATAAAGTATAAACCAATCGCTAATATCCAACTTGCATTGATGAGCGAATCGAGTTGACACACAGACATACGCACACGTGTAGACTGCCTAGCTCGGAAGAACGAGGAAGAAGAGTCCTAGGATACAATGCAGACTCTCCGACACATGGGCGATAATGAAATTTTGGGCATTAACAGGCCAAAATCCAAAATATCCCTAGATAGGTGAAACTGACACTCACACACAGTCAAATATGTACAAAGGCCTGTGTGAATAACAAAACAGAGAAGAAAGCCCCGGAATGGGCAATAGACCGGAAAACTAGAAAAACGTCGCAAAGATGGACAAAAGACGCAAATGGAACGACTCATATAGGCCCGGACTGAAACCGACACCTCCGCACAGTCACATTAGGCACATATGACCTGCACGGCATAGAAAACTTGGCAAGAGCCCTTAAAACCAATTTCGAGGCACCGAAACCTTGGTTTTAACTTGAAATTCCCACCAGGGGTTCAAAATCGTTGTTAGGCGTGATGGCTGCCGACTGCTGTCTGCGGCAAGAATTGAAGAAGCGCGCGCAGGTTTGAGACCAACGCGTGTCACTTTGAGAAAACGTGCGTGAGTCTCAAACTAGCGCGCGTGACTGAAAAGCTGCGTAAATTAGACTTCGCTGAACTTAGAATAAACTGTGAGCCCGTTGGGGCCTCGTAAGCATTTCGTTCTGTTTTTGATGCTTTTCTTTTCCTTTTCTTCTCTTTTTTTTAAGGCTTTTGCTCAGCTTTGAAATTGAAGTAGTAGTTTGAAATAAGATTGAAAGACAAAGGGTTCCCCCTTCTGTTTCTGATGAAGCTTGTTCTGTTCTTGACCCTTCTCGACCCTTGATGTGTACCAAAACGCCAATCCATGGATCCAATTGATAGAATATGACCGAGTCTTGAAGAGAGACTGCCTACGTATCCCACGTTTGGGGAATCAGGTCAAAACGTAGTTCAGGCCAAGGTTCACTCGTGTGTTTTACCTCTCCTTTTATGCTCTAACTTTTGCCTAGTGCCGCCTTCTCAGGTTTCCGGCCTAGCGAGCTTTCGACTTTTTACCTATTTATTTTTGCCTAGACCGCCTCCTTAGGTTTTCGGTCTAGCAGGCTGCTCTAACTTTTGCTTGGCACCGCCCACCCTTGTGGTTTTCGGCCCAACGAGCTTCTCTCAGGGAAAAGTGGCTCTTGAATTGATCCAGGTTGACTAGAGTGTTGAATTTGTTGTCGTCGAGATCGATGATCTTTGGCTGTAGCCCCGGACCAGATGGCTTTTGATAATGCATGGTCCTGACTGCTTCAGTTGAGAATGCCTCGCCCCAGGCCACTTTTGCGCCTTTTTAATGTGCGCTTGATGGGATGCCGCTGACGCTGTTTTGAACATGGTACGAGGCCTGGAGCCTTCTGAGCTTCCGCTTTCTAGCTTGACATCCTGTGGCAGGAGATTTGATACTTTGTCATCTCATGATCGATGTCAGGCGTGTCTTTTTGTGAAACCATGCCAAAATGTCGAAGGTTCTTCGAGCCTGTCTGACTAGGTGCAATGTTCCTTTGGGGACAGCGTTGAGCCAATTTTGAGTCATCCGGGGATCTACCTCATCTTTCAAGTTTATTGAAACTACTTCTTCTTTTAATAGGCCGAGCACGCCTTTCGTCTTCCCTTTCGGCGAGGGAACACATTTCCTTGGGGATGACCCCATCGAAATCTATCCCTTCGTCGTCAGGGTCGACACAGTTTATTCAAAAGCCAGCAAAGTACTTAGAAGCAAGATAGTGCATATCATAAAGAAAGCCCCACGGGGTTGCCAAGTATAGCAAAAGACTCGAATTTGAGAATAGAAGCTACGACATGGAGGGCCAAGAGGCACGAACTCCGACTCAGAGCTAGACGACGACTTGACAGAGACTGTGTCAGACTCGGACTCAAAAGTGTGCAATGCAAGCTAGACGCGATTTGAAAATGCAACTTTTATTGTTACCCTTTGCTTCCTCACAGAGAGGTAGGACTTGGAGGACATGGGGCCCAAGCAACAGCACTTCGGCTTCCCACTTGGGTGAACAGCAACTCCAAATGCCCTTGAGTGAAGGACCTCAGACTGTCAGTCCACTCATTTGCTTGATCGATCCGGTCCTCAACCAGTGCTTTTCAGTTTTCAGCCCCATCTTCTATTATGCACCCTGCAGCCTCGGATTCAGAAGGGATAAACACAGTTGGTTTGGGTTGAGTTCCTGGGACAATGCAGAGGGTTGGGTTGAGTATGGTGGAGCTCGGGTTGATTTGAGTGGAGGTGGGGTTGATTTGAGTGGAGGTGATAGATATCGGACCAACCGAGGGTCAGACTTGAGTTGGAGCAAGGAGCTGGGACGTCGGGTTTTGATGGGAGTGGGGGTGGAATAGTGCCATTATCGATGAGATCTTGAACGGTCTGAGGCGATAACATGCATTGGTGGAATGGCCGGGCATTTGATGGTAGGTGCGAAGTGATTGGGGTTGTGGCTAGCAGGGAGAACCTTGGGTGGTGGAGTTGGGGTTAGAGGCCCTGATGGAACCGGCATCGAGAAGCTTCTCGTAAATGAGGCCAGAGGTGCAGATAAGCATGAGAAGGTCCTTGGCCAGGCTCCGGCGACGAGATTGAGGGCTCAAGGTGGAGCCTTTGCTTGCTTTGCTACAACACTGCGCCTTCGGCAGGGTGCATTCTTTTACTTTTGGGGGTGACTTGAACAGAGATTCAGCATCCTCTTTTGGGTGAACTCTAACCTCATGGAACTCGGCCAGACTTTTGAACATGTCTCTTGAGCACGGCTTGGTTCCGATCGCGGGAGGGTGACAGGCCTGAAGAGGTTCTTTGACTAGCCTCGGATCCGGCTTTGATATGATGGAAGTGAAAAGGTCAAACAGCCCCTGGACCATAACCATTTGTCTGTCCATTTTGAGACCCAGTTCCTCTACAGCTTTCTTCAACTCAGCCAGTTCTGTTTGTGTTGGCCATTTTGGATTGATGATCGAGGAAGGCGATATGGCGGTGAAATAGCCCCGGTAGATGCTCCCAAGCAGGTTTGGCTCTTCTTTTTGGTACTTTCTTTGACGGTGCAGCGCCCACACAAAGCTAGACAGTAAAGCAATCGAAGGCTCAGGAAGTGTCCCTGCAATAGTTTTATTTGAAAGGATGCAATGTACATGTTGTCGTTGGTGTCCTCCTAGACTCTACAGCTAGCAGACAAGACCGTTTTATGACACTCGGACGCTGCCAAGATCCTCAGTGTACCTTGAAGGGATCGACTAATACTAAGAGATGTCGAAACAGCCTAAGCCTTTGACTATCCCGCTTTCGAAGTTTCAATGTTTGAAATGGAACAACTCGGTGTTGACGACATGATATTGTAACCAAGAGGGCGTAAGCAGCACTGTGCCGGAGCCTTGAATGGTGTAAGTGTTTAGCACCTTTAACCTGGGTGGTATGAGCATCATGTCATGTCTCCCGTCGTTCCTAGTTTTCTGCTTGAAACCTCGAATGGGTTTTAGACAATGACTTAGAAAGTCTCGATTTCCCAAAGTCTCGTTGACCCAAGGAATTGGAAAGTTGATAACATGCACCATCACGATGCACGACTCGTCATCGGTCCAGGCAGCGCCTCAGCAAGCATAAAACGGGTTTGAAAGAGAGACCACCCTAAAAGCCGCCCTAGCATGCTCCTACGCAGAATGGTAGGGAAAGCAGTAACACATAGACAGTTGATGGGGGTTAGATGCAAGTAATCCTACCCTGTGGGTTCCTGTCTTAGTTTTAAAGGTTCTATTGCTTTGTACGCATGGCGAGGCTGGTTTTGGCTTAGAGGGGTTCCTCAGACTAGAGATGGGTTCTACCTCCCATCGCAATGCGTGCAGCAGAGCAATGGTCAAACGGTTATACGTCTCATCATCGTCCAAGGTTGTTGGGCATTCGAGGACCCGGGCTCCAGTAAGCGCCGGTTACCCAAAACACCTCAACGGGGCTGATAGAACACCGATGCAAATGAGCGCGCGTCGAAAGAATGATCGAGAGAGAAACGCAATGCTTTTTTAAAAATGCCTTTTGAAGCTTGGCTCACTTCATTAATCGACACTTGAGAAAACTACATAAGCGAACAATAATAAAAGCCCCGTGCGGAGTGGTCGGATGTAGAATCATTACGTTACCATTCCGTTCTTAAGCAGCGCGTACTGTTTTGCCAGACTTTTTGAAAATTGTTCATTCATGTATTAATTTCCAAATGTTGATTAATGTAATGTCCCCAGCAGAGTCGCCACTGTGGGCACACGCCCCAAAAATCCCGTGTTTTAGTGCATGAAATCCTGGGTGCGCCCTTATCTTGCGGAAAGCGCGGCGAAGTGCTTCGCAGATCAGAGAGTCGCCACTCGGGTTTTGCGGTTAGTACCCAAGAAACCGTTCTTTTGAAAATGTTTGGACCACGTCCGTTTGGTTTTGAAAAAGGCTTTTGTAGACTGGGCCGTCGTCACCTTCGATCTTGAGGTTCGGGAGCCAGATTACGAGAGGGGAAGGGTTTTATGGCACCCCCCTCGCCCAGTCCGGAGACCGGTCTCTACTCAGGCGTTTTGTAAAACATTCGCATTTCTCTCTTTATTTGATCATTCTTTTAACCAGTTAGGGCGGGGGAACAGTTAATAGGGATTAAAACTGTAAACAAGTTGCATTTATATACAAAAGATGTAACAAAATGTTTATGGATGATGATGTTTGATCTAAGCAAATATAATAGATTGAGAACAAGCTTCGTGGTTGTTTTAGACAAGCTAGTGCACGCTGTTTGTGCAGTAGTGCACACAGAAGCAAACCGCCTGCTGCACCGCAAGCCTTTGGCTAAGCCACGCATGTAGCCATGATCTGCGTGCGCCACCCCACAATGGCGTGCGCCGGTGAGCCTAAGACCACGGCTTCTGTTCTCGACCCCTGCAGGCTCTGGAAAGGACAGTGCACACGGGACAAACCACGCATTAAATATGGATTACTAAGCTATTACAGAGACAATGTAAAGGGCTTAAAAGCCACCAAATAGGCAGAAAACCCCTTAAACAGTGAGGGGATGATGATCAGAGGCCTGGCCGGAGCCTAGTTGCCATGCAAGGCCGGCCGAGGCGAGGCGGCCAGCGGCCCGGCGCGCAGTATATGGTGCCGTACGCGGATTGACTCTGCTCGATCGTGCTTGGCTTTGCACCATGCTGGCTTGCATGACCAGACGAGAAGACCGAAGGCATTCCAAAGAAACGAGAAAGGAAAAACTAAGTACAATGCTTATGAATGTTCTACAATACGAAAGTCAGAACTTGTTTTAGCATGCATCGGTGATCAAATGTAAATAAGACAAAATAAGGATGATCGGTGATCCCAACACCAGTTTCACCATACAGCCATGACTGGCGTGCGGTGCAATGGCGGCGTGCGCCACCTGATCATACCACACGGCTTTGAACCCTGCTAGCATTAGGGCCAGGCTGGTATAGATTACCGGCCTTGACCCTGTCAAAAGATGTTATACCTTTGCTTGAGAGTTTGATGGATGGTTTGAACTTTGAGCTTGAAAGAAGATGGATGGAGGGTGGATGTAGTGAGGTTTGAGGACTGTGGAGAGTATGTTCCCTTGCTTGCTCTTTCTATGGAAGAGAAAGGAAGCAAAGGAGAATGATGAAGAAGAGGACAAAGGGGCTTGAACTCTTTAATGGTGCTAACCCTTTTGAACTTGGTAACCCTTTGCAAGAGTGAGAGAGGGAGTATATATAGGCAAAAGGAGGGCTGATCAGCCTGCCCTTAGGGGCTGTTTGGGTGTGGTAAGACTTTGGAAGAAGCTCCCATGCATTTAATGCATGGGACTTGGCTTGATGGAAGAGAAAGGATTGGCTGAAGTAATGATCGGAGTGCGACGTCAAAGCGGCTATAGGCGCTCCCGCCATGGCCGAAAAGGTTGATTGATAGTCCGAGTGGCGTGCGCCACTTGTTGAGTGGCGTGCGCCGGTGGAAGTGAGGTCAAACGTGGCGGTGGTTCCTGCGCACGCTAGTCCAATCACCAGCGTACAGCAAGGTTTTGTTGAGGCCATTTGGTTATGGCTTGAGGTTCGACAAGGGTTTGGACGAGGTTCGGGACGCTCAAAGCTCAAACTCATCAAACAAACTCGGTATGTTCTCGACCTTAATCATCATTGGGGAATCAAAGACCGTAAATAAACTATTCTGGAAAGTCCAAAATAGGGTGTCTACAGGCTCAAACCAAACATCAATCAAGTGACGGTGCTTCGACATCCACAAGTGCTTTGGAATTTCAACATCAAACTAGTCTAACAACATACTTTGTTGTATTTTTTATGGGGGGTAAGTACATGACTTCTTTTTATTTTTCTGTTATTTGTAAATGACTTAGTTGATACTGGTATTTTAAGAATGAGTTACATATATGTTAATAGATAAGCTTTTTTTGACAATATTCCCCATTGATGGATAAATATTGTTGACCTGTTTCAGACATTCTTAGGACTTTTAAGCATGGACAATCTAACCATTTATGGCCATGTGAGTTGATTTCTTTTATATTTTACCTTAGTCGTGGATTTTCATTGTACATGTTTCACATGTCATTCATCTAATTTGTCATTTTCTTATTCAGCTCGACGGAGAATTGGAGAAAACTATAAGATTACATCCAACTTATTCGATTTTTATGATTAATTGGTTTTTAATTAGGAATTGAGCTTTATTTGTATTGTTTGCTTCTTTTATAAAGGTTGTGTTTCTATGAGAAAGAAATGGAGGTGTCGTGATCCATAGCGAGCAAGAACTTAATCAAATTCGCATGCGAAGGGTAAGCCTATAAATGCCATCATTTTTTACGTTATGTGTTTTCTACTGCTGTTATTTATTTAGTATAATTGCTTACTTATAGGAAAATGCAAAGGCAAAGAACAAGAAAATTTCTAAGGGATCGAAAGAAAACTACAAACTTTGCGAAGGGAGGAAAGGAAAATGTTGAACTTCAAGTGATATGATTTCGTACTCCGTAATGTTTTCAGGTTGTCTATTAAGACAGACCAAGTATAGTAAAAAATTGTGTTGTCTTGCGCCTATCAAGTTTTGAGCTTTCTAATGGTACATGTGACAGACAAAGTAGAGAAACCTTCGTTCTTCTCAGTAACATGAGTTTAAAACAGAGAATGATTCCTAATGCATTATTCACAAATTTCAATGTTGAGGAAATTCTCTTCAATAATAAAAATGATTTATTTGCTTTGTCCATAGTTATACATGCATTTAAGTAATGGATGAATATAAGTATGTTCTTATTAATTCTTCAGCAAGAGAAAGGGGCAATTGGAAGTTCTAAAGGAAAAGGAAAGGCTACTTATGCAGGCAAAGGAAAAGAGATTGACGGCCATCAAGTGGTATGAAATTTGTTTCCATTCTTATGTTTAAATAAAATTAATTTGTTTATCCAATCTAGAACTCTTTTTCCATCTCGCATGAGTACTGATCCAGTGCACAACTATATATATTTTGCCATTTTATTTTTTGGAAGTTAGTTGATCACTTGCGACTCTTTCATGTAACTTTGCGTCTTTTTAATTTATCTTTGTTTTCAGTCAATTGAATTTTTTGGTCAAGTAGAATTTGTTTGGGAGAAGGGAATTAGGTGTGGTATGGTATTTCTATTAGACTTGGAGAAGTATACTTTGTTTGGGAGAATAGGAAGGTAGGGTATGATACTTCATTTAGATTGCGTTTGAATGCATATTGCGCCGTGCCCCTTAGGAAAACTCGGTCTTAGCCCCGTAGGAAAACTTGCCCTTAGTTTCTTTCCGAAGAAGTTGGGCTCATTGGTAGAGGTGGTTAATAATAGAGAAGGGTAGTCATTCAGGTTGGGTTCAGAATACATAGTAGGCACAAGCATTGTTATTTTTGTACATTTCGTATGAATACTGAAGAATATTGTTATTTTTTTACACTTCTTCCTATTTTGAAGTTATTCTATGCTGGGTTTATGTGACTTATGACCTGACTGTTTGGTTTTTGCAGCTTGATGTGCAAAATGCCGATTGACAAAACAGTTGGAGGCAGTGACGATGCTTTCGACACATTCTTCAGAGAAACCAGGGCAGGAAACCACGTCCCCCGTGTCATTTTCAAGTGTGAGCAACTTGGAGCACAAATTAGAGATGTGCTCAACCCATCTCACTATTTCAACTCTTTGCTATCTCAGTTATTTGTTTGGGAAGGTTACAGTCAAGAGAGCGAGAATTATTGGTTATGTTAGCTTAAGGAAACTCTTATGTTAAGCAAGAAGTCTTGGTTTATGTTAGCATAGGGAAACTCTTATGTTAAGATCCATTCTGCTAAAGTTCTTATTTGCTATGCCTGAATGTAACTAATGGAATTACACAAGTTTTGTAACATATGTTGTGTTTGACTATTCTATGAACTTGGTTAGGTGGACCATGTTTGAAGCTTATTTTTAAAATAGAAAGTCTCGATAAGTACATTTTTTTGGGAGAATAGAAAAATTTCCATTCAACGGTTTTTTTGTAACATCCTCTCACATGAGGTGGGATATACACATACACGAAACTCACTACATGTGAGATGGAGTTAAAAATAACTGTTGTATCCAAAAAAAAATTCATAAAAAGTGGGGTTTCATACTTTATTTAGACTGTGTTTAGAATGCATTAAGCCGTGCCTTCAGGCACGGGCAAACCCTAGTACCATAATACAAATCGCGTCGGTGTGGTGACCCACACATTTTCTCTACATAAATCTTGACCGTTTGATTTAACACACATTTCTCTGCATAAATCTCCACCCTTGATTCAAACCTTGACATTTTGGTAAATACTTTGCATTTTCTGAAATAAATGGTTGAGTAATGGATTTGTCAATTATGGTAAGGACTGGCGATGATTTTTTTCTGAACATTTGGTAAGGATTGGCGTAACAATTTGGTAAGGATTAGCTTTGTAATGGTAATGAATGTTGGACAATTTTCAAACGTGAATGCTAACAATTCATGCCGTGCCGTCATTCACGTTGTGCCTACTGCCTTCTTTTAGAATTCTAAGTAATGGATGCTAAATGAATTTCTGGTAATGATTAATTTTCATTGTTTGTTTCCTAATATTCTCTCTCCCCCTAAACGTTTTCTTTCCCGTCTCACTAACTCTCGCCCTCTCTCCAATTCTCCCTCCACAGGTATGGCTCTTTCTTTTATTGAAATGGTGAATTCTCTATTCTTTTTTTTTCAATTCTCTTTGTTCTCATTTCATGTGGCATAAGCTATTAGTTGTTTTTAGGGTTGTAGTTAATATATTTATGTTGATTTATGTTTTGAAATAAGGTTTAGAAATTCCGAACCTTCCTACTTTAATTTAAAGCAAGGTAGGCATAGCGAGCAAGAACTTTAATCAAATTCGCATGCGAGGGGTAAGCCTATAAATGCCATCATTTTTTACGTTATGTGTTTTCTATTGTTGTTATTTGTTTACTAGAGCATCTCCAACGGGAAATGTCAAAACTGAGGTGGACAATCAAACGGCTAGTTTTGACATTAAGTCACCATCCAACCATGATGCCTTCTATCATGCCAAAAGTCATGGCTTTGAAGGGAAGTGACGTGGCTTTGAAGGGAAGTCCCAATATGTCAACTTTGACATCAACCTTCTTTAATGCCAATTTTCAAAAATTGACCATAACCTTTCAAAATAATTTGAATAAGGATTGGAGAGGGGGAGCTTGATGTCAAATTGCCACATAAGCCTTCAAAATAATTTGACATCTCCACTTTTGACCTCTCTTGTTGGAGATGGTATAATTGCTTACTTATAGGAATTTAAGGCAAAGAACAAGGAAATTTCTAAGGGAAAGAAAACTAGAAGGTTTGCGAAGAGAGGAAAAGAAAATGTTGCACTTCAAGTGGTATGATTTCGTATATATTGTTTTCAGGTTGTCTATCAAGTTTTAAGCTTTCTAATGGTACATGTGACATACCAAGTAAATAAATCTTCGTTCTTCTCAGTAACATGAGTTTAAAACAGAGAATGATACTCTCTCTTTTTTATAAGTGAGAGTGATACTCTTTCCTAATGCATTATTCACAAATTTCAATGTTGAGGAAATTCTCTTCAACAATAAAAAGGATTTATCTACTTTGTTTATAGTTATACTGCTTTTAAGTAATGGAAGAATATAAATATGAACTTATACAGGCAATTGGAAGTTCTAAAGGAAAAGGCTACTTATGCCGGCAAAGGAAAAGATCATTGACGGCCATCAAGTGGTATGATTTGTTTCCATTCTTATGTTTAAATAAAATTAATTTGTTTATCCAATCTAGAACTCTTTAGACATTTGTCGCTTGGGAAATGTAAAACCCTTTTTTTATACTTAGTAAAATCTTTTTCCATCTCGCATAAGTGATCCAGTGCACAACTATATTTTGCCATTTTATTTTTTGGAATATGTTTGTCTATACATTGTTCGTATGAATTTGCGGGAAATAGCAATTATCATGATTGTAATGTTCTTTAGGATCTTAAAGTTGTAGCATTGAGCAACCCCTCTAGATGAGAAAAATTATTTACCAAACCTCATGTTTTTCTATACATTGTTCTCCAAGCCTTTAGGGATCCAGTGTACAACTATCTCATGATTTTTTGAATAAATTCAAAACTAATCATTGGGGCTAGGGATTTGGTATACTACAACTAAAAATTATGAAATTACGAACAAATAACTTTCTTTTAGCTTCTATTTGCGATCACACCAAATAACTTCTCTTTGGTAATGGACTCTTTCATATTATTATTATTTTTTCCTTCCTGAAATGATTGGGTTGGTCAGTAATTTTTTCTTTCATTGAATTAGATGTAGATGATTTGTTTCTCCTTTGAAAGTAGAGGAAGGGAGCGTGCATTTTGATGCCCGTCTATGCTATATTCTTCTTTGGTGTTGAACCTATTGGTGTCTGTAACTTTTGTTTTGAGTATTTCATTTTTGGCCAAATTTGTGCATGTATAGAACATTTTGGCTTTGTTGGTTCTCTAATGTCTTGATGTTTGATGTTAGATCTTTAAAGGGACCAGGTTACTTGAGAGGCGTCAACTCATGCGAAGGCCAGCAATCGGTAAATAAAAACGAAGATTTTGTTCCATATCAAGTCACTATATAATTGTTTGTTTTTCTGGGATTTATTTATTAGTAATTAGTTGCTTATCAACAAAAAAAAGAGGAAGTTAGTTGATCACTTGAGACTCTTTCATGTAGCTTTGCGTCTTTTTAATTTATCTTTTATTTCAGTCAATTGAATTTTTATTTTGGCTTCGTGTTGTTGCAAGGAAAATAGTTATTTTAGCTATGGATCAAAGTGATTAAGTTGGTGCTTTGAAGACGGAGAAAGCGTCATTATATATGCATGGTTGGTGTTTGCTTTGATCACTATTTGTTTACGGGAAAAAAATAGCAGTTTTGTTGATGTAATCTTGAATAACCGCTCCCTAGTTTTTTTTAACAGTTTTGCATTAGCTTTGATTCCTTAGGTAATATCTTCTATTGAGATTAAGCAGTTTTAGAGTGAAAGTGCATGAAAGTTTTTCATTATTTTATGTCAATACTTTTGAATTAGTGACTTCAAGCACGGGGACAGTTGTACTCCTCACATTTCAGACCTTCAAAGTTCGATCACTTTCAAAATTTGAATTCACACTCCTCGACCCAAAAAAAAATTACACACTCCTCGATAATTTATTTTAGTCATGTTTAAAAATGTGTTGCGTCGTGCCTTTAGGCGCGGACAATTTCTAGTGAGTATACATATCGAGGGCCAAAGTACGAACGGTTCACATCATCAAAACGGAGCCCATGGTGGTTGTTGGGATTAAGAATGGATTGAACCGCTCAAAACTTGCCAACACAAAAAAACTCAAGATCATGGGTGCTATGAATCACTGAAAACAAATACGGAGTACAACAGTTCACTAGAATCAATAGAGAAAACTTCCTAGTCTCTCTCTACAAATACAACTTCTTTTTCTCTCATAGAATATGATCGATGTTCTAACCTAAAAATTTATTCAGGGCTTTAAATACATTATATCCCACGGACGACCGTTTGGACGGAAGTCACGACCATCTGGACGATTTATTCAGAGCCTCTTGATTTTTGAATTCGGTCAAAAGCGTCCGGGAAGCCCTCAATCCCGCCCCGGCGGAATTTTTAGCAAACCTGGCTTCACTCCTAACAATCTCTCACTTAAAGACTGATTTCTGCACCTTACTTGCAACGCCATCCAAAACTACTTGCAACTCCATCCAAAACCAAAGTGGAAGTAGTGAACTCCACCCTTCTTGATGTGGCTCTGTCCCTCCAACACCTCAAGCGCGAAGGCCAACTGAAGATGCACACAACTTTAGTAGATCAATGGTGACCGGCTTCGTCAACATATCTGATGGATTTTTGCTCCCAAAATCTTTTCTAGATTGGAAGAAATGAGAAATATTAAAAAAATTCAAGTAACAGTTCTCCTTCCTCCAAAAACGAAGAACATAGTTCTCTTGCTTCAAATCTAACTCACTAAAAAACGCTTTCAACCATATCATCTTCTTAGTGGCCTTTGTTACGGCAACATACTCAGTTTTTAAATCCATTGGAACTAGCTTTTTTGTAGTTATTGATGTGATATTACGAATTACTCGTACCCCTTATGTTATTTTTTACTAATAAGAAAGAAAGGATAATTTGACACTTTTCACGTGAATAAGGAAAAGGAAAAAAATACTATTAGTGTCAATGGTTCTTAAAATCATTTTCCTAAGCTCTGTTTGGAACTCAGGGAAAAGAAAGGAAAATTAAAGTATTTTTCCTCCTATTGTTAGGTTAGAAGAGAAAGAGACAAGAAAATAAAAATTTCAAGTACAGTGAATAGTAAATTTTCCCACTTATTTTCTTCTCAGTTTCCTTCCCTTTTCTTTTCCTTTCTTTTCCTTCCATAGGTTCCAAACATAGCCTAAATTCTCCTTCTTTTTTGGGCGCCATTTCACTCACAGTCTTCACACTATTTCACGCCCTGTTCGTAAAACCCTCCCTCCCTCTCTCCTTCTCCCCTCACCGGAAATCCCCTAGAAAAAGCTTAAAACCCTCTCTCTGAAAAATGTCGGACTGCCTCCCTCCCGAAGCTTAATCAACATCCTCGGCCGCCTCCCCGGCAAATCCCTCATCCGATTCACGTGCGTTTGCAAGTCATGGCTCTCTCACATCTGTGATTTCACCTACGCCCACGGGTACGTTCGTATCTCTCTCTCTCTCTGACGGTGGCTACGTTATTGATTCTTCAAATCGAGATCTCTATTATATAACCGACACATATTGCTCATTGTCTTGTATGGTTTAGGGTTTAGTAGTGTTTTAGGGTTTAGTAATTGCCGACTCGTTTTAGTATTATGATGATGATGATGATGATGATTATGATGATGATGATTTCATACAATAATAATATATGTACTCCCGCGGGTACATTGGTCTCTCTCTTCCACTCATCGAAGATCTATTATCTAACCAAAACAAATTGTTTATTGTCTTTCGGGATTTGAATTGTGGTTATTAATAATATGATTATTTTATTAACTGCCTCCTGCATGTATAATAATCCATCCCTCTCTCTCTTGCTGTGTGTGTGTGTGGCCATGCTATTGATTCTTCAAGACGAGATTATTGTCTTTTGTTTTTGTCTTAATGGGGTTCAATTGTAGCAGTAGTTGTTGATTGAGCTTGGTTGCTGTTTAGTAGCAGTAGTCGTAGTTGTTGTTGCCCTGTTTTAATAATAGGATGATGATTTTAGGGTAAAATATATACTTGCCCATTAAACTATCTAATTTTTTTTTACTTCATCCTTAAACTATCAATTGCACACACTTGCCCCTTAAACTATCAATTGCATACTTACCAAGGACAAATCAAGTTTTCCATCCAATGAACTAACGGAAAACTCATAAATTGGACCGAAAAGTTCAAAGGTGACGTTGCCCAAAATTTTTAGAAGGGTATTTTAGACATTTACTTTAAAACCCAATACCCATCATTCTCAGCCAATCAAAAACGGCAAAACCCTCACATGACACGACCAGACACAGAGAGAGAGAGAGAGAGAGAGAGAGAGAGAGACCCCTTTCGATTTGGGGTTCCAGGTTTTTTACTGGATTAACGAACGATTAAGGATGGTATGGATCTTGAGAGCTCCCACTGGAAGAAAACCGATATGTAAGTTTATTTTTTTATTCGGTTTGAGTTGATGTAAGTATAATAATCTTACCCCTTGCGCAGTAAACAATTGAATTTGCTGATTTTCATAAACAAAAGTACCAGTTTAGGATTAAATAATCTTAGTCTTTGTGAATCTGTGTTCCCAAGCCCTACTAGTTTAGGAATTTTCGAATTTTTTAGTAGAAAGTGGTCTGGAAGTGCTCCTATTTTGTATGTTTGTGTGTGTTGGTTTTGTTTGGTGAAAAAAAAAAAGTGATTATATCATGACTGTATACTTGCTCCCATTCTCCAACCTACCAGTTTTCATTAAAAATTATCCACTTGTTTTGATAGCACAACTTTGCGTGATTGTATACTTTGTTTGTTTATGATATCATTTTTGCTCCCATTCTCCAACCTACTAGTTTTCAGATTAAAAAAGTGATTGCATGACTGTATACTTTGTTTATGATATCATTTTGCAGATCCAAGTCCTGAGTATTTTACCATTAAGTTCAATCATGATGGAAATTCTGTGAACTACTTTGATTACTGTGATAAACTGATAATGATAGAATTTCTAGAATTGAGTTGGAAGCAATGTCTAAAGAACTTGGGTATGTGGGAGAAGTACCTTTGTACTACAGGGTTTGTGGTTTAGATGGAATGGGTTTTTAAAAAGATCCCAAACTGATGGTAATGTCACAAGCATGGTTCAATTGCACACAAATGAGTTGGTGGAAGTGTACTTAGGTTGTAGTTATTTAGGTTTGCCCCACTAGTGTTCAATAAACTGCCAATGTGGAATATGACCTAGTAGATGTTGATGTCACCAATTGGGATTGGGATTGTGGACAATTTTCACAGGATAAGCCACCAATTCAATTAGTTAATCTTAGACAGGTATTCAATACCAGTTACCTTTTTAGTTACATTTTCAATTACACTTTCAATTAGGGGGAATTGCAGGACAGTGGGGGCTGGGGCAAATAAATTCCAACTCATGGACTACTTTTTCGGAATTCATAAGTTATAGGAAGCAGAACATTAATTCCCAAGTCATGGAATTCCTATTTTTGGTTGACTAACATACCCTTTTAATCTCTGAAACAGGGAGCCACACACGTTGATACAAGGAGCAATGGATTTTAACAAAAGGAGCAAAAAATAGTTTTCAAAAATAAAAAGTTGGGTAAATTCAAGTGCTACTTAGAAAAAATAAAGAGCAATTTAGGTTCATACAAGGTGCAATGAATTTTAATAAAAAGAGTAACATATATTGATACAATGAGCAACTTAGATACGTGCTACTCCGAAAAAATAAAGAGCAACTTAGGTCCATATAAGATGCAGTGAATTTTCATAAAAAGAGCAACATATATTGATACAAGGAGCAAAAGTATACCAAAAAAAAAATGAAACATCTCCTCTGTTTCTTCTTCTCCGACTCCATCTTGAGTTGCAGAATTTCTGAAATTTTACAAGCATTGCTGCCATAACTGAGTGAAGTAAAGATATGAGCCCCCCAAACATTGACGATCTGTTCATATCTCACCATCCCATACTTCGTCAACCGACTTTTCAAATTAATCGAACAAATCAAGTAGACCCATTACCATTGCTTCCAGATGTAATGTTGGATACCTTAAAAAACGCAGCTTTTCAACATGGTTCTTGGCCCAGACTTGAAGACCGACAGGACTTGACGTTGAGAAGTCGGTGGATTTCGTCGCCGGTGAGAGAGAGAGAAGAGGAAAAGGAAACCGAAACTTACCTTAAAAAATGCAGCTTTTTCAATATGGTTCTGGCCCAGACTTGAAGACTGACGGGATTTGATGTCGAGATGTCGGTAGATTTCGTCGTCTCGATTTTGTCGCCGTGGGAGAGAGAAGAGGAAAGGGAAACGTCGCTGATTACCAGGGAAACAGTGGAGTTCTCGATCGACGGCGTGTTTGGATGGAAAAGAGGAAGAAGTGATTTGGGGTTGGGGATTTAGGGTTTCACTTGAGGGGGCGTATTCGTCTTTTTATGTTGCCCTTTCCATGTATGCGAAATTATTTTCTTCCCTTTCATCTCTAGATGAATTCCAAAAAAACCTATCCATGAGTTGGAATTTTTTTGCCCCAACCCCCACTATCCTGCAATTCCCCCTTTCAATTATGCCAGTTACATTTTCATTGCTCAACACCTGTTATATTTTTTAGTTTTACTTATGCCAGGTTGTGGAGTCTTGCTTGGGCTACCTACATGGGGAGGTTCAGAAGCCTAATGGAAGAGTTCAAGAAAGAGGATGTGGCAGCATTCAAATGGCTTGCCAAACATGAACCCCCCCACTGGTCTAGATCTCATTTTAGTGAGGCTCCTAAATGTGACATGCTCTTGAACAACCTATGTGAGTCTTTTAATGCTGCCATACTAGATGCTAGGGACAAGCCAATAATAACCATGCTAGAGAGGATTAGGATTTATTTAGTAAGCCATTTAGTGAGGAGGAGGGCTTCTGTTGAGAAATGGAACAGTCAGATAGGTCCAAAGATTGTCAAGTTGTTGGACAAGAACATTGCACTATGGAATAGCTTTATGTGTTCTATGTGCTCATCTTCGCCTAATACCGTATACTGTTGTGTCTTCATTTGCTGAGAATAGGTGATTAAACCTAGCGTAATGCCTTGTTATGGCTGAACCTGTTAATGAAGGTGTTGTTCGGTTAATGGAATAGCTTTATGTTTGGCAATCTTTTGCTGCTTTTTTTTTCCCCTTCTTTTCTAAGCTGTTTTTTTCTTTTGCTGTTGCTGGTTTGTTGAGGCTATATGATCTTTGACTGCTGCTAATGTTGGAGTGTAGATTGGATCAGTTATCCCTTGTGATGCATGCTTCTGTAATGTCACAGAGAGAGAGACGAACAGATTGGGTGTGTGTGAGAGATATATATACGAAAAAAATGGGTGGGGACTGTGAGATATATAGAGAGGAAGAAGGAGATAGATATACATATATGTATTGGTATGTGAATGACATATATTTTCCGTTAGTTCATTGGATGGAAAACTTAATTTGTCCTTACTCATTAGTAACTATGCAATTGATAGTTTAAGGGGCAAGTGTGTGCAATTGACGGTTTAAGGATGAAGTGGAATTTTTTTGAATAATTTAAGGGGCAAGTATATATTTTATCAACTGGCTCTGCATGCTTGTGTGTATAATAATTTCTATAGTTCCATTTTTATTGATCAGAATGTTGATTTTTCTGAAACCGGGTCAAGTTGTCTCTGTGGAGCTTTTGAGGAAGGAGAGAGAAAGAAGACTTATGTTACATAGAAATCGGATAGGTCTACTCGGGGAGGAGGAAGCGAAGAAACTTGAGGAGGAGGATTACGAGCGGTAGCGATGTCTACTAGATCGATTGCTTGAGAAGAAGCAGACATTTGATAATACTCCTCCATTCTCAAGCCCTAAATTACCAACAATGGATCAGATTCTGACCAAAATTGAAGAAATACCAGCAACCTTCAAGAGAAACTTTTCATTCTGCTGGCTGGGATCAACCAGGTATGTACCCCTCCCTCCCTCTCTCTCTCTCTCTCTCTCTCTCTCTCTCTCTCTTGGTGGCTACGCTATTGATTCTTCAAATCGAAGATCTATTATTTAATCCACACATTGTTTATTGTCTTTTGGGGGTTGAATTGTGGTTATTTATATATGATTATTTTATCAACTGCCTGCCTCTCTATATAATAATCCCTCCTTCCCTCCCTCCCTCCCTCTCTCTCTCTCTCTCTCTCTCTCTCTCTCTGGCTATTGATTCTTCCAATTGAGATTACTGTCTTTTGGACCGCATGGGGGTTCCACCGTATCCCGAGGGGTTCAAGCCAACCCTTGGGTACGAAAAATGCACTAAAATTTTGTACTTTTTACATACAATTTATTTTTTCTTTATTATTGTTGGCACTGAATTATTCCTACGTAGCCAAACTAAATGAAAATCTACTGAAATTTGGAAGTAAGTAGTAATATAGCTCAACGACCACAAGGTAAACTAGGCCTAGTAAATTCTCAACGAAAATAAATATGTTCATTTGATATAGAGCGTTGTGTACAAGAATTTTCTTCACGTTTTTGTCACCTCTGGATTGACATCCTAGAGCAGCCCTTCAATTGTAGTTACTGATTGAGATTGGTTGTTTTATAGTAGTAGTAGTAGTAGTCGTAGTTGTTGCCTACGCGTTTTAATAAAATACCTGCTTGTATGTAAAATAATCTCTTTCATTCCATTTTAATTGATCAGAGTGTTGATTTTTCCGAATCCGGGTCAAGAGCACACGCAAGAGCTTCTGGAGGAGGAGAAAGAAAGAATTTTTAACAACAGAAAAATAGGATAGCTCTGCTAGGGGAGGAGGAAGCGAAGAAACTTCACAAGGAGGATTATGATCGAGATGAGCGTCTACTAGATCAAATTAATAAGGAGCAGAGTGCTGAGAGAGGAAAAAAGGAACGCAAACTTCGACTGCGCCCTGATTTCGTTGTACTTACATCCACACAGCGTTGGGATTACGAAAAGAGGCTCCATGATAGCGAGGTACGTACGTGGATGTATACATGCATACGTACGGAGATGCATGTCGAATGATTCTTCTGCTTGATTGTTTTTATTTTTTATTTTTTTTGTGTGGTAAAAAACACCTTTTGAGAGAGCCTCCAATTTGCACACGGCTGCTGCCTATTCCTGTCATTCAACTTCAAAATTATTTTTACGAGCATGCCATTCTTTAAATCAGTGTTCTAAAAATTGCTGGGCCCAGTAAGGCGGAAAAGGGGCGCCTAGTGCCTAGGCTAGGATTAGATGCTGACTAGTTGGCTACCTAATCTAGGCGTTGGACATTGCTTTAAATGTACCATGTTCATATGAAATGTCATCTTTGAATTTATTATTATTTGACAGAAACCATGCCATTCTTTAGATGTAGCATCCCAAGCAGATTTGACAGAAAACATGCCATTCTGTGAAAGCAGTCATTCCACGCTATCATCCAACACTGGAATAGGAGTGTTAGTTGTGTAGGCAATGATTTTTCCAATAGGCCGGCCATAAGCTTTGCCCTCTATTGGTTTAGCTATATACCCGTTTTACCCAAAGAGAACCAGCTTTACCCTCAATTTGATCGATTTATTGTACTTTTTACTTACTTTTGCTCACATCTCCCGTCTTTAATATCATTTCCCTCTCGTCTTTAATCCTGATTGCATAACTTTGCTTTATATACTTGCAGGGCTTTGATGTTGGGGATATTCCCACATATGCTTTCGTCCCTGTTAGACCATTTGTGCTGGACAGCCACGAGTCATTGGAGAGGATTGAAGGATACGCAAAGTTAGCCCTTGATGAGCACAAAAAATGTAATGTATGTGTGTGTGTGTGTGGGATTTTGTTGGTTCGTTAATTCTTCCATCCTCACCTCTTTGATCAACTCCTCTTTCTTTGTATTTGGTTTAACATCTCTCTTGAAATTTGTAGAATACAAAATACCAAATTGTGAAGGCCCTCAAGGCAAACATCGATGCTGGTTGTCCTGGTCGGACCTACTATATTACCTTTCAGGTCAAGGATACGGTTCTGGTTCTCCCACTCTCAACTTCCAGGCCATTGTGGAAACTTTTCAGGTTCTCCCACTCTCAACCGTCATTTCTATCGCGCCTGAACTGTAATCCTATCTACTCCAAGGTACACTTTTTTCTCTATTGAATGAGCTTATACAGTTGTACGGGTTTGTACTCTTATGGTATTATTGCTGATGGTCGTGTGCACCATGTCACCCTGTCCTTTCTTTTTTTTTTGACACTTGTGAATTGTTCTGGTTTTGAATGCATACGATGGGCTTTTATTTTTCTCCTTTCCCATGTGTATTTTTTATACATGCTTCACTGAGTCAGCTGCCAAGGTGCACCTTTTGCCAAACAAAAATTCAGTTGAAGATTGAAAGAAATTTGTTTCATTTCACTGAAATGTTTGTGCTGACATTGGATTCAACTCATATATCTTACGCTTTTTGTTCTTGTATATTTGCCACCAATGTTGCTTGAAACGCGAAGAACTTAAGATATTTATTTTGGCGGCATCAGTATATTTTTCATGAAGAACTTTAAGAACTGGAGATTTAGGATCTATTATTCATGGAGTCATGGGCACAGGTGCGGATGTTGGATGTGATACACATCTAGGTGTCAGTTTTGCCATGATTCGCTTATGGCCTAGCAAATTGTTTTGTTGAACACACGATCTGAACCATAGTACACGTCCATTTTAAAATGGTTAATTTCGTGATCCAAAGCGATCCCAAGTCTTTTTTCCATTTTTTGTTTCTTTAGCGTTCTCCTTATGTTTAAAAACAAAAAGTACCTTAAAGTTAGGTATTCATTATTATTTTCATACCTTCCAATACAGTTTTACATATTTTAAGGTACTTTTTAAACATTGGTTGGTGGTAATACAGTTTTACATATTTTGAGGTACTTTTCACCTATGTTACATGGACTCGGATGCGAGTATCGGGTGCGGGTGCAAGTCCAATCGTCGGACCTTCCTAAACTTAAATCTTAGGATACTTGGATTTGTGTCCCCAACTTGGGTATGGGTATGGGGACACATCCTGAACATTTGCATCAGAGCTGAGCTGTTAATTGTAACACACTTTAGATAGATTAAAAGTTTGCTGTTCAATTTACTAATGATCTGATCTATTTGCAGGTTTGGAACCAGTTCTGCCGTGCATGGATCGGATACATTGAAGCAATCAGAGGAGCACAAGGGAAAGGCTAGAGCAGAGAGGTTTGGTTATGCAATTCCTCGTCGTTTCATTACAGAGGACATTGTTCTTGTATTTATCTTTTCTTTTGATGTATATATCACGCTTTTCAGCTGTTTTTTTACACTGATTTATGTGTTTCAGGTTTGGGCTTGCACAGTCTGTGACTGCTGATGAGGAGGCAAAGAAGAAAGCTAGGCTTTCCAGGTTTGGAGCAGTCCCAGCAGTTCCCAAGGCAAATGCACAGGAAGAAGACAAAGAAAGCTAGGGCACTAAGGTGTGCACCACTCTCACATCTCTACTCCTTTTACTAGTATTGGGGTCTGCCTGATTGCTTAGTTCTGACTCAAACAAAGCATACTTTATATCTACTCCAGCATGTCAACATGCTAACGGATTATGAGCTCCTGGCGGTTCATTCATCCTAGAGCCACTTTTGATTTGTGTTTTTCTGCTGTAATATCAAATGCTCATGCTAATTGTTAAAGCGTAAAGTTTTAGATTTCAGTGCACATTTTCACACTTTTCAATAATCTTCACCTATTTCTACATGTCCCGGTTATCCCATTTTTCAGCTTTTGCACCTTAACCACCACCCTTCTGCATTTCCAGCACGAGATTTGATTTGATTTCACCACTTGATTTTCTAGGTTTTCACAACCTCCGTCTGGCTCTCTATCTCAATTGAAAGGCAAGGGAAACAGTATTGAAGTGGTAAGTACCTAAGATTGGATCCTTTTGAAGCCAAATATTTTGAAATAAACTCATAGTTGGTTCTTTATTCTTCAGAAGACTGCTACTGCGGGCAAGGCTGGTGGGGGAACCTAAATATTGTCTTCTTTCTTTTATAGTAAGTGCTGTTTGAAGTAGCATTACAGGTTCATTCGACTTTGTTCCTCATCCGATTTTTCAATCAATCTTGTTGTCTCATTTTTTGGCAGGTTTAGGGTTTTTACATTTTGTGACTCCCCTGGCAACTTGTAGTCAAGTCTACTTTCTGACCTATGAATTCCTGGATGCAGCTCTGTTCCATTCTTGGATAACTTCTCGTGACCTGTGGCTGGAGAGCATGATGTAGTTGGTGTTTATCTGGGATATATCTATTTTCCTAGTGAGGCCTAGGAGAATCCTCATGTTCTCCTTAGTGAATCATCGGAAATGATGGACAAAAAATGTCAGATGTACTGAAATTATGGCCTGGGAAAATATCACTGATTGCTAACTTGGTTATATCTATAATTTCACCCCCATCGTCTCTTTGTCCAGTTCACATTGACCAACCTTGGATATCCATGTATTGTCTTGTGTCATGTAACAGACCATGTTGGAATAAACAGTTACAAGTGTAACATAACCTGACCTAACTTTTTTAGTTCAAAATTGCACCATTGTCCATGTAGCAATGCATTAGTTTAGAGAGAGACTATTTTGTATAACCGGTATACCAAACCTTTTGTATCTCCCTTCACAAATATTATGACACGTGGCAAAGTGTAATTTACGAGGACTTCAACTGTAATTTATTCCAGGAGTCTTGTTCTGCTAAAGTAATTGACGATGTTTTGTCTCCTGGTGTCGCAAACAGGAGGACTCGAGGGTTGTAGTGTTCCAAAACGTCACTGTTTTGAGCTCTAATTTTCAATTCATTTGAACCAATATAAAGATCTTATTTTTTTAATCATTTTATTTTAAAGGGTCATAATTAATTTTTGACTCTAAGACTCTCGTTAGTTAGTCCTAAGAGATATTTGGTTTTACGACTTTCTTAGGGCTAACCAACGAGAGTCCTAAAGTTAAAAAATTATTTATGACCCCTTAGGATAAAATGATCAGAAAAATAAGATCTTCATACCGGTTCAAACGGATTGAAAATTAGAGCATTTTAATTTTTCAACAATCTTTAGACCATTTATATATTAAAAAATAGGGTTAAAAAGTTAAGTGCTCCAATTTTCAATCCGTTTTGAATTGGTGTTGAAATTTTATTTTTATGATCATTTTATTTTATAGGGTCATAAATAATTTTTGACTCTATGACTCTCATTGGTTAGCTCTAAGAAAGTCGTAGAACCAAATATCTCTTAGGACTAGCTAACGAGAGTCTTATAGTTAAAAATTAATTATGACTCTTTAGGATAAAATAATCAGAAAAATAAGATCTTCATACCGGTTCAAACAAATTAGACCCTTTAGGATAAAATAATTAACCTTATTTTTTAATCGAAGAGTAATATAAACAGTCTAAAAAATTTAATTGCTCTAATTTTCAATCCGTTTGAACCGGTATGAAGATCTTATTTTTCTGATCATTTTATCCTAAGGGGTCATAAATAATTTTTTAACTTTAGGACTCTCGTTGGTTAGCCCTAAGAAAGTCGTAGAACCAAATATCTCTTAGGACTAACTAACGAGAGTCTTAGAGTCAAAAATTAATTATGACCCTTTAAAATAAAATGATTAAAAAAATAAGATCTTTATATTGGTTCAAATGAATTGAAAATTAGAGCTCAAAACAGTGACGTTTTGGAACACTACAACCCTCGAGTCCTCCTGTTTGCGACACCAGGAGACAAAACATCGTCAATTACTTTAGGGAGCGACTATTCGCAACCCTGTTTTTTCTCCCTTAACCCCTTACTCCATACAGTCCTTTTAAAACAGAAAATTTTCTCCAGGGAGCCCAATAAATGTCCCTGATCTTCCAATTATACCATTTCTCTAAAAAATTACACTTTAAACCCACTCACCCTTCAAAACCCTAAACTCCCCACCCCTGGTCCCCCCACCCCATTTACGTCGACAGACCACTCCCACGCCATTTCCGCCTCCCACCTCCTCCACCTCCATAGCCACCACCGCAGCACCGCCTCTCCTGCCGCCGCACCACCGCATCAGGTGCCGTTCTCTCTCTCTCTCTCTCTGTGTTCTTTCTGCCCTCCCTAATCCCCCTCTTCATCCTCGATCGCTTTATCTCGTTTCACGCTGTACAAAAACGCAAAAAAGCTGTCTTCTGTGGTGCGATTTTGTGTGCGATTTTGGTGGTGATTTTGAGCGATTTCTTGCACGATTCTGGTAAGATATACACCTGCTCTTGATTTCGATTTACACTAGCAGGAACGATCTGTTGTTTTTTGTGATTTCTGGTTAGGGTTTTTGATTTTGACTTCGATTTGTGGTTAGGGTTTCGATTTCCATTAGATTTCTTGTCTATAGACTTGATTATGGTTTCATTTTTGTTGATTTCAGCCTAATTTGTTGGTATTCTTCTGTTAATCCAGAGAACAACTGTAAACCCCCAAAAAATCAACTATTACTTGAATACAGAACATGCAAACCAGAAAACAGTAGATTATGCCATTTTTTGGTTAGGGTTTCCTGATATTGAACATCCATCCATTTTTTGGTTTGGATGGATCTGTTGCTATCCGAAGGAGTGCCAGATTTCTCAATCAGAGCGTGGAACCAGTTCACCAAGTTTTCAGATTTCTAGGGTTTTATTCGTTTCAGGTTTTTTTATTGTTTTCAATCCTTCCTCTTAATCACTCCCCTATGCAACAGACTTCTCAATTGTTTCTCTGTGACAGACTTCTCAATCGTTTCTGTCTTCGCCAGACTTCTCAAACTTCTGGTATGCTCGTTTTTCTCGATTTATCCAAATAGCGAATTGGTACTCTTCAAGCCTTATTATTGACCTCGTTTTTATGCTCCCTCACTCCCCGGACAAGATTTCTCAATCAGAGTAGTATGTTGTTCTGGGTTTTGAAACATACTACTCGCTCCCTGTACCTGGACGAGTGTGATGTGATCTGTTTGCTTGTGTGAGCCTAATTTACAAAGGCAAACAGATCTTTATCTTCAATCCTATTTACTACTCTTTTGATGGCTTGAGATTACTGGGCAATATTTTGGTTTGTATGATGTGATATTGATGGATACTCATTTTGTGATCTGTCTTGTGAAGGTTTTCTTTTTCCCTACATGTTGATGGATACTCATATGGTTGGTTTGCAAAAATCCTCTTTAAAAACAATATTTATACACACACCAGTGGCGATGACCCTTGCATTTTATTGGGTGTGACTGAACCATGTGGACAAAGAGAAAATCGCGGTACACTTATATTTTGCCTACTTATGTCAGTGATAACCTTATATGAACTAGCCTACTTTGGTCTTCGAAAATTATAATTATGGACTTTAGATAAATGACACCTCGCTTATTGTAATAAGAGGTTAATTTTGACTGTATGCTTGAATGTATGCTTCCTGAAAAGTTAGCTCTTTGTTTCATATTTACTGTCGAGTTCATTTAAGTGACGGTTGTCTGGCTTGATCATTGTCAGATATTCAATTCCAAGCTTGTCTTGGCATCTCCAGAAACTGCTACAGATGCAGATTATGCTGCGATTTTAGGAGTTATTGGCCATGAGGTTTGTTTTCTATTGCATAAAAGAACATGAGCGTGGATATTTGGTTTTTGGTTTTCTATCTGAACTGTACTTAGGTGGTTCTTCTTTTGCATATGCAATACTTTCACAATTGGACTGGCAACAGGTGCTCATAGTGCTACGTACTATTTATCTTCATTAATGAAAACTTGTCACTCTTTCGTGTAACCCTCTCTTTGTCTTGCTTTTTCGTACTGTAATACTTCTTTTCTTTTTTTCTGCAGAATGACATGTCGAGACTGGTTCCAGCTTAGTCTGAAGGAAGGTCTCACTGTTTTCCGTGATCAGGTTTGGGCAAAAAATCATTTCCAAGTGACTAAGAAAACCTTGAATTCTCTTTTTTCTTCGGCCGAGCTTGAAAATCTCTAATGCCTATGCCTTTGTGATCCTTAGGACTTACATCTACTATTGTACTTTATTGTTTGTGTTTTACGTGTGAAATTATTATGGTCCTGTCTTGAATGATATCTTTTTTTCTTTTGTTTTGCTTTTGTGTAAGTTCTGTGGGAGAGAGGGCACTGTGTTGATGGTCACTGGCCGTGGTCGTCCACTGACCCACGCACTAAGTCAATCAGGACAGTATGCGCCCCTGATGTTGTTTGACTGTAGGGGATATGAGCCCGTGGAATTTGCATTTGGCAGTGGTTGAAAAGTGGAATCTGTAAGTGTCTGATTGCTTTAAATCTCGCTCCTTGTTGGACAAGAATTTTATTAAGTTACAATTTACCTCTTGAAGGAAAAAAAAGTGAAGAAAAAAAGTAGTTAAAGTTTAGCTTTATTGCTGTTAAGATGCATATCCGTTTGCCTTCAAACCTAGCATCTATCAGATTAAAAGAATTCTGCTCTTTATGTTGAATTGTGTATTTCATTAGTTATAGTTGAAAAAGATAGATGAGTGTATTTCAAGTTAACGAGATTTCAAGAGTGAAAAAGTTCCTTGCATAATTTCATAGCGTTTTTTTATAAATGCTATTGTAGAGGTGGCTTGACTGTTTGTCAACTACAATAGGAGATAAAGTAATATTGAACCCTAATGTTGTATTCATTTTGTAGATGGACGATGATGATGAAAGGATAACCAATGTTAGAGGAAGATTGTGAGGATACATCAATTTGCTTTAAGTGTTTACCAAGCAATGGGAGACCAAGAAGAGGATGAAGCATTGTAATTTTTTCTTAGGTTTCGAATGTTAGTATTTTGTTAGCACATTTTATTCGATTCAGAATGAAGATGTAAGTATAAGTTTGAGAATTTCGAAATGAAGATTGTCTTATGTAGACCAAAATTTTGTGAATGGACACGAGTTGTTAATTTCGTGAATGGAATCGAGTTGTTAATTTTGAATTTCTTCATTGGATCATTACTATAACTCTTTATTTTTCTTCATGCTCACTGTCTAATTGATTGGTAAGAATAAATTTCGGTAAATATCTGTTGCAAACAAGATTATATTTCGGTAATTGAATGCTGAAAATGTATCTAAATTTCGGTAACTAACTGTCGAGTATGGTAATATTTTACAGTGGTTAGCTACCGAAATTACCTACTTTATTCTGTTCATTCTCTTCGAACCAGAAACATCGAAAAACCCTCGAAAAAACTGAGAAATGTAAACCCAGACGCCACAACAACAAAACAGAGGCATTGTAAATGGAAAAACTTACCTCCTCACGCGGCTTCCAACATACAAGGTCCATCACAGTATCTTTCTTCTCCTCTGCCATCGCATTGTAAATAGAATTTGATTCAATTTCAAAATCTAAACCTACAAGTGGGTCAAAAAATGGATCAATGGAAGGACTTGATCCTTTCATTGATACATTATTTGGTCCTTGTTCCTCCTCCATTGGAAGATTTGAGAGAGAGGAGAAAAGAAAATGATGAAGAGAGAGGAGAAGAGAAGAAGATGAACAGTACGAAGATGAAGAACAGTACGCAGATGAAGAACAGGTCTGTGTGTTTTTTTCTTTTAAAACGTAAATGATGATTTTGAGGGGGAAGGGGGAAAACGTGAATGATGATTTTGAGGGGGAAGGGGGAAGTGGATAATTTAGGGGTTTTAGTCTTTGGGGCATATAGGTCATTTCACGTATAAGTATAAGGGTAAGTGGGTCACTTTGCATTAGGGGGTCATGTTGTAATTAGTTGGCAATTTTTAAAGGGCTAAGGGAGAAAAAACGAGGCTGCGAATAGTCGCTCCCTAAATCCCTTACTTTAGCAGAACAAGACTCCTGGAATAAATTACAGTTGAAGTCCTCGTAAATTACACTTTGCCACGTGTCATAATATTTGTGAAGGGGGATACAAAAGGTTTGGTATACCGGTTATACAAAAAAGTTTCTCTAGTTTAGAAGATGGTACTTTTTAAATCACCTTACACTTCTGCTGTGGTGTACTTTGGTTTGAGATCTTGGGTTGCTGCTTGTTTTGTGGTCTCTTTTGCCTAAATTGGTTGGAAAATTCAGATTAAACAAAACTTGCGGAATGATCAGCATTTTATATTAACAGCGTTTTGGAAGAGTCCCAATTCTGCCTTTACACTGATATTATGATATAGTTCTAGTTAGATGGTAGACGTAGAATAATAAAAACTATGTAATGCATCATTTTCGTTAATAATTCTCGCGGTATGCTTTCCCTTTAGCAAAGGACTCTTGTGTACCATTCATAGTGGTGAGATACCATTTTGTTTAAGGCGATGATAATAGATTTGCCTAGTTTTTTTCCTAGATGTTATTTTTGAATCACTTCGCATTATCGTGGTACGTCAAAAGCATGCATAGCCTCTTCAATTGTCCACGACAAATGATGAGTTGAATGAACTTTTTAAAGAATATGTGCACCAGTGGTTATTGTGATTGGTTTTTAGGATGACATCTGTGACGACCCGGATCGCCAAGCACCACAACGTAAGATAACGGATTTCTATTCATTTATTCCAAAAATAATATCTTTTACAACAGTATTTAAAATAAATAAAACTGTCTAACGGGCCCAAACTCCAAACGCTCATTCCACTCCGCCTCCTCCGCGCCGGTAGCCAACCTGCAACACAAACCCCCGGGAAGTATAAAATACAATGAGAATAGATATGTTCACAATAAATGAGACCAACCAATTAGCGACACAAAGTCAACAACAAGACGCATAATACAACCTCATATCAGGTCCTCCTCAGTATATGACCAGTGACCGGCCTCACTTGCCACACCCAACCTATAAAGAAGCTTCTTGGGCTGTTAGCACAGTAGACAACTTCACTCGATCACATTCTAAATAGTTTCTCGGCACCCAGCCCCAACACACCACATAACTCAACTCTAACAAATGAATTCAGATCATCTATATTATAAAACAGAACGATTTTCTTTAAAAATGTCTAGGCATACAAACATATATGCATCTACAGCTATTCGATCGTACTTAGTGATAAGGTTATAGCCGTTGGATCAAAGGAATGAAGCAAGCGCTCTCTCTCTCTCTCTCTTCCCATAAATTACTCTCATTAAGGAATTGTATTCAAAACCACTCATTAAGACATTATTCAAATATTGAAAACCAAAATCATATATAACCTTTGTACAAATCCGAAATCAAAGCCAACATTCCTTTTCCTCTTTGAAGACTCTATGGATACCGACCCGAGCACACCGACCATGGCCACCGACGGTACACGGATGATTCGACCCGTTCAATAATTTTAAAAAACAACGAGTGGGCCCGTGAAAAATCAGCTCCATCCGATATGTGTAATCAAATCTTCCCATTTTTGAAAAATCGAAAAAAAAATGGAAGGATTGGATGAAAAATGAGAAGATTGGATCGAGCACTTATACATATCGGATGGAGCTGATTTTTCACAAACCCACCCACTCAGTTTTTATTTTAAAATTATTGAACAGCTCAGATCATCCATGCGGGTCTAGAGTGGGCCCCACGAATGGTCGGTACGTACGATTTGTGTGCTTGGGTCGGTATCCGTAGCATCCTCCTTTCCTATTTCTAGGCTATCAAACATACATCATGGAAATCACTGAAAATAGAATTTTCTATACATCGTTCATATGATTTTCACATTCTTCATTACTCTCTCTCTCTCTCTCTCTCTCTCTCGATCTCGAAGTTCAATACAACCAAAATCTACTTCACCGAAACCACCTAGGTGAGTTCTTCCATTATTTTTGTATATTTGCTACCTATTTCCTTTTCATTAAGATTATGATGTTTATCAATGGATATGTTGCGTCATTGTTTATAGCATAGTTGAATTTGTTGGACACGGGTTGGTATATTGCACACAAGTTTAGTATTAATTTGTGTGTTGTGATTGTTTGAGCCGTATATTGCACGCGATGAGTTCAGTATTTGTTTTCGTGTACTAATTGTTCGAGCCGTGCCTTCAGGCACGGGCATATGCTATTCAATAAATAGCATAACGATCGAGCAGAATACAAAGACAGGCCAAAGGAAAACTCCGGAGATTTAGAGAGCATATTATATACTTCTTGACCTGATTACCTTAATCTACCGTAGACTAGCCACCGTACACTGTAAAACCTTTAACTCCGGCCTCCACGCACTCGGCTCCTAGCTCTCTGTAAAACTCACCGAAAACTTATTTGTCCTTTAAGAAACCCTTTACTCTTGTTTTTATTTATACTACTGCTAAGTAAGCTCACAAGGTGTCTAATTAAGACACTAGCTTGTCCACCATCCACTTATTCATTTCCTTGCTCACATGCACACACACACCCACACCCACGTACAAAGTCACCCACCAATAACCTTTTTCTCTTTTAATTATGTAAAACGTACAAATCCATATAAAAGACATAAAGAACATCGATCGGTTTACTGAAACAAGATATTTCCCCCGGCTATATACATAATTTCCAGAAATTTTTGTTACTCTTGATTGGTTAGTACAGTCCTCGGAACATTGACACTTGGGAGATGCATGTTTGTTGATTACCAAGACTCTTGGCCTCACCAGCTGAATTTCCCCTGCTAGTCTATTGAGTGTGTAGAGAAGAATGGATACTAGTGATTGCCCGTGCCTAAAGACACGGCACAACTCGCAGATAAAAAATAAAGGCACGACACAACACTTTTTTATTACAACTTCAAAAAAAAAAATCCTTCCCATCTAGTGATCTTAACAAACCCAAATGGAAAATTTTATAATTTATTTTTTAAAATTCTCTTCAAATAGGATAAACTGAACTAATTTCTTCTAAGAATAGTTTCACAACAAATAATTAATACCACACCCATTGAAAAAGTTGTAACACATATCCAAATGAAATTTCTAATTAACTTATGCACAACCATTTGTTAACAGCTATTACCATCAACCAATACTTATATCACACCTGTAGACAATATAGTTCAACCAGCAACTAATCCAAAAAAAAAAATTAATAGATTTAAAACCCTATTTCCCGTAAGTTAACGAATGTTGTTTTTCTTTAACATTGAAAATGATTCTTGCAATGGAATGCTACAACTTGAGTTTTTTTTTCCCTTCAAAACAAAGGAATGCTACAGGCCTACAATTGAGACAAATTATCAAGCACTACTATTTTGAATCATGCATCCATAAAATAAGTTATTTTTTTGTGTGACTAAAGTTTCTATAATGTTTTTCTATTGTTACCTCAGTTGATGAAAGAAAGAAATTGAATAGAGTTTTTTGATGGATGAGTGGACAATGCACAACACCACAATGGTGGAGTTTAAGATTAAAGATAGGGAGAAGAAAACGTTTTGATAATAAAAGACACGCTGTTAAATAAAGAAATAATATGTCTGTTCCCAAAAAAGGCAACATTGCCTAAGAAGTAAAGAAAGAGGGAGGGAGAGAATAAATTTATTAAAGGAGTTGATTGGATGGCTATAACCTATTGAAAATTCGATCCGACGGCTGGATAGGTGCTCTTGTTTATATGTGTAGACAAAAACCGCTCTGTTTTATAATATAGATTTTGTTTTCGTTTCAAAACTAAATTAATGGAAGGGAAGGGAAGGGTGCTTTGTTTCCAAATTTGTATGACCAGATAAGTAGATGTCAGGGGCAGTCATTTTGTTGTTGCTGTTTCTTACTGTGATATATTTGCTTTCTTTGGATGGAAAATCAAGCATGGTACGTATCTGTTCTGTTTCTGATGTTAGTATATCTTCAAATCTTCCACGAGGGAGTTAGCTCTTCCTTTTTTGGGACTGAAATTTGCTGTGCTAGCTTAACATCTTCGCTAGCTCCTAATTGTGCCAGTTCTGGGCTTAATTGTTTCGTGATCTACCTATTACGCATGGCAGAAAATTCACCGAAGATCCGTAGCCTTAGCCTATATGGATATCAACTCTTGAAGTTTATGTTCGTTGATTTACCCACCAAAAAGTCCATGAATTCAAAAGTTTAATTAATGAGCTAAGGTCCATTAGTTTAAAGTTATAATGCATGTTATAGACAAAAGTACTTTTATTTAGGGTTCATATGAGAAATCAAAATATTTGGTGGGACTATAAACACGCTTTTTAATGCTCGTAACACGCGGTAAGATCTCAATTTCAATCTTGAAATAAGTGGGGTAAAATTTATGTGATACTGAGAACGATACTCCTTGATGTCAAATGCAAAGTAACTTATCTATATATTCCTATTTATACCCCAAAAAAAGATGAAATGCTTTCTTAGGATCTTGATTCTTGAGTCACAAAGGTCTTTGTCCACTAGTATTGTGTGTTTGTCTAGCAATGAAAAGGCAGCATCTTCTTTTTTTTTAGGAATTGAATCTAATCATGTCCTTAATTTAAATTGGAAGAGACGGTTCATATCTGGATCGTCCATTATTGCAATTAACAGTTTAGAGCAAATCTAAATCATTTACCATAACAATGTATGATTTTGATTTGGAGTGTCCTGCCAATTCAAAACTTTGTATTGAAGAGAACCCAAATCCTTTAGCTAATTATGACTTATGAGGCAGTTCCCGAGTTTTTTAGAGAGGGAAAAGAGGAGAGAGAATGGTGGAGTGAGGGGAGAGATCCCTTCATGAAAAGACTTCTCTTTTAGTTCGGAATACTACAAAACTATTGTTTATTTCTGTCTGTCCTGTAGTATTTTGTTGTCACTTCTTCGAACTGATATAAATATCTTCATTCACAACATTTACTAGAATCTACACTTATCGAGTAAAAGATTTGCATTAGTTTATTTTAATATTACGAAACACGATACCCTTATAAAATTCAATAGAGAAAATGTACCTATCAGAGCTCGAGGGTTTTTATTTTTTTTACCTTTTTGAGTTTTGTCTTTATTTTTCTTTTTTTCGCAATTTTTAGTTGTACACTAAACTTGTGTCTTTTAAACCTGTTAGTGATATATTTAAAATGATTAAAATATAAAGAATTCCATTCCACAACTTCGCCTAGAGCCAACAAATGCCTTGGGCCGGCCCCGCTCTGTGTGTACATAATACTTGCATCAAGTGGGAATATGCATCAACATTTGAAAGCCCACATTGGCGTAACATTCTTCTTGGGCTGTGATCTAAGACTTGTTTTCAGATATTTCGGCCGATATCAGCTCAAGTAATATTTTATTTTGATATCTACCGTAGCCTTTTTGTAACAAAGGAAACAAAAGGAATCTTCTTCTTTTGATTTCCAAAAGACATTTACTGAGAATTTTATCAAATTAATTTGGATTGTCTGGAAATTTTTTTTTTTACTCGGGAAAGAGAATTGTTATGACGAAATCAAAGTGGGGCCGGAGGCCCGATAATCCTCAAGAGCAACGAGCGAAAGTCAGTTGGAAACAAGCTCCCCCCAACTCTCCCTTCCAACTCTTAATAAGGAATGTTTAGGAAAATGACGGTCAATGACGTGTTTTGATAATTAACTAGTGACTACGCATCCAGGTTGGAAGGGGATGGTAGTTGTGTGATTTTGGTGAAAACCATAGGCACTTAACCGGGAAGTGGGAGGATGCACTACAACCTTTAGATCAAATGAATCTAAGTCGTTCCAACAACTTATCCTCACACCCTTCTGTTTTATAATAGAGATACCCACCAATGACATTTTCAGTATTAACAAATGTTCTTACCTTGTTTTTTACGGGTATTAATTATCAAAATACCTCATGGGCCGTCATTTTCCCAGAATGTTTCACCAACGAGTGGGCAACCCTATTAGAAATAACCCAAAAATTAATACTTGCTAGGATTAATCTGTTTGACATCGCGGTTGATACTTTTTGTTCTCGTCAATGTGGTTAGGTTCAAAGATGAGTCAATAGAGGACAAGTAGTGACCATGGTCACCCAAACAATTTTTAAAAACTTCCTTAACTCTACTTGAATTTTCACCGCCAAATTATATAGAACCCGTCGATATGCACTGACGAGATGCATACTGAAGATAAACTGACGGGCTTGCGGAGCCCACTCCATGTTTCGCAAGGATGATTTGAGCTGTTCAATAATTTTAAATAAGGTAAAGTAAGTGGCCGCCAGAGAGGAAGCCAAACCGGGCCTTTCGCTCGTCCCTGAATCTTGATATCCCTTTGCCGGGCGAGCTCGCTCGCGAAAAATCAGCTCAATCCAATATAGTATATAGATGTTCGATACAATCTTTCATTTTTTCATTGGATCATCCGTGTGAGACCCAGAGTAGACCTCTCGAGCCCGTCCGTATGCATCTCATAGCCTCTCGAGCCCATCAAAATAGCTTATCAGGACCATCGTTTCCTTTTTTTTCAGTTTTTAAAGTTGTTTTCCGACAAAGCTGCAGGTATTTTGCAGGATTGTAAGTCGCGGTAAATGGATTTGTAACGAAATCAGTAACTTCACAACAATTCTCCCAATCATTTGGCTTGTTTTAGTATCTTACTAAATTCTTCAATTATGTAGTGACGTGAAGTACCAAATGTGGGATCAATTATAATTTATAAACCTGCTCCAATAATGGATTTAAGGGTAATGGACCCTGCTGGTTGGGGCTGGATTATGAACCAATAATCGAGTTTTTTTTTTTTCAAACGATAGAATAAGATTTTATAAATGATAGCAACGAAAAACATCATAACAGGTATCCATCTCCACGGAGGGGAGATAGAAGCCACAAAGAGGACTAAACTCTCAAGTCCTACAACCAACACTTCTCACAGCTTGAAGAGCGAAACTATGAGCTACCCAAAAGTCACCCCTCTTCACAAAAATCCACCACGATCTCATCAAACCCTCCAATGGAACGGGGGAATAGAGACCGGTCCAAGAAATGGTAGAAGAGATCCCTAAGGAAAAACAGCACGAGGGGATAGAGTCACACCAAGGATAAAGCTGATTGAGTTTAATCAACTTCCTCTAGTATATAATTGTGCTGGCTAGTTATCAATGGTGCCTCTCTATGAGAAGATGATTCGAGTTGGCCGTAATTTATGAATTTCTGATTGGCCAGCATAACACTGCAGATGAGTTTAACCACAGCATCATCAATCTCATGTGACGATCACTCACTAATCTGAAAATCAAATTTACCAGGATTTTTTAAGACAATATGTGTCGTTCATCTTGTAAAAGTTTTGATGTATAGACGCGGTTCAATCTTATCTATTTTAGGAGCAATGGAGGGTAGCACCGTCCATAGTTCTTAGACCAACATTGTTTGTTCAAATAGACACCGATGACCGATGAAGTAATTTTTTTACTACATGAACAACATACACATCGAGACTTGCAAAATAAAAAACTTGTAGGGCAGACCCAAGGCTAGGATCATATGCTAACACCTTATGGAAGCTATATATACGTATCAGATCAGGGAAATTTTAGTAGATAGGCACCCCTGTTTTAAGGCCCAAACTGAATTTTATATTGGATGATTTGCTAATAACACCTTGAAAATGTTGTTGGACTTTTTTTTTTACCTCTGCCTCATTGAAGGTTAAGATATAACGAAGTCTTTGGTTTTTCTTTGTTTAAGATTAGGGCTTTGATTGAGTTGCTTTGCATTCTATTCAACAAAAAGAGAATTGATTTTAGCACTCCCGTTTTTACCACTTACACTCTTCTTCTTTTTTGTCTTTATCTGACGTGAATTGACTACATTGCTCCTTCATGTGTGTAAAAGTGAGCTTTTTGAAGAACCTTGCTACTGGCACAGCGGATCTGTGCACAGATTTTGCACAGATTGCGTTGTGGGGCCCACTAAGGGTCCCATAAAAACAATCCGATCCGTTAATTATGTTTAAAACATTTTTTCAAGGGCCTCCGCGAAAAATTAGCTCAATCCGATACTTATAAGTGCTTGATCTAATCGTCTAACTTTTCATTCTCTGAAAAGTTAGACGATTAGATTAAGTACTTATAGGTGTCAGATTGAGCTGATTTTTAGCGGGGGCATTTGAAAAAATGTTTTAAACATAATGAACGGCTCGGATCACTTGTGTGAGACCCGTAGTAGGCCCCACATAAAAATCTGTGCACGATCTGTGCACAAATTTGCTGTGCCAGTAGACTTTCTGCTTTTTGAAAGGGTAACAAAGTAAATTCATATGAATAAAGACGAAAAAGTGAGTGTGAATGGTAAAAAAAGAGTGTGAAAATCACTACTCAACAAGAATTGTCAAAAAAGTTACTAAAAAGAAAAGATAAAGCCAACAGATAGATGTTTTATTTATTTTCTGTGCGATGAACTTTCATAAAGTTTTGGTCTATATGTTTTTAAATTTCTTTCTTCGAGACTTTGCATATTTTGACCCAAAAGTTTAAAAAGTTACGTAATCAACAAGGAAAATTAATCAAATCAAAAGAAAAGGTATTTGTGAAAAATGAATATTTATGTGGAATCAAGTGCGGTTCTGCCTTGGATTTGTGAGGGGAAAATGGGACCCATCCTAGGCTCGTTGACCGAATTAGTACAATTAAGTTTTGTCAAGGTCATTAAAGTTGATCGTTCTTTAAAAGATTGAGACTAATGATATTGATAGTTACATGATTACATCATTTTGTATCCAAAATGTGAACATAAAAAGATGAATTTCTTTGATAGTAAATAAAAGGATAACCACCGAGGTGGTAGGCCATATGGTGAGGGCCACTACTTCCCTTAACGCAGACGGAGGTTTGGGTTTCGGTAGGTGCTCGAAACCCATCTGCGAACCAAAGGGGAAAACTTTTCACCAGCTGTGCACTAAAGTGGTGCCCTGGTGACGGCCTGTCCTCGCGGACTCCTATGGTCATGCCCAAGGAGAGTTGCTACGCTGGTTACCCCCTCTCACCCTTTTAATTATCAAAAAATAATAAATAAATAAAAGGATAAACTTCACTGACACCACTGGGATTTGTCTTAATGACAATTACTCCCCTCGCGTATGAAAATTCTCCCTTCGTTCCAAATTATTGGTCCACTATTCTATTTGGGATAGTCCAAAATATTGATCCCCCTCAAAAAGTAAAAAAAAAAAAAAACGAAACTGGTATGTTCTAAAAATTGTCCTTATAAATATCTATTATTACATGTACTTTTAAAATGTTAGAATTCTGTAAAGGAACCAATAATCATGAACGGAGGGAGTAACAATGAACGCTATGGGATTACTATGTGCATTTCACTGACAACCCCAATTGATAATTTTCTATCTAAACACGTGATGGAATGAGCTGGAAGTTACTTTTATACAAAATTTCACCATTTTCTGATATTTTAAAATAATAAAAAAAACTATCAATTATCACATATCACTTATATTGAATCAAAATGACTTCATTTTACCCATTAGTGACGTTGTTTTGATAAAAAGAGTAAACTTCATTCATAACTATTTAACTGTATTTTTTTACTACTGAGCCGTTCTTTTGTTTGAAAAGACAAAACTATTACTTTTGGTTCAAAACATGGGGAAAGTTTTTAATGTTTATTCTATTATTAAAAACGATGAATTTGTAATACTTTTGAAACCATAGGGAGTTTGTAATAATTTCTCATACACGAGGGTATTTGTTATCCACGCAAATCTCAGGATGTGTAGGTGAAATTTACCCCCCAAAAAAGCAATAGTATTATCGTTCCAAAAAAAAAATTACTCCCTTTAGTCCCAAATTTTTTATCCTAGTCAGCACTTTTTAGTGCCCTAAAAAGATGTTCTCAGTTGAAAAATAATGGGAAAAAGGTGATGAGTTTACTTTTTTACCCCTAATCCGTTCGGCTAAATAAGCCAACTTGGCTTATTTTTTGTCCCAATTTTTTCGTCTTTATTAAAAAAAATTGGATTTCGATCAAAAAATTTTACCTTTTAGATTCCTCTTGTCATGAGGATGCAATAATCCCAAAAAAAAAATGATGATAAGCCAAGTGATACGAAAAAAATTTGAATAAGGACAAAAAATAAGCCAAGTTGGCTTATTTAGCCGAACAGGGATATCCACGCAATGATGACATCTTTGGAATGGTAAAAAGAGAAAAAAAAAAACCCGACAAGTATAATGATAATGTTTCGTAATATTATTGAAATTCCTTAAATGGATCAACAACTTAGGACGGGACAATACTACGGCTACAGGTGATTTCGGTTCGGTTCATAGTGAAATTTTCGAAGACCGATTCGGTTCGGTCCAAATATTTCTAGGACCGATTCCGATAGGAGTTGAGTTCGGTTCGGGGTGGGATCGGTTTAGTCGGGAATTTTTATTTTCATTTAATTTAAAGTATATATATGTAAAATATATATAAAAATATACTCCTATTTATATTAATATTTTATATTTTTTAAATGTAAAATATATAGTCTATCAGTTCGGTTTGGTCCGGCAAAAATTCCAAAAAATCGAGACCGAACCGATTTCAGCTCGGTTCGATCCGAAAAAATTCTGCCATCACCCCAACTGAAAACCGAACCGATCGGTCGTTTTTTCTGGTCAGTCAGGTTTTGTAACACCCCTGACAACAGCCAGGTCTGATAAGTAAGCGGGGCCCACTGTGGAACCCAAGACGTGGACGACTGGACGGGGGTATCACACGCAAGAACCAGCTGTTGTTATTCCCCCTCTATCATATGCTGCTGGTCTGGTCGTCGAATATTTTTTGGCCAAGATCTCCCTCCCTCAAATCCCAGATTGAGGGATCTACAACTCCTCTTCTTTCTGTTTGACCACAGACACAATAGAAATAGACAATTTTGAAGAAGAACAAGAAGCTCAGAGAGATCGGGCATTTTCACTTGAGAGGTACTCATCAGTGTAACTATTTTCTTGCACGCCAAACATAATAGTGCCTTAACATTGACAGTTATCCTTGACAGTGAATTCTTGGCTTCTTCTTGAAGTTTGTGCCAATTTAACATCTGGGTATTCCTTAATTTTCTCTTTAGGGGACTGTATATTTGTTGGTTTGACTCTATAAGAAATCTGGATTACTGGGTTTTTTTTTTTCTTTATCCGTTTGGTTGGTGAGAAAATGATGGAAAAGGAGAGAACTTAGAGCTAAATCTTAGATGTATAAAGTTGGGTTCTTGGAGACTGTTCATTTATTGTTGGTTTGACTTGGGTTCTTGGTCTTTTTGATTATCTGTTTGGTGGTTGAGAAAATGATGGATAAGGAAAGAACTTGGAACTGAAGACTTCGAATTGTTCCCAATTTGGGCCAGGCGATTGAGGTCCTCCACCGTACTACGCTTAGACATTTACTGGCCTTTTGTTGAGTTGGGTTTTGGCATCACTTGGAGCCAGAACTCACTAACATTATAGTTACATTTTTCTCAGCAATATAATTTAGAGTTTGAGTTGCTTGTAGATCTATAATTTAGATATATGCTTAGGTACATTGATCTGTTATGCTCGTGACTTGGGATATAGAGAAATCTGAAATGTGTTGGTATTTTCTTATGTAGTTTTTTTTTTTTTTTTACAAGACAGGTCAATTGAGGAATGATACAAAGATGGAGAGAAAAGGAAACTGGTTATCTTCAGTAAAGAAAGCTTTCAGCCCCGAATCCAAGGAAAAGAAAGCCCAGGTTTGAGAAGATTTCTGTCTGTTCTGCAGCAAGTATCTTGAGTTGAAATGTGTTTATGATCATCTAATAACTGCTTTTCAGAAATCAAAGAAGTCGAAGAAGAAATGGTTTGGCAAGGGAAAAACTACGGTTCCCGATTCCTCACCCGAAGAAATAGTCGCATTGCCTCATCGTTTTTCTCCACCCGAAGAGGTGACATGGACCGAAGTGGAGACTGAACAAACTAAAGATGATTATTCCTCTGAAGATGACATGGAAGATGAGGGTATCGTTGCAGAACCTCAAGCTGTTGAAGAGGTTGTTCAAGTCACTTCCGTAACTCAGTTCACGGGCATAGTTGATGAGGAAGCTTCAGCAATCAAAATTCAAAAAGCATTCCGTGGATACCAGGTATATGTCTCCTTTTGTCTAAATGAAGTATAACTTTTATCTTTCACTTTCCAACTGTTCTTGTTTTATTAGATTCCGTTTCCTGTCAAATAAAAGGTCCCATGTTAGTTAGTGTGGTTCTTATTGCTTACATCTGCTTTAGAATCATGACATATTCTCCTTGCAAAAATCTTTCATTGCTAGCTCAATGAGGATAGCGGAAAGTTATATGTTGTTCCTGAGAAGTAATTAAGCTTAATTGTCTCATCTGATTCCAACAGCTAAATTCAGCTGGCAGATTTCCTTTATTGCGGTTAAAAAGGTTGAGAAAAGTTGTCGACGATAAAGCATTCTTTTTTTCAGTCATCTATTTGCTACATCGAGCTTGTTCGGACAGAGAGACTACCATCCATAAATTTTGTTTGGAACCAAATCAATTATGGTTTAGATTTTAGGAATTTTTGTAAGATTGAGGGGCTTGACAAAGATGTTGCAAAAACCCTGTGAAGGCAGTGTAATGTTGGGGTTTGATATCGGGAGCCACTAATGTAGCAGGGAGTTCGCCAAGGTTTAGTTACTTTTGAGTGTGGAAACAAGGTTTGTTTTAGGGCTCGAGTACTGCAGAAAGATTCCTAGGCGTTTTGTCTCATACTTGTGTACTTCCCTCTTTACATTGTATTCATCTGCCTCACATGTGGATGTGGGCAGGGTAATGTCTTAAGGCATACTGCTTTGTAATTTATCTCTCGTATGTTAGTGTGCCTCCCTGCATGCGTGGATGTGATCTGTGACAAATTGAACCGGAGCTTTTGGGTCTTTTGTAGCATGACTGATTGTTAGGTGGTTGGGACTTTCGAGTAAATATCTATTTAGTACAATTGGCGTAGTCCTAGCATAGTTATTTTGTCTCTCAAAGAAGAGAGATGATTTGAAATATGTCATAGGACTTATTGCAAACATTTTGTCCAAAATTTCATAGTTGATAAACCTTAAGAAAAGTTTGTATATTTGACTTATATTTTCGTTTCTTCAATCTATTACAGTATCTTTTTGAAGACGGAAAATACATTGCTATGGCCTATGGATCTTATTGGAACTTTGCACTTGATTCTCTTCTCCTTTACTTTAGATTTGTACACGTGAAATGATGTAGCTTATTGACTTATTTGCTATTCCCTTTTCACCGTCTTCAGGCAAGAAGGGGATTGAGGGCTTTGAGAGGGCTTGTGCGGCTGAAATCATTGGTACAAGGGCCGCCTGCAAAACGTCAAACAGCACATGCTTTAAGATGCATGCAGACTTTGGCTCGTGTGCAGTCTCAGATCCAGTGTAGAAGGATCAGAATGTCAGAGGAGAATCAGGCACTCCAGAGACAGCTCCTACAGAAACGTGCGAAGGAACTTGCAAATTTGCAGGTAAGTTTTCTCCCTTAACTCCATTCATTTTCTTCCAAATTGCTTTGCTTAATCTGTATGTGATGTGGCATCTTATAAGGTGCAAATTGGTGTTCTTGGAATGAACGCAATGCAATTCAAGTAGTGTACTAGACCAATGTATGAACGTTGTTTGAGGCTGATGAGCTCTGAAATTCTTTAGGATGTGTATTTGGTGAAATGTACACAGGATTGCAATGTTGATTCAAATTCCTTTCATTTACTGCTTCATTCGTGGTGATTCCGCCGAATATTTTACATGGTTTACATACTATAAGTTCAGGTTTTGTAAAATCTTCTTGTTTGAGTTCTTTGTTGTGAAGAAGGGACAATTCCTGTTGAGAACATATTTTAAAAGCGTGGTTATCGGTTCTTGCTTTATCCAGAAGCACATTGCTGTTTGCTAGTTTTTAACTCTGGTTTAACTTTAACGATGTACCAGATTGGGGAGGAATGGGATGCCAGTGTACAGTCAAAAGAACAGATTGAAGCAAACTTACTTAGCAAGTACGAGGCAGCCATGAGAAGAGAGAGGGCAATGGCTTATTCGTTCTCTCATCAGGTAACCTCATGATCCATCTCCTATTTTCTCTGCACATTCTAGCTTGTTCATCCAAAAATGATGGGGAAAGGATAAGACTTCCATGGAAACAGAAAATTAGATAAAAGAAACTACCACGTTTCAACGACTTCTAATTTCTGTCATAACTGCCGTTAGCAGTTATTGGCAAGTGTTTTGCAATTGCTAGGAAGAGGGTAGCTCCCCCGTGTGTGGGAAATGCCATTGGCCATGAATTGATATGGAAGGGAAATTTTGTTGCTCGTTCAGTCGCAATTTTTTATTCTGAATAACTGCAGAAACTTTCGAGTAAGAAGCATATCAATTGAAAAAGAAGCATTTTGTCCAAGTGCACAAATCTTTTTTCGTACGTGCATAGCTACATCTGAAAGAATTCAGCCTTTGATTTAGCTTCCCAAATTTGAAATAAGCAGCAAACGCAGAAGAGGCCAACTAGTTCTGCAACTCTAATTAGCGAATATTCAGCTCTTTACTAGAAAATACTCCTATTCAGCTTTACAGCAAATATTAAGCTCTTTCCTAGTTGTGAATAATACAGCCATTGACTTAGTTTCCCATCATTGAAACAAGCAGAAAACTCAGAAGAAGTCAACAAGACCAGTGACCCTAATGTTCATGGACCCCAACAATCCTCACTGGGGTTGGAGTTGGTTAGAACGATGGATGGCAGAGAACCAAGGCACATCCGAGAAAGAACTCCACAACGACCAGTCACCTGCAAAGAATCCAACTCTCAACCTTTACGGAGGAGAAATCACCAAGTCTTTTGTTCGTCATCAACTAAATTCCAAAAACCCTTCCCTGACTTCCAACCAAAAACCGACTCCTCCCAACCACCAGTCCCCTGCGATTCCCCCATCAGTAACCAAAAAAAAGAAGGCAGAAAGCCCAAGAGAAAGCGTTTTCAGCCCAGATAGCGATGGAAAAAGCGTGTTTAGTGTGCAGACAGGGAAGAACAGGAGGCACAGCATTAGTGGGCCATCACCAGCAAGGGATGATGAGAGCCTCGGGAGCTCGCCAGGAGTTCCGAGTTATATGGCGCATACTCAGTCAGCAAAAGCTAAGTTACGGATGCAAAGCCCATTGGGCTTGGAGAATGGCACCACGCCAGAGAAGGGATCAGCAGGTTCTGCAAAGAAACAGCTGTCGTATCTTGCTTCCACGGCTAAGCTGAGGAGGCATTCGGGTCCACCGAAGGTTGAAGTCAGCTCCCTTGAAGGGCCCAATGTGGGGAATGGAGGGGCCCAGTTGATTCTTTCTGAACAAGAAGCATAGGAGAAAACAATGAAGAGAATGAAGATCGAAAAATGGAAAAACCGATAGTGAATGCCGTGTTGCCACTGTGTATTTGGATACGTTTCTGTGAAATATTTCCACATCTGAGAGTGTTTCTGTTAAATGAGAGGTCATTTGATTTGTGTATTTACTTCCACGAATGTTAAGTCATCTGTAATTCTTATTTGCTACGCGTTGTTGGTTTGGGGCTGAAAGCAATCTCTTGGGTGAGTCTTGTTGTGTGGTTATTTCTCTTCTCTCTTTCTTCTCTCATTGTTAAGATTGAGAAGTAAAAAACCAGCTTGGGGCTTTGATTTTTTTCTTGTAAAGAGATTTTATACTGTGAATGCAATAAATCCACTAAATTTCCCTCTCTTCTTTCAAATTTCCCAGACATCCAATTGATGTGAAGCGAGACTTGTGATGCATTTTGCCTCTGCTGTATTGCTGCAGAAGAGTGCCCCTAACCAAGCCGATCGGCAAAAGAAAATTTTATTAACTCGGAATACAAGGCATATCTATACTACTTCTTTTAAATATACGAATGTGTTTTCTACTTCAAGGTTATTATTCATTCATTTCTTTTTTTTTCTTTTCTTTTTCCATTCTGATACATTCATATATGGATATGGGTTAATGCTTGTGTTGGCCTTTGATTTCCTTAAAGTTTCATCTATGGATTTTGGTAGAAGGGAAAGGTAAAGAATCGATTGATTTCCTTTTCATCTATGTATTTTGGTAAAAGTGTTTTTCAATTCATTTCCAATACATCTAAGTTTTTTTTTTTCCGTTTTCTATTCATAAATTTACATCTAATTTTTTCCCGATGCCGTGGTTTTCTTGTCATCTTTTTGTGCCTTGATTTTCCATTTGTATAGATAATATCAAACGAAATGGACATGTTAGGCATAAATTTAGATATGTGTCTGTCTTCAATCCTCCCCCGCCCCCATATCTCCAATGATCGTCATATGATTACCAGATCAAATTTTTCCATAATTAAAGTGATCTATGCATCGGGATTATAAGTCCCGATGGAATGAATCGATTGAATCGTGCAAATAAAAACTGTAGTGGATCCTAACAGTCTGAGAACTAAATCCCAATTAAGAATTAAAATGAGAAGCAAAAAAAAAATCAAACAGCAAATATGTGTTTTACTTTCTCTTCTTCCCCTTCTTTGGCATATCAAAACTATTTTTCTATTAACTGGTATATGGTAATTGCTGAAATCCTCAACTCTATTTTTTTACTTTTCCCGTCGTCATCACCTTTATTTGTAGTCCTATCTAAGACAGGTTCTTCCTAATTAACCCAAAAAAGAGAGCTATATACATTGAGTAGTTAAATCTAATGAGATGTGAAGTACTCGGTCTTCTCAACATCTATATATATATAGAGATACAGTATATAAAAAGTGTTTTCTCCTTTGCATGATTTTTCAGTATCGTATTAAATTTCTGGGTAATTAGGAGAAGAAGAGGCGCACCATGGTGAATTTGAACATGTTAATGGGTCATGGTGGCGTTTTCGTAAGTAAATAATGCAGGAAAGATACAGTACAATTTCCAGTTAACAGTTTCATGTAGTATTATGTCTCCGTAGGCATAAGAATAGCAAATATGTACTCTTCAAATAATTGGTCCTTGCTTGCCCAACGTGCGCGCACACACACAAAAACTTGTGTGTGGTTGTAGCACTACCCGGAGATCAAATGGTTTTTCTGCCTCAAGCTAAATGAATTTATTCACATTTGATTTAACTGCACATTTGTTTTATTGCTAGAATTTGTATAGGTGTATTCTTAAATTCAAGATGTAATGTTACTATCCCTAACTTTAAAAAAAATGTTCTATCGATTATTAACCCTAACTTTAAATTCTAGTTGGGTTAAAAGGGTGATGGCAAAACGTCTAACAATCGAGTGATAAATTCCAAGTAGGTTAGCAAAACCATCAAGCAAATAACCCGTTAGGCCAACAACCAGGAGATAGCAAGATTGTAACTCGAAAACAAGGCACCAAAAATACAATCAAGTTCATGCTAGGAAGTACACCCAACAAAAGAAGAGAAACAGAAAATAAAAGCTTATTCTCTCTATTGAGATTCGCTCATTTCGTCGTATAATTCCTCCTTTCCACTGGTGATCTTCCCAAATACGAGAGCCAATCAACAATGACAGATGCAATTTTAGCTTTAAATTCGATGGTCTTCTGCATGTATTCATCCTCATTGCCATACAAATTCAAACCCGGTGTTTTTCCTGCATCAATCACATCGCACAGGGTCGGAGCCAAGATATCTTTCAAGATAATTTGATTGATGTTTCTGCTCCGAATATCCTCTCGAGAGAGGGAAACATTGTTGATTGCTTCTTTCATCATAATTTCATCAGTTTTCCTTCCTTGTCACTGTTCCACTTCCTTCTAGTTTCTTGTTCATTGGAGCATCAAGACACAGAAATATTGTGCAACTGCCATTTGATCACGTTCTTTCTCATCAGTACCATACTAACAAAAGCAGGAAAAAATTGAATAAAGACCATTTTTTTTTTAATGGAAACTAGGTAGAAAAGAACAGTCCTTTCAATAGACTGTGAGAGAGCAAAATTATTACGTGAATATCAATTCAAAAAGTTTAGGGCCTGTTTGGAATGTAGGGAAATGAAAGAAAAATAAAATAAAATAATAAAATAAAAGAAAGGAAAGGAAAGTGGGGAGGAAAATTCTTCTTCGTTTTATTATGGGAAATGATATTGGCACTCCAAAAATTGACGCAGACACTCCAAAATCAGTGTAACTCCAAAATCATTTTTCATTATTTTTTGGAGTGCCTGCATCAATTTTTGGAGTGCCAATATCATATTTTCCTTTTTGTTTCTTCTCAAACCAAACAGGAGAAAATTATTTTTCCTTCTTTTCCTTTCTTTTTCACAGTATCCAAACAAAGCTTAAGGACTCAATAGGATTATACTAATAATTTAAGTATCGATTACACAACAATTGAATAGTTAAGGGGGTAAGTGTGGGTGTGTGTTTAGGTGTACAAGTGTATGTGGTGCTAGCAAGATTGAAAGTGAAATTTAGCCTCTATTATACTACTACAATTTTTTTGCAAACAAATTGTGCACAGATCATGGTGTGGGGTCCACTATGGGTCCCAAAAGAATGATCCAATCCGTTAATTAAATATAAAATATTTTTTCAAGGGTCTTTGCCAAAAATCAGCTTAATTCAATACCTATAAATGCTTGATCCAATCATCTAATTTTTTATTATCTTAAAATCTTAATGAAAAGTTGAATGATTAGATTGAGTATCTATAGGTATTGAATTGAGATAATTTTTTTGTAAGAGTCCTTAAAGAATGTTTTACATTTAATGAACAGTTTGGATCGTTTTTGTGTGACACACAGTGGGTCCCACACCGTGATCTTTGCACAATTTGTGTGTAGCAGCGTTGAATGTTGATACTACTCCTGCTTGTCAAACAAGTCAATAGCACCCTCTTTTTTCCCGATGTATATATTTCGACCCCTGTGACCAGTGTGATGTTTCTGGGAACCGCTAGAAAGTTCCTTACAATCGAGACAATCCCTTCCTTCCTTCGTCCATTTCAAGTAATTTGTTCAAAACAGGAGTATTACCCAAGAAAATTCAGCGTCCAAAATTTCCTCTTTCGAACAAACCGGGAAAAGAATCATCGTCTCTCTCTCTCTCTCTCTCTCTCTCTCTCTCTCTCTCACAGAGCTCTGAATCGCAGATATGGTGAGTATATTTTTGTTCGTTGCATTTGTATGTGCTGGTGCTAAGAATATGAAAAATTATTATAAAGTTGTATTTTTTTTCTTAGTTTAGGGTTTGGGATTTGATTCGATCTTTAAGCATGGGATGAAATCCACTCGACTAAACTGCTTCTGCTTTTGCCGTTCAGGATGGTTTGGGTTCGCTCCTAAAATTGAAACGGCGTAGAATATACGTACGGTGACACAGGAAAGGGGGTTTGACATTTCCAATTGTATTTGTTATACGTACGGCGTAGAATATAAGGCCATGTTATCTGCTAATCTATTTGACATTTCCAATTGTATTTGTTTGTGGGGGTTTTCGAGTTAGCTTTGTGTAAAGCTTGAGATAGGATATATCTGTAGGTACTAGGTGTATTTTGAGTGTAGCGAACATGGACTAGAAAACCATCCCTTTTTTTTTGGTAACGCAGGGTGTCCCGGCCATCTTGCAAGCACCTCGGACCAATCCCTAAAGCCGTTTCACACCCTTATGCATAGGGTTGGGGTGGCCCAAGATTTGTTGGCCGGGAGAATCGAACCTGTGACTCAGGAGGGAGCAAATCCCTAAGTCCCTTGCTTTGGAGATACACTCTTCCTCCGTAGAATTCCTTATCTAGTTATTTTTCTTGTGATTTTGTCTCATTCCTCCTTTGGTTCTCTTGCTGTCCCTCCACTCTCTCAAAACTCTCTCTAGCGAAAACTCTATGGCGTGGTTTAGTTGGGTGGATTAGACTTGGTTGTGGGAATTGGGGAGACCCTATGAGTTCGTTTGGCTGGCAGGTAAGATTTTTGGGGTTAAGGATGAAGGGGATAAGAGGTGGATATACTATAACGAGGGAATTAGTTAAGGAGGGATGAACTAGGAAGGGGATAGGAAGGGGTTTGTTTGGTAGTTGAAATGGATTGATAATAGTGGGTGGATGAGGAAATAATGTGAGAGTTTACTGGGTGGTTGCTGTTGGATAATCCTTGTAATGAGAATACAAAAAGAGTTTGAAGGCCCTACAAAAAGGTTTTTGATGCCCTGCAGAGGTCTTAGTTATCCACCAGATAAGGCTATAAGCAGTCCAGTTGCAAAGGGTAACAAAACACCGGATAACAGTGGACTTGGATTAGTTTATCCCCCAAAAGCCCTTATCCCCCTCCTTTCTTCGCCCGCCAAACGGCCCGTAAGATAGGATAGCAGAATCTCTGCATGTGGATTACACGTCTCGTGAAACTGCATGCCCTGGCATTTGAATGCAACAGTTGGTGGGGGGTTTCAAATCTTTTAGACAATTGATCCCACAGAACATGAGACATGTGTGACCTTTTTGGCTGGGAATTGATATTGGTAATTGAAAAACCCCTGATAGTGATCACAAAGACAGCTACTACAGGAGCACATGCTATACAACTCCATTTATATGCTAAAGAGAGAGATTTTGTAGAAGTATATCCAACTATGCTATAAAAAAAAAAAAATGCAACTATGCTGATTTTACAGTTCATTAATTTGTATTTCAATGAAACCACGGTGGCTTGGTAGTGTGGTGGTTTTCCTACTTTGTTTCTGATGACTATTTGAGAGTGTGGTGATAATTCATTCCTAACAGATGATGTTTAAACCTGAATTTTTCACCAGGCTTCACCGTTGATAGCAGGAATTGCCATTGCAGCTGCTGCTTATGCTGGTAGATATAGCATCCAAGCTTGGCAAGCATTTAAAGCAAGACCACCAAGATTGCGCAAATTTTACGAAGGGGGATTCCAGCCTACAATGACAAAAAGAGAAGCCGCTCTTATTCTTGGAGTGAGGTACTGTTGTTTCCTTTCTATTGAGTTGTAGCAATCACTAGCCTCGCCATACATTTTCTAGATTTTGTCTATTTCTTCACGGTTGTCTGCAAGAGTTCTATGGTCATGATGGTTTTGTGATGCGAACATATATGAAAATTGGAGCTTTGGATGCATTGTTGTATGTAGTTGCCTTACATTCCATTTCCGTTAAGCTTTGATTATTAAGATTAACAGTAAGGATTTTCTGTAAGTTCAGATATTTCGGAATCAAGGATTTTATCTTTTTGATAACTCATGTGTCCGGGCCAGCTTATGCGCACCTCGACTAATCCTGGGGGACCAATCCCACCGCCCACTTGCGGGGTACCCAATTAAAGCCGGAGCAATTGCTATGTGTGGACTAGCCCCGAAGGAGTTGATAGCTCCTATGAGGTTTCGAACCTGAGATCTTAGGAGCGAGCAAACACCTAAGCCCCAGGCCAACCCCTTGGGGTTAAGGATAAGGATTATTTACATTTTGAATTAGGATTCTGTTTCCCTTTTCAGTTAAGCTTTGATTAGGGAATCCTTTGATGAATGAGCATTGAGTGTAAGGCTGTGGTCCATTTGCGCTAACCTTCTCCACCCTTCTCACCCCTTTAAGTGTTGCATCAATTTTTGTATCAGATCGAGGTTCTGGATCCCCCTTTCTCTTTCCTCGTCATGTTGAATACACACCATAGATTGCAGCCTCCCCGGCCACTCTGCTGCTCAATCAGACTGATCAGACCACGATCCGATGTTGATGATAAGTTGCATCATCTGCTGCTTATTTGTGTTGCCGTCGTCCTTTGCTGTGTACGTGCCTTCTTGTTAGTTTTTGTTTCTGCGGAGCCCTGGGGCACCCATGGATGATCATTATTCCGTGGAGAAAATGTTCCACTTCCACCAGTAAGGTCCCAACCAAATTATATTCTTGACCAACCTTAACCCAACCCAACCCATTACTTAAATATCCTATCCTCACTAGACTGTTATACAGATCCAAACCCTTACACTATAACCAGCCTAACCCACCAGACCTCATGAGACCAGACCCTCAAGAAAAAACCCATAACAGTCCGGCCAACAGAGAAAAAATAGGCCAGCTCACTTCCAGAAAAAGAAAATAAAGAGAACATTTGCCTTTTCTTGCACCATTCGTGTTACTCACCACCCAACAATTGAAGCATACCAGTATTTGTAATCCATTGTTGCATGTGCGAAACTATCGACCCAATGACACTTGCCTTAATGAGTAGAAGCGCACCAATAATTCACATGCATACACTGAAGTGTGCCAAACAGAGTTTCCAAAGTTGTTGATAGAGGATTTGCAATGGGTGTTATATCCATACTAGCAATCATGAGGATGAAACTTGAGCCTGAACTACATCCGCGTTCCTGTGCACTATGGGCTGATTCAGCTTCTCTTTTGGTCTTTCAAAGGTGTTTTGGTTCCTATGCAGAAAGCCGATGATTCTGATATGATTTGGTGTGACGTCCTTCCCATGCCTCTTGCTCATGTATTACTTGGTTGTCCATGGATCGGCGAAATTAGTGCAGCCTATAACGAGAAAGACAAAAACCTCTACATTCATAAATACTCCCCGGAAAAGGAAAGCCCTTTTGCTAAATTGTGTAAGTCCAAAGAAGAATAGGGTAACTCATGAGTCTCCCACCTCTATACCTAGTGAGCAACATTGTTTCATTCCCTCATCAACAGCTTGAGAACCACAACAATTTGCCATGAGAAGAAAATCAGGCAACTTTCATACTTGAAATGTTTGATTCTTTCGCATGGACTATTCCAATATTTTGAAACCAACTCGAAGTCAAATTTTATTTCTCAGTGGAGGAGACTGATGCGAAACATATTTTCAAATTGGATCCTTAGATGTATAATTGTATTTGATTGCACTTATCAAAAAAAAAATGTACTGTATTTGATTGCGTAACATTTCGTTCCTCTAAGTTTTTTAGATAATTAGTTAGGATAACTGAATAAAGGATATAAATTTCCGTTAAGTTCCAGATAATTAGGAATGAAGGAAAAAATTTCTTTTTGAATTTTAGTTACAGCTCTTATCCTATAAATAAGTTATTCAGTCATTGTGATAGTAGAGTTTGATGACTGGGAATTGTTTGAGGCTGTGGCCAAGTTTGTGTTACCCTTCCCTCCTTGTCACCCCTCCCCATGCTGGATCATTTCATCTCATCGCATCATAGGCATTAAAAATAATGGTTGGCAATCACCATAACCGCTACCTCACCATCTTCGGGACCCCCTGGTGCTGGGGCAGGAGGGATCCAAACAAGTAGAGAAAGGAGCGGACTGAGTGAAGAAATGTTGTCAAAGCAACTGGTCACTCTGTGACTCTGTCATTATTGGTTCAAATTTGCAAATGAACGCGAAGATTGGTGTCAGATATGACTGTGTGTGTAAGTGTTGATCATCAAGATCTTTTAAATCAATGTCAATGATATTGCAAAAAAGCCTGGGTTGTCTTTAACAAGGGTGTGCATTAATGAGAGAGAGATGTGTCCGAGTTTCTGATCCTCCAAGTCTCAGAAATTTAGTGTGTTGAAGTGAGAAATTTATGCCTTGTTTGGATGCTAATTTGGAAAAAAAAATTCAACTAAAAAAACACTCATTACCCATATTTTCAATCATTACTCTCATTTCTCTCTCCACTCATTACTCCTATCTCCAATCATTATTCTCATTTCTCTCTCTATCTTTCTCCACTGATTACCCTATCTCCAATTATTACCCTAATTTCTTTTCCCACTCATTACTCTAAAAATCAAACTCAAAAAATTCTCAAAAACCCATCTAAACAAAGCATTAGTGTGTTAAATTCTAGCCAGAAAAGTCGTTAAAGTAGCAACCTTCATTGAAATTTCTGGAGATAATGTATTTACAGGTTCTGTCTTCCTACCAACAGCATAACTACTCTAGCATGAATTTTAGGCTCTACGGACCTGTTCTATGCTTACACAACTTTTAATCAAAGGAAAGGCTTCTTGTTTTGACTTCGTTCTGTTGTCATCTTCTCCTCCTTGGACCTACTAGGCATGGAATACTGCAGCCGTGTTTAGTTGTATCCCGTACCGCACCTGTGTCGTGTATGGGGGTATCCATGGATATTTCAGCTTAGTCCACATCAAGCATATTTGAATATTACTAATTTGAAGTTTTCAGGAATTGCATAATACATGCACTTAAGCGGTTGGACTGTGGAATGAATTTGTACTACCTTAGATTTCAGGTGGCATATGGTACTTATGTTTGCTTGTCATATTTTTGTTCTGTCGCGTCATGACCCTTTGCCCAATGAAATGATGTGAACATTCACCAAAAGGACAACTCTAAGTTGGTGCAAGAAAGAGAATTTTCCTCTGTTCAGGTTTTAAGAACTACGGTTTTGCAACAGTCATGAAACATGTTTACAGCTTTGCCCTACTAAACCTTCATGCATGCCTACTTAAAATTTTTATAGCCCCGCTTCTTTATTGCTCCTACCAGATTACTTTGATATGTTGTTTCATGCTTTATTCTGCTAAAATATCCCCCCGTTGATATTCTCTCCAATCGTACTACCCGAACTGGACCTCTCATTATCTTAACTGGCATATCCTTAACTTGATGGCATTTGGTGCTATAACAGTCTCTTTCACATGCAATAAGGAGTTGCTCATCTTTGGGCTATTCAAAGCAGTGTGTTTAGGCTGGTTTCTATAGTACACTTTGGAATTTATTGTCACTAGTGGTTCTTATTTTCATTGGTGGTATTGCCTGGTTTTGTTTTCCATGGTTGATTCTGCTATCTCAGCCAACCACCAGAACCTTTGAGCCTAGTGAAAACTATTAATTTCTTAAGAAGATCCGTGAAGATGATTTTCCGTTTCAGTTCTACGGGTGAAATTTTAATCGAATTAATCATACTGGTGTGGCTGCAGGGAAGAACGGGAGTGAGTTGTAAAAAATGTAGTTTTTTTTTTATTCATTCCCGAACTATATGTCCTCTTTTATTGAAATATTTCTTGAGATTTTCATTTATTATTTTTTGCAGGGAAAGTACTCCGGTTGATAAGATTAAGGAAGCGCATAGAAGGGTGATGGTGGCAAACCATCCGGACGCAGGTGGTAGCCATTACCTTGCTTCTAAAATCAATGAAGCGAAAGATATAATACTCGGAAAGACAAAGGGGAGTGGCTCTGCTTTCTAAGACAAATCTGCTTCTGTCAAGGTTTTGGGAGATGGCTGCTCCCACATGGTGTTATCTGCATCAATGAAGTTTTGAAAATTAGAGGGTCTGTTCTATTAATCTTTTCGGGCCAGCAGTTGTAAACTACTTGGAAGTTGGAATTTTTGTTTCCATTTGAGCTTATTGAATGCGGGAGAAACTGCTTGATTTGTGACTTGTAGCACCGGTTAGCTGTCGAAATAAGTTGCTCTCGAGACAATGATAGTTTATTGAAACTTGAACTTGACTTCTGTGGAATTCTTCAAGGCAACAGCCATTTGCATGATATTGGAGTATGGTTTGGTAATGAACGACTGGATGTGTCTCTGTGTCTGCTTCTGCTACCACTTCTTTCTTTTTCACCTGATTTGTTTGAGTACGAAATTTTCAATAAGATGTATTGTATCTTCTGAAGTTCTGTTTTGACAATTTTATTCCAGGAATCACTATAGAAGCCGGTCATCTTTAATTCTGGGACCACTGGCCTAGTGAGATGTCTGCAATTTTAGAAGTAACCATTTGCTTTATCAAATGGTTCCAGTTTGTATGGTTTTACGTGGCATGGACAAACTAGATTAATGTTATCATTGGCCTACATATATATACCTTCCGTCCTATTTTGTTTGTTGATTTTCGTTATTCGTGCCATTCGAAAATTTTGTATTATAGACCTACTCTCCTCAATTCTCTATTGTGGCTCAGCAGCGACCATATCTAAGCGGATCGTGCTGAGATGAACAACAGGATGCCGCTCGGCACGGGGGTGCTAGGCAGCATCCCCGGGTCAGGATGGGATGGTGAATTTGCTTTGTCTACGAATAAGGAAGCTATAAGTAATGCAACTATGAATCTCATGGAGAGTTCGATCCTGGCTCAGGATGAACGCTGGCGACATGCTTGAGACATGCAAGTCGGACGAGAAGTGGTGTTTCCAGTGGCGGACGAGTGAGTAACGTATAAGAACTTGCCCTTGGGAGAGGAACAACGACTGCTCATACCATGTGGGCTGGGGAGCAAAAAGGAGGAATTCGCCTGAGGAGGGGCTCGCCGCTCTCGTCTGATTAAATTAGCTAGTTGGTCCGTATTCACGTCTGATCACCCCTACTCTACCCTTGAAACCCTTCGCTTTTTTCTCGGCTATACTTAGGCTCTGTTTGGAAACCCATGGAATGGAAAGGAAAGGAAAAGAAAGAAAAATTAAAAAAAATTCTCTTCCATTGTTTGGTTGGAAGAAAAAGAGTGAAGAAAATAAGAATTTCAAGTGTAGTGAATAGTAAATTTTTCCTCCCATTTTTCCTTCTCTTATATTTTCCTTTCCTTTCCATGGGTTCCAAATAGAGGGAATCAAAAGCTAGGAAAAATCTGTCCGAAATGGGGCGCGACTTGAATTCTTCGAGATGCTCTACTCTAAATCGAGTGATATCTGATGTGATCTACATCGAGACTAAACATAGTAATGACCCGTAATGACCTCGCAAAAATAATCAATTTCTTGTCCATTTAATGTGCTCCAAATAGAGCCCTTGGCAAGAAATATTTAATTAAGAAGGGAGTGAGTAAATAATATTTTAAAAATAGGATAGCTTTAATATAGAGAGCCCAATGCAGTAGACATTTTAAAAGTTAGTAGCTAAAGTAATAAAGTGAATTTTTAAGATGTAATTTGATCCATAGTCTAAATAGCTTGATGCGGATGCTCTAAATATGGAGAAATATAGGATCTGAGAAAGAACACATCATTAATACTAAAATACTAGAGTAAACAGACTTCGAAAAGACATCAATAATAGTAAAATACAGAGTAAACAGTGATATCTATCAATAAAGAAGTCTTTTCGAGGATTGTGGAGGTCAGAGTAGCAAACCCGTTTGAGTAACCTTCTTCCAAATTTGTTTCGCTTGTTTTCAAGCCCTAGGTCGTCAATGGAATAAATTGAAAATAGCATCAGATGTCTCCAATTGGAATGGTTTTCATGTGGAGTACGTCTTCAGTCTATTGTTTTTCCAATTGTCCTCTTATAAACACACACACACACACACACTCTCTCTCTCTCTCTCTCTCTCTCTCTCTGTTGTGAAAGGTAGATGGTAGTTTTCGAATGTCATGCCTCGCGATCACTGATCAGTGATCACCGAAGGGCTAGTTTATTATTTTACTTTTTTCCTGGTGTAGGGTTACTATTTAACAAAGGAGGGCCCAGTTAATTAGTTTAGAAATTCTTAAATTGATGGCATTCAAGTAATTGCTCTTAGAGCTGAGATTAAAAACATTGTGATAATTCCTTAAAATTATATAGGCATGTGTATCTCATATTTGTAGGGTTATTTGCAAGGACACCCCTTCAACTATTATGTTTTGTCAACGTGACCCCCTCACGTTTAAAACTCATCAACCTCACCCCCTCATCTATCAAAACTCATCAACTACACCCCTTCCGTCCAATTCTGTTAACTTTTTGGACGGAAAAGAGCTAACTTGAACGGGAAAAAAAAGTTTAACCCTAAAATGCCCCTCCTCTTTCATCTCTCCTCTCCCTACTATTCCCCCACTGATTCCCAAACCCATTTTTTAAACAGTAATTCCAAACCCAAACCCAAAAATTTCAAAACCCGTCTCCTTCTCTTTTCATCTCTACTACTCTCTCTCTCTCTCCTACTCCATCTCCCCCACTAATTCCCAAACCTAGAAATTTCAAAACCCGTCTCGGTCTCTCCCTAATTTTACAAACCCATCTCCCCAACTGTGATTTGGACGCTGAGACTTTGGACATACAGCCGAGGGAGGTGGAGAAAGTGGGCTGTTAACTCGGTTTTCGAGCTCCATTAGTTGCTGTATGAAAGACCAGGCTTCAAAGTGTGACTCGACAGAGCTCAAGTCTATCAGGGATTCAACGGGTTCAAAGAAGGCGAGGTGGTTATCTGGTGGCACTCGATTCTTCTACTGGTTTCTGTTGGGGTCCCAATTAAAAGATTGTATTTTTCTTTTCTTTGTTCTTTTTTTTCAGAAAGGTAAAAAAGTTTAAGAAATTTGTATGGATGTAAATAGATAATATTCATCTTAATTGCCCGGCCCGGTTCGATCGACAAGGTTTTGGATTCAATTAAAAGGATGAGGCTGAAGATCGCTACAGTGGTCGAGCAAGAATCAAATCACAACGGGGGTGTTTTTGTTAGAGGTTCAACGAGGCATTACATTACTATTCGACGATGTTCGACTCATTGAAGTGGTCCGGGTTGACTCAGGCAAACAGCTAGGATGTGGTGATGTCGGAGGTGTACCTGGGGCGGCAGATTTGCAACGTGGTGGCGTGCGAGGGGGCAGACCGGGTGGAGCGGCTTGAGATGCTGAGTCAGTGTTGGGTCAGGATGGGTGCGACCAGGTTCTAGTCGTCTCACCTTGGGTCGAACACGTTTAAGCGGGCAAGCATTTTGCTGGCTTTGTTTGGTGGCGAGGATGGATAAAGGGTGGAGGAGAGCGACGGGTGTTTGAGAGACAGACAGAGAGAGAAAGGACAGGGGGGTGGGGGGGGGGGTGTGATGGCGTTGTCCAAAACCTAATTTCAACATAATAAGTAATAAGGGGTAACTTAGTCTTTTCATTCGTTTCCATCCAAAATTTTAACGGAAGTGAGCGGAGGGGGTGGAGTTGATGGAAAATGAAAGTTGAAGGGGTGAGGTTGATGAGTTTTAAACGTGAGGGGGTCATGTTGACAAAACGTGATAGTTGAAGGGGCGTTCTTGGAAATAACCCCATATTTGTACGACAATTAATGTGGATGTATTCATTTGAATTGGAAGAAATGGCGTCATGGCCTCTCCTTTGTTGGTCTAAAAGTTCATTTCCTACCAATATGGATCTTGTTTGATAAATCTCATTGAAATCTTTTAAACGGTGCAAAAAAAATTTAAAAATTATTTTTCATTTTCATTATATTTGAGCTTGAAATTAACTTTTTTTTTAAAAAGGAATGTTGAAAAAGAAAGCGGAACGGGGCCGTCTACATGGCCTCACCCATGCTCTGGAAAGTGGTTTTCCTCTTAGCTTTTGTGGGCAAGTGTTCATGCATATTCTCTCTCTCTCCCTCCCTCTCTCTCTCTCACACACACACACATCCATGCACTTTCTTTTCTATTCCTGCCAATTTGAAATGAGCAAAATCCTTTTATTAAGGTTCTCAAACTTTAGGTGTTAAATTCTTAATTTCATAATTTACCTAATTTATATACTAGTTATTGTGACTTTGTATATATTGTACTAACGTTTTTTTATTGTTTCTCAATCCCAAGATGTTATATGTAATTAGCATGTAAATTGAGCACACTTATAATCCAATCTTTTTACAAATTTCCATCAATTCTCCACTTAATTCACCAGAAAAACTAAATTGATATAACTGTTACGTTTTACACTAAATTGATATTACACAGTCACTAAAATAATATCAAATCAGTTGTTTGTTAAAATAATAATATCAGACATCATCTTCTACCTAAATAATATCAAATAGAGTGTCAAACTCGAAAATAATATCAAAATGGCTAATCTTGCAGAAATGCACAATGAGCTATGTTTTTCATTTGGGCTCATTTCAAGCTCTAATAACTAGCCAAAACTACTCTATTATGTAAGACTAAATTTTATATTTAGTCGTTATGGCCCACATGTTTTGTATATGGCACATGTGAATTATGGGTTTAATGAAATTCTCTATATCTTATGCCTAAGATTTTATTCTATTGGTCAAATAGAGAAAAAAATTCCTAAATATATTATACTTTGATGAGAAGTTAGTATCAATGTTTAATAAACAAACCGGTCCTCTCTCTGTCTATAAAAGAGCGTCTAGAGTTCTATCAATTAAACGTGAGATACTAAATAATTAGAAAGAAAGGCAAGGGAGAGAAACCCGTCTTCAACCTGGGGCTTAATGCTCTAGTAAAATTATGGACACTGCAGTCACTTACCGGATCGCTCAAGTTCCGAATTACTGGATCCGGGTATGCAGTTCTTGATTATATAATTTTCACTTATGATTATATTATGATTATCATGATAATTCTAGATCCTGGCTTTTTAGGATTGTTAATTATCTAAAACTATAAAGAATTAAATTTACATATTATACTTAGGGAAAATGGAAGAAGGGATATTTACCTTCGGTTTGGGGTTTAAAGTGATTTTTCGGAAGGTTTTGGTAATGGCCAAGGTTGAAGATGATGATGGTGGGGGACCTCTGGGATGGATTTGAACTGTTGTGAGGGTGGATTGGAGATGATGGAGGATGGAGGAAATGAATGGAAGCTTGAATTTGGATTGGGGGGTGTGAGGAAGGAAACCCACTTTCACTCTATGTCTAAAACTCCATTGAAGCGGAACTATTCCTCTCTATTTTTTTCTCTTCTCTACTGGAATGCAGAAGGGAGTGTGTGCTGTGATTTTTTTATGTGGGAGGTGGTGTATGTGTGCATGTATATGTGCATGTATATGTTTATAGGAAAGGGAGAAAAATTGGTGGAAATAAAAGGGTGGTATGGGAGCTGCTGAAATTGGCAGATGAGTAATAATTTCTCTGTGAGAAATCAGAGGAGAAGGTGGGAGGTGATGTTGAAATGAGTGAGGAGATGATAAGGTGTGTAGGGTGGTGAATGATTAATGGGTATATGTATGTACATATGTATGTGTGTGGGTGTTTACGGAAAAATGGGAGGAGTAATGAGATGTGTGAGCTGGAGAAATAATTTTCGAGGTCGTGAAAACGTATCACACGGAAGGTGTTCGGTAGTCCGGTTTGCGGTTTTGGAAAATGCATGAAATAACTTAAATGCACAATAATTAATTAATTAAAACTAATTAATAAGCAGAATTGAAATTGAAATAATATTGTGGAATTTTTATTTTTTAAAAATTTCGGAATATTACAAGCTCATAATCGATGACAACTGTTGAAAATAACATGTTCACTTTCGGGTATGCAAAAATCACAGGCTTGTTTCACCTTTTTCAAATGAAACATGAAAAAATGTTTCTACCAATGGAAATAAAACGTTTTTAACAATTTCATTACCACAATTTTTCAACCAATCAGAGTATGTTTCAACAAGAAATCTCGGTCAAGCATCACATACCACTATTGATAACATTTGAAATCTATATACTTGACTAAAAGATAGTATTATAAATACCTGATAATTTTTTTGTAAGCTGGTGATATCCGCGTTCCGAAAACTACGGATCCCTCTTGTATTACTTCTTGAAAAATATCCTTACATTCTTTGTTCCCGAGACAGTTCTCAAAGGGAATGTCGATACAGTAATCGGTTCCACTTTGCCGAATGCTTGGGTTCGGAAATACAATGCTTGAGTGCCGGCGCTCTAACAGAATAGCGTGAACCTTTTTTGCTTCCTGCATTGAACTAAATTTTTGTTCATAGCAACTCATTTTTGTATTTTATGTGGTAGAGCTACGTCCTCCTCCTCCTCCTCCTTTCCCCTCTCTCTCTCTCTCTCTCTCTCTCTCTCTCTCTCTCTCTCTCTCTCTCTCTCTCTCTCTCTCTCTCTCATAAATATTCTAAGGTCAATGCAGATGTAAGGCAAACTGGAGTTTATATGTAAGATCCGTGCATGGTACAACGAATAAAAGCAAGACTTACTCCTCCGCTTATTTGGAGGAATTTCTGGTTTAAAGGTAATTTTAGTACATGAGAAAGCATGAGTAATACAGTATATTTTCTGTTCTAAGTTCTAAGAGCATCCATAAAATAATAATCAAAACCAAAAGGTTGCTAAAGTTAGCAATGTGTGCTAAAAAAGTAGCAAGTTCTTCGCAACTCATCAAATTTGGACATTTGAATAATTAAAACAAGCAAACTTTTGTTAATAACCAAATTTATTGAACCCCACATTTTTCTTAATCAAATACAACAATCATGGAAAAATGAAACTCATTCTCCATAAAATAAATACTTTATTGGTAGGTGAAATTCACTCTTAACTTTAGCAAGTGATTGTGCATTTAACAATATTGATCACTTAAATGATTTTAACAAATGCTCTACACTTTCACTTATTTTACTAGAATGTCATTCAATGTTGACCATTAGATTGAGAAGAAAAATTGACCGTTAAATTTGAATTTTTGCCAACTTATTTTGATTGATGTACCCGTTGTCGAGTTCTTAATAATATCTTGTTGCCTATCCCCAAAAAAAAAAAAGGATGTTCATGTTGTAGTGGAAAGTGTCTAAACAACTAGAGCATTTCTTTAAGAGTAATAGCTCATACCCGATGACAACTGTTGAAAATAACAACAGATTCACTTTTGGGTATGCAAAAATCACAGGCTTGTTTCACATTTTTAAAATGAAACATGAAAAAATGTTTCTACCAATGGAAATAAAACTTTTTTAACAATCTCCTTACCACATTTTTTCAACCAATTAGAGTATGAAACAAGAAATCTCGGTCAAGCATCATGTACCACTACTAATAAACTTTGAAATTTAAATACTTGATTATAAGATAGTATTATAAATACCCGATAACTTTTTTGTAAGCTAGTGATACCCGCGTTCCGAAAACTACGGATCCCACTTGTACTTATTTAAAAATATCCTTGCATTCTTTGTTCCTGAGGCAGTTCTTCAGAGTATCTCCCTTTGCGGGAATGTCGATACAGTAATCGGTTCCACTTTGCCGAATACTTGGGTTCGAAAATCTAATGCTTGAGTGCCGGCGCTCTAACAGAATAGTGTGAACCTTTTTTGCTTCCTCCATTGAACTAAATTTTTGTTCATAACAACTCATTTTTGTATTTGATGGGGTAGAGCTACGTCCTCCTCCTCCTCCTTTCCTCTCTCTCTCTCTCTCTCTCATCAATATTCTAAGGTCAATACAGATGTAAGGCAAACTGGAGTTTATATATAAGACGCGTGCATGATACAACAAATAAATGCAAGACTTATTCCAAACAGTTAAAGATGGTGTACTCCTCCGCCTATTTGGAGAAATTTCTGGTTTAAAGGTAGTTTTAGTACATGAGAAAGCATGAGTAATACAATATATTTTATGTTCTAAGTTCTAAGAGCATCCACAAAGTAATAATCAAAACCAAAAGGTTGCTAAAATTAGAAATATGTGCTAAAAAAGTAGCAAGTTCTTCGCAACTTATCAAATTTGGACATTTGAATAATTAAAACTAGCAACCTTTTGTTAATAACCAAATTTATTGAACCCCAAATTTTTCTTAATCAAATACAACAATCATGGAAAAATGAAACTCATTCTCCATAAAATAAATACTTTATTGGTAGGTGAAATTCATTCTCAACTTTAGCAAGTGATTGTGCATTTAACAATATTGATCACTTAAATGATTTTAACAAATACTCTCCACTCTCACTTATTTTACTAGAATGTCATTCAATGTTGACCATTAGATTGAGAAGAAAAATTGACCGTTAAATTTGAATTTTTGCCAACTTATTTTGATTGATGTACCCGTTGTCGAGTTCTTAATAATATCTTGTTGCCTATCCAAAAAAAAAAAAAAAAGAGGATGTTCATGTTGTAGTGGAAAGTGCCTCAACAACCAAAGCATTTCTTTAAGAGTAGTAACTCATACCTGATGACAACTGTTAAAAATAACAACAGGTTCAATTTCGGATATGCAAAAATCACAGGCTTGTTTCACATTTTTAAAATGAAACATGAAAAAATGTTTCTACCAATGAAAATAAAACTTTTTTAACAATCTCCTTACTAGGCCTGTGCAAAATACCTGTGAACCCGCGGATCCGACCCGACCCGACCCGAAGGGTCTCGGTCGGTTTCGCCAGGCATATCGGACGGTCCACGGGTTGGAATTTGGTAAAAAATGGTGTCTCGGTTCGGGGTTCGGGTCCTTGTCAAACAGACCCGTCGGGTCCGACCCGCCCGACCATATTATGTATATATTATGTACGTATATATATATATACACTCCCTACACCCATTTAATGCTAGTACAGGTTTCAAAACCCACGCTTGCGCCTGCTGTGCCTGAAAAGTGAAAAGAAGTTCTGAACTTCTTTAACCCATTACCCACCCACTCTCTCTCTCTCTCTACATCAATTCTTGCTTTTCAAGAGAACTAAAATGAATCTCTCTCTACTCTTCTCTCATCCCTCTTTCTTCTCCTCTATAATTTTTATCCAGGGCCATGGCCATACGGCCCATACCCTTCCACCTCCAGATCTCCGTCTTCGCCGTCTGCCGTGAGCCTCCGTCCCATTCCAGATGAAAGGCACACCATCACGGCATCGCCTCCGCCTCCACCGCTTCTCTCTCTCACGTCCCTCGCGTCCGGGGTCCACCGTTCGACCTCGGAACGACGTAATCAGTGAAGCTCTGAAGTTTGAACCCACTGTTGGGAAAATCTCGGCATATACACGAAATCCAGTGAACAATTTCCATTGATAATCAGCAATTACATAATCGAAATACAAGAACAAAACAGATTGAAACAGAATACGGAAAAACGAGATACAAACTGAATCTTGGATTGAAACCGAGTCCTGTGTTGAACCACAGTCTCCTTAAGAAAGATTCGCCCCTACCGTGGGTGTTGTAGGTTGCTTCGGCGACTTTCTCCCAGGGTTAGCTCGGTTGGACCGCTAGCCGTCGGAACACCACCGATGACCGCCTTGGCGAACTGACTACCGCCTGCCTCTCTCTCTCAAGAACGAAAATCAGAATAAGCTAGAAGGTTGTGAATTTGCTTGTGATTTCTCCAAGAACATGAGCCCACTTTTATAGAGTTAGGGTGGCCTATGAGAGGTGAATGCTGCCATGAATTCAGCCATTAAATCGCCATCAAATGCTGATATGAATTCAGCCATTTGAATGAGGGAGGTTACAAGAATGAATGTCCATCATGGTGAGGGGTTACAGAAGTTACGAAATCCACACATCAATACGTCTATTGATTGTGGTGCGTCCAGATACAACGAACCCGGGACATGCACGGTTGCCTCGGGAGACCCTCCGATAGCCCCGATTTCATTCATCCGAAATTCTGTAAATTTCCAACAATCCCCCCCATGAATGGAATTGGCAGGCAAACTGATGCAGAGTACAAAGCTGATCCGAGAGAGCGGCAACGGATAATTCCTGCATAGGATAGGTGGCTTTTGGCCTGGAACCTTCCCTTGTGAAAGCCTATCGGGTTTACTGGCAGACTAGTGTGCGGTCCCGCTTTGAACTATTCCGCCGCCGATGTAAACCGAGACAACAGACGTCACACAGGACTTCTCCTAACGTAGTTCAGTTCTCACTGTTGGGTTCATTTTGGCCATGACACCCCCTTCCTGGTTCTGCGAGTATTTTCTCGAGAATTTTGCCACAATTCTCAAAGAAGCGGCCCCACTTCATACTAACATAGGTGACCTTCCTGTAAGGATATCCTGTTATACCCTGCCTGGCAACCCAGCGCATAGGAGTCATTAAAAGCAATGCTTAACCTCTTTCCATTCGCAGGTATCACTGTTCTACACCATAGGAATGGGCAGGAGACCGAATCTCCTTAGTGATCGTTCTCGGCTACTCGCGAAAGATAGTCTCATTGAACCTAGATCTTGGGATCTCCAGTCAACTAGGTTGGCTACCTCCACGGTAACTATGAGCGTAGTGGCTTTAGCCCCATTCCTTTCGATGCTTGCTCAACTAACTCTCGGTTTAACCCTTTGGTTAACGGATCCGCAATATTGTCCTTTGACCTCACATAGTCAATAGCGACAACCCCACTAGAGTAGTTGCCTAATGGTATTATGTCTACGTCGTATATGTCTAGACTTACCATTATACATATTACTCCGTGCCCTACCAATTGCAGATTGACTATCGCAATGGATACTAATCGGTGGCACAAGTTTCGGCCATCTTGGAATATCCTCCAAAAACTGACGGAGCCACTCGGCCTCCTCCGCCGCTTTATCCAGAGCGATGAACTCTGATTCCATTGTTGAACGTGCTATACACGTCTGTTTGGAGGATTTCCAAGAAATAGCTGCACCTCCAAGTATAAAGACATATCCACTTGTGGATTTAGAGTCCTTCATATCTGATATCCAGTTCGCATCACAATACCCTTCTAGTACTGCTGGATATCTGGTGTAGTGCAATCCCAAATCACGAGTATACCTTAAATAGTGCAGAACCCTGACTATTGCTTTCCAGTGATCACGACCTGGATTACTCGTGTATCTGCTTAGTCTGCTGACTGAGTAAGCTATATCGGGCCTTGTACAACTCATTAAGTACATCAGGCTCCCAATTATCTGAGAATACTCTAATTGAGATATGCCTTCCCCCCCATTCTTGGATAAATGCAGGCTTAAATCCACGGGGGTTCTTGCGATACTTGAATCAGACGAGTTGAACTTCTCAAGAATCTTGTCAACATAGTGTGTCTGAGACAACGCAAAACCAACAGAAGTTCTGGTGATCTTGACACCCAGAATGACATCTGCAAGGCCCATATCCTTCATGTCAAACTTCGAGTTTAACATATTCTTGGTAGACTGAATGACCCTGTCATTGCTACCAACAATGAGCATGTCATCAACGTAAAGACACAAAACGACATACCCTTCGTCTGTGTCTTTGACATAAACACACTTGTCACATTCGTTGATCTTGAAACCACTTGACAACACAGCATTGTCAAATTTCTCATGCCATTGTTTTGGTGCTTGCTTGAGCCCATACAAAGACCTAACAAGCCTACATACTTTCCTTTCTTGGCCCGGCGCGGAAAAACCCTCGGGTTGTTCCATATAGATCTCTTCATCTAAATCGCCGTTCAGGAAAGCTGTTTTGACATCCATTTGATGTATCTCAAGGTTTCGCAAAGCTGCGATCGCGATGATCATCCGAATGGAAGTAATCCTTGAGACTGGTGAGTAAGTATCAAAGTAATCTAGGCCTTCTTTTTGTCTGTATCCTTTGATAACAAACCTAGCTTTATACTTATCAATTGATCCATCTGCTTTCATCTTCCTTTTGAAGATCCATTTGTAGCCGAGAGGCTTACTGCCTGGTGGCAAATCCACCAGTTCCCACGTATGGTTTTGCAGTATGGAGTCAATCTCACTCTTAATGGCCTCTTTCCACAAAGGACCTTCAGGGCAGCTTACAGCTTCCTGGTATGTCCGAGGCTCATTTTCTACAAGATAAGTCAGAAAATCTGGACCAAAAGATGTTGATGTTCTAGCTCGCTTGCTACGTCGTGGTTCAACATCAACTTCCTCTTCTTGGCCTTGTCTGCTTTCATTAGCCGGATGCAAAGTCCGTTTAGCAGAACTTGACTCTCCAATGGATCTATAAGGAAATATGTGTTCAAAGAACACTGCATTCTTAGACTCCATGAGAGTATTCTTGTGAATATCTTGTATATCTGACTCATACACAAGAAAACGATAGGCACTACTATCGTCTGCATAACCGATGAGTACACAATTAACGGTTTTAGGGCCTATCTTCTCCTTCTTAGGAGGAGGTACAGCCACCTTCGCTAGGCATCCCCATGTTCGTAAGAATGCATAATTAGGCTTCCTACCTTTAAACAATTCATACGGGGTTTTACCAACGTCTTTGCGAGGTATTTTATTGAGGATGTAATTAGCAGTGAGAACAGCATCTCCCCACATGTTCTGAGGCAACCCAGAACTGATCAACATAGCGTTCATCATATCCTTCAATGTACGATTCTTGCGCTCAGCAATTCCGTTAGTCTGAGGCGAATAAGGTGCTGTGGTTTCATAGATTATTCCGTGTTGGGCACAGAATTCTCCAAACGGTGACTGAAATTCACCACCACGATCACTTCTGACCACCTTAATCTTTCTGCTCAGTTGATTCTCAACCTGAGTCTTATAGTGAACAAACTTATCCAGGGCTTCATCCTTGCTTTTCAGCAAATACACATAGCAAAATCGAGTGCTATCATCGATAAAAGTAATGAGATACTTGTTACCGGCCCGAGTTTGGACATATTTCAGATCACACACATCAGTGTGGATTAAACCCAAAGGTTCTGTGCTTCTTTCTATTGTTTTGAAAGATGCTCTGGGCATTTTAGCCTCTACACAGGTCTCACACTTGTGTTTTTTATCAATTTGGAAAGCTGGAATATGGTCCAAGTTAATTAATCTACGCATAGAATCATAATTAACATGACCTAGTCTACCATGCCACAAAAAGGAAGACTCAAGCACATAAGCAATAGGGGATTTCTTTTTATTGATAGTAGGGATAACAGTCATTACATTCATCTTAAAAAGACCATCGGTCATGTAACCTTTCCCTACATACATTCCAGCTTTAGTCAGAGTGACCCTATCAGCCTCGAAAACCAGGCGGAAGCCGTGCTTGCTCAACAATGAACCAAAAACCAAATTCTAACGAATATCTGGCACGAACAACACATTATTCAGAGTCAACTCTTTTCCCGAAGTCATCTTCAGGACCACTTTCCCCTGCCCCACAACATCCGAGGTAGCTGAATTCCCCATAAACAATTTCTCACCGTTAGCAACCGGCTCGAAAGTAGTGAACAATTGCCTGTCACAACAGATATGACGTGTAGCCCCAGTGTCTACCCACCATTCCTGCGGGTTTGAACCCACCATGTTCACTTCAGATACCATAGCCGAGAGGTTGATATCAGACACTGCTGCCTACACCTGAGCCAAATGTGCCTGAGCGTCAGGGTTAAGTGGCTTCTTACACTCCGAAGCTTTATGCACAAACTTGTTGCAGTTGAAGCATGCACCCTGAAAATTCTCTTTCTGTTTCTTGGCAACCCCACATCTCTGTCCCAGATTGACACTTTTGTCCTTCTGTTTACCAACTTGCTTGTCAGACCGCTAGTCAGAACGCCTGTCATTTTGGTTTTTCCTCACACCGGAAGATTGACCATGCTCCATCATGTTTGCCTTGGCCATGTAGGAGGTCTTCGCACTCCTATCCATACCCCGATTCTCCTCTTCAATACGGAGTTTGATGAAAAGAGCCTCCAAGGTCATCTCCTTATTCTTGAACATGAGATAGCTCTTGAACTCTTTCCATGCTGGGGGTAGCTTGTGGATGACTGCAGCCACCTGGAATGCTTCACTCAGAATCATCCCCTCAGTCCTGATCTCATTGAGCAAGAGCTGCAGCTCTTGGACTTGGACTGCCACAGACTTGGAGTCCACCATCATGTAATCAAGGAACCGGCCCACAACGAATTTCTTGGACCCGGCACCCTCAATCTTGTATTTCTGTCTAAGGATTCCCATAATTCCTTAGCCGATGGAGTCTCGCCATACACAGAATACAGCGAATCATCTAGAGCATTCAGAATGTAATTCTTGCACATATAGTCATGCTCTTTCCATCTAGCCACATCAATCCGCTTCTGAGTGTCAGGATCATCCTCAGCTATAACAGGTGCTTCCTCGACAAGCCACTTTGCTAAGTTCAAGGTGGTGAGATAGAACAGCATCTTCTGTTGCCACCTCTTGAAGTCCACACCAACAAATTTGCTCGGCCTCTCCACGTGAGATATTGGAACCGAGGGAATCCCAGGAATAGGAGCATGAGTTGGAGTAGCACCACGGCCATTTCCATTGCCACTGACACCACCAGCCTCTTTGTCTTTGCCAGCGACGGTAGTTTTCTCTTGCACAGTTGTCATGTTTTCCGTGAAATTAGGAACAACCACACATAAGAGAACAAATCTCAATATCAAAATGACAAGCTATAAATGCATAGATTAACAATCTATCAAACAAGCTAAGTCTGACACCCCCACAATACCATGTAACCGGGGGGGCCCGGGGGGCGCCCCCCCGGGCGGGGTCTTAGGGGGCCGAGCCCCCTGACGGGGGTCCTGGGGGCAGCGGGCTGGCCCTCAGCGGGGATCGAGTCGCGGGGGTCCAGGGGGTCGCGCCCCCTGGCGGGGGCTCGGGGGCAGCGCCCCCGAAAGGTAAACGGTATACACAATCTGCTACTTGCAAAAATGTGGCCATCCACCTTCCCCTTCTGTTTTTAGAGTCCAATCCATGTACTGATGTATCCCACTTGCCGTGCACAAGGGCTGAGCACTCACACCGTCCATTGGTTGAGTACTTCAGGCCGAGAGCAACCCAGGCGTCAAGCACATGAACTGCACACCGGGCAGATCATAAACACTGGATCAAGGCCAGGTGATGTCAAGGCAGAAGCCAAGTAGATCACCCCAGAGGCCAACAAAATTGATCCAAGGCCAAGCCGCGCACGACTGCCTTAGGCCGTAGCCTTTCTGTTTGCAACATGATCGAGTCACGCATGACTGATCTTGGCCGAAGCCAAACAGGTCTGATTATTCTCGTATCAATCTCCAAACAATCTGCTGAACAGATTGATAACTCGTCTTACACCAATGATTCTCCATCATGAAAACTAATCTGTTTCGAATCTGTTCTTGTAACTCAAACGTTAGTCCAAAACAGAAATTGTTTTCTGGAATCCGATGCCGATCAGAGATCAAAAAATCTTTCTTTAGCTTGTTGGGAAAATCTCGGCATATACACGAAATCCAGTGAACAATTTCCATTGATAATCAGCAATTACATAATCGAAATACAAGAACAAAACAGATTGAAACAGAATACGGAAAAACGAGATACAAACTGAATCTTGGATTGAAACCGAGTCCTGTGTTGAACCACAGTCTCCTTAAGAAAGATTCGCCCCTACCGTGGGTGTTGTAGGTTGCTTCGGCGACTTTCTCCCAGGGTTAGCTCGGTTGGACCGCTAGCCGTCGGAACACCACCGATGACCGCCTTGGCGAACTGACTACCGCCTGCCTCTCTCTCTCAAGAACGAAAATCAGAATAAGCTAGAAGGTTGTGAATTTGCTTGTGATTTCTCCAAGAACATGAGCCCACTTTTATAGAGTTAGGGTGGCCTATGAGAGGTGAATGCTGCCATGAATTCAGCCATTAAATCGCCATCAAATGCTGATATGAATTCAGCCATTTGAATGAGGGAGGTTACAAGAATGAATGTCCATCATGGTGAGGGGTTACAGAAGTTACGAAATCCACACATCAATACGTCTATTGATTGTGGTGCGTCCAGATACAACGAACCCGGGACATGCACGGTTGCCTCGGGAGACCCTCCGATAGCCCCGATTTCATTCATCCGAAATTCTGTAAATTTCCAACACCCACAACCCACAAACGGCTTGCTCTCACTCTCTCTCTCTCAATTTTTTTCTGAGTTTTTCTATTTTTGCAGTTGTGTTTGGCTGAGATCTGAGATTTGATTTGTTCGAACTTCTGAGATTCGTTTAGCCCAACCCGACTGACCCGACCCGACAAAACATTCGGTTTCACGGACAGTTTTGGTAGTTCTGCAGATCGGTTACAGGTTCGAAAATAGACTACCCGATATGGTCGGTTCGGGTTCCGGGTCAAAACCGACCCGCCCGACCCATGCACACCCCTACTCCTTACCACATTTTTCCAACCAATCAGAGTATGAAGCAAGAAATCTCGGTCAAGCGTCATGTACCACTACTAATAACCTTTGAAATTTAAATACTTGACTAAAAGATAGTATTATAAATACCCGATAACTTTTTTGTAAGCTGGTGATACCCGCGATCCAAAAATTACGAATCCCTCTTATATTACTTATAAAAAAATATCCTTGCATTTCTTGTTCCTGAGACAGTTTTTCAGAGTATCTCCCTTTGCGGGAATGTCGATACAGTAATCGGTTCCACTTCGCCGAATGCTTGAGTGTCGGCGCTCTAACAGAATAGTGTGAACCTTTTCTGCTTCCTCCATTGAACTAAATTTTTGTTTATAGCAACTCATTTTTGTATTTGATGTGGTAGAGTTACGTCCTCCTCCTCCTCCTCCTCCTCCTCCTCCTTTCCTCTCTCTCTCTCTCTCTCTCATCAATATTCTAAGGCCAATGCAGATGTAAGGCAAACTGGAGTTTATATATACGATGCGTGCATGGTACAACGAATAAATGCAAGAGTTACTCCAAACAGTTAAAGATGGTGTACTCCTTCGCCTATTTGGAGGAATTTCTGGTTTAAAGGTAATTTTAGTACATGAGAAAGTATGAGTAATACAATATATTTTTTGTTCTAAGTTTTAAATGCATTCACAAAGTAATAATCAAAACCAAAAGGTTGCTAAAGTTAGCAACGTGTGCTAAAAAAGTAGCAAGTTCTTCGTAACTCATCAAATTTGGACATTTGAATAATTAAAATTAGCAAACTTTTTGTTAATAACCAAATTTATTGAACCCCACATTTTTCTTAATCAAACACAACAATCATGGAAAAATGAAACTCATTCTCCATAAAATAAATACTTTATTGGTAGGTGAAATTCACTCTCAACTTTAGCAAGTTATTGTGCATTTAACAATATTGATCACTTAAATGATTTTAACAAATGCTCTCCACTTTCACTTATTTTACTAGAATGTCATTCAATGTTGACCATTAGATTGAGAAGAAAAGTTGACCGTTAAATTTGAATTTTTGCCAACTTATTTTGATTGATGTACCTGTTGTCGAGTTCTTAATAATATCTTGTTGCCTATCCAAAAAAAAGAAGAGGATGTTCATGTTGTAGTGGAAAGTGCCTAAACAACCAAAGCATTTCTTTAAGAGTAGTAGCTCATACCCGATGACAACTGTTGAAAATAACAACAGGTACAATTTCGGGTATGCAAAAATCACAGGCTTGTTTCACATTTTTAAAATGAAACATGAAAAATATTTCTACCAATGAAAATAAAACTTTTTAACAATCTCCTTACCACATTTTTCCAACAATCAGAGTATGAAGCAAGAAATATCGGTCAAGCGTCATGTACCACTACTAATAACCTTTGAAATTTAAATACTTGACTAAAAGATAGTATTATAAATACCCGATAACTTTTTTGTAAGCTGGTGATACCCGCGTTCCGAAAACTACGAATCCCTCTTATATTACTTATTTAAAAATATCCTTGCATTTCTTGTTCCTGAGGCAGTTCTTCAGAGTATCTCCCTTTGCGGGAATGTCGATACAGTAATCGGTTCCACTTTGCCGAATGCTTGGGTTTGGAAATCCAATGCTTGAGTGCCGGCGCTCTAACAGAATAGTGTGAACCTTTTTTGCTTCCTCCATTGAACTAAATTTTTGTTCATAGCAACTCATTTTTGTATTTGATGTGGTAGAGTTACGTCCTCCTCCTCCTCCTCCTCCTCCTCTCTCTCTCTCTCTCTCTCTCTCTCTCTCTCTCTCTCTCTCTCTCTCATCAATATTCTAAGGCCAATGCTGATGTAAGGCAAACTGGAGTTTATATATAAGATGCGTGCATGGTACAACGAATAAACGCAAGAGTTACTCCAAACAGTTAAAGATGGTGTACTCCTCCGCCTATTTGGAGGAATTTTTGGTTTAAAGGTAGTTTTAGTACATGAGAAAGTATGAGTAATACAGTATATTTTCTGTTCTAAGTTCTAAATGCATTCACAAAGTAATAATCAAAACCAAAATGTTGCTAAAGTTAGCAACGTGTGCTAAAAAAGTAGCAAGTTCTTCGTAACTCATCAAATTTGGACATTTGAATAATTAAAATTAGCAACCTTTTGTTAATAACCAAATTTATTGAAACCCACATTTTTCTTAATCAAATACAACAATCATGGAAAAATGAAACTCATTCCCCATAAAATAGATACTTTATTGGTAGGTGAAATTCACTCTCAACTTTAGTAAGTGATTGTGCATTTAACAATATTGATCAGTTAAATGATTTTAACAAATGCTCTACACTTTCACTTATTTTACTAGAATGTCATTCAATGTTGACCATTAGATTGAGAAGAAAAATTGACCGTTAAATTTGAATTTTTGCCAACTTATTTTGATTGATGTACCCGTTGTCGAGTTCTTAATAATATCTTGTTGCCTATCCAAAAAAAAAGAAGAGGATGTTCATGTTGTAGTGGAAAGTGCCTAAACAATCAGAGCATTTCTTTAAGAGTAGTACCTCATACCCAATGACAACTGTTGAAAATAACAACAGGTTCACTTTCAGGTATGCAAAAATCACAAGCTTGTTTCACATTTTTAAAATGAAACATGAAAAAATGTTTCTACCAATGGAAATAATTTTTTTTTAACAATCTTCTTACCACATTTTTTCAACCAATTAGAGTATGAAGAAAGAAATCTCGGTCAAGTATCATGTACCACTACTAATAACCTTTGAAATTTAAATACTTGACTAAAAGATAGTATTATAAATACCCGATAACTTTTTTGTAAGCTGGTGATACCCGCGTTCCGAAAACTACAAATCCCTCTTGTATTACTTATTTAAAAATATCCTTGCATTCCTTGTTCCTGAGGCAGTTTTTCAGAGTATCTCCCTTTGCGGGAATGTCGATACAGTAATCGGTTCCACTTTGCCGAATGCTTGGGTTTGGAAATCCAATGCTTGAGTGCCGGCACTCTAACAGAATAGTGTGAACCTTTTTTGCTCCCTCCATTGAACTAAATTTTTGTTCATAGCAACTTATTTTTGTATTTGATGTGGTAGAGCTACGTCCTCCTCCTCCTCCTTTCCTCTCTCTCTTTCTCTCTCATCAATATTCTAAGGCCAATGCAGATGTAAGTAGGGCTGTAAGTGAGCCGAGCTACTCGCGAGCTCGGCTCGGCTCGTTAAGGCTCGGCTCGGCTCGACTCGTTTAGTAAACGAGCCGAGCTCGAGCTCGAGTATCCGGCTCGTTTACTAAACGAGCCGAGCCGAGCTCGGCTCGTTTGACAAAAACTCGGCTCGTTAAAGGAGGCTCGGCTCGATTAAGAGAGGCTCGTTTAGTAAATTACTAAGCTCGGCTCGTTAAGGCTCGAGCCGAGCTCGAGCTCGAGTATTTGGCTCGTTAAGTAAACGAGCCGAGCTCGAGCTTGCTGAAGCTCGGCTCGACTCGGCTCGTTTACACCCCTAGATGTAAGGCAAACTGGAGTTTAAATATAAGATGCATGCATGGTACAACGAATAAATGCAAGAGTTACTCCAAACAGTTAAAGATAGTGTACTCCTCCGCCTATTTGGAGGAATTTCTGGTTAAAGGTAATTTTAGTACATGAGAAAGTATGAGTAATACAGTATGTGTGCTAAAAAAGTAGCAACTTCTTCGCAACTCATCAAATTTGGACATTTGAATAATTAAAATTAGCAACCTTTTGTTAATAACCAAATTTATTGAATCCCACATTTTTCTTAATCAAATACAACAATCATGGAAAAATGAAACTCATTCTCCATAAAATAAATACTTTATTGGTAGGTGAAATTCACTCTCAACTTTAGCAAGTGATTGTGCATTTAACAATATTGATCACTTAAATGATTTTAACAAATGCTCTCCACTTTCACTTATTTTTTACTAGAATGTCATTCAATGTAGACCATTAGATTGAGAAGAAAAATTGACCGTTAAATTTGAATTTTTGCCATCTTATTTTGATTATGGGTAAGAAATAAAGTATGTGGGACTTGACATTGCTAATTTTAACAACCTCTAAATGAATAATAAAATTTGAGACAGCAAATTTTGATTATTTTTTTTTTTTTTTGATAAGCAAAATGTTTTATTAAGAAAACTTGACAAAGGGTACATCAAGTTGGGGGAAGGGGAGAAGATTCCAACCAAGGTTGGAAGACAAAGGACCGAGGTCCGAACACCTTAGGGGCAAAAGCCTGAAGACCTAAAAGCCTCAAAACGCCCACAATTGAAATAATAAGCCCCGCCCAAAAATCAAAACCAAAACCTAAACCAAGCAACCCCAAACATCCTCGCCACAAAAAACATAATAAATCCCGCCCAATAATCAAAACCAAAACCTAAACCAAGCAACCCTAAACATCATCACCACAAAAAACAGAGTAATCGCCATCACCCCACTACCGACAGCAACACACGAGCACACAAAACACAGCTGGCTCACCAAAAATCATAACCCCCACATACCACCTCCTAGACCCCACATCCATTAGAAAGCTAAAGAAGAACTCTGCCGAACCCGGGACTCATTCCTTTGGTGCTTATTCCTTTGGAGAGGAGCGAAAGAGTTGTTTCTCAGTATACTTTCCATGTCTTTAGCTTCTTGTTCAATCATCTTTTTCATTCTCAAAACACCAGCGTCATCATACTTAATCCCTAACTTAGTGCCTGCTGTGATAGTTTCCTGCAATTCCTTTGCAATCCTGAACTGCTCCTGGTCTGGTGTATCAGCTATAAAGCCAGATACTTCATAAGACGGGACAGAAGTTCCGCTCGACTCAAACGAAACCAAATTTTCACCGAAAAGCTGGCTCCTATTTTTGCCATTGAGCTCCCTAGGCCGAAAATCCACCATTAAATTAATCCCTTCAATTTGCGATGCTCTGATATTGTTTCTAGAATAAAAAACAACGGGTTCATTCCACGCTTCCTTACCTTCATTAATCGGCTTCATTGGGTCAGTTACCATAAGGGCAGTATGACTCAATATCTTGTCCCCTTGGGATTTAACTCCCAAATCTTCAACCTCTTGGAAAAGAGATAGAAGGCCCATTGAATCCTCCACAATAGAATCCAATTCATGAGTTGAAATAGTGTTGATATCATTTAATTGACTCTCTAGATTCACATCCTTAGCTACAACTCCGAAAGCTTTGTCAGAAATGGGATGATCACGGAGACTTCCATTCCCCTGTCGAGCAAACAACTCTGCATCTGGAGAGAGCCCATTAGTTTCACTTCCAGACACCGAAAAGTCTTCCTCATCTTCCTTGTCCTCCTCCGCTGCCTTTGATTGTTCATCAGAATGCGAGGAAGAATCAAGGCATACTCTAGGAATTTGTTTCACCGCTTCATGAGGTTGGTCACACGAATCTTCCATCACCTTAACTTTGTAGCTCTTGCCTTCAACCTCAACGATAATCCACTCATCAATTTCCTTGAAAATATTAGTGGCGATTAGAATCTTAGCCTCCGCAAAAGATGACATCTTCATTGTTGATTCATCAGTAGATATGAACGAACCCCATAGTTCTCCAATAGATTTAAAGGAAATATTACTCCAAACATTAAGCGGAATTCCATAACAACATAACCACACAAATCTTTCAGCACACGCTGCTTGCCCATTCCATGGATAAGTTTCAGAGAACCACCTTTGGAGACAACGCTCTTTAATCATAATCTCCATTTCATCTCTGCTAGAACAAGTTAAGATTACAGACCGTCCACCTAGTGCCTTAATTTCAAAGTTGTCTAAACCCATCCCTTTCATCTGTCCCTTCAACTCATTGATTGAGATTAACTTGTGTAGTTTTGCCACCGCACTGCGATATAACCACCCATTACCAATAGGTTTAAGTGACACCCTTCGATACCCTTGATCACTACAGCTCAAACTCTTCTCTGTTTCCTTCCCATCACTACCGCTTTTAATTGTTTCCCCTGAAACCATTTGGGCAAAGGATTTTCCATGAAAGTCGCTCTTTTGCCCACTTTTGTCTGTATCACAGTGAGCACCTTGATTCCGAAGGATCCCCTTAGAGTTTGTAACTATATCTGGTCGTTGGAAAAGAGGAATATTCAAATCTGATTTGTTCTTACATTGATCGAACGATGCTTCTTTAACAAAAAGCTTTTTATCGCTAACCCACAACCCATTGGCTTTTGATATTGCAACCCCTGCTGAGACAAGACAATCATATCTAACAAAACCAAATTTGGAACCAGTTCTTTTGCTGCGTTTATTAGGAATAAAAGCATCTTTGACAACTCCATAATTAGTGAATATTCTTCTGAGCCAATTTTGATTTACTTCCACTGGCAAGTTGTCAATGTATAGAGTGAACAAAGATTGATTTTTACTCCCTAGACCACCGATCTTATTCCTCTGTTTGTTAAATCCAGAGACCCATCCTCCTACACTTTGGTTCCCTACTGCCATAGTCACCCGGTTTGCATTCTACCTGTTCAAGATCTCAAAACAGCCCCAAAAAAAACCTAGCCAACCAACAAAACGGAATACACAAAATACCCTCCGGTAAAGCAGAGCAGACAGCCAGGCGCATCCAGCCAAAACAGATTTGAAACAAATAGAAACAGCAAGCACTAACAGATCAACCAACCTAATCGAAAAGAACCTGACCTTAACGCCGAAGATCGATGGCGAGTGACGACCCAACGGCTACGGAGATCGGACGACGCAGAGATCGAAGTGGGCTGCGCTGAAATCTCCAATGGGCACCCACGCCAGCAATAGACTTCGGAGAGGGAGAAAGAAGCTAGGACGAGGGGCAAAACCGGCGGCGGCCGCTGGAGAAGGCGAGGGGTGTTGGGCTGGGTTTCATTTTTCCTAATCGCCTAAAATCGCCTCTCTGTCTCTTCGGTTTCTCTCTGTCTCTTAATTTTATTTTTTTTTGATTTTTCACTTTTGATTATATTACAGTGTGAATGCTCTAACACAACGTTGAGCCATATTGAATATTCCTACATTGAATGAAAGAACTGAAGGAAAAATATATAGCCATATAGGAGATTCAACATAAAATAGCTAAAAATTTCAGATCACAAGTCGTTCTATCTATTTTCACCAAATGATCACAGGATGTGAATTTATGTCCTCTTCTACAGGATTAAAATCAATAGCTAGATTATCGAAATAAATCAAATCAACACGTGTGAGAAACAGTGCAATAGATTTCAAATCCAATGGCCAATAATATAAATGTAGGTTCAATTAAGCATCAATATTTTTCTTTTTCTTTTTTACTTTTGATAACCGGATGTGCTCCTTGACTAATTCCTAACTAAGTTAATGACCGGTTCAATGTTTTTTTATTAGAGCGTATTTGTTTATTATCATGTCAATACGTTGACATCTACCATGCATCAGTAGAGTAGAAGTATGAATTTTCCCTTTTTTATTTGGTCTGATTAACTGAACATCTCATAATCACTGTTTACTCGCCATATTCAGAGCAAGTTTATCAGTTAAAAGGTAAAAATGCTAGTAAACAGTGCACTTTTTTCATTTTACCTACTCATATCTCCTTCAACACTACATCAATACTCTCTACTTTACCTATCATTTATTAGAATACTAATTCTTTTTTTGGAGAGAGAGGGGGGGGGGGAGTCTGGGGAGTGATAGGGAGGAGAGAGAAAAGAAATAATATTTTAATGAATGCATGATGAATAGTTGTTCGGTACATTTACCTAACAGTTTTCACAAAGGCAAATTAGCTTCTCCTTTGCAGAAGGGAGAAGCTGGTGTAGACTAGTTTTGATGTCTTAATGAGGTAAAATAGCTTCAAAAGCTTCTTTTGCTAAGCTGATAAACTTGCTCTCATATATCTTGACGACATGACTTCACAAAGAAACAGAGAGATGAGAGGAGCGAGAGAAACTCAAGTTGCAACCAATTTGTTGAAAATTCGGAGCTGAAAGAGAAAATTCAAGTGCGTTAGTAAAATTACAGAAGAAACAGTGTAGATTTTAACAGGAACGATATATTTCTAAAATTCAAGCTCAACTAACATATAGCCCAGCCCATGGTGGTTCACTAGAGCATATTTAAGCATGATAATACCAACACGTCCACTAAATCTCTGATCACGTCCTAAATCATCATGAAAATACTCTAGAATTCATTTTTCATATTTGTATATCTAAGACATTTCATAATCAACGTCACCGGAATTCGACGGAGTAACATTGAGAAATCAAACAGAGACGAGGAAAATTCGTAATCATCATGAAAATACTCTAAAATTTATTTTCATATTTTTTTTATATCTAAGACATTTCATAATCAACGTCACCGGAATTCGACAGAGTAACATTGAGGAAACAGGGACAAGAAAAATTCATACTCCCTCCGTTCCAAATTGAGAGTTCCTTATTCCTTTTTGGGATGTTCCAAAATGATTGTCCCTTTCCAAAAATAGAAGTGGAAATTTCATAATTTTCCAAAAGTAACCTTCTTATTTGAATTCAAATGGTGCAAAATAGGTAGAATATAGGGGTAATGGTGGAAAGTAGGTATAATGATTGCATGTCCCCTAAAAAAATTAGAATTCTAAAGAGGGACTCTCATTTAGGAACGGAGGGAGTATCTACTTAGCATCATAATCTAGATGAAAACTACCGAACGCGCGACACGGTATCGTTATCGGCTACTGTTATGGAAGGATACGATACCGACATGGCTAAACAGAGTCTGTCCTCTTTTTACAGGAATTTGGTGAAATGTATTTAGATGACGATCAAAAGCTGGATAGTATATTTCACTTTCTGAGAGAGATTTGAGCGGATTTTGTGAAGAAACAGAGGCAAGTCCTGTAACAACGAGTAAATACATAGCTAATTTGAGATGATTTCTGTAGTGATAATCACGGTTTCAAATTCAACCGAATAACAACAAGGAATTCGAGACGAGAAAATATACTTTTAATTTGGTCGGAACTCCGAAGCAGCGTAACAGTACAGTAGAAGAAGCGAGTCCTTCTTGGTGATCGATCTCCAATTCCTTCATTATCTTAGCAACTACCTGAGAAAATTGCATAACAGATTCTTCAGAGGGTATACTTATTAGAGACAAGTAATTGGTGAAGAACACGAGTAAGAAGAAGTAGAGTGATTCGAATAGAAATCTCTACTCAATAACCAATTATAGATTCAAACATGAAGGATCATCGAAATTCGATCGGGAAATGGGAGGTCCGCATTTTATTAAAATGAGGTGGTGAGACGGACTGATATATATATATATATACTAGTGCTTGCCTGTGCCTACAGCACTATGCACCGGTTCAACCGGATTGAAAAATGAAACACTTAATTTTTAATCACATTTTTTATGTGTGAACGTGTGTGTCGGCGTGTGTGAACGTGTGTATATGTGCGTGGTGGGTGCCACATAGGACAAAGGGTGCCACATAGGACAAAGGGTGCCATATAGGACAACCTTTCTGTTTTATTAGATATATATATATATATTAATCTCCATCTTTAAACATTTGAACTTCCCTTTTTCAAATAGTTCTAGTCCATTTTCATTAGTCCAAAACTTGTTTTTAAATACAAAAGTGCAATAGAACTATACCTTGGCCCACTAACTCATGTTTTTAATTGGTCTAGAATGTTCTTTCCATTTAGGGAAAATGACGACCTAGGACGTGTTTTGATAATTAATACCTGCCAAGAACAAGCTAAGAACATTAGTTAATACTGAAAATGTTCTTAGCCAATATTAATTATCAAAGCACGTCCTTGGCCGTCATTTTCCCTTCCATTTATAACAAATTTGCTTGTAGCCCAAATTAGATCAAAAGCCAAACGGCTCTTTTGAGTTTTTGTAATTCGGTTCAAATAGCATGCATTAGGTCCAATCTGTTTCAAACAGAAGCGGACGTCCGCGTCGGGTTTTATTGGAATATACATACCATGTACATATGGATTTTTTGTGTGACTCACCTCGGATTTCACAAAGATGATTCGAACCATCCATTATTTTTAAAATATTTTTTATGGAACCCCGTTAAAAATCAGCTCAATCCGGTATCGGTAAGAATTTTTTCAGAATTCGTAGAGGCGAAATCACTAAGCTTTGTTTGGTTGGCAGTTTAGTTTAGTTTTGGTAGTGGGTGGAAAGAGAAATAAGGTAATGATTGAAGAGAGGAGTAATGATTGGAGAGAGATAGAGAGATAAATGAAAGGATATTACTAATCGCCCCCCCCCCCCCTAACACGGGCAAGACTTCTCCCTTTTACCCCCCCGCCCCCCAACCCCAACCACGTGTCTCTCTCTCAGCACACTCTCACTCTCTTATTTAATTTTTTTTTATAAAATTTTAGATGTTAATACTTTTTTTTTCACATACTTTTTTTAATAAATTTTATATTTTTGAAATCTACTCAACGAAACCTATCAAACTAACCTAATATTGATGGTTAAATGATGTAAAACGGAAAAATTATATTTTTGTGGTAGTTTAAACTGTCTAAATAGGTTGAAAAATTAAGTGTTCCAAATTTCAATCCGTTTGAACTGGTGGAAAGATTTTAGTTTTCTGATCATTTTATCCTAAATGGCCATAATTAAATTTTGACTCTAGGACTCTCGTTGATAAGCCCTAAGAGATATTTGATTCTACGAGGTCAAAAATTCATTATGACCATTTAAGATAAAATGATTAAAAAAAACAAGATCTTTTCACCTATTGAACCGGATTAAAAATCGGAACACTAAAATAATTTTAAATAAATAAAAAAGGAAAAATATATAGAGTATAAACATTATTAATTAAATAACAAAAATAACAAAAAATAGGTTATTGTATTTTTTGGACAAAAAGGAAAAAAATTGATTTCACTAGTGGTGGTTGAAAGTTGCAGTTGGTGGTTCAAAAGAGCCGGCCATTGTTGACTAATTTACTGGAGGGAAAAAAGTCTTTCTGCTTGTCAGGAGCTGGGTTACATTGATAGTGGTCGTTGAAAGTTGAACCTGCAGCATTAAGAGGATTGTTGCCCGTTGCAAATTTGACAGTAGCGCCTATATAATCAGTTGCGTATATATTCACACTTACTCTCATTCATCATATCCTCACAATTTTCTCAACTTTCATTTCATTTTCGTAATTCATAGAAGAACATTATGGATCAGTACAATTTTTCATTTTCGGATAGTTGGTCAGTTGGGAACGATGTTGCTAATGATATTCCGTGTGAGGAGAGCAGCTCCTACGTTGAACGTGATTACACAGCCGAATTTACGACTGAACAGGTTAGAAGTTATTTTCCTCCAGACAAAGTAATTTAATTCCTCTAATTAATAGAATGTATTTTATGGGTGTTACATTTGTTACTTATTTTGTCATGTTTCAAGCATACTAGCTTCCCACGTGCACACACCCTCACTTATATGCCACCTAAAGCTTACATGCAATAATCAATATTTTTAATATACGGGATATTACATTGTGCTGATACGTATTCATTTTTTTTTGTTATAGATATTTGAAACTAGAGCTGTCATGGTAGATTGGGTGCGGAGAGTTGGTAAGAAAAATGGTATTGTAATTGTCATAAGTAAATCTGCTAGTATAAAGGGTAACAAGATGCCGAAGTGCATTCTTATTTGTGAAAGGGGAGGATTGTACAGACCGCCAATGGAAGGGCATTCAATGCAAAGGAATACTGGAACTAAAAAATGTGATTGTCCGTTTAAGCTGCGAGGTGTACCACAACCTCCAGACGGTGTCATGTGGAGTTTGAAGGTTGTTAAAGGTTTTCATAACCATGAACCAGCTGAAAGTTTTGAGGGACATGAGTACCCATCAAGGCTGACCCCAATCCAGCAGCAATTAGTTCGTGACATGTCTAGTAGCACCGCGCCTCGAGAAATGCTTAATGTCATGAGACAACAAGACCCGTCAATTACTACAGGAATTAGGAGTATTTACAATATGAATGCACTATATAAAAAAGAGCAACTGGGGAGTCTATCTCCTATTGGGTACATCTTGAACGAATTAAAAGAAAAAAAAATACATTTATGACTATCTTGTAAATGAACACACCAACGAAATCACAGATATTCTTTGGGTTCATCCTAAAAGCCTAGAGCTATCTGTCAATTTTCCATCCGTGTTGATTATTGATGCGACGTACAAGAGTAATGAGTATCGGATTCCACTCTTGGAAGTTGTGGGTATCACGTCCACGATGAAAACTTACTCTCTTATGTTTGCATATTTGAGTGATGAGACAAAAGAGCGACTGATATGGGCGTTAGATACCTTAAAGAGATGGATGGTTGGAAAAGGGGCAGCGTTGACATCGGTGATTGTTTCAGATAGGGATCTGGCACTTCTTGGCGCCATTGGAATATGTTTCCCCTTCGCACAACACAACCTTTGTATTTGGCACATAAATCAGTGTGTAATGAAGAAGTGTAGGCCTATGCTTGGTACGAGGTGGGACGAGTTTTTGAATGCATGGCAAGTTCTTATTCATTCATCGACACCGATGTCTTTGCAACAGAGGTGGACTGCCATGTGTGGAGAGTTTGAGCAATACTCCAATGCCATGCAATATCTTTAGGATACATGGTTAGGTCCTTACAAAGAGCGATTTGTTGCAGCATATATAAACCAATTTATGCACCTTGGGAGCAATTCAAGCCAAAGGTAACTTTCCTATAGTCATTGTATATTTACTGTCCTGCACTAAAGAATACTTTATGTAACTTTCCTATTTAACACAGTGTATTATTAAATTGCAGGGCGGAGTCTGCGCATGCGAGGCTCAAACAATACTTAGGAGATACCATGTCCTCGATTCAAACATCTTTTCAGAAAATAGAAAAGATGTTGACCAGTCAGTTCACGGATATTCAGGGGTCGTTCCAGAAATCTCTCAACATTCCACGACACAGACATCTACATGAAGGCATTTATAGTGAAATCAGAGGTCGCATTTCATTACAGGCAATGAACTTGATCCATAAGCAGGCAGAACGCACTGATAACGAAGCCGGCCTTTGCTTTTGTAAGATCAAAAGGACACACGGATTGCCATGCTTTCACGATATCGCACTTTACCGTTCTGTGGACAGACCAATTCCGTTAAGCTCTATCCACCCTCACTTGAGTACGTTGTCCATGCATGCCCAGAGGCATACTGACGAGGGAGCACGACCTGACAGGGCAGCTCAGCTTATTGAAAGATTAAATGAAATGGATTCCGACAGTCGAGAGTCTATGATGGACAGGTTTCTCGATATGGCGGATCAATCTCGTTGCACAGTTCGACCCCCAGCATACAACACAGAACACAGGGGTCGACCTACAGGCAGAGATGAGCAGAGTAGAGGTCACATACCTTCCTTCACAGTATCCACATCAGAATCTCCGGCCTTACGTATTCCAATATCGCGAAGGAGCAATGGGAGGGATCACCTCGTTGAGAAATTTCCTCAGCAGTATCAGCGTTATATTTCCCACTGTGTTGACGTTCGACCCGACGGTCATTGTGGTTTCAGGGCGATAGCCGCGCAAGTCTATGGTTGTGAAGATGGATGGGCTCAAGTACGACAGGACCTTATCCAAGAGATTGAACAAAATTGGGTCCTGTATGATCAGTTTTATCCAAAACATAATTATGTACACCATGTGCTACAAAGACTTCGTTACTTCCAGTCATCGGCACCAGAGGATCATTGGATGGATTCTATATCATTGGGACTTGTCATTGCATCAACGTACAACGTTGTACTGCATACATTCGATATGATTGCTTCGAGTTGTCTCACTCACTTGCCGTTGAGCTCCCATCCAGTTCCATTAGCAACGCGCACACATATAGCTATTTGCCGTGTTAATGGCAATCACTTTGTGCAAGTTTTTCTATACCGTCATTACCTTGTACCACCCATCATCATATGGTGGAGGCCAAATGCATCAAATGAAGCACAAGGATGGGCTCATCCTTATGAAGCACGCCTCCAATTGTGGCACGAAGTAATGCAGATAGATCCGCCGGGACGACAACCACAATTTGGCGGAAATATTGACTAAATTTGTGTATTTATTTATGTTCATGTATTGGTTTTATATACTCAATTATAATTAAATGAAGTTTGATTTCAGTTTGCATTATTGACTATTCAGAGAAATATAAAGAAAATTTAAGTGAATTCAACATACATAATTTACTTGAAAACTCAAATATAGAAGTTTAAAAAAAATGAAGAACAAAAAAATAAGATATTAAGCTGAAAAAAATATAGTTTTTTCGTTTTACATTATTTCACCATCAATATTAGGCTCGTTTGATAGGTTTCGTTGAGTAGAATTCATAAATATAAAATTTATTTAAAAAGTATATGTGAAAAAAAAGTTGTTAGCATTTAAAATTTTATTTAAAAAAAATAAAATAAGAGAGAGAGAGAGAGAGAGAGAGGGGGGGGAAGGTGGATGGGTCTCGGGGTAAAATGGGAAATTGGTGGGTCCGGTGTCAGACTAGATAAATGAAATTAATAATCGGAGATATAGGATAATGATTGAAAAATAAAACTAAAGTAAAATGGCAACCGAACAAAGCGTTAATTGCTTAATTTCGCTCCTACGAATTTTGAAAAAATCCTTACCGATATCGAATTGAGCTGATTTTTTTCGGAACTCCATAAAAAAATATTTTAAAAATAATTCGGAGTTCAAATCATCTTTGTGGGACCCGAGGTGGGCCCCACAAAACTATGTACTACATGGTACATTCTAATATATATAATATATGTACCTATAGCTTTTCTGGGTTTTACATGTATAGAGGTCAACCGAAATTCTTAGTGGTCCACCTGTCGGAAGTTTAGTCCTCTGGTTTTGATCTTCGGCAGCCATTTTTTTATTTCTGTACTTTGCAATTAAGATACAAGGGACGTTGCAATTTGATTTACGGCTCAATGGGTGTTCATCACATAATTAAGATCAACATATGCAGAAATGAGATTTTCATCTCAACGGAAAAATTTCAACGGACCAATTGTTCAAGCTATAAAATGGAAGTCGTTCAGCAGTTGCAGTTCGGCTAACCCTGTTCGGCTAAATAAGCCAAGTGCCTTATTTTTTTGTCCTTATTCAAACAAAATTCGTATCACTTGGCTTATCATCAATTTTTTTGGGGATTATTGCATCCTCGTAACGAGGAATCTAAAAAGTAAAAAAATTTGATCAAAATTCAATTTTTTTTGAATAAAGACGAAAAAATTGGCTTAAACTCCTCGGAAAAGTTAGTGGTACGGTTGTAAGGTTTAATCGACACCAGAAGCTAGTTGGGTGATTAGTAAAACAACAACTATGATTCGATCTCAACCTCTGGGAGGGTTCTCTTGCAAGTTTTGATGGTGCAAAGGGGTCCCATTGGTGGCGGTGTCTTGCAGTGGAGGGTTGCTCGGCAGCTTGGTGATGCTGGGACGTTCGGCGGCTGGGTTTGGTGGTGCGACTATTTTTTGGTTCTTAGGATTTTTGTGTAAGGACTTGGCCCCCTTAGCTGTTAGGGCTTGGCCCATCAGGTGTTTTCTTGATTGGCAGACTTTCTTGTTTCATTTAGTCTTTGTAATTAATAAAAAAAATTGTCTTTCAAAAAACAAAATATATGCTCCATTTGTCATTTAGTGGAATATATGTTCAACCAATATAATGATGGCCTATCACATGATCACCAAAATATGGTCACCAAATATGATCACACATTACTCTTTTGTAAATTCTTGAAAATTGGCTATATATCAACCCGGGCCTTAAACTTCGCTCCACCGATCAAATATATTTCCGGATATCAGCCTGACTGCAGTTAACATATTTCGCCTTGGGCCTTGACCCATTTGGCCCATGTTCCACAATAGCCATTGAAATGTTGTACTGTACTACCAAATTCTTCTAATTTGATGCCCCTCCGAGAGAAAAAATTTGCGGCCAAGGTACAAAAGTTTGATAGAACACTTATCAAATGAAAGGCCTGTGTGATTCCAATCCATACGTACACTTCGTAAAACTCATCGCATGCTATGTATATTCTAAGTCATATTTATCTCCCAATGCATACGATTCTGTTCGGATAAGTGCATAGTTACATATATATGGACATAAATATTTCACTGCATTGCTTGCTGAATTTACAGATTTCGAATAGTTGGTTACCCATAGCTTTATTGTTTTCTGAATGTTTATAGTTCCATGGATTTTTTCAATATGAACTTGCCTGGCTTGGTGGAGTTTGATTTTCCGATTAATTATGGAGCAGCGAACTTATATAAATTGAAACAAGCTGTATAATGAAACCATCTTGGAAAGTTTTGGGTTGGTGGTGGTCCTGTGTCACCCGTCGATCCATTACACGACTCAATCCAAAACACATGGGGTTCGAAGGATTCTTAGCACTCGCATTCAAAATTCTTGCCAACATATTTAAGGGTTGAAGGATTCTTAAAACCTGGAAGAAAAAAAAAAGAGGTATAGAATTTGATTCTTGAGAAAGCCAAGTTTGGGGAGATTTTTCAGATCAGATTTTAGATTTTAGACATTTAGGCTCCGTTTGGTTGGGCGTAAAATATTTTACAGCTGAAAATATTTTTCATGTAAAACATTTTACAGGAAAATACAAGTTTTACAATTATTTTTGGGTGTTTGGTTGAATTGTAATTTTACTATTACACAAAATAATAACTCATCTAATTTGCATGGAGTAGTATTAAAGTGAAAGTACTTGATGTTTGGAGGAAGTCCAGGTGAGAGATGAAGGCCATGGTGTGCCTAGGAATGCAAGTGGGTAGAGAGAGAGTCTTGCTGTTAGTTAGAGAGAGAGAGAGAGAGGACCTTTTTCCATGTGTATTGACGTGGCATGAGAGAATACGAGAATCCCTTTGTCGAGCAGTTGTTCAATAGAGGTGATGGTCGAATGTGCAAAGGGTGCGTCACGTAGGAAATTGACTTACCGGTTTTTCGGCTGTAAATTGTTTTACGGCTAAAGGTGTAAAAAATTTTCCAAAAAAGGTCATTTTCCGTGCATTTGAACAACCAAACAACGGAAATTACGTAAAATGTTCTTGGCAAAAATATTTTACATCCAAACAAACGGAGCCTTTGAAAGCTGATTTTCAAGTTTTTGCAGTAAAAGAATACCGGTTTTGTTGCCGCTTAACCATAGTTTCTGTAGTGCAGTGATGCACTGTTGCGATATGACAAGGGGAAAACTATGCGATTAACGGCAATCAAATCCTCTAAACAGCCATTTAAGTGTTCTGCTGTCTCCCATAACAACTTTGATTTTCGTTGCACAAGAGTGCAAAATACCTGTAGAGCATCGCGGCGCTACATGATCCCCGAGTCCAATATGTGCCTTTGTACATACAAACATAGACAAACTTGTCGCGCACAGTGATACGAGCAATGATATGTCGAATCTAAAGGCAGTTTACCAAATCCTTTTACTGAAACAAAAAAAAATCTGAAGGCAGTTGGTTCAAGCGTGGAGTATTCCTTGATGGCAACCTTATAGTATAAAGTTGGAAAGGGGGAATCCAGTCAGAACTGAATTTAAGAGTCAGTGCATTATAAGAGAAGTCCAAATACCACAAACTGGAGAGACCTAGCAGGAGAACCCGTGAGATCCTATAAATAGTAGTCAATTTAGATATCTTCTTGAAAAGGTGCCGCAACCAAACATTATCTGCAGCAAATCAGAGCAATCCTTATCAATAATCTGTATAAATGGTAAGAAGCCAAGCATGTGGTATTCAAACTGTGCCATGTAGTATCCCTAGGATGCCAAAACTATCCACAATTCACAATGAACATAGTACAAAATAGAAGATTAATTGCTCCCAAACATGCGATTTAATTGCAGTGACACATAAAACTAGTATCAACTCCTTTGGGAAATATATGGAAGGTCTAGTAAAGAGAAGTAACAAAAGCTCCGCAACCGCTATTGTAAACTCGTTTCTGGGAGCTTCTTGGGAAAAATGAAAGCAAAAACAGAAAAACGGTACAATCAATGTGACGATTGGATATAGCAAAACCCAAATTTAAGTCACCATCAATCCGTTAATGAACGGATTTGTCAAAAAAGAAAAGGGAAAAAGGGAGTGATGATATATGATCCCACTAATTACAAATTAAATTGCAAGCCGTTTAGTAGTTAAAAACTAGGGTAGTTGTACAAGTTACCATAGCAATTCCAGGACCAAAGAGTCTTGTTCTGCAACATGACCTGCACATACATTGTGGTTAGAGACTACGTTGATACAGTACGAGAACATGAGCAATGTTTGTGATTGAATCCTAAATAGGATGTTAAAAGAAGTTTTTCACTCCTATTCAGTGATCAACCAAAACAATTAAGGGAAGTCAAAATTTTAAAAATGATACCCACCGATAAGATCTAAGGCCTCCTTTGTAGTCTAGCCCAGTTCAATGTAATGGTCACATAGATCCAATCCGTTATGTGGTTCAGGAACATGAAAAATGCATGTCGAGACCGACTATTGAAAAGTATAGTGCCAAAAACTCCCCAAAATCTGAAGAAGAAACCAAGCCCCATGCTAACATAAAAACCTTGAGTAATGGAACTATCCTCATCTTCTTGAATGTTTTTGTCTGGGATGAGCAGTATTGGGAGATTCTGCTGTTTTTTCTTCTCCTGGGCACTTGTTGGGACGTGGAACCCCACAAAGTTCAAGATTCCCAGAATATGCAGAAGCATTAAAGCTTTGGAGTTGCGTGCTTAATGGGATTTTGCCAGACAAATTGTTACTTGACAGGTTCAAAACGCTTAGAAAATTCAAATGAGCAAGGCTTCCAGGAATTTCACCAAAAAGTCTGTTCATAGACAAGTCAAGAAATTCCAACATTTCCATCCGCCCGATCTCTTGGACGATTTTTCCTGTCAAAGTGTTTCTCAAGAGGTTCAAGGAATGCAACCTTGCAAGACTCCAAACTTGGTCAGGAATTTTTCCAGATAATTTGTTGCTAGAAAGATCAATGGTCTTCAATAGTCCTAGATTTTTTCCGTACTCCTGGTCTTTTCCTTTCCATTGCACCAGTGCATTAGGTACATATGTGCTTATGTCAAGAATAGGGTCAGTATTTGCATAGTACTCAAAACTTGTGGTGGCATTAGAATTCTTAGTTTCCACCAGAACAGTGAAATTGGAAAAGCATGGTGGTATACTTCCTGATAAATGATTCTGGGAGAAGTCCAAGATTTGAATGCGGTTAAGATGACATATCTGTCGAGGTATGCTTCCCTTAAACTCATTGGATCGAAGAATAAGGGCAAGCAAACTTGTCAGGTGTGTCCCCAACCATGCTGGTACTATTCTTGTGAATCTGTTTCCTCTGAAGTAAAAAATACTCAGCTTTGTGCATCTCTTAAGAGAAGAAGGTATTTCCCCGGATAAATTGTTACCGCACAAGTTCAATGTTTGAATGAAACTTAGCGAGCCGATAGAGCTGGGAATTTCCCCATACAAATTATTGTTTGCCAAACTAATGATTGTGAGTTGTTCGAAGCATGACAAACAATATGGAAGCTCTCCTGATAGTAGGTTATCTGAGAGGTCAAGAAAGATGATCTTGAGCCACTGTGTAGATATTGCGCATAAGAAAGAAAGCGGGCCCCCAAACTTATTCTTGGAGAGATTCAAAGATAATAGAGTACAAGTAAATAGTGGTATTGGACCTGTAAGAAGATTATTACTTAAATCTATTCCTTCAGCATCTGGAAACTTCAAAGATAGATCAGGCAAGAAGCCATCAATCTGGTTGTGAGAGAGATTTAGAGAACTTAATGTCGGGGATAGATCCCAGAACCAGCTGGGAATATTACCTGCAATTCCATTACTAGACATATCAAGCACAGATAATTCGTTTTGAGTTTGAAGCCACTCTGGGAAACGAGGACCCAACTTGCAAGACGAAAACTTTATATCATGAAGTTGGAAAGGGGGAACCCAATCAGAACTGAAGTTAAAAGTTAGTGCATTAGAAGAAAGTCCAAATACGACAAACTGGAGAGATTGGAGAAGTGGGCTTCAGAGATTGTGCCTTTTAATGAGTTGAAACTGCAGCTTAAATACACGAGCTCATGAAGCTGTCCAATACCTCTATCTATAGTCCCAGTCAACAGATTGTTTCCCAAATCTAACATTCGCAATGATGGAAACACTGAAAGATCAGGTAATGACCCTGTAATTTGATTCCCTGACAAAAACAGAGAAAAAAGACTCGAAAGGTTTCCAATGTCTTTTGGGAAGGACCCACGCAGTGTATTATTATCGAGGGACAATGCGCTTAAGAGAGAAAATCTTGTGAAATCCGGTAAAGGACCTCTAAGTTGGTTGTCAGATAAATATAATGTAACTAATGAGTTGTTTGCCCCAGACAACTTTTGCAGAAACTCGTGAAGCTCTTCCGCTAGATTATTACCTGACAGATCCAAATATTGTAGATGACTTGAATTCACAAAGGATTTCAGAAGGCCACCTTCAAGTTGATTCTGACGGAGAATGAGGTTTGTGAGGGAAACCAATTCTCCAAAGGCATCAGGAATTTGGCCATATAAACCATTCCCACTAAGGTCCAAGTACCGCAAATGGTGTAATTCAAGCAATGAAGGGCTAATCTTACCTCCCAGAAACTGATAAGAAAGATCGAGCATGGTTACATGACTTGTCATATTGTGGTTGCTGCACTGGACCCCTATCCATTTGCAACAGTCTTTAGTACTCCCCCAAGAAGAGAGCCAGCCATTATCGTCAATAAGAGCTTCTTTGAACTTGAGGAGAGCTTGTCTCTCCCTCTCTATGCACCTGATTATTTCAGCATCTCCAACTCCTGATCCTGAGGAGGAGAGTGCAAGAGCGGAGTTTAAGTATGGTAAAACCACAAGAAGAAAAACATGGAGAAGTTGAATAGAGCTTTTGCCCGTGATGATCATCTCCGCAAGCAAAATTAATTAAGAACAAGATGAAGCAGTAAAAACACAAACTAGTGAGAGTTTGCAGTCTGTGTTTTTTTAGATCCGCAACCAATGTACTTTCATTTTCACAAAAGTACATTCTATTTTAACGAAGCGAGCAATCTTTTCAGGACAAAGGTAGAATTTTTTAATTTCACCACAAAGACTAGGAAGTTAGCTAGCTCACTGAGTGCAAGACTTAAGAAGTCGACCATGAGTTTCACCGCAAACTTTACTTTTTGCCAACTTTTCACCATTAGTCATAGTTTTAGTCCAAATTTTCCTTTTTGGAAAATAAAGTCATTGTTTACAATTGACTGACCAGGTGCAAGACTAAGAAGTTCCCCTGGAGTTTCTCGGCAGCTTTCTTTTTTTCCCGAACCAATGTGTTTCTTTTCCTTAAGTTTCTATTTCCTTATTTTGTTGAATTGTTGTGTTTCCTATTTTTTCTTCCCCTGCTTCTTTTTCCTTGAGATGGAAATATTGTAGATCTCGCCCTGGTTTTTTGCCGAACCAAATTGAACCCGGAATTTGAAAACCAAAGCTGAACTCAAGCCAAAGCCCAACAGGTCTTCTTTCACCTAGACCGTTAAACTGACCTCGGGAATTGGTTCAGTTTTTGTTTTTTTCCGAACCCGATTTTCATGTGTGTGCATAAATGCATATATTGAGAGTGTATGAATATCTAAATGAGGGTATATGTCATCGAGGATGGAGCCAGGGGGACAAGAGGCGGCATCCGTCATAACAATCATTTTAATGCTATTACTAAAACTACTGTGTCCGGAGCCTTGCAATGTATCTGGGTCCACATGCATCATCTAATGGTTTTGTACACATTTGTGTTATAAAGTTATGTTTCTTGCTGTTAAGAAAACTAAATATTATTTATGTGTGATTGATTAACATGGTCTTAGAGCTATAAGATTTGATCAGGTCTTGTGGGATACTCGCTCTCCAGCGGGCAGCCTAAGCTCGCAATGGTCCGCCAGGCACTCGGATTTTACCTCATATCTCTAGCTTTTCTCACTCATGGCTTTTTTTTGGCTCTCCTAGTTTTCTCCATGACTTCTCCTGGTTTCTCTTGGCATGGCTGCTCGTATTTCTATTGGCTTGGCTGCTCCAAGAAACCTAGAACAATAAAGGAAGTACGCATAACAAAGAAACATAAATATTAACATAGCCTAAATAGGAAACATAATATTTTCTATTATGATAACACTTGCATTGCTCCGAATCAAGAAAGAGTACTTGAGTCCTTATGCACCATTCCCAGTCACTCATAAATCCTCCAAGTTCCTATTGATCATCACAATCACCATTCACACCCCACTTTTTTGTTTGTCAATAAAGAGTATTGCTTCAATGGATAAACGCATAAATATAAAGAGTTCACAAAATAAATAACAAGGATCCATAGGTTGATCATTCTACAGAAGCTAGCCTTAATGCGATACATAACTTGAGAAATAAACTGAAATCAAACAACTCCCAAGAGTACACAAATCTAAGATACTGAAATATCAATAGAGCTTCAGCCATCCATTATCACAAAGAAAAGAAGTGTCCACCTTTAAACGAAGTTACGAAAAATACAGCAAACTTTACTGAAGAGAGAGCTTTAGATGTGGTGCTTCCATCTGCTACTGATATGCTACAAAAGTGATGGGACTGAACCTTTGTTACCTGGAATGCACATTGTTCTGGTACAAGGAACGGGAATGAGAATTCTATACCGCATGGCCTCAATTGAGGTATGGTGAGGGTAGACTTGTTCAGAATACTACTATGTAACACAATTCTAAGAGATCAAAATCCAATGAGTAGAATGCTGTTTTTCGAATTCATGACGCAAAATACTCTGGTAGCATTTTGACAGATTTTCGTTTACAAGCATGCGTCCTATTAGTGTTCAATTTCTTGGTTGGTTATAATTTAGTTTAGTTTCCTTGCTTCCCAAAATGGTAAGGCAATAAATAGGAAAACATAGGACGCTTAGGATCGGTGAATTCATTGTTTCGCAATGTTAGTGGCCATATATTGGAATGTGCAGTCCAATACGTAATTTTCTAGGATGGTAGTGAATTGTGGTAAAAGAGGACCTTCAGAGGTGAAGAGGAGATGGAAAAATACCACTGTTGGTTTGGCTCCAAGGCTTAGGCACACGGAGGGTGAATAAGGAAGATTAAATTGCTTCACTCTAGCGAAAACAGTGTCGGGTTTTGGTTGTTTTTGGACAAATATTAGCAAGCTCTACAGAGCATAGCGGACTGATCTCCCCTGCATCCATTGGCAGATTTTTCTTTGCATAACCCTCAGAGTGTTTGTATCTTTTGTTGTCCTTGTGATTTGTGGGTGTCTCTCAACATGCCCACACCGGTGATTTTGAACCCTCCAATGTCATTATGGGCATGGAGATAGCTGGTCGGACTCAACCTAAATATCGTACTCTAGTCCTCTTGTTACCTCTAAAGGAATCTCTCAAAATAAAGTACTTAAAAAACATCACAGAGTTATACCTCTGAAGTCTTCTGCAAGATGACTGAAGCGCATTGTCGTTAATATGCGGAAGACAAACGTTCGCCGTTAACCAAAGCGTATTGTTCCCACAACACACACAACACGTATCCATGATCACTAGAATCTTATGAAGGTGTGATGTAGAACCTGAAGGTCCTGTAATTGCTAATTTAATTGATGGAGCTTGTCTCTGATTGGACGATATCCAGCATTTGCAACCGCAATTCTTCAACCATTAAATATATCTTGTCCCTTTCGGGATGCAAACTATCTTCTGAGACAAAAACATGGCTGCTCTCTTTAACTTCAATCCAACTCTGACCAGGAACTTTCTTGACCTTCCTTTGTTTCATCAAACTCCGTACTCTGGCAACATCTATCCAACTGTTTTCAGAAGCATATATGTTGCAAAGTAATACGTGAGCTGAAGAATTTGAGGAATCAATCTTCAGAATATTTTCAGCAGCTCGTTTTCCAACCTCGGCATTATTGTATTTCATACAAGCAGCTAGCAGAGTCTTCCATATTACTATATCAGGTTCAAATTCCATTTGATTGACAAAAGCTTCCGCTTCATTGATACGCCCTGCGCGAGAGAGCAAATCAACCACACATGAACAATGTTCTCTTGTAGGTGCAACCCCATGATCAGTTTTCATGGTATTGTACAAGTGCACACCCTCTTCTACCAGTCCAACATGACTGCAAGCAGTTAGAACCCCAATAAATGTGACTTGATTTGGCCTGATACCAGAACTTGTCATTTTTTCAAAGAGCATAAGAGCTTCTTCTCCATACCCAAACTGAGCATAACCCACAACTAAACTACTCCAGGAAACAACATCTGGACTTTCAATGGAATAAAAGAGCTTTGAAGAACTTCCAAGGGAGCCGCACTTCATATACATGTCAATCAGTCCATTAGTGACAGAGGCTTCGAGCTTGAGCCCAGTTTTCGTAGCAAAGCAATGAACTTGATTCCCCGTTTCCAGAGAAGCTATTTCTCCACAAGCTCCGAGTACATTGGCTAAACTAATATAATCGGGCTTATTTTGAGATTGAAGCATCATTTTGAATAATGAAAAGACTTCACCAGCCTGGTTGTGCTGCATACACGCAGTAAAAATAGTATTCCAAGAAACTGAATCGGCATTGCTTCTCATCTCGTAGAACATTTTAAATGTAGCACAAAGATCTGAACACTTTGCACACATAGAAAGTAAAGTGTTGGAAACCGCTACATCTAAATCTAAACCTACTTTGATGATGTAGGAATATATTTGCATACCTTGATTTAGGGTAACCGGGCTTGTGCATGCAGAAAGCAGGGAGCGAACTGTGATATCATCTGGGCTCCATGCCAGATGTCTCATCTGAGAAAACAACGACATGGCCTCATCAATGTGACCACTGTAAGCAAACCCTGCAATGATTGCATTCCATGATACTAAATCTGGCCTATCTATTTGCGAGAAAGCTGTTTTTGCAGAACACAACAGACCACATTTTGCATACATATCACTAAGGGAGCAAATTGCGAAGGTATCTCTCCCTATCCCAAATTTCACACTTATCCCATGTATCTGCCTTCCATATTCTGGTTGCAGGAGATTGCTGCAAGCACTAAAGGCACTACCAAAAACAAATTCATTTGGTTGGTAAACACCATGAGTGAGCATTTCCTTAAAGTGGTCCAATGCATCTAACTCGTAACCCAGTTGTGAAAACCCCGCAATCATTGAACTCCATGAAATTAAATCCTTTAAAGCATTTCCAGAAAACACACCCAATGCATCAGAAGTTTGGCCGAATTTCATGTACATTGCAATCAAAGCATTTTGCGCAATAAGGTATGACCCACATTCGGATTTAATAACAAGGGCATGTAACTGCCTCCCTAGCCCAATGGAGCTCAAACTTGAGCAAGCTCTTATTACATTCCCAAAGGTAAACTGATCCGGCATAACATCCCTTTGTCGCATTGTCAAAAACAGCTTTACTGCGTCACTTTCTTGACCATGCTGCGTATACCCAGCAATTACTGAAGTCCAAGAAACTACGTTTCTCTCGGGCATTTCGTCGAAAACCTTCCGAGCATCCTTCAATGCCCCACATTTCCCAAACATATTCAGAACATGATTCTGCAAAATCATGTCTTGCTTAAAGCTATTTGCAAGAATATGGTGATGAACTTTTCTTCCATGCTCTACAGATCTCAAAGAAGCACATGCAGATATCAAATGGGCATAAGTACTGGGCTTTACACCAAAGTTTGAGTCTTTTTGGAGAGAGTCAAATGCCTCAACGGCTTGTTTGAAAAGGCCTTGCTTGCACAAGGAGCTTATATAGTCATTGCTTGACTGTTCAGTTTTGAAGTAATTTGGGTTCCGAGCTAATTGGATGCAGGGTTTGACATGGGAAACGGCAAAATGCAACTGGGGAACCAAGGTTTTAATCATTGTTGATGTTTATGAGAAGTCAAATGACGTAGAAAGAGGATTCACCATTTATGTGAGGCATTTAAACGAACACCCGGAACTCATCCATACAGAACTCAGATATCATTCAAGAGCCAACGAACCCGAAAATACACCACCTAAAATCCAGTGATCCGATGGAAATAAAGAATAAAAGAACCGTAAAAAATTGGATCTTGCAATTCTAGCAAGTGGGTGGAGCGTGAAACTTATGAACTCGAAGTAATTGGAAGACCCCCAAGTCGAACGAGCCGAGTAAGGGAAAACGCACCTGTGTTTTAAACTTTGTTTCCCTATTTTCTTTCGAACCAAACAAGGGGGAATTTTTTTTTAATTTTCTTTCTTTTCATCAAAAAAAAGAGCACGAATATCTATTCTCAAACTCTATTTGGAACTAGAGGAAAGTGAGAGAAATGAAGGAACTAGAAGAAAGTGACAGAAATGAAGAAAAAAAATTTTAAAAAAATTCTCTTCCATTATTTGGTTTGAAGAGAAAGATGAAAGAAAATAGAAAAATCTAAAAGTGTAAATAATTTTCATTTTTCTTCTCACTTTCCTCAACTTCCAAATAGGATAGGTACACTTCACTTGTTTTAATTTGGAGCAATGATTGTTAAACTATTTCCCTTAAACTTGACAAGACTGGACAGAGGTGAGTGGAGGGGGTTGTGGCGCGTACCCCGGTAGTTCAAAAAATTAGAATAAAGACTTAAACCAATGAAAGCCGATTAGGTTCAGTATCCAAATGACTTACTTTTTTACACCAATGGTGGGAGAATAAGATGCACGGTTTGGATCATATAATAATTTCTGATGACTTTCGTTTAAAGACCACAAGATAGTCGAATCACGCCTTTATTCTTATTTTCTGCAAAAAGAGAGAAGTCCAGTACCAATGATGGCTATGCACTTAACCTTTCTTTCGTGGTTCAAGAAATATATGCAACGATACTTATTAGTGGACCGTCACGAACAACGTCAAAACCCCTTTCAAATCCTGGCTCTGCCATGAAGACCCCTTGTATTTGTTTCATTTGTGTCTAGTCTTGTTGACAGAGTAGCATGTTCCAATAGGAGAGCTGGCTATTTGAGCATCCACACCTCCATCTCTACTCCCTCCTCTAAACTAAAGTAGCAAGCCAACCCCCAAAAATACCCCCTCATCAGAGCATGTACACCAAGAGTTAGGTAAACTAACTATAAACAGTGCAAATTTGTATTTTTGTTAGCCCTTTTTAGCCTTCATGCTACACCAGTCGAGAGTCAGCTGAGGAATAAATAATAAAGAATGCAATTGGTGATAAACAGTTCCTCGGGGAATTAAGCGAGGTTTTGTGGCCAAAGGTAAAGTACCTAAGCTTTACCTATGCTGGTGCAATGCATCTTTTTGACTTTTCCTCTTTAAAATACCTAAATATATCCATTTACCTAGTCTGGTGTACATGCCCTCAGTCTCGCTTGTGGCTCTTTACTTTAACCAAATTTCCACAAATGCTACAATGCCTTGTGCAAAGTCCCGAGCAACTATTCATTTGTTACTTAGTATTTTAATGTTTTTTATTTCACTGTTCACGCTTATTTTAATGTTCACAGTTATTTTAATATTTTCATTTCACTGTGCACACTAGTCTTAATATTAAAAAATATGGTAGAGAGTGAGAGTAAAGAGTCTGATGCTGTATAAGTGTGAAAAACTGAATAGCTAAAGTAGAAAAGTAATTTTTGAGAATTAATTTGGTCCAAAATCAGCTGCTGAGACTGATGCGAATGCTCTTAGATATCTTGGGGTCCCTTTAATCTCAACTTGGCTTTCTTTCCAAGATTGTTCTCGGTTTGTTTAAACAAAATCACTCCCAGAATCATAGTTTGGGCTTCTTAGTTCTTGTCCTTTTTAGGAAGGCTTTGGATTATCGTGTCTATGTTGTTCAACATTCCAAGTCTTTTCTGGTGTCTCCATTTCATTTTACCTTTCGGCGTCTCCACTCTGTTTTACCTTGGCTCGTCTCTTATATGTAGAAGTTACAACTATCTTATGAGAAATTTCCTCTCGACTCGCACTGAATTTCATGCTTCCCTATGAAATTATTGTGTCTATATATGTTGTTCAACATTCAAGTGTGTCTCCACTTCATTTTACCTTTTCGCATTTCCACTTCGTTTTACCGTGGCTCGTCTCTTATCATGTAGTAGAAGTTACAACTATCTTACAAGAAATTTCCTCTCGACTCGTACCGAATTTCATGCTCACCTATGAATCACAGAAACTTCAAGTTGGGAACTGTATATGTATCGTATCCGTGTCGGATAATGATATACTCCTCGGATACTCGCAGAAACGTATCCCAAGTCCCAACCGTATCCACAACATAAATTATGATTTCCTCTCTTTTTTTGGAGTATGGGATATAAGCTTCTCCATCCGACCTTTTATAAAATTGAGATTGTGGGGCACTTCTTGCATTGTTTTATAGAGCAAAAGGATTAGGAATATATGAATGCACTTTTTCTGAATTATCGTCCTTGTTTTGTGAATCGTGTGTTCCATGATTTCAACATTTAACAAGCAACCAAGTAAATTTGTATGCATTTGAATTCTGAAACTCGTCCATTGTGACCGTCTGGAATTTCACTACCAGCAACCAACAATAAGGAACTGTCTTCTGTCACTCTTGCACCAAAAGGCATACAAAATTGTCACTAGTCTACCCTCATGGCCATCGAGGTTTCGCAACTGGTTTTACTGCCCATGTGTCTGTCAAACAATGTATCGACAAAAGGCGGAATCTATTTTGTATGCTCCATGACCTTGGTTGGGGTCATGTCCGATTTAAAAACTCTACGATCTTAAATATTTCCTTGTTTTTTCCCTTTCGCAAAGAGATTTGGCTTTCCCATTCAAGTGCATCTACAGCAGCATCAAAGTGGCTATGATCTCTACCACACTTGAAAATTTAAAACTAGTGCTTGAACTCGCATACCGTAATTCTTGTGTCTATCGATACTTACCTGCACTGCATGATGAATGTGAAAATCTATGCTAGCATGTAAAAGGAACCCATGAACATACTACTCTGCAAACCAAATCAGAATCAGGCCAAGCTCTATTGCCGGAACTAGGACTATGAAAATTCCAGTCTACGACGCCATCTGAAACAATAGACAAACTTAAGTTTTCTCAAAACACCAACTTAACAACACAGCTACACCAACAACAGCACAAAAAGTCAGAAGAATTGAAATCTTTTGTCCCTTTGTAAGTTTTCTGATGAAAAGTGCACTGCTCTACATCACATTGTTAATCCCAAGAAAAGTCCACATGAACAAAAATTTCAGTTTCTTTCTCATTTCTCAGCAGTATAACACTATCAGATTTTCCATTCGGTGTCACAAAGTTCTTATCCAACAGCGAAAATTCCAAATTGCACTAGCCATGAAGAGAAACTACGATTCTCCGGTGCGTAACAAGAAAAGAGATTAAAAAAAAAATGCATTAAGGTCACTGCCTTCTTGCTTTCTCAATTCGACAGAACTATGAAGGAAACAACAATTTATCTAGCCTCTCATGCTCCACTGAGAAAAGGAGCAAAAACCTGTTGTATTTACGTTCTCACTCAAGAAAGTCGGGAAAAAGTTTATCTGTGTTATTTCCTGGCAGAAACAGTATGTTCATCAACTTCGGGTTGAGGTTGGTTTGTGCTTGCAAGTGGACCTTGTGGGCTTCGAAATAGAGTAGAGAGTATTTGTCTGTGGCATTCGTCACAGAAAAAGAAATAGGAGAAGTGGCCCTCATCTGGGAATCTATGCACGATCGCACTGGGTAAAACCCTAGCCACATAGTCTATCATTGATGACGGGACTACCAGGTCATCCATTCCCTGTTCAGCAAAGACAAAATTAAGTAACTCCGAATATAAAGCCAATAAAACTCCCAAACTTAAACGTATGGTTGCTGTTTTCTAATCTGTTTCGCGTAGCATTTTGTAGAATCTAGTTTAGATGGCGGTTTGTAAATAGTGTTATAGAAATTGTTTTGGAAAATAGCCGTTTCTAAAGAAACATTTTAAATACTCAGAAACAGTTTTTGCTAAAAATTCAACAAGGTAGGGGAATTATGTGCTCTCTTTTTTGTTTTTAAAAACAACATTTTAAAGTTGTTCAGCATAATTTATTCTGAACATAACCGCCACACATAGCCTGCTTTAACACTTTGAAGTCATAGCTACCATTTGGTCCTACAAAGTAGGTTCTAAATATACAAGAAGATCAACTCAACAAACTAATAACATAACAAAACAAGATCCAAAAAAGAAAAAGGCTGCGAACCTGCCATATGTGAACTGGACCAAGAAATCCAGTCAACTCACATTCTGCCTGGCTATACATGAATTTGAGCCAAGGAAAAATGCCTTTTCCAGGGCATTTCTTCTGCACTTGAAGATCTGCCAGTTTGAAACCCCAACTTGATACCAGCAGCACAGCTTCCTCTATGAATGGTTGTGTACTTGAGTGGCGGATTGACTCCTCAACATCTCTATGCCAAAATTCTTGAAATTCTGTTTTTTCAGTGAGAGCTTTATCCTGAATAAATAAAAATGGAATTATAACTCATTTGAAAGGTGGAAAACTCCTACTCGATAATTCTTTATCTTTACATGTCTATCAACAGGCTCAACTAAACACCGGAATAATATACGTCAGACATGTGTTGATGCTCTGGCAACAGTTAGTTTCGATGAATTTGTTGTTAATCAAGCGCAATCCAAATGCTTTCTATCACAAAACATCAAAAGAGTGACTAAAAAAGCATTTCAGATTATATAACAAGTTTCCTTTCACCTACGAGAAACTTCAAGCCAAATGCCCAAGTAAACTAGGTAGTAGATAGTTGGACTTGGACCTAGTTTACATTTCTAAAATGGTGAATGACCATTAGTGACCAAAGAATTGGCGTTCCGAAGTAATTATTATGAAGAATCTATGAAGATTTTCAAAATCTCAAATTTCCACTTGACTTTCATGCTGACCCAAGTTGCTAGGATTTGGTTGTTAGAATATAGTATTGCTATTAGTCCCACATTGGTTAATGTAGTCTTATGTTATGATTTCTCATTATATAAATAAGAGTTGATTGTGTTAGGGTTAGTTAACACAACACCCTACACACTTTTCTTTCCTAAACAACATGATATCAAAGCGGGTTCACCATCCACCTTAGATATACAAAACCCTAACTGCCACCCTCTACCGCCATTATCTCACCATGAAACCCTAAATCTACTGCCAATAATCCCAAACCACCACAACCCTAAAATCACAACTCTAATCTTAGCCTCTGTCCTAACCCTAATCCCTTCCATTGAAATCTATCGCCATAATCACTGTTCACCAATTACTGTTCATAGCATACTGTTCACAAGTTACTTATCATCAATGTTATTGTTCACAATGTCACTGTTCATCGTCGTTACTGTTCATCAGCGACTCCTGTTGTTTCAGTCTGCAAACGGCTTTGTTCAATTATATTGTTGGTTTAACGTGGTAATCTGCCACTCTGAGGTTCTGGGTCTAGGTTATTGATGATGTTGGGTTGAACTGTTGGTCGATTGCTAGTTTCTTGTCCGGTGATATATTTGCAATGAAATCTGATTCTGCTGTCTCTGTTGCTGTTGGTTCTTCATTCAATCGTGGACATGGTCATAATTTTGAGTTCCTAGTCGGGTTTTTGGCCATGGTGAGCATGGTAACATATCTTGTTTTGTCGTCTATTTCATTGAAGTTGGTGGTTGTTGGTTGGTAATTGAAGTTGGTTGTTATTGGTTGTTGAAGTTGGTAATTGAAATTGGTTTTGTTGGTCGTTGAAGTTGGTTCGTTGGTCGTTGAATTCGTTCGTTGGTCGTTGAATTTGTTCGTTGGTCGTTGAATTCGTTCGTTGGTTCGTTGATTCGTTGGTCGTTGAATTCGTTCATTGGTCGTTGGTCATTGAATTCGTTCGTTGATTCGTTGGTCTTTGAAATTCGTTCGTTGGTCGTTGAATTCATTCGTTGGTCATTGAATTCGTTTGTTGATTCATTAGTCGTTGAATTCGTTCGTTGGTCATTGGTCGTTGAAATCATTGAAGTTGAAGTCGTTGAAGTTGGTTGGTTGTTGAAGTCGTTTCGTTCGTTGAAGTCGTTGAAGTTGGTTGGTTGTTGAAGTCGTTTCGTTCGTTGAAGTCGTTCGTTGGTCGTTACTATTGAAAGTTGTTCCATTATTTTAACAAGTTGGTTGTTTTTCGTTATTGCTGTTAGTAGTTGAGGTAATTGTTTTGTTGGTTGATATGTAACAAGCTGGAGAGTCTCCAACTTAAGGGGGAGTGTTAGAATATAGTATTGCTATTAGTCCTACATTGGTTAATGTAGTCTTATGTTATGATTTCTCATTATATAAATAAGAGTTGATTGTGTTAGAGTTAGTTAACACAACACCTTACACACTTTTCTTTCCTAAACAACATTGGTTATACCAATTTAGAACTACAATAAAAATCAAATAGTCAATCATGCATATCATGAGGATTCAATATGGGAATGAACACACCTTATTTCCCAGTGACAAAGACAACCACTTATCAATCTGACCATGCTTTCCTGATAAGAAAGTTTGGCTGTAGAAGTAACCGAGTAATGTAGGGAATCTTCTAGCTAAATTGTACATCAGTTTCCTCCGAGGCACCCACATCTCCCACGTTCCAGACATCTCTTCCTTAGTCATGCTTGATTCATATGGATTAACCATAGGAGCAAACATGGCTGCACCTGCAAAAGAACCATGGATACATCACAACAAACATATACCAGATCATATGTCAACAGACTGACAGAATTCTGAAGGATCTTGACACACATCTTGATACAGGGAAGCACTTCAACCAACTTTTCAGGAGGACAAATAAGGGCCATGTGAGTGTAACAAATATCCTGATAATAACTGGGACAATAAGACTTTGCCATTGTAATAACACCACACTCACTCAACCCAAGAAGTCGCATGATATCCACAAAATTAGAACATCATAGACTTCAACCAAAATAACATTAGTCCAGTGTCATAATTCCAAGAAGCATATTATAGACATTCTTTACTAGATCAGGTACAAATGGCATAAAATAGTCAATAGGACCCTGGCTATAATGCCTTTTTTCTTTTTCACCTTTTTCTTTTTCTTTCTTTTTCACCAACTTCTACAAGAAGACATCAGGTTTCATCTCACTTATTTTTGTCCATTCGTCATGCCCCATCCATGCCTTGAAATGGATATATAATCATCTGCCAAGGACCCCATTTTTATCCCTATCAAAATTTCCTCATGCCATTCAGAAAAGGAAAGCATTCTCATTAGCTCAAAAGGCTCTCATTTGGCTTTGGTCAGCTAAGGACCTGATTCTTATCCCTACTCAAATTTCCTCGTGCAGTTCAGAGGCAAAGCATTCTCATTAGCTCAAAAGGCTCTAATTTGGCTATGGTCCGGTTACACAAATCGCAGACTCTGGACATGCTAACTTGGTGCCCCCCACGAGCATGATTTGGTCTTTTGTCCCCAAAAGCTCATTGTGAGAGAGAATTCATGAATTCTTATTCTCAGATGTAAGCATACCTTGTATTCTACTGAAGATTTGTACCACTAAGCAAATAACCAATTCAGTTATGCTCTGATCTCAATATTATTTAACGACAAGAAGCATGTAGCTAGTGGAAGAAAAGGTCAGCGTACCTGCAATGCGACTGGGGATGTACTTGAGCGCAGCCCAAGCATGCATGGCTCCACTTGAAAACCCCAACACCCAGAATTTGTCATTTACCCCGGCAGCATTTGCCAAGTCCACCATGTCCAAAGCCGATGTGTTGAGATTCCTCTTTGGATGAGGGTCGCTCTCCCCAAAACCAGGAAGATCATAAGTTATCAAACGGACACCAAACTCCTCAAGCAGTGACTCTTTGACTCCCGGTATACCTTCATAGTTAAAATCAGTTAGAAAACCATGACTTCTTACTGAGACATTTCTGCTCCAAATTTATGCTGAAAACACAAGTTAGACACTCATAAATATCATTTCCCTAATGTCTTCAACACTTTTAGGAGCTATCTACCTGCAAGCCTGGAAGATAGAAATCCGTGTGGTGCAATCAAGGAATATCTAGCTCTGTCTCGTGGAACACCTTGCTCACGATAGGCCATGTGTCTTCCATCTGGAAGTAGTATGCGTGTAGCGCTTGGAGGATGTATGTACACTTTCTTTGCCCTGGGAACCGAGCTATCATGTCCATTATTTACATTCAGCACTGCACACGTAAAATCGTCACTTTGAATCGATATTTAGCGTGAGAGAAAAGATGAAAAAAAAGGGCAAACCCAGTGCACGAGGCTCCCGCCATTGCAGGGTCTGGGGAAGGGTTGAGAAAAGATGAAGTAGAAGAGAAAAGCATAATTCCGTCAAACTAAGCAATGATATTCATCCTTTCATAGTATCTATTTTTCAAGTAGAAATGTGCAAGAAACTAAGAAAAAGAATAATACTGGGACATGAAAGCTTAAAGAACAATCCGGGCACAAACACCTAAACATATCATTGATATCAACACATAGTATGAAGAAGTATGTTTGCAACTTCAACATTATTAAATGCCAGAAATAGGGGGCACAAAATCTGTGTAAAGCCGGCTTCGGTGGATGGTTAAGGAATCAAGCCGGGGAATGGGTGCTAGGCTACTATGGGAAACTCACAAGCAAATGGGAAGTGCTCTCTGCTCCAGGTGGTGAAGCAGATTCGCTGGAAGCAGTGAATTTAATCAAGGAGGGATCAAACCCAACCCACCCTCATGGAGCTCCAATCGAAGATTCAAGATTCTTGCTCAACCAAATGGGCTCTATGAGTATCCACGTATACCAGCAGGCAAACCAAAGTGCGGATCATTTGGCAAGGCTGGGAGCAGAACAATTGGAAGAATTTGTGGAGTGTGAAGAGTAACCCTTCTGTTATGCATTTTGTGCTTGAAGATGCACTAGGATAGGTCACTTGAGGGTCTAAATGACTCCTGTTGTTGTAATTTGAACCTGTTTGAACTTTGTTTTCTCTTCCAAAGCACCAAAAAGAAAAAAGAAAAACTTGAGGTGAAAGTGTTAAATTGTTAGCCATGTTAAGCATTTTTGTCCTAGACATGCTTTTGATATAAATAAACAGCAGTGAAGAAGAAAAGTCCTAATTCTCCTCTTTTCTTGTCACAGTGTAACCGTTCCTCTTCTTCTTTGAATCATTCTAGATGAGTTGTTGACCACCAACAGATCAAGAAGCTTAAGCTCTTCGACGCATAGACAACGTTATTACATGTATCCACAACAGAAAGCCAAAAAGCGATTCTAAACATCATATGGCATATGTATAAGCAACAAGTTTACATCTCCAGCACTCTAATCACTATGCACTACTTTACGGTCACCAACTTTAAAACTCATTGTAGTTATTCAAGAACTTCTGTACATATTGGGCAGGAAGTGGATATGCGTAAGCCAGCTAGTAACTGGTCATCTGCAAACTTTGTTCAGATGCAGCCACAACAACACCAACAGGCCTAGCAGACAAGCAATGTCAGTATTCTGTTGTAATCATTCATGTTTACCTAGCAAGAAGTTAAGAATGTGTCCACTTGAAACCTCCATCAGTCAACTCACAAACAAAACCTCACTTTTGCAATGTATGCATAACTACATGTGAAGATGTTGGCTCATAGCTCACTTATCCCGTACATTGACGAACAACAACTAGGCATGAAGCACAATGCTGGTTTATTGTTTGTCCACGAAATGCGCCAGATGGGATGTTTTTCCACGTAATACGAAACATTCTGCCCACCAATGCATAAAAGGTGCTAAGCTTTTCAAAGACATGCAATCATTGCATTGTAATCCACAAAGAAGAACCTCAAACAATAACCCACTGTCTAAAATGGAGAAACAAGAAACAGCAAGCAACTTCCATAGAGAAGCCTCCCGGGCATAACAAACCAATAACAAGACCCATAAAAAATAGCACATGTTCCCCAAACAAAGATTACCATTGCATAATTCACCAATTTATTTCAGTAGCTCGGAGTGGTTTTTTCTAACGAAGGCAACCCTGGCTACCTTCATTTCAAACCTATAATTAGGTATCTCATCACAACACTAAAATTCTAACCATGAGGGCAAAATGTGCAAAATAAGATTGAAGAATAATCATCACAAAAACCAACACAAAAGGTGCTAATATTTCAAAAGGCTTATCCCACAAGAACCATAACCAATGGTCAACTATGTCAAATGCTTATTTCGCTTGTTCAAAATATGATTACAGAGCAAATTTCCCAAAACTGATCCAAGAAAATTGAAAGTACCTGCAAAGGCCAGGAAGAAGACGAGAATTATAACCGACCACGCGTGAAACGGGTCACGATCCTCCGGCAGATACTCGTTCAAATACCTTAATCTACCCGAAACCTTAGCCACCGGTCCTCTCAGTTTTCGCACGGCATACGAATCCTCAGTCAAATAGTTCTGTACCACTATGTCCTTGCACCCTTTCCCCAATTCAAAAACCATTTCTCCCCAAGCCTTCGCAAACCCTTTCACGTGATCCTTAAAGCTCTCCGATTCCCCCTCCTCCGCCTCACCGGTAGGGAATCCCGGCATTTCGGTTTCGAAAGCCGGGGTCGGAACCCCAACTGTATCGGCATTGTATCTCGATCCTGTGTCCTCTACCAGGCTCCTGAGCTCTTCTCCCCATGATTTCGAACTTGTAAATCCCGACATTTCTGCATGTATAGTATATGTACACACCCACCGATGAACTCAAAGCTCCATTGAAGCTAAAAGCAGGATCCGTATATATGCATGACTGTGTCTAGGTGTATGTATACTTGTATAGCGAGGGGAACAGTTTCAGGAGTGAGACAACTATCTCAGTATGAAATTTTTCTTGAATCAGAAATTCAGAGACATACAGCGGATGTGCATATACCGCTACAGATCTAAGTCACGTAATGCGCGCAAGCACGAGCGGAAAAATCTCAAACATTAAAATTCGCGAAAGCCAGAATTAACAAAGATAGAGCGAAGAATTAAGAAAACGAGCGGAGTGGGGATTGAGAGCGAGAAGTCCTGGGATTATGTGCTAAGCTATACGTATGTACTTATGTATGTATGCGTGCGTATATGTAGAGAGGGAGAGAGAGGGAGCAAGCTACACAAATCTCAAGAGTGATGTCTACATCTAGAGAGAGAGAGAGAGAGAGATTGCTTTAGGTAGAAGCCTGTCAATGGAAGAAGTAATAATGGGATCACTAAATTGCAACTTTTCAAGCGTGATCATGAAACCTGTAAAATCCCAAAAAGTGGAAATGGAACCCTAACCGACCATTTGGCTAAAGCTCAGGGGAATCATATCTTCCCAAAAAAAGGTGTATATATATTACCACGACAGGCAAAGGCAAAACTCTCTCTCTCTCTCTCTCTCTCTCTCTCTCCTCTTTGTATGTGCTGCTGAGCTTTTGCTAACCGATAACGACTACTGGACAAAATCCATAATGGAGTAAACACACACACTGAGGTCCCGTTTGGTTAAATAAATCAAGTGGCTTATTTTTTTGTCTTTATTTAAAAAAAAATTCGTATCACTTAGCTTATCATTAATTTTTTGGGATTTATTGCATCCTCATGACAAGAGGAATCTAAAAAGTAAAAAATTTTGATCGAAATCCAATTTTTTTTGAATAAGGACGAAAAAATTGACTTATTGATTTATTTTCGTTTTATTCAAAAAAAATTGGATTTCGATCAAAAAATTTTATTTTTTAAATTCCTCTTGTCATGAGGATGAAATAATCCCTAAAAAATTGGTGATAAGTCAAGTGATACGAAAAAAAATTGAATAAGAACAAAAAAAAAGCCACTTAACTTATTTAGCCCGAAACCGTTATTTCTCGGACCTCGGTGGGGTCCAAATCCTAGTACTAGTAGTAGTACTCCTAATTAAAAACTGCGTACATCGAATCCCCCAGCTTTATATAACGAATGGCCCCCCATTAATGAAATGAATGAATGTCTCTTTCTTCTTTATTAAAAGCTAGGAGTACTTAATATTCTTCCACCTCATATATGTCTTGATGCCGTGACACCAACGCCCCAGGTTACAGATCGTCTTGTTACAGAAAAATCCCGATATTCTCGACCCAAAAAAAAAAGAAAAAGAAAATCGAGACATTAATTGTCGAAATTCTTTTTAAAAAAAATCATCGTCGTATTACTTTTAAAGAAACCGGATAAAAGGAAAGTGCGGAACGGGGACAAGTGAAGTCTACGAGAGAATGGATGAGTTAATATGCAATACTATATGTTGGTCGTATTGTATTTGGTTAAAGTGGAATAAAGATTAGATAAAAATGTTGAGAACTATTTTTTATTATTGGACGGGTTAATATCAATTGTATCATGTTAATCGTTCATATTTGGTTAAAGTGAAATAAAAATTGGATAAAAATGAAGATAACTGTGTTTTTTTTTTTTTATCGATGATGGGTTAATATAGGAGTATGAATACTTACGTATTGTTCTCTATTTTCTTTTGCCTTCATTTTTTTCTACAAATCAAAGATTCAAAGCCAAACTTGAATTTGTTCCATTGCTCCACTAGTTTTTGAAGAATTTGAAACAAATGACGTTGTGGTAGTCTTTTTGCAACCAGAGCTTTATCTGTTCTCCTAAAAGATCTTTTAGAAATTAAGTACTTATATAATCAAATTCCGTACAAGAAAAGGCTACAAATTTCTTTTTTTTAAGGTTACAATCTCATAATTTCAGTGAATTCCCTTCATAGAAGTGGACGACTCGAGGTCGTTAGGCCGAAAGCCTACTTTAAAAATTCTTTTTGGACATGTTGGGTTAGTAAAAAATTGCTTACCTTATTCAGCTAAATAAGCTAACTGACTTTTTTTTTTGTCATTATTCAAATTTTTTTCGTATTTGTTAGTTTTTCGTCAATTTTTTTGGGGATTATTGCATCGTCATGACAAGAGGAATCTAAAAAGTAAAAAATTATGATCGAAACCTAATTTTTTTGAATAAAGACAAAAATAAGCCAAATTTTTCATCTTTATTCAAAAAAATTTGGATTTCGATTATAATTTTTTACCTTTTAGATTCCTCTTGTCATGACGATGCAATAATCCCCAAAAAATTAACGAAAAACTAACAAATACAATTTTTTTTTGAATAAGGATAAAAATTTAGCCGAACAGGGACAGATCTGTTATCTGTTAACAACTCTACATTAAACATTCATCATCTGTTATCTGTATTTGATTTTTCATATCATCAAAAAGAAAATGCACGTGGTTATGTTTTGTTTTGGAGAGAAACAACTTATTCACGGCTCCACTCAATCTCACCCATCCATTCGTGCAATCAATGGCTGAGATGTGTTTTCAATTTTGACCGGTAAAAATCAAAATTGATTTTCAAACCGGACCATCCAAAACACTTTTCGATGCCGCGCGATTCAGCGCCATAAATCTCCTTTTACAGGACGCCCTGTAAAGAAGTTTTTCTCTTGCATTGTGTATTCGTTTGTTATTTGGCTGTAGAAGTAGGTTCAGTTCAGGACCTTTCAAGATGGCTTGTTGCTTAACATCTGACAGTTCTTGGTAATTTCCCAATTGTACAGGCTTGTTGGCTGCTTCCTATTATAAGGTGAAGTTTAATACTCTTATCATTTTGCAAATGACAGTTCATTACAATTCTCAAGGTCAAAAGAAATGCACTTTCAAGGCATTAGAACGATCGAAGGTTTTCCCAGTGGAAGCTGAGCTCCGTTGGAGACCTCATGAGTAAAATAAAAGTGCGAGTTTGTCTGCGCAGTACCTTCACCCGTGTATCCAACTTGTATCAACTGCCAAATATCCTGGACCTTCTCAAGTAGTATAAACTACACAGAATTCATTACTTCGTCATGATCCTCCACCTGATAATAAACAAGCGCCTTCACTACCTTCCTGGTTTCCCCCATTTTCTGACAAGGAATTGCTGCAATTGCATCTCGGCAGAACTAGATTTCTCACAGATGGTATCAGGCAAACTGTCTTCAACAAGTAGAAACGACTCTTTCCTTTTGAAGTCAAACTCACCAGAAGAAATAATTGTGGAGCTACTGCAATGAGACAAATAAGCCAACAGGGTATCCTCCCTAGCAGGTGTGACAGCATAACAAAATATTCTAGGTGGAATATTGAAGGTATGTTGTTCATGCGAGAGTGGAGCTGAGATGGCCAGCACCGCTGCACCAGCAGTGCAGCTACTCTCCCACCATAAAAGACCAGCTTGTCATCACAACATGGCTCAATCTGAAACATATGCAAAGGTAGACCGGGAAACCATGTCAGTTGATCTGGTAAGCACAATGGCATAAACAACTAGCAAGCTGTAGAGTCTCTGTTCATTTTCAGCCAGAAATGAAAAACAAGCTAATAGAAACACTAGAATCAGTATTCAACAAAGAAAAAATTGGTAGATCCCGCTAAAGCGTATGTTGCCCCCGCAATAACATCAGCTGCAAAATTCCCATGATGTTGACCCAAACTAAATAGAACAGAAAATACATCAGCTTCATCCAGACACGTTCAAAGAAAAGAACCAGACACAATAAATTAATGCAAAACAAAACAATCAGACAAAAAATGACTAACTGTACTCCACCTTAAGAACAAAATGAGCTGAATTTTTATTGAAAAGCATGCACATGACTAAGAACTTTTCCAAGAAAAGACTCCAATAAGTACACCAGGAAAGCATCCCATGATTCTGTATAACAACAGCAAGTTGTGGTAACAGACCTGGGGATACATTTCAAGATTTTCTAGAAGACCATCAACATATAACTTAAATATAGCCACATCCTCCAGCTTTATTATTCAAAGCAGTTTCCTTGCTGCAGATCTTACCACAACACCATTATCCACTAGCGTCCCGAGAAACTGTCAAAACCGAACAAATTTAAAATGGTAGTACGAAATAAGTATGCAAATTTTATATTTTACGGAGGAAATTCACAGAAAGCACAATTCTCCATAGAAATCTCAAATAAAAGTTGGTAAATGTTATTGAGAAGACAAGTAGCAGATGATCCAACTTTTTCAGGCGACATCCATCTTATGCACTAACTCAAACAAAAGGGTATTGATATCTACCATTCCCTTTTATCAGCAATTTTTCAACTTATATCCATTTGAAGATGAGAAGTTTTATCATTTGACTTTTCAAAGTGGGCATACATTTTGAGACCTCCCTGATTGGAAAGACGGGCAGACAAAAAGGAACTGACGGAGTACTTGAGACAGGTGATTAAAGGAGGAGAGACAGGTTCAATATTCATTATGACTGCACGTGCCAGATGGAAACTACATGTATAAAGCTACAAGATGCTCCTAGTTTCAAGTATCCAGACAACTGAAAAAACTCGTTTAAAGCAGCCCCAACGGAAATTACCTTTGATAACTAACTGGATCAGTGAGTATCCAAATGGGATCCAATCATGCAGAGCTACATATTCTTGGGAGTGTTCGACCAAAAAATGAGAGATCTTGTCGATGAGACATTCGAATGGATTGACCGTGCCGCATGTAGAGCTGACCCATTAAACAATTTCACCACCTGTGATTTTCATTTCCAGTTTGTTGGTATTAACAAGGATCAGATACCTACCATGTGCTGCTGTGCATGTGTGTTTCTTGCACCTTTAGGCAGTCAAATAGTGCCATACAACGCAATGTCTCCAAAGCCTGAAAGCGGACAACCATTGAATCATCATTCAGTACATCCACCAATAAATTTACGTTTTCATCAGAGGAAGTATGCTGAGTGTATGCAAGGAATGACAGGCTATGTAGCACGGACACGGATACGGACACAGACACGGACACGGACACGGGACACGGCAATTCTAAAAAAAAAAGGGATACGGACACGGCGGGGGACATGCCACGTGTATAAATAAATAAAAAATAAATATATGTACATATATAAAAAAAATTATGAACCATTGTATATGAATAATTTCACAAATTGTATAAAATTTTTTCAAAGGCATAATTACAGTTTAACCCAAATGTTTTGAATAATTTCATATTAACCCCCAAAAATGTAAAAAATATTACATTTTGACCTCTAGCCGTGTCCCCAGCGTGTCCCCTATCAAAAAATAATAAAAATTATTGGACACGCCACGTGGCGTGTCCAATACGTGTCCTCGCCGTGTCCCCGTGTCCAATACGTGGACACAACGCCCTTTTGGAGTGTTGGTGCTACATAGATGACAGGCTGACCTTTGTAACTATACATATTAAAAGACAAAGCCTCAATCCACAAGTTTGGAAAAACCTAAACCAACAGGCCTCTGAAAGGCAAAAAGAAACAGACAACTAATCAAATAAGAACTCTATGCACAAGTCCACTTAGAATGCCCATCCAGAGTATTTTTCTTATCCTTCCACACAAATCAATGGATGAAGCTCAGAGACGAGATACCACCCTCTAAAAGGGATATCATATCCGATTCTCAAAACCGTAAACAAAAATTATGAAACTTGCCTCACTGAATTCATCCTCCAGCCCACGCACAAAACTCCAGCAGAATTTGATGCGGGTATGTCATATGGTTTTGTAGAGCATAGCCCAAAATAGGTCTTTTCTTTCAAACCATGCCGCTGCAATGTAGGTTTGCTATCCTTAAGGCTGACAGAAAGGAGCTTCATTGATAAGGTTTGTTACAGAATGTCCTCAAACACTATACTTATCTCCCCAAAGGGCATCAAAAGCTTCAACTTTGAGCTACAAACTCACGTCTCTTACGATAGAACAAAGCTGCAAAATGCATGATATCACGGTAACACTACGCCATAATGTACAAACTGATTAATGATGCTACACTGCACAAGAATGACAGTGGGACGTCCTACAATATGCTTGATGTAGGAATGAAATAGGTGATCCCATGGTAATATCATATACAGGACCTGGACAACCAGATTTGCCAACCAATTCATCATTTAAAAAAATGCGAACGGCATATAAGCAAAAATGGGAAGGGGGTAACTGAAGTTAGATAAACATCACATCTGACCCAGATGCTATAGTGGTTTGCCCATGCAGGGTATACGAAAATTGAAATCACGAACAGTCACTTCCTATCACACTCTCATGAAACAAATTATGCACCTTATTTCGCACAAGAAAATTACTCCCTCTGCCCCCATTTGTTGGTCCCATTTACTCAGTTAGCACTTTTTGATGTCCTAAAAAGATTGTCCCCCCTTAAATTTAAATGGGCCATATTTAATGAATTTTCTCTTTTACCCTTCCCTTTTTAAATTAGCAGTACTGACAAAGTAAGAAAAGGTAATGATTAGAGGGTAAAATAGGGAAAAAATAAATAAAGTGATCAGAAATGCAATGATTGTGTTCCCTTATTAAGTTGGAATCCCAAAAAGGGACCAACAAATCGGGATGGAGGGAGTATGTAAAGACCGTACTATATCACATTCCATACCAGTGTCCTCTATCATGCAATATCTTTAGATTCTTTACCAATACATTACACACGAGTTTAACCACAAACACCTCTATAATCTGTAGTAACATCCTTTAAAATTTCCTCGGATTGATTTCACATACTAATACGTCAAGTATGTTTGTAAGTAAAAAAAAAAAATTGAAATTACACCTGGAGAAACAAAGCATCTTACTGTCATCATTCAATGCCACAAGCAATTGTCCCCACTGAACCACCTGTAATAACAAATGAGATTGAAGCCCATCAGTTATCCTGTTGGTCATATGTCCCGCATTTAAACACCACCCAAAACTTAAGGTTTCTCCAGTAATCAACAGAGAACCACCAAACCAGTGTTAGCTTCAAGCAAGGTCAGAAAACTAATATGACGCTGACTACTAAACCACAATGTATGTCTTGTGAAAATGTCACTCAGAGAGAACTGTATTCACAGCTTTAAGCTTTATGGCACAAGTCTGATCCGCCTAAGGTTCTTCCCGTGTGCGCGTAGGCCCAATTCGTTGGGGGAGTATCCACAAAGTCCACACTACATCGAATTGACCTAATATACATTGAATGACCCATATCCACTTAAAAGGCTAAGCCTTGTACGTGGTGAACCATCCAATCGTATATTAAGGTCCCTTTTTCTATTTATCCGATGTGGGACACAATCCTTCATCCATGTTCCCAACACAACTAAGAAGTAATTTTGAGCTAGACTTTAACACTTCCAAACAAACATTACGAAAAATCATCAAGTTTATTGCAGATTGAATAAAAAAAGGTATTGGGTACAAAGACTGGATTTCAATTTGTCGGTCTAAAACATACACATGAGAAAAGGCAGACACGTGCCAGAAGCCCCAAACCTACCAAGAGCAGTACATGGCTCTCAACTTCTAGTTGAAGGCTACATATTGTGAGAAACCATTCCTTAAGAAAGGGGCAGGGCATGGTTCATCTTTTGTAATTCAAACTGAAAGATTAGCACTCTCCGTTGTAAATGAGAAAAACAGCAATACTTTTTGTCCATCTATGTGGTGATCAGCTTCCATAATCCCTTTCGCTTAAGCATAATTTCCATCGAATGTCTACAGCCCTCTCATATCTGCTTTCCCAAAATTTATGTACACAATAACTCGATAGTTGCTTTGACCATGATTGTTCTTTCATCAGGCATCATAAGATCAAATTCAGAAATGGAGTTCAAGTTTGTAAGGGGCATCTTGTGCTTTCCACATCTGTCATAACACATCTTTCAATGCACTGGCAAACGAGAGCTCCTGAAGTTGAGATTTTATGCAAGTCTTTTTCTAAGTAGCAACAATATTGAATTAAAAGACTTCACAAAAATCATAGGCCGAAAAAGGACTTCCTTCATAAGCCAAATGTCAAACACGTGGGAAGCATATAACTTGCATCGATTTCTAATGCCGAAAGCCATATAAAATCAAAAACCCGAAAAGCTAGTAGAATGTGCGCCAATAGAAATTGAATTAGATGCAACAACCACCCATTGAACCTTAGATTGTTCCGCAAATTCTTGCCTGCAGGTGTGTGGTTCTGTTACTCGTGAGAGAGAAAGAGACGACGATGGGTGCGGCCGCGCGGATGAGTTCACCAGCTCCCATCGCCCGAGTCGCGAACACACCTCTACCGGCTGACTCAGTGATCGGAACTCGTATCGGCGACGTTGTTAACGGACTACGACCAGAAGGAGGGAAAAAAGGTATTTTCGAGTTGTAATCAAGTGTTCCCGGCTCACTTTTTTCCAAATTTTTTTGACATATATCTTCTTCGATTAAATACCAAGAAGTATGCGATTAACTTGATATCTTAGAAAATCATTTTAATTGACAAGTTCTACAATGTGGACAAATCGGATCATAAAAATCATTCCAAAATAAGGTCAAAAATTTCAAAAAACGAAAGAGAAGCTGTCTTCTCTTCTTGAGTCTAGTAATGGTTGTAATCAAGTGTACCAAACTAATTTTTTTTCTTTATTTTTCGAAATATATCTTCTCCGATTAATAACCATTTGGTACTCGATTGAATTCATACTTTTCATAAACATTTTAATCGACAAGTTATACAATAAGGACAAATCAGATCATCAAATTCATTCCAAAATAAGTTTGAAAATTGCCAAAAAAAGGGGAGAAAGCCTTCTTCTTGACACTTCACAGGTTGAAGATGCGAATTCATTTCGTTACAATACGCATCGCATGTTCAAGACGCGATCTTATGCAAATATGAAACTCGCGTTTTCGGAACACGGCATATCAACACTTGATATTTATTTTGCTTTTCAAGATTTTCCTCTCCCTCTATGTCAATCACCTCTGATTTCACTGATGCAAACAAACCTCCTCGATTCACTCTCTGATCTATGCTTGCTCAAAGCTCAATAATATAATTTCGTACAAGTCCTCAGTTTATTTTCACAAATGCTATATAAAGGCCTTTCCCACATGCCTTTATCCTCCAACGTCAAGGCTCGGATGACAGGTTCCTGGCTTCACGTCGGTATCTGGGAGCCATTCAGATCCCCTTGTTCAGTCGTCCTTGGTTTATATATATGTCAAATGCAGTCTATTAAAGGATGCCCGTAAACTTCTTGATGCAATGCCTGAACCAGACGTGGTTTCTTGGAGTGCTTTAGTTTTCGGGCTATGCTCAACTAAGACATGGAAGCATGTGGTATCTTGTAATGGGATGATCGCGGGATTCAAATTGAGTGGATGTTATTCTGAATCAGTGTTGGCGTTTCAAAATATGCATTCGCAAGGTTTAAAGCCTAATGGGACTGGTATATCAAGTTTTCTCCTACAGTGGGGGATTTGGAGGATTTGATTTTGGGTAGTCAAATTCATGGGTTTGTGATCATGATGGGAATGTGTGGGGCTCCGATCAGGATGGTTCACTCCTTTTCGCTCTGGGATTCGAGTCTTGTTCCTAATCCTTCAGTGTCCTGCAAAAGAGAGCACAACTAGAAGACCACACCGGAGGCTCTCCGGGATGGCCCTCCGGTGCAAGAATCAGAACACTTGCTCAAGAATGAAGGATCAGATACTAGGGATTTAGGGTTGTGTCAAAAAACGTACCTCTTTCAGGAAGGTAAAACAGTGTATTTATAGGGAGTCCTGGCTTGGCCTTCAACATTACGCCAATGCTTGACACGCGTCGGCTTACACCACCCATACGTCACTTTAGGGTTTTGTAACCATTTTAGAGGGTGAGCTGGCTTCTTCACGTGTTCCCATCATCACCCTGATAACCGTTCGGCTGATGTCATAGTTGTCATCATGGCCACAGTGGCACTCCCACGTGGGTGGGCTTGAACCCTGGCCCCCACATCCGTTCAGGACCGAATGTGATAACCGACTGTCAGAGAGTCGGTGAGCTGAGCGAGTTGTGACGGCGAGATTCGACTGAGACAACGGTATTTGACCGTCGGCTAACCGAGGCGTAGGTCGTCGCCTCGGAGAGGGTCGAACTGTCGGTCAGGTGGCACGGTATACGTTCGGTGTGGCCCGAACCTTCTGACTCGGCCTGCTACAGAATGGAATCGGACAGATGCATTGTTAGCGCCCTTATCGATATGTATGGGAAGTGCGGTCGTAGTTCACAGATGTCAGAAGTGTTTGATGAAGCGGACGCGTTGCGTATAGGTGCTTGTAGTACACTAGTTAGTGGGCTTCAGAGAAAAGGCTTTGTGGATGAGGCACTGATGGTATTTAGGCAATTCAAGGACAAAGGGATAGATTTGAATGCCTTGTCTTGTACGTACTGGATCACTGCTTGTTCTCGAAATGGCAAAGACATGGAGGCTTTTGGACCTATTCAGACAGATGCAAATTGCTGGGGTAAAGCCAAATTCATGGATCCCTTGAATTTACCAGCTTGTGGAGCATTGCAGCATTGATCCATGGGCGGGCAACTCATGGTTTTTCTATCAGAAGTGGGAGCTCTAGTGATGTGTATGTGGGCAGTGCATTGATTCGAATGCACGCTAAATGTGGAAGGATCGAAACGTCTCGTCCTTTTTTTGATAGGATGCACTAGAAATTTGGTTAGTTGGAATGCGATATTGGGTGGATATGCAAATGCATGGAAAAGCTATGCTATTGAGATCTTTCAGTTGATACAGAGGAGTGGGCAGCCCGACTTGGTTAGTTTCACGGTATATTATCTGCCTGTAGCCAAAGTGACTTAGCAGAAGAAGGACAGTGACGTGTCTATCTTCAACTTTCTCATCTTGTGGAGGAGAATCTACTGACAACAAGTTTTAAGGTAATTGTCTGCACTCAACTCTGTTGATTTATATTTGGTCCTTGACATTGTTTTTACTGGTTAGTTTACAGAAAAGTTTTTATCAGTGGAGCCCTTTTTCAGCATCTCCTTCGAATCGTGCAGATTTCTGATGGAAGAGGAAACATAGTCGATCAGGTTTTGTATGAGCTTCTCCAAGGTGCTGATTCAGCTCAGAAATACACGAGGGATCCGGAAGCATGAAAGTTGACTAGGCCGCGGTGCATCTTGTGGTGCTCGTGTGGCCTTACAAACTCACTCAAAGTGGGCTAAAAAGCACACATCTATGAAGCAACATAAGAGATGTGGGTCATTTTATTTGCATCGCGATTGCACAATTGAGTTTTTTGTCTTTACTGAGAATTCAGCTGCAACTTGTTTCATTTTTCTTCAAATCGGCCTTGCTCACTCGTGTTTCATTTCTAGTCTAGCAATTCTTGCGGATTTGTGATTTTCAATTCAATGGATAGTACTAAATGTTTAATCAGTAGCTGTTAACAAGACGCACCAATAGACAGCTATGACTAGAGAACACAAGCAATCATCACATGTAAATTTCATTTTGCCTATCAGGAGAAGATTCTATTGTATGGACCAATGTCTTCCATCTTTGGCCATTGTTTTGAGAAGCGTTGGTTTGATGTTACTTGCAGCTCTGATATTTTCAAGCCAATGCAAGAAATGTGGAAAGGCTGCATGATGCTACTTAATAACAATGTTAAGGTATTTTTCTCCTTGGCTTAGCAAACCTGCATTTTCTCATGTCTTGGGACTACATCGAGATGTCATTTTATCTTGCAGGAAAAACCAGTTGGCACAATGTCTTCTCACTGCAGACTTACATGGTCCAGTGATTTTAGGTTAGATCCAGAGCCCTCTTTTTGCTTCTGCAACAGATTGCATAAAAGCTGTTCATCTGTCAACGGAAACTGCAGAAATCCTCAGTATGTTCACTATACGGCAAGAATAGTTGCATATGTACACAATCATACTTGTTCTGCTTAAACTTTCTCAGTAGTACTATGTCAGGCATGTCTCATTGCCTACTTGCATGCATGTCATTGATTCTTGCTCAAATCCAAATAGCAGTCTAGGGAAGGCAAACCTTATACTTGCTATATCTCTCCAGGTTATCTTTCCCTTAATCAATGGATGGTCCAACTGGCTTCCCTGTTTGATCATTAGTCACTGCCCATGAAAATTCAGATTGAACCATCAAATATGGACATATTGATCGATTCTTCTTTGAATCGTTGAGTAAATCATTAAAAGCATCAATTTCATTCTACTGCATATCTTACCAGCTTCTGTTCATTTTGTAGGAGTTGTTGCTTACATGTTGGTATCTTGTGTTTTTTTTCCTGGCAGTTATTCAATGTAAAATAGCTGCCTTCCCTGGAGTGAGTGGTGTCATTATTTGTGAAACCACAGAAACATTTGGAATAGTTATGTATGACTCTAACTATCAAGGTATCTTGTATAAAAAGGCGTTTATCAGCAGTCACAGTACGAAGGTTAATGGTAAATTGATAATGTAGTTCTTCAACAATATAGCTTACAAAAGTAGTTCTCTGTTACGGTATATTCATACGTGTATGAACCTTTGTTATTTTTCATCCTTTAGAGCTAAGCCTTTCTTTTGACTTCCTTCTTTGGGTTACACACCAATGTGTATGTTGGCCACTTGGCCTGTTGATTAGACGTGCTTTATGTTCCAAAACTTTCCCATGGCCTGTTGATTATTTAAACCTGTGCTAGGTTTCAGATGTTGAGACAATTAGAACGTGTCTATTGGATTCGGGCTCTCTAGAAGTTCTTACGATTAGCATCACGACTTCCCCTTTCAGGCAGAATATCACATTGAAATTATGGAATTAATTTCCCAGACATGGGATCTTATTTTTGTCAATATTAATACTAAATTTGAAACAACGCTACCTCTTTTGATGATTGTTGCTTCTGTTTCGTTGTTGCATCAATCACGTCCATGCCACTTCAAAAGAAATGCTTAACACTGTGGCCACTTCTCATATAATGGCTTAGGGCAAAAAGTGATGCTAATAAGGTTTACCAGTCTAAACGATAGACAGAACGAGAACGAACGATGTACCCATGAGGTTTCTCCCTTTGATCTAGTTCGCATATCAGATTTCTCGCCGTTGGAGTAATGTTTCTTTGTGGTACTATGACTACCACGTCAGTGTTGGGAAGATTATTTCAAATTCCTTTATCTTCTGTAGAAATGAGGTAACAAGAGGCAGATTTTGCTTCTTAATGGGTGAGGTTCTTTGGATTAGTGAAGATAGAGGTATATTGAAAAGGACCAGTGCCCAATTTTCATGGATGCTCATTCTGACTAATTTAATTCTGAGATCCAAGCGCTAGGAAAACAAGCACTGTGAATTGCGAACCATAGATTCCTATAATGGAAATATGAGAATGATGGAAATGGACATCTGGTAAATCTCTAGATTATGAATAGATAAGCTGTAACCTTGCTTTCATTACACACTACGGAATTAGTTGAAGGTCAACGCTCAGTCTCTCTGAAGACGTGTGTGAAATAAAAACTCTTGATTTTGATAATTTTGTGCAAAAAAAATAGTTAGATGAAATTCACTATCTCTATTATGTTTTACCTGTTTTTAGATCATTGTGTTTGATTTTCTTTCCCTGTTTGCTGGGGATTATGACTCTGATGCAAACATTGAAAAGAACCTGAGGAGCAAACCATTGCCACACCTGCTTACCGGCTATCAGTTCCGTCTATTGGCCATTCCCCAAAATAACACCTGCAACAAGAGTAAAGCTCTTGTTTGCGTTTTGTAACTTCTGAGATTACCAAATTCAGCAAGTCTTGAAACATCAAAGAAATTATATATATTTGCAAGTCTTAATCTGTATATGTATGCCCCTTTCATGAAGGCACAGATGTTAAAAAATATCTGGTTCCGCGACTAGAGATTTTAAGTCTTGTTTTGTATTGATTCATCTACCTAAAACAGGGTTCATTGCACTGCTTCATCGGCTTGAGCGTATAGGCCACTAGGCTGTGGCTTGGGTCACACTCCTGGAGACTCAGTTAGGTGTGTAAACCCTTGCGGGCATTACTGACATTATTGAGCCGTGTTCTGATTTTGCATAGGAACGATTGGTAAGCATGTTTCTTCCAGCTCCCCGCCTCGCCCCCTTTCTGCTATAATTTTGGGAGGCACAAATCTGATCTTTTTGGTAAAACTTGTCCCCGAAAGTTCATCTGTTTTTATATTTAAAGCTGATAGCTGGAAAAGCACACTTCATGGAGACAAACTTGCCTCAAGAAATATTGGACTGTGACATAAGGTTTAACTTGCATCCTGGTGAACTTCTTATTGTGTCCTTCGGTTATTTTAAGTTTCCGGTTCTGTGTTTGTGAGAGAGACCGTCTTTCCTCGTAATCAGGTTTGTAGTCATAACCAACCATATAGCACATAACACGTAGTTTCATTAGAACTTTCCGGTTACATGAGAAACCTCGTGTTATGTACGATTTATAATTTTTTTGTATCTGATCACGTTGTGGACGATTATAAGGAAGCTTCTGGCACTTGTTTTGTAGGGAAATACTATGCCTGCATCCAGAAATGAGGAAACTACTTAATTGGGCCCTACTTAATTTTGTGGAGCCAGTCTCTGAAGCATTGATGAAAAACAGAAAAAGTACTAAATTTGGCTAAATTTTCTCACATGTACTTGCTTTGTGAGTCCTTTTAACATTGCAGAAGTATGGCTTCATTTGTGACTAATAAGTAATAATTATTGAAAATAGAAGAAATGACATCTACCCCTAGAATTAGGATACTGTCCTAGAATCGATCCCACTCTCCGGTCATTTTCCCTTATGGGTAGGTAGAAATTGTTGAGGAAATATAGTCTCACATTGTTTGGGAGTAAAACGAGTGATCACTTAATATATGCTTGCAGCCTCTTCATTTATTGTCAACTGGTTTTGAGATGGATATAAAGTTTCCATATTATTCATTTTTTATCCGGTATTGTAAATTTTGAAAATGATGAAAAGCTTCTGTGTTTTCTGTTACCGCTTTTTATTCGTTTTCAAATTATTGGGTATTGCAATTGGTTAAAGAACAAACAGTGTTTTCTATTTATTTTTTTCCTAACAGCAATGGAGATTGACGGTTTCTTCTTATAACGAAATTGCAGGAACGTAACCGGCTAGAGTTTTAAAAGATATACATGCCAGTTGTGACGGGTGATTGTTCGAGGCTTATGTGCCAAGCTTGTTGTGATGTCGTCTTATCCTCTTTTCCCTATAGTCTTTACATACATTTCTTTCCAAAGATCAATAAAATTATTCTTTTGCTGTTCAAAAAAAGTTTTAAAAGATCTACAGCCGGCCAATTGAGAGGTCAGCCGAGGAGTTCTGCCGAAACGAGATACTCGACCAGAGGAAAGTATTTTTTGAGGTTTGATTCTATTGCCAGAGAATTTTGACCGGGTTTCCGGGTGATGTAAAAGTACAGGAAGGCATTGACTATGAAGAGACCTTTGCTCCTGTTGCTCGTCTTACTTCTGTTCGAAGTTTAATTGCTGTTGCTGTTGTTCGCAAGTGGGAGTTGTATTAGATGGATGTGAAAAATGCTTTCCTCAATGGCGATCTTATTGAGGAAGTTAATATGCAACCTCCCCCAGGGTATGATCATCCTCCACACAAGGTCTGCAGACTTAACCGTGCTCTCTATGGTCTCAAACAAGCTCCTCGCGTTTGGTTTGCCAAATTCAGTTCTACCATTCAGACATTCGGATTTTCCTCCAGCTCTTATGATTCAGCACTCTTTATACGTCATTCTGCACAAGGCACCATTCTACTTCTTTTGTATGTGGATGATATGATTATTACTGGTGATGACATAGCTGGTATTTTTCGATCTCAAACTTTTGCTCAGCAAAAGTTTTGAGATGAAAGATTTGGGTTCCCTTAGTTACTTCTTGGGTCTTGAGATCTCTTCGGACACCACTGGATATTATCTCTCCCAGGCTAAGTACGCGTCTGACCTTCTAGCACGTGCTGGTCTCACCGATAGTAAGACGGCTTCCACCCCACTTGAGCCCAATGCTCACCTCACTCCTTTGGATGGCACACTACTTTATGATGCCACACTTTATCGCCAGCTCGTTTGCAGTCTTGTCTATCTTACTGTTACTCGACCAGATATAGCCTATGTTGTTCATCTCGTCAGTCAGTTTTTGTCTGCCCCTCGGTCCACTCATTATGCTGTTGTACTACGCATTCTTCGTTATATCAAGGGCACCATGTTTCATGGACTTCATTACTCTACCAACTCTTCTCTTGAGTTGCATGCTTATTCGGATGCTGATTGGGCTGGTGACCCTACTGATCGTCGTTCCACTACAGGATTTTGCTTCTTTCTTGGCGATTCTCTTATTTCTTGGCGTAGCAAAAAGCAGACAGTTACAGCATGTTCCAGCACTGAAGCTGAATATCGAGCTCTCGCTGATACTACCCAAGAACTTCTTTGGCTCCGTTGGTTACTTGCTGATTTGGGTGTTACCCACTCGTCGGCCACAGTCCTACGTTGTGATAATCGCAGTGCTATTCAGATCGCTCATAATGACATTTTCCATGATCGCACTAAACATATTGAGATTGATTGTCACTTTGTACGTCAGCATGTTGTCAATGGCACTGTTCGCCTTCTCTCTGTGTCCTCTGCCGATCAAACTGCCGACATTTTCACCAAGGCACATCCTCCCGGTCGTTTTCACGACCTAGTTTCCAAACTCAAGTTGGTCTCTGCTCTACCTCCTTGAGTTTGAGAGGGGCTGTTAGAATATCAATATCATATCGTATAATATCGTATCATATCATACCATAATGATACGATATCATTGAATGATTTATTGTAATCATGTAATTATTCTCTTTTCCTTTTCTCTCCATTCCACCTCCTGTATAAATAGGTGGCTTGTTTATTCTTGTAATATACAATTTATCAAATACAATATTTCTCTAATCTAATAATTTCAATAGTAAACAAAACATAGTAATGGTAAGTAAGTATTTTAATTTTTTGGCAAAAAAAAAAGTAAAACCATCTCGTTTTTAGCAAATCAATCTTACTTTTTTGGGTAATTTTGATTTAACGGCCGTGATTTAGATATTTTTCTATATAAGAATTCATATTCAATGAGAGCATCATGCTCTCGTACTACTTGGGAGCATGATAGAAAAATTTCATGTGGCATCCGTCCCAATACTTTGGGGTGACTATGGTCAGATTGGTCCGTTTCATAGGAAACCAAGAACCAACTATAGTCTATTGTTCCAAGAATTTGAGAAGAAAATAGATCCATAAAATTTGTGGAACCAAACCATTTAACCGTGGTCCAGTTTCGGTACATAGCACGGTTCCATTGTAGCCAATATATACAAAAATTGTACATAATATTGAGAAAATTATGACGTCTAAAATTAATCAATTCATAGTTAATTCACTAGATTGATCAAAATCCATAATGATGGAGACAAACTTGCCTCAAGAAATATTGGACCGTGACACAAGGTTTAACTTGCATCCTGGTGAACTTCTTATCGTCCGTCGGTTATTTTAGGGTGTGTGTTTGTGTGAGAGACCGTCTTGTGGAAACTTTATATCCATCTCAAAATCAATTGGCAATGAGTGAAGAGATCCCAAATATTATTATGTGATCACCCATTCCACTCCCAAGCAATGTGGGATTCATTTTCTTGACATCCCCCCTCACGTACAGCCGCGTTTGAGGTTTGTCTTTTGGGTCCTATCATTGGGCAGCCTTTTTGCTGGTCTGTCATCGTGGGGTGTGGATTGTAAATTTGTTTTAAATGTGGAGTGGAATGGGCCCCGCTCTGATGCCATGTGAAAACTTTATATTCATCTCAAAACCAATTGGCAATGAGTGGAGAGGTCCAAAATGTTATTAAGTGATCACTCATTCCACTCCCAAGCAATGTGGGATTCATTTTCTTAACACGTCTTCCCTCCTAATCAGGTTTGTAGTCATAACTCATAAACCAAGCAGAGAGCACATAACATGTGGTTTCATCAAAACTTTTCAATAGGTCAGGAAGATGATGTAAAAGTATCCATGAAAGTGTATCCGATCAAGTAAAAATTCCTTCCTTGTACACTTTTACCTCACGCGCGTTATGTACGATTTGTAGTTTTTTTTGTATCCGATCATGTTATGGACGATTATAAGGAAGCTTCTGGCACTTGTTTTGTAAGGAAGCTTCTGGCACTAGTTTTGTAGCCAAATACTATGCCTGCATCCAGAAATGAGGAAACTACTCCCGTGGAGCTAGTCTCTGAAGCATTGATGAAAAACAGAAAAGTGCTAAATTTGGCTAAATTTTCTCACATGTACTTGCTTTGTGAGTCCTTCTAACATTGCAGAAGTATGACTTCATATGTGACATCTAGGAATTATGATATTGTCCAAGAATCGATCCCACTCTCCGGTCATCATTTTCCCTTATGGGTAGTAGTAGAAATGATGCATTTTTGAAAATGATCATGACAAGCTTCTGTGTTTTCTGTTACCTCTTTTGTTAAGGAAATGAATCTCACATTGCTTGGGAGTGGAATGAGTGATCACTTAATAACATCTGGGACCTCTCCACTCATTGACAATTGGTTTTGAATTGGATATAAAGTTTCTACATAGTATCAGAGCGGGGCCGTTCCACCCCATATTTTATAAAATTCACAATCCACACCCCGCGATGACAGACCAGCAAAAAGGCTGCACGATGATAGGACCCAAAAAGTGGTCACACGTGACAGACCTCAAACGCGGCTGCACGTGAGGGGGATGTTAAAGAAATGAATCTTACATTGCTTGAGAGTGGAATGGGTGATTACTTAATTAATAACATCTGGGACCTCTCCACTCATTGCCAATTGGTTTTGAGTTGGATATAAAGTTTCTATATCTTTTTATATTCGTTTTTTTCAAATTCTTGGGTATTGCAATTGGTTAAAGAACGAACAGAGTTTTCTAATTTTTTTTTTTTTCTAACAGCAATGGAGATTGACGGTTTCCTCTTATAACGAAATTGCAGGAAAGTAACCGGCTAGAGTTTTAAAAGATATACAGCCGGTTTTGTGATGTGTGATTGTTCGAGACTTATGTGTCAAGCTCGTCGTGATGTCGTTTTATCCTCTTTTCCCTATAGTCTTTGTATACGTTTCATTTCAAATCAAAGATCAATAAAATTATTCTTTTGCTGTTCAAAAAAAAGTTTTAAAAGATCTACAGCCGGCCAATTGAGACGTCAGCCGAGGAGTTCTGCCGAAACGAGATACTCGACCAGAGGAAAGTATTTTTTGAGGTTCGACTCTATTGCCAGAGAATTTTGCCCGGGTTTTCCGGGTGATGTAAAAGTATAGGAAGTCATTTTTCAATAGGTCAGGAAGATGATGTTATCAAGCCAACGTGGTGTGTTCGCGACGAAGAAAAAACAGCCACCTAATACTTCATTTTTAACACGAAAAACTTGAGATCACATGCTGATGAAATGCACGTTTTGATTGGGACACGGCGAAAAATTTCGCTCCAATCAAAACCGGTTTTCCATCTCAGGAAAAGTCCAAACCACGACAATTCATTGTTTAAAAGAGAATTTTTAATTTTAAAACCCGATAGGCGGCCACACCCATCGGCCATCGCGGCCGACGGCCGACGCAGCCATGCTAGTGTTAGATGCTCTCATAATCCTGCTCACTCGAAAAGGTGCCCGTGAGAGGTGCAGGGAGCAGAATGGCAAATGCTTTTGGATTCAAGCACCCGCATTTTTTTCCAAATAATAATTCTGGGTGTCCGAATCTCTATAGAATCAATTATATCGTCCACTCCCGGTGTATCATGTGTATTAGGCAACATTGCCACAATAATGTTCGGATATATGACACTTGGAATACGAAAATGTCCACGAAAGGAAACGAACGGTCCAGATTCACAACATGGACCGTTCGTTTCCTTTCGTGAACATTTTCATGTTCCGAGTGTCATGTATTATACTACTACTCCTCAAATTAAAATACTACTCCGTATAAGGATAATTATCGTGCATGAGGCAGGATGACTCGCCTATATTAGATGGTTGAAAAAGAGCTACTCCCTCCGTCCCAATTTACTTGTCCAATTATCGAAATTCGTGTCTTTCAAAAATATACTTATATCTTACATTTTATAATATTTTTTTATGATTTTGAAGATTTTGTATAATAAAACTAATTGAGATCTACGAAACAAGATCCATATTGCATATTAAAAATATTACGAATTGAAAATTATAGACAAATTTTTTAGAGGTCAAATGCTCTTAAAAAGTCAAAAAGGGGACAAACAAGTATAACTCACATAATACTATATATTTTAGACATTTGCCCAAGAAAAAAAAAGTTAATACATGAACGGTACCACATGATAGTTCGATAATTTTAGACTAGAGCTTCTCCGATAAGCTAAACTTTAGAAGTGAATAATTAATAATAGTACTTAGTAGTACTAATTAATGTTTATGCGAGCCGGTCCAAATTTACTTCCGCCTAGGGGTGATAAACGAGCGGAACGAGCCAAGCAGATAGTTGATCAAGTTTAGTTTGATAACTTAACGAGCTTCAAAAATACGTTTGAGCTTAGCTTGTTTTTTAGGCGAGCTGATCTCAAACGAGTTTTAATTAAGACAAACATGAGCCGATCCTCAAGTAACTTGAATTTTTTTATATACATAGTAAGCCTAACGAGCCGAGTAGTAGTTTGTTCAAACTTTATTAATTTGAAATCTTAACAAGCTTTTTAAAAAGGTTCAAGCTTCGTTTGTGTTTGTGTAACAAACCAATATTGAACAAGTTTTTAACGAACAAACACGAGCTCGGCGGCGCCGCCCCAGATACCGGCTCTTACTCGTAGAGATAAAATGGACGGAAACAAAAGAACTAAAAATGGACACATAGGTGTTAGAGCATCCACAGTGGTATAATCAAAACTAAAATGTTGCTAAAATTAGCAACATTTGCTCAAAAAAGAGCTCACAGTGGAATAATCAGAATTAGCAACCTCTTAGCAACTCATCAAATTTTGGCACTTGAATAATCAAAACTAACAACTTTTTGCCAATAATCAAATTTAGTTGTCCCCATATTTCCTCAATCAAATACACCATCATTACACAAAAACATTCTCTCTCTTCCACTTTCAACATATTTCAAAGAAAAATACTTTTAAAAAAAAGTTTTATTTTTTTTGCAAAAACTGTTTTTTTTTCAAAACTATTTTTTATGCGAAATATATATATATATATATATATATATTGCAAAAACAGTTTTTTTATTAAAACTTTTTTTTCAAAAACTGTTCTTTTTAAAAAAAAATCAAAAACTATTTTTTTTATTCAAAAACTATTTTTTTTAACTTTTTCGCGAAAACTTTTTTTTTTTTTTTAAATCGAAGTGTTCAAAAAACTATTTTCTCTTTTTCTAATAACCTGTTTTTATTAGTTTGAAACCTATTTTTAAAAAATTGTTTTCTATGTTCACAATTTTTAGATTTTTATAAATTGAAAATGTGATGTGGCAAGTTTTGGTTATTCAAATTTGATTGTACCATTGTGGACCTCTACATTGCTAACCTTATCAACCTCTTAAATGCATAACCAAAAGATGATGTGACAACTTTTGATTATTGACTTTTGGTTATTCCACTGTGGATGCTCTTAGTTTCTTGTGGGAAAACAAAACTTCATTATAGTATAAAACTAAATACATTATGACGACACAAAAGAAAAAACAGGATCTAAATCTAAATAAGGACACAAATAAAAAAATATAAAATGTCGTCAAAAAAGAAGTTACGGTATGGTATGGGAACCATCTTACCTCACGAAAGTGGTGTTAGGAGACCCGGCATAAACACCGTCATCACCACCTTCACCAATGCTAAAAAAATTGAAAACCACTTAGTGAGATGTTGCCTAGCACCCCGTGCTTGGTAGCGGCAGTGGCGGACCCAGAAAATCACAATGGTGAGGGGCCGAGGGCACATATTATTTTGTAATCTTCAAGAAAAAATTTGTAGAAAAACAAATGACGCAAAGCTTAAAATCTTACAAATGAGGCCACACAATACATTAAAAGCCCTAATTTTTTCAATATAGAAAGTCGTGATTTGTTTATCAAAAAAGGTACCCCTAATATAGTTAACAAGAATTCCTAACCGATCAAAATCAAAGCTCCGATTTCAAGATACAGTAGTCAATATGTAATGTATCAAAGAAAAGACCACCCTGGGTTTGGCCAAATAGAAATGAGAAAGTTAATAATGTTTGTCCTTCGTGAGGTTGCATGTTCGAATCCTGCGGAGGCCAAACCTTTCAAACCCTTGGGGCCACTAGAGGATTTGTTTAGTCGTTAAACTTCAATACCCCAGAGTCAGTCGAGATGCGCCCAAACTGACCCGGATATCTGGTTATCTCAAACCAAAATTGTAGCAGTGGGTTAGCTTGCTGTGAAACAATTCCTTTTTGAAATCTGAGGGATAAAACCCAAAAAGATGGCAATTAAAAAAAAAACCCCTCTGATTTGGGTGGGGGCACGTGCCCCTTGTTGCGTCCGTCCCTGCCACCGCACAGGTGTCGCGGAGTTGAATTATATACTCCGTATAATGAAGGATTTGATATGGTAGTGATAACCAAAATTCTTTATTAATTACTATAACAGATACGTGTCGTGTGGTCGCATGACACCTGTATGAATTTTCTCAAATACGTGGCGTCCATTGGAAGCTTCCGCTGTCTCCAGTAGTCCAATTATACTCCGTATAAACTTGTTCCTCTTTCTCATCATCATCATCAAATCATCTCTCCATTTTCCACAAACTAGAGAAATTAATTATACTCGAGTAATCAGGTACTAGTTATCAGAAAGAATCATGGGAACGGCTACCTTGGTAGAGATCTTGCTCGCCATTTTCCTCCCTCCTGTTGGTGTCTTCCTCCGCTTTGGCTGTGGGGTATCTCTCTCTCTCTCCTTCCCTCTCTCTCTCTCTCTCTCACTATCAATGTTTTTTCGGTTGGCTTTTTTTTTTCGGGACTTTAGGGCCAGTTTACGTACATCTTGACTAATTCTGAACTCTAAGTTAACGATCAGGCAAACTATCTAGTGGAGACCTTGGTTTGGAATGTTTAGCCTCTGTAGGTAGGATTCGAATATGCGATCTTACGGAGGACAAACAAACATTTGTTTATTTTCTCATGACGATCGACTTGGTCAAACCGCTTGGGTCGGTTGCCTTATAAAAATAAGTGTTCTAAATATTTTGTGAGATTTGTTTGATAAAAGGTCTGTTTTGCTAGGAACAGTCAATTTTTTGTTCTGCTAATCAAGAGGAATTTTTCAGTGCCGAGCGGGTATTGCCCACGTGACACCCGCTCGGCGAATCCGAGCCGTCCGATACACTTTTGGACGGCTCGGATTAAAACCCTCTATCTCCTCTCCCCCAAACACTTTCTCTCTCCAAATCTGAGCCGTTAAAAAATAAAATGGACCGCTCGGATGGCCGAGCGGACACCACGTGGTACCCACCCGGCACTGAAAAATTTTCCGCTAATCACAGCCCACTTGGCAGGCAGTGGGTAATAAACACAAAATGTCAAAATAGTTAAAGTTTCAATGCACATTTTATGAATATCGATACGCTTTCATGGATACCTGTACCGGTTGTACGCATTTCACAGAATTCATGCTCTTTGGCACATTAATCGCTGCCCACTGGGTTGGGTTGTGATCAGAAATTTTCGTATTGCATTTCTTTCGGAAAAAAATGCTAACGACCACTTTCAGGATATTGGTCGATACGGTTAAAGTTACTCCCTACGTTTCTAATCGTTAGTTCATCGCAAAAAGTCGCTCTCCGAATTTAAAAAATAAATGTTGTGTTCTCTTTAAAAAGAATTTTTCAAAAAATTCCCTCTAGATTCCCTCTACTTTCAATATTTCTGTCTCTATCTCTCCACTTATTACCCCTACTATTTTTCAAAAAAATTTAAAAAACGAAACCAAAACACAGAAAAAACATTTTTTGTGTAATTTTAATTTGGCCAAAAAAATCATATAGGAAAATGCTTTATTAATTTGGTCCAAGGAGTGACAGTCTTTTCCAACTTTTCCTTTGTAATAAAACAAAGGAAAAGTAACACATTTGTGGGTGTTTTATACCAGGGTTCGGGTTCTCTCAGGTCTATGTTTCGGACTAGACAAGACTCCAAATTTGAACCATCCGTCTCTGCAAGCCGTGGTTTGAATTTGCTCAGAGAATCTTGCATGCTTCTTACCGGCAATTCTCATTGCCAAGAGTCTCTGAATCAATCCGAATCGTTGATTATACCAATATATAGTCCAGATTTGGGTTGTCCTGTTCAGTCAGTCCCAATTAAAGACTGGAGATGATTCAATTCTTTTATACAAATGGGTTTGAAATTGGAATGTGTTCTCCGGAAAATATTTTGTTAAGCTGACTCTAAAACTGTAAATAATTAAACAGGTTAATTTATATAGTAAGTGTGGCTAATAAAGTTTGTGGAAATTTGATTGCGTGCAGCCGGAGTTCTGGATCGACTTGCTGCTGACAATATTGGGATACATACCGGGGATTGTTTATGCAATATATGTGCTGACCATTTAGTGCTTCACTATTGAAACTACTAAGTGGATCGATCACTGTATTAGGATGGCCTTTTAATTACTTCAGTTTGAAATTCAGTTTGCTTCTGTGATTTGAACTTTCAATGTTGGGAGTTTGCGTTCTTTGATGTATAATCTCTCTTGGGTTATTTGCAGCAACAAACAATAAAAGTTACATGTCAAACTTATTGGTTGATATTTTCGACTGCATTATTGGTTGGTTGTCTGGTGGAAGAGCAAGAAAATAGTATATTAATAACGGTCCCGGGGTGTGCAGCACTTGTGCACAGCATGACTGTTGTGCACGGTCCGACCACTCGGCTAGTCTCTTGGGATTAGCACTTGTGCACAACATGACTGTTCTGCACGGTCCGACCACTCGGCTAGCTAGTCTCTTGGGATTAGCGACTAAAATATGGACATCGATTTCCATTAGCGAGTGTGTATAATGGGGTCCGACGTCACACTGGCTAATAAAAAACTAAGACTAGTGACATTTTAGTCACTTTGATTGGTTGCTTTCATTCTATAAAAACAAAGCAAAGACCTTGCTTTGCTACTGTTTGAAGACATCTTTTGCTAGCTCTTTCTCATTATCCCTGCATTAATACTTTTTCCCTTAATTATCGGGGAGTGATTTTCGCACTTTTTAAATTGTTAACCGCACTTTCTAGGGGAGTGCAAAGATCAATATAGAGCTGATTTTCGCACTCTCCAAATTATTGGTTAACAATTTGAGAAGTGCGAAAAACACTCCCCTGATTATCTTGTTGTAAGAGAAATATACCCATTTCAATAATGGACGCATTCTATTCTCAAAGATAAAACGGGACCCCTTAGAATAAAGTAATGTGAAGCAATGCACAAAAAGTTACCTTGAATAATTTTCCTTCTAAGTTTTGTCTGCATTTTTTTTTGGGCGTATTTCGAGGGTTCTGGTCAGCTTACGTACACCTCAAATAACCCTTAGGGCACCAATTTCACCATCCATCAGTAAGGGCTCATCTAGAGCTAGTGCAAATCTCTGAGTTGGCTGATCGCACAAAAGTTGATAATACTGGGAAATTTTTGAACAAATTTTAAGTTTGAATTGGGCTGCTTTGTCTGCATCATTTAATGGAGCAGTACTGAACAACCTTGGACATATATCATTTAATGGAGCAGTACTGAACAACCTTAGACATATTTTGATGTATTTGTTTAGAATCTTTAGAAGATTCTAAAAATGTAGAAGACTCTAAAAATATCTACGTGTAGAATATTCTAAAAGATAGTATCTAGATATTAGTTTGGAATAGTCTAGATGTTAGTCACATATTGAATTAACACAAAAATATTTCTGTAAGAATATCTTAGGGATGTTGTCCAGCCGTTTTGTGTAAGAAAAATCTTGAGTGTTTCAATATTCACCTCTCCTACTTCCAAATCACTTCCTCCTCACAAGTCTTAAACATCCTACAGCCAACATCTCGAACATGTGTTTGCGTCAAATAGAGAGAGGACTTACACAGTGAGAGGGAGGGAGATCGCGAGGGAGGAGATCGGCGAGAATGGCGAACGGAGATCGCAAGAGGAAGATGGAGAGAGAGAGAGAGAGAGAGAGAGAGAGAGAGAGAGAGAGAGAGAAGAGTAAAGTGTATGCGTTACGCATAAGGATCTACAAAGCGATTTAAAACCCTAACGCATATCCCATGTGCATCTCGCATATGCTATGTACATCACGCATACTCCATACGCATTATCCACGCTGGCATATGCGTGCTGGCATGTCATGCATATGCCATTTGCGTGATAAATATGGGATATACGTTTTGCACTATTTTTAAAATTAGTTTGAGAAAACATATATTTTGGCCCAAAAAAATGTATATATTGGCAAAAAAAACTCGACTATCTTTAGTTTGAGCTTTAAGCTTGTCTTGCTCTCTCCCTTCGACTATATGAGCTGCATGAGAAAGAAGTTCAACACGACCTTGTTGAGTGGGAGAAAATGAAAGAGCTAGACAAGCTTGAAGCTCAACAACTAAAGTCTGAGGAGATCTCCGAAGGGGTGTATAGGAAATTCATCGTGGATGAAGTGCCAAAGATTACGGACTAGATCAGCAGAGGAGGCAGCACAGCAAGCACAGCGTATCCAATTGAACACCCTATTTGTTTCCAAGTTTATAGGGGATTTCCTTTGTCCTCAAGCGTAGGTAGACTGTCGAATCTTTGTAATTCTTTAAAAATGTATATCTGAGACATTATACAATTATTAGGTTTTAATTTGTTGTGAAGACTTATTGAACATTATGTCTGTCTAGTATGTATTTGTTGTGGAGACTCGATATATATACAATCCAATTCAATTTGTCTTGATATATGCATGTGGGATCATATGAATTTGATTGTACTTAAATAATGCTTGCTTGATTGAAGTAATCATTCTCATTTCGTATTCCTTGCATTCAGTTAGGGTTATGTGTTCTTTCCAGCTATTGTACAGTGTTAGGATTTTTTGGGGTTGATGGATCAGAACCAATGAATGTGAGGCCAATATGCGTTGGAGTTAACCTCAATTGAGGGTAATTTGTGGTGTAGGTGTAGGTGTAGTCCGAGGTATGTTTATTGGTGAGAGCACGTACGATGAGTTGACTAGGGAGTTGGAGATGGGTAAATGAGTTGTGATATGGTTGAGGTGCTTTATGATTTGTGTTCAGTTGTGATATGGTTGGGTGGGTAATTGATTTCCATTTTAGCGAGTGTATAAAGGATTAAAGGTCCTACCTCACACTGGCTAATCAAAACTAGTTACACAGTCACTTTGGTTGCTTTCATTCTAAACAAAGCAAAGACCTTGCTTTGCTACTGTTTGAAGACATCTTCTGCTCTTTTTCATTATCCCTGCATTAATACTTTTTCCCTTAATTATCGGGCAGTGATTTTCGTACTCTCCAAATTGTTAACCGCATTCTCAATGAGTTGAGTTTCGCACTATCGAATTTTGTACTTTTGGAAGTGCGGTTAACAATTAGGAATTGCGAAAATCACTCTTAATTATCTTGTTGTAATACAGATTCATCCATTTCAATAATGATGGACGCAGATTCTAAAATCAAAGATAAAACTAGACATTAGAATATAAAGTACTGTGAAGCAATGCACAAACAAACTTGAATAATTTTCCTTTACGTTCTGTCTGCATATATTTTTTTCGGGTATCTCAGGCGTTCCAATCAACTCATGCACACCTCAAATAAACCCTCAGGACACCAATTTCACCGTCCATCAGCAATGGCTCATCTAGAGCTACAACAAATCTCTGTGACGGCTGATGTTACTAAAGACGTCGATAGCACCAGGAAAATTGTGAACATGAAACCTTAAGAGGGGACAAATTCTTAAGTTTCAATTAAGATTTAATTTGTCTTCATCGTTTAAATAGACTGAACAACCTTTGAACAGCATTTATCATGTGACTATCTTCACTTTTGATGCATTTATTTATGAGAAAAAGTTCTTTTCGGATCAACCAGACAGGGGCTGTCCGGACAGCCCTGTGTGGGCCCTCTTCGTGCATTTTTATGAAAAATTCAAATCGTGCATCTTATAGGACCCGCAAAATAATATATTTATGTAAAAAATTAGCTTGTCCGGACATCGATAGATATGTCAAAAGTTGAGTTTATACACGGAAAAATTGACGACTGTGAACAGTTTAACTTTAAAAACAGTTGACAGATCACCGTCGTCCATTTTTCCGTGTATAAACTCAACTTTTGACATATCTATCGATGTTCGGACAAGCTGATTTTTTGCGTAGATACATTATTTAGCGAGTCCTACAAGATGCACGGTTCGAATTTTCCAAAAAATGCGCGAAGAAGGCCCACACAAGACTGTCCAAACAGCCCCCTTATCCGGTTGATCCGGACAGAACTTATTCTCTTTATTTATTTGTGGATGGTAGCGTTTCATCTAAACAATATTCCTCTTTTGGACAAAAAACATGCTACCAGATATGTAAACTATATTTTCAGTGATGCATATGCACAATTACTTGTTTCATGACCCAATTACAGAGCTGAGGCTAAAATGAATGTCCGTAAATGGGATCGATCCGTTCTATTGTTGATTTGTTTGCGCTCAAATAGAAGGGGAAATCATGTAGGGGGCTCCGCCCTACAAGAATTGTAGTGTGGCACATGGGCCGTCGATTTCGGTAATGAACGGTTGCGATGTATTTTTAAACTTTGACCGTTAATAAATAATTTTTACCGGTAAAAGATTATTTTTAATCGAAACCGTTGATTGATTGATGGGATCGACGGCTGTGCGCCGCACTGTAATCCTGTAGGGCGGAGCTCCCCGAGTTTTGCAACATTTTTTTGTATGGTTCGTTTTAACGAGAGGAGTCTAACAAGAAAAAATTATGTCAATGCTATGGGTTTTTTTGAATAAAAACAAAAAATAATCCATTAATCAACATGTTTTGAATTTTTTTTTTGTCTATATTAAAAAGTAATTTAGCTTTGAACATATTTTTTGTCTATATTAAATAGATTATTAATGCCAAACCACCCCTAGGACCTCTACATGAAGCAAAGAACTCTGAAGACTTCTTCTCTTTCTTTTCTTTTTTCAACCATTCTACAATCACACACAAACACTTATACACATACACTGTGTGTGTGGGAGCCACCACCTTTGTGAGTGTGTGTAAGTGTTTGTGTGTGGTTATAAAATTATTATTAATTTTTTTTTGACGAAGTACGAATACTGTGAAGAATATAGGTTTTTATTGGTAGGGAAAGTCTACAATACACACCCCTTAAAAGGGTGTATCATATGCACCTATTTTATGGTTCATTCATAGCATTTTAGTGTGTTTCGTAACTTTTGTTCTAGAATTCATAATCTTTTAGCAATACGATTCGTAACATTTTCATTATGATTCAAAACATTTTAGTGTATCTCGTAACCTTTATACGATTCATAAATTTTTAGCAATACGATTCGTAACATTTTCTCTACAATTCATAACATTTTGGGAGTACATATGATACACACCCAAATAAGGGGTGTGTATTGTAGTCTACAAGATATAGAAGGTGAGGCATTTAATAAAATTAAATTGTACAAACATTAAATTAAAAAAAATTATAGTTTTACAATTCATGAACTATGAAAACCTCCACAAAAGTGCTACAATACACACCCCTTATTTGGGTGTGTATCATATACACCCTCATTGATTACCATTGGATATTTGAAAAATGATCTGAACCCTTTAAAATGTTACGATAGGTTATTAACAAATAACATGTTACCAGTGCAACAGGTAAACCCTATGAATTAACCAAAATGGAATGAAAATTCCCTCAAACCTCTCACTTTCTTTTCCTTCGAAAAAATTAAGACCAATTTTATTTTTGATAATTAATTTATGTTAAAAATAATAATTTTATTTTTTAAAAACTTTGAAGCTAAAATTATTTCAAGTGAAAATAATTTACTTCTTTAAAATACGTTGTTCTCGATAATTATTAAAGAAAAAAGATACTATCATTATCATAATGTAATAAAAAATCAAGTTAAGGCATTTTTTTTAATAGGATTTTTAAAGGCCAATGATTTTGGCACTCCCCATTTTGTTAATGACACTCCCAAGGGGCTTAAGCCCCTTGGGAGTGTAAGCCCCTTGGGAGTGTCATTAACAAAATGGGGAGTGCCAAAATCGGCACCCTTTTTAAAGTGTTTCATATATGTAGCCAATTTTTGTTTTGGAATTTTTTGAAATATTATGATATTTAACATTTTTCACAATACCTTTAATTGCATAGTGAACTTTCACATGTAGATCAAAAAAAAAATCACACAAATAGTCTAATTAAAATGAATAGCGAAGTCAATCATCCGTATTAATCAAGTTGGAAACACTAACAAAGTTAATGGGTGATCAAGAGAGTGATGGTGACAAGATAAATTTACCAATACATTTTAGAGTTATGTGTAAAAGACAACAATATTTAGGACGTGTTATTTATTTATTGGTCAATAGACATACTACTAGAGTTTTGTAAATTAGTGATCGCATCCAAATTATAAATAACTAATACTCATATTTGATAATGTAATCGATTACAAGTGTTATCGATACCAATCAATTATGCAGTTGAAACTGCAGAGAAATATAATCTATCATGTAATCAATTATTTGTGTTATTCAGAACAATTGATTTTGAAATCTATTGCAATGTTGTTTTTAACTTATTTCGCAATTGATTAGAGGACTTACTGAGACCTATCAATTACAAAATTGATTATATTGTCTAATCGATTACATAATTGAACATAACAGAATTGATTACATATTCGATTATGATGTCTAATTTATTATAATTTCTATTTACAAAATTTTAAAATCAATTATATATTTGATTATGATGTCTAATCAATTGAAAAATTAATTATAAAGTCTAATCGATTATGGAATTGAACATTGACATAATAGATTACATATTTGATTAACTACCGTTAAAAATTAATTGATTAAGTAATCGATTGCACAATTGATTATACGTTATCAAAAAGTTATGAAATGGACTAAAATGTTACAATTCCATAGTGAAAATGTTACGAACTGAAAATGTTACGATTTTTTTATAAAGTTATGAAACACACCAAAATGTTATGATTCTAAAAATGTTATGAATCTGTTGCTATAAAGTTACGATTGATCAGTGTAAAAGTTACGATATGCACTAAAATGTTATGATTTGTAAGAAAAATATTATGAATGAAAAGTTACGAATTTTTGGTATAAAAGTTACGATAGACCTAAAATGTTATGAATGACCGGTTCAGCAGGTAATTTTTTATGAGGTGGCACAATATAGATCACACAATATATGCATATGATACACACCTTAAAGGGGTGTGTATTGAAGATTTTCCCAATTATCTATACATGTACACAAATAGCACTACGATACAATAAACGTAAAGTGAAGGTATTTGATGATCAGTTATTTGAGTACTTTTTTTAAGCCCCAGTACTCGTATTTTATTCTTTATGTATTTGACCAAGTTCTCTATAGAAGTATGGGGAAAAAGAAGCAGCAATGACAGATATACTCATATAAACAAGACATTCATTGGACAGGGGATGTTACCGAGCGACATCCCTGTAAAGCGGTGCCAAGCGGGGGTGTTTGGCAGCATCCCCATTCCAACATTCACTATATATGTTACTCGTTATTTTATTATAATCACATTACTAGAGACGGCTCCTATGGCCATCCACAGTGGTACAATCAAAAAAAAAATTCAAAAATTGACCCATCAGCTTTGGATTATTCACTTAAGAGGTTGCTAAACTTAACAATGTTGAGTTTCACAATGGTCACTTCTAGCCCATAACTAAAATAAGAGTCCATTACAATTTCACTCTCTCTCCCCTTCTCTTTCCTGCCATTCACTTCCCTCCATTTACGTTTTTTTTGGCAAAAATATATCGATTTCTTAGCTTAATTTTGAGGAAAAAATTGGTACTTTCTTCCCTCCTATTTTGAATTTTTTTGGGGAAAAAAAATAGAAACAGGAAAGAATAGTGAAATACCATAATGGCGATGATGGGTTGAACTGTAGATGATCGAGATATATGATCTTTACTTTTTGAGGGAAAGAGAAAGAGAAATAGTTTGTGGGTGAAGTGAAGAAAATATAGAGTAGGCGAAAAAGAGAAGAAAAAAATACCAATTAAAACACGCATGTATACAAATTTTGGAACTAGTTAACTTATGTTATGTGAAGTCCACAAATTTTGATTATTGAAAAATGTTGCTAGTTTTGGTTATCCAAAACCCAAAATTTGATTATTTTTAAGGATGTTGCTAAGTTTGATTATATCATTGTGAGCCATTTTTTGTACCAACATTGTTTTATATCATTGTGAGCCATTTTTTGTACCAACATTGTTAACTTTAAAAACAATTGGCTTTTGATTATACCACTGTAGATGGTCCAAGGCTATAAGTTCAAACGAGACGTTTCTTTAATTAAATATATCAACGTTTTTAAGAAAAATTATATTCTTTATCTGAGATAATAAAAAATTAGCTTTTATATTTGTATTTTCCTAACATATAACTTAAAATTGATATATTTTTTCTAATGTTATCATTTGAATCTAGTCACGATTGACACCTCTAAACAGAATTTGTAAGCTACCAACACTATATTTATATTTTTTTTAAAAAGTCAAACATTTCTGAATTATATACTAGATTTTAGACAGATTTTTAAATCTTGATCTTCGTCACTTTGATCTTCTTGTTACTTAAAGTAGACTTAAACATCTTTCACGATGGTAGTCGGCTGATTGAAATTAGTAGTCTAAAGAAATCCAATAAAAATAACCAAAGAAAGTGGTTATCCAATAAAAACAACTAGAGAAATCTAGACAACGGCATAAAAAAAGGGACTTCAGGTTGGTGCTGTGCAGTGAGATGCACAACACCGTTCTATGCACCTCTAAGCCGTCAAATGCATGATCCGATGGCTCGGAAGTGCGTAGCGCAGTGCTACACATACCATTGTGAAGCACCATCCCCCAATTGTAAAAAAAGAAGTATAAGAAGCAATAGCAACAACATTGTCCTCCGTATCACTTTAAATGTCCCATACAGAAATCCATAACAATTTTGTACTAGTATGATTTTTATTCATTTTTTAAAAATATCAAGAAAAAGCCTCAGAAGCCGGTTTTTGGACTTTTTACTTTTTCGGTTCGGCTTGACGGGACGAATTATTAATTCACAAAAGTTAGACGCTAAACTAACAAACGCGAGAAAAATTTGAATAAAGAAAAAATAAGAAAAAACCCAAAAATCTTAGCAGAACTCAACCTTAGATAGAAAACTTATTATGAACCGTGGGCAATGAGAAAGGTCGAGTCTAGCGACCGAAAGCAGGCACATTCATAAGCATCTCCAACCCATCCGCTAGTCCTCCATTTATTTCCCTATTTCTCTATTTCGAAGGAAATCCATACTCCAACCTATTTCCTCCTCTAAAACTTGGAGGATAAAATTTCATACTCCAACCAAGAGTACGAAAAAAAAATAGAGGATCCTCCATAATCACTTTTTAAATATAAAATGCAAAAAGTACTGGCCTTGTTCGTTTCTCATATTTACTTTGTTTTAACTTTATTTTTCAATCATTACCCTATATCTTTCTCTAATCATTATCCTATTTTTCTTATTACTAATTTTATTTCTCTCTCTATCTCTCTCTACTCATTACCCCTCCCTCTAATCATTACCTTATTTCTCTCTCCACCCACTACTAAAACTAAAATGATCAAAGTTACCAAACGATCAAGGCCAGTATTTTTAGATTTGCATTGAGAGTGAATAATGATAGAAGGAAAAGTGAAAAAGTTGAACTAGAAATGAATATAGAGATATAAAAGTTTGTGATTGAAGTTTATATAAATAAATACAGTACTGTACTTAAGAGGGTGTTCAACCTTTCAGAAAAAAGAACTTTTAAAAAAGAAGAAGGTAATTTTTTTAAACGGTGAAAAAAAATTTAAAAAATATTTTTCATTTTCATTATATTTGAACTTGAAATTATCTCTTTTTTGAAGAAAAAAAAAGGTTAAAAAGAAAGCGGAACGGCACCTAAACTTCTCCGTATTCACTTTTTGATCGAAAAATATTCTTAATTTCATCATCTGAAATGGAACAATAGAGGATGTTCAGTTGGAGATGCTCTCATAAGTCATAAGTATTTCTCAAACTTTAAATACTCCATAGTTGAAATATTCAAAAAAGATTCAAAATTTTGTTCAAAAAGTTTGAAAAATTTTCGTTCCCGTCTCCGCAACTGACATCACCACGTGTGTGACGTACAGCGCGTGGGCATCAAAACTTCTGTATTTCACAAACTACTCCACTACACAGCAGAGAAGAGAGAGACAGAAAGAGGAGAGAGAGAGTGACTTGGGGAACTGGGCGCAGAAAGCAGCCAGCAGAAGTCACTCCAAGACAGAAGGCTTCCCCAATGCTATGACCACTGACCAGTCCTCCTCTTCATCCCAAGACTAGGGTTCCTCGCTTCTCCTTGAGAAACTCGAAACCCACCTAGCCTAGCTCCAAAGAAAATCACTGTCTTCACCCCATTGACTCTGTTCACACCACAAAATCCTCAGGTATGAACCGCCATTTCAGATTCCCATTCCAAAACCCCACAAAAAAAACCGGGTTTTTCCCTTCCCTTCCCATCTTCATTTTCCTTCACGGGTTTCTACTCTTCGTTGTAACCCGAGTCCATGGATTTCTGGTTCTTCGAGTCACTTGTTTGGTTTTCTTAATATTTTTTTTCTTGAAAAGCTCCTTTTTTGTTTTTCACAAAAGTGGTTTTCTTTGGTTTTCATTTATTAAACATACGTTTGTGTATCTAAATACAACCTTCTGTGGTGAATGCTAGTTCGTTGACCAGCTGTCCTCTGCTTGATTGGCTCTGTAGATTGAACGCAGTTTTTGAGGTCAAAACTACACATTTCCCTGGTCTAGTTTTTTTAATGGATTTTAGATGATTTTTAAAAATGTCTTCTTATTATTATTTTTTTTTTTACGGTGGTAGGTGTGCAAGTGTAGATGATAAAATAGGCAAGGCATTAACAAGGAAAATAAGATTTTGGGTACTTTGACCTTGAAATCTTGCAAGAATAAGATTTTGGGTACTTTGACCTTGAAATCTTGCGAGGTAATCATTTTTTGAAATGAGTTTATGAATTTTACGTTATAGGTTTTCCAAGTATAATCGAATCGGTGGGAGTGTGGAAAATACGAGGATAAGGAGAATCAAGAAAGCTCTTCTGGGTTGATTTTTCGGTTTTCCATTTTCCAGTGTGCATTTTGGTGTAATAGATTTCGAAATCTGCCGCCGGGCAAGCAAAATACACTGAGAATACAGACTGAAAAACCAGGGTGCCCAAACATGCCCTTAGAAAAGAATGTGGGTTTTTATTGGTGCTTGATTTGTGAGTGATAAATGATAATCAATTAGATTTCATTCCTAGCTTAGGAGTGCATTAATCCCAATTTCATGCTGAATATCAATTTTTGATCTTTTCATAAATAGCGCAATTATTAGTCTTTAATCTCCTTAATACTGTTGTGCCAATAATGTTTTTGAGACATAATCTTAAGTACTGGAGTGAAAGGAAAGGAAAAAAGATAAAGTATAAAAGATTGCTTGGGTTATGATGCTTTTCATGTTTCCTTTGATTGCTACTTTCTCTCTCTGGAGTGTTACTTTCTCTCTCTGGAGTCGGTTTGGTTGGTGGGAGTGGAGTTAGTTTCTGTGGAGTTTCTTTGAAGGGATCTTACTGTTTGTGTCTTTTGTTTGCTTTGGCTTCACTAATGAATACACACTACAGGTTGGATGTCCTTCTTAAACCATGTTGTTTGGCTGCTCTACACATGTATAAGATATGGTTCTTTTTCAAACAAATTCTTGTGAACTACTACAGGTGTTGTGGGTCAGGTGGGGCTCCGGGCTTTTCGTCTGCAGTATTTCAACTTTGAACCAAGAGGAGGTTTAAATATGCAAACACCAAAAACAAGGTGTGTTTTTGTGATTTGTCTCGCTTGCTTGAATTTTGGGCATTTGTTCTTCTGGATTTCTATAGCTGCTTGTGAAGCAATATCTGTGTGATGGAATTTCAGTTGCTTTATTTCTTAAAAAGAATGGGTGGGCATCAACTGGTTTACCGTAAATAGCATATAGACGCTAAATTTAATCGGAAATAAGCAGTAGCCTTATTTGGACCCTTTTCTTGCTTCCGGGATTCTTTCAGCAGGTTGAGTTCATTAGTAGATTTTGGACATTAGCATGTGATGGTTGTTATGGCTCCGTTCTTACTTACTTTTTTGTTTAAATTTTTTTTCGGTATTTATTGCTTTTCACAACTTTTTGTTGAGCTTTTCGTCGTAATTTTATTTGTTGGGCTTAATCAGTCGCCTTCGCGAAAGGAATCAGAAAAAGTATATAAATGTGGACCGATATTGAAAATAGTTCATATAAGACGACAGTTTAGACCAAAAAAGGCTGCTGTTTGGTACTGTATTTTTTTTAGTCTTTAGTGAACTTTTTTTTTTTTCTTTTGGTTGTAATTATCTTTTTAGAATCCTCTTGTCCAAATGGATAATTCATCCAAAAAATATGACGTGAATCTAACAAAAATTTGAAAAAGGTGAACAAAACACAACGAAAAAGAAAAAAAAGTTTACAAGAATGGAGCCTAATGTCAATTTTGTTTACTTCTTTCTTTGTCCTTAGTCTCACTTGTTACAGGTGATGCAGCTAAACAATTTCTGAGTTGATATGCGCTAGACAAAAACTGAAATTATTGTTTAGAAAAGCAATTTGGACATAGATAGGTCAATCTCCTGGGCTTTGTATTATCTGGGATGTGGTATTGGGTCTTCCATCTTAGTCTCTGGTAGATGTCGTTTAAGTCTCTACCGTTGCAGATGAAGTTTTTAAAACCAGTATTGAGCGTCTTTTTTTTTTTCCTCGGCAGTACTGAGTGTTATAATGCATTCATCTTGGGGTTAGAAGCTTTATTGTTTTCTACTTATACTTTCACCATGCAACAACTGTGATACTGTGATTATTGTTTCATACTTCTGCAATAGTTGGTATTGCAGCTTTATCGATTTGAGGAACTATTAGAAAACCGATGGAACTTGTTGAGACAATTCCATATGAAAGTGGTGTGTATGTATTGGTCAAAGCTTGATATGCAGATTTAGTGTAACAGAAGAGGAATGGAGAAAGAGAGACTAGCTATCTTTCAATACTATTTTGGGTTGCAGGATTGGTGATGAATGAGGTTCTTTGTGTTGGAGATTATTGATGCGACTGGACGTAATGATCGTTACTGAATAGTCTATCCATCCTTCTGTCATTTTAATATTTGGTCATTAGCCACAGGCCCACTAGTACTGGCCAAGTTGAAAAGTTCTTTACTACAAGAATTTCAGCGAGTCCCTTAAGATTTGGGTCTATTCGTGTTGGCTATTGGCATCCTCTTCCAAACTAGGAAGTGACCAACCATTGCTAAAATCACTTTGCTACGTTTTTCTTCCATTGTCTCGTTTCACAACTCCTGATACTTCCATTAGTACTTCACCTGGTTTCCGACCTTTTTATGCAAATTTTCGTATGCTGATTGTCATTTCTTACTTTCTGGGATCAGAACTGGATCTCTGGAGGTGCCTCAAAGGACATCTCCTGCAACACCTCGAACTGCTCGACAGCTTAAGGCGACGGGATCTGATTCTGACTCAGTCCAATCTCCAAGTCCAGCAAGCAGGACACCTAAGGACAGAAGTCCCAAAGTTGTTGACCGCAGATCACCCCGAAGTCCTGCTTCTGATCAGGTTAGTAACTAACCACCAAGGACATTTCATTTTCAAGGCAGTGGTGATAACCTGCAGAATGATTCTTGCTGTTGACAACGTGATTCTATGTTACATGGAGTCATGGACTCTGTTGGATTGCAGACAAACTTTTTTGTAATGACTTTATCTCTAGTGAACTTTCATTTTAGCTTTTGGTGGAGAGAATCCATAATTTCATTCCTCTTGCACAATTAGAGGAATTAGAAATGTGAAAACTAATAAATCCAATTCGTAAAAGTTTTTCTTTTGCGATCAAATTCATAGAAAATATAAAAGAGACAAAAATAAGTCAGAAATACATTGTTGGCTTATTTTGGTCTTTGGTGAAGTTTTTTTTATTTAGTTTTTCTATCAAATCTTTTACTTCTCAAATTTTTTTTGTTGAGGAAAATTGGATTATGAGTATTCATGAATCATGTCAAAAGTTTGGGCTCGAACCATTGTTATTGGCTATGGCCTATGAGTTTAGTGATTTAAAACTTTTAGCTGGATTTGGCCAATTTGTGTGCTAGATGTTTCTTAAATTCTTTAGCGAAGATTGCATCAGAAAATACATGTCCCCAAGTAACTTCTCTTCATGTTTGGGATGGGCCTTTTTGGTATTCCCCAATGGAGCAAGACCTTTTGTTGTCCTTTTAATGGTTTTTGAATCATACACTGTTGTTGGCGAAACATTGATTGGTATTCAAGTTAATGTAATGTTGAGTTTTCTGCCTGAACAAAGTGGTGTTTCAAGTTCTAAAGTTCATTGCTGCTTTTGGGTCTCTCTCATTTACTAACTCAGCCTTTTCGATTGCTATCAAATTAGTTTGTTTCAATGTTCTTATATCTCTTGCTTTTAAACAGGCAATTGCATTGCAATTTGATGCTTTTTTGTGTGTATTAACTTATATGTCAGTATATAGGTACATATATTTGCTACAATTTTTAATACCCTGCTCAATTTTTTGCGAGGTCCAGAAGAAACGCCCAACAAGCAAAGTCTCTGAACTTGCTCAGCTCCAGGAGGAACTGAAGAAGGCAAAGGATCAGCTGAGCTCATCTGAATCCTATAAGAAGCGGGCCGAGGAAGAGGCTGAAGAGGCCAAGAAGCAGTTGGCTGCCACTTCAGCAATGCTCAAAGATTCCCAACAGCAGTTAATGGAGCTTTCTGATTCCGACGATGCTAGGGTCCAAGAGCTCCGTAAGATCTCCCAAGAACGGGATCGAGCGTGGCAATCTGAACTCGAGGCTGTCCAGAAACAGCACTCTATGGATTCTGCTGCATTGGGTTCTGCGATGGGTGAGATTCAGAAGCTCAAGATGCAGTTAGAAAGGCTGGCTGAATCTGAAGCTGCTCAGGCTAAGTATGCAGAATCGGCACATGCTGAGATACAGAACGTAAGGCTTGAGCTCGAAGAAACTCTCTCCCTGGTTGAGCACTTGAAAACCCAGCTCAGTGATTGCAAAGAATCCGAAACTCGGGCCTTAGCATTTGTCAGTGAAACTCAAATGAAATTGGAAAGGGCAAAGGAAACGGAGAAGATGCTCAGATCCGAAGGTCTTAATGCCATGGAAGCTTGCAAATTGATGGCTGTGGAGTTGGAGCAATCCAAAGATAGAGGAAATATATTGGAGGAACATGTTGGCAAACTTCAGGCCAATTGTGCGCTAGCAAATGGAGAACATGAGGATCCAGGGAAACTGAAAGAAGAGCTTAATAAACTGAAACTTGAAGTGGCTCAATTAAGGTCTGCTTTGGATGCAGCCGAGAGCAGGTACCAGGAGGAATACATTCAAAGCACGTTAGAGATTAGAAGTGCTTATGAACTAGCGGAGAACACAAAATTGGAGGCATCTCAAAAAGAGGCTGAATTGGACTCGAAGTTGATGAAGGCAACCAAAGAGATTGAAGAGTTGAAGGCTGATTTTGTGGCCAAAGAAACTAAATTGCAGAGTATTTTTAAGGAGAATGAAGGACTGAGTGGAGAGATTGAGAAAAATATTGGGGGCGAAAGTGAGTCTCTGTTGGAAATGGAGAAGAAGAAGTTTGAGGTGGGTTTGGCTGATTTAAAGGCGAGTTTGTTGGATAAAGAAAACGAACTACAAAGCATAAAGGAGGAAAATGAGTCGATGCAGTTTGAAATTAGGAAGAGGGAGGTGGAGAGTAATGAAGCGAAAGACGAGGCCCTCACTTTAGCAGAATCAGCTAAGGCCGCAGAGAGAGAGGCTCTCATGAAACTAGGATTTTTAACAGAAGAAGCTGATAAAAGTAGCAGAAAAGTCGCCCGCGTGACTGAACAGTTGGACGCATCACAGGCGGCAAATGCTGAGATGGAGGCAGAGCTGAGGAGGTTGAAGGTGCAGTCGGACCAGTGGAGGAAGGCAGCAGAGGCAGCTGCCGCTATGCTATCGACTGGGAATAATAATGGGAAGTATGTGGAGAGAACTGGATCTCTTGACTACCATACTATCGGTGGGAAACTTGGATCGCCATTTTCGGAAGATTTGGATGATGAATCGCCAAAGAAGAAAAATGGTGGTGTGTTCAAGAAGATTGGTGTGATGTTGAAGAAGGGCCAGAAGTAGTCGCGTTATCTGTCAGGTTGGAATTGTTTTTGTTTGTCCTTTTGGTTGTGTTCGTAATTCAGGACAACGGTTGGAGGCATTTATGGAGGGAAAAGGAAAAGTGAAGGAGAAACCAAAAGACAATAAAGCGAAGAAGCTGAGTTTTCTTTTGGTTACCCATCACAGGCCCTTCCCCCCGAAAGTCCTCCACACACCCGCGATCCAAACTTGACCTATGTGTCTTGTTCATGTCAATTGACGCATAAATTTGTTTCATAACAGGTATTTGGAGGCTGTGGGACTGGAGGAGATTTTCTGGGAAATACACTTTTGCAGAGTCTGTATACTGGTTTATATCTGGAAATGTGTGGACTCCTGTTGTTTTCTCTCCTGCCTTACGTAGCTGATTTTGAGTATTGTACTCCCTTTTTTTCGTATTATGACTATATGTTTAAGGTAATGTAGTTATTGTGGGGAATTATCCAATGCGAGATTGGAGAATCGAAACTGCTGCGTTAAGATTTCAGGAACGTTGCGATGCGATTCCATTCTCAACATCTCCTGTTTTTCTCTCTATGAATAAAACCTGGTATGAAAACTTTATTGCCTCTGGGGAGTATCCTTCTTCCCAAAATGTTCTTGATACTGTTGTGTTAGCACTGTGATGGAAAACTTTCCACTAGCATTTTTGAAATGTCTTTTGAGGATTATTCAAAAACAGAGTTTAATCTTCTACATTTTCACTGGTAACTGAATGTTCGTACGTGTGTACGTGTGATCATCGCTTGATTTAAACCGCGTGCCCTTTGCGATTCTTTGTGTCATGCGGCCTGCCCTCTCTATTTCATGCGCAATCTGAAATTCTTTTGGCATTTTATCCATAACGGTTAACATGTGAGCCTATAATCCTTAGTTTGTTTGCGAATGGAAAGCATCAGCACCTTCTAGCTCCAACAAGTGCGGACATTTTATCCGTAACAGTCAACATGTGAGCCCACTACCTATCAGAAAAAATGGTACGAAATGGGCATGGTACCGAACTTTTTCTATTAACTTTTCACGGTCAAAGTTATTATGAAACATCTCAAAATTGAATAATTGATTAATATTAATGGAAAGAGGGAGTACTTGTCCCCTTTCCAAAGCTCTAATTATTTGTTTAATAACCCAATCAAAAGATTTCTGTCAAGTAATGAACACCTAAAAATAATCTAAATGATACTCCCTCCGTCCCTTTTTAAAAGTCCAGCTTCGTAATTCCAATTTATTAAAAAAATATCATCATTATATCTTTTACATCAACTTTTTCCTCTAATTTCCCTACTTACCCATCATCATTACACTTTTACTCACTAACTTTTCAAAATGAAATCTACTTTTAGGGACAAAATAGACAATGCACAAACTTTTACCCACTAACTTTACAAAATGGACACTTATTTAGGGACAACCCAAAATGGAATACTAGACTCTAAAAAAGGGACGGAGGGAGTACTCTATTATCTAGAGAAAATGAAACACAAAGCAGTGAAAATAAAAAATAGAGGCATCTTAGGCCCCATTCTTTTTAAAATTTATGTTACTTTTGGTATTTTTCTTCATATTTTTATTAGATTTACGTTATATGTTTGGATTAATCATCTGTCTCAATAAAAGGAGTCTAAAAGTAAAAAAGTTATGACCAAAAGAAACAAAAAAAAATGTACGCTGAAGACGAATTTTTCATAACTTTTTTCAACTTCGTTCCACTTTTTTATGCTTTTATGATTCCCCATCGACACAAATGCTTAATCCCAAAATTACGACGAAAAATTAAACGAGGAATTACAAAAAAGTACAAAATACTGAGTACCAAATAAAAAATATTAAATAGGGCCTTAGGCTTCAAATGAGAAGTTATGGGCTGGGCCGCTTCAACCCACCTTCGTCTCGTCTTTCGATCCATCTCCCTCGGCCCCGGCCCAAATACAATACCCGAGTACCACCACTGCCATTGCTTCGGAGTGCAATTTTGTTCACCCTTTTTAAAAGATGGTGAACTTTACTCTCTTTTTTATTAGTTGAAATAGTGTAGGTATCACCTATACAATACATTTTTTTGTAAGCATGACATCATTTTGTGGTGAGATTCACACCATTTCAATCGATAAGAAGGAGGGTAATGTTCACCCTCTTAAGTGAAAGGTGAACAAAACTCAACTCCATCGCTTCGTTATGGGTTTTTAGGGCTTTGTTTTGGGACAATTGGGAACTAGGGTTTTACAGTGCTCGAGTTTGGCGACATCTACTCTAATATCTATAAAGGGAGCAACTTTTGGCGTATACTATTGTAGTTTGTCAGGCTGGCTCACATTTTGGTCTTTCCAAAATGCCACACAACAACAACAACAGAACCCATAGTAGTCCCCAATTATTGGTGGTATAGGCAAGGGAAGATTGGAAACAGACCGAACCTTTGGCAATATGTACAAAGTGGCTGCTCTCATAATACCACTGAAATAGTGGCCCCCCTATACCTGTTTTACTGCAAAATCGTGCCCCCAAATCAAAGCCAAATGGCATCAAAGAGAGCAGGCCTAGAGACCCAATTTAATTTTTGTGCACGTTACTATGCTTCTCTCATTGATAGTCCAGAGCATCGGTATGCACAACAAACTAAACAAAATTTACATTGCACCTCTACACCTAATAACTGTACGGGCAAAAGGGTAAAATAAATAATTTGTTTTTTAATTTCCCTTTTTTTTTTCCCTTGAGTATAGCTTTTACAATTTGTAAAAAAAAGGGCTTGTTTTTACTCCGCATTTATGAATACTAGAGGCCGATTGTGTGTGGATTTGGACAAAATTTGGGAAAATTAGATCAAACTATAAATGGGAAACTATGGTCAAAATTCGACTTGCACACACATCGTGTGTGCCCCGAGTTATAGTTGTTGATTATAGAGAGATGGCTGCAAGTTTCGCTTCTAAATCTAGTCGAGTTACGCACAATACTCTATTAGCAATTAGGATGCCTATTTAATAGATGTTGGTTTGTCATTGTGGGGTGGAACGGGCCCCGCTTTGATACAATATGAAAACTTTATATCCAATTCATGGCAATTGGTGGGGAGGTCTCAAATATTATTAAGTGATCATCCATTCCACTCTCAAGCAATGTGGAGCTTTATTTCCTTAACATGTTGGGTCTCATTTTGTGTTAGATAGATGAGGTTAGGCATGAGAGGATCCACGCTTGTGAGAGTTAGATTGTACCAATTGAAAGTATATGGTAGAACATGATTCTTACCATAAATTACGAGGGCAGAAAGTGTAGTTTTTCTACTTTAGGTCGGTTCCTCCACCACCGGGGGTATAAATAAGAAGATAAGAAATTTATAGGGCACGAAAGGAGGAGAGAAACAGAAAATCTGCGTTTTCATTTCAGAGTTGGGTACGTAAATGGGAATACTCCCGCTTCTCTGTCGTCGTCGTTGTCGTTGTTTTCTTGTTGTACATATTCTATATTTGATTATTTTGTATTTTGTTATTCTTGTTTCTCAATTACTATTATCTTTAATCTTCTTTCTGTTTTGAAATCGGCACGTCGTTTGCAGGCAAGATTCGAAAGTCATGTTTCGTTCGCTTCTAAACAGTAGTAAGTTTCTATTTCTATGTATTTTCTTGTGAAATTGTCGATGTTTCATTCGTCGACAAATACTAGTATTCTAGCGAATTCTAATTACTTTTTCTTTGTTTATTTTTACAGTGAATGCTATTCCAACACCCACACTTGTCAGATTTTCTATTGGGTTTTTGATCGCCGAGACAGTTCTCCGTGTGTAAGTATTGTGTTTAACATTCCTCCTCAAAACATTGAAAGACCTGATGCCCATTTTGTTGATGCTAACATTTTGTTTGTATACATTTTAAAAAATTTGATTAATTTTGTTTGTATAGATTTGTGGAACTTGATGGAGGGATTTCATGAGAAAAGAAATTTGGATCGAGTATTTTGGTGAGAAATGGAGAGAAACGTATAAAAAATGAAAAATTTCCTCTTTCTCGTCCAATCTCACCAAGATTTGGTGCGAAGGGGCTCACCTTTGTTATATCATCCTTTCTTACCATCCATATGGAATATGTTCCCCGGATTAGAGCATGTACATCAAGAATAGGTGAAATACCTAGCCAAAAAATAATTTTTCTACTTTACCTACCTGTATTTTTCTCTCATTCTGCAGCAGACTCTTTTCTACTTTCTCTATTTCCATTAAACAAAATAAAATACTCATTTGGAACCCATCCCAAACCCCTTCCCGGCATCCCCTCTCTCCCTGCCACCACCAATCCTCAACAACCAGATCCTCAACCCACCACCAAACCAAATATATTCCTTCTTCTCTCTAACTCAATCAACGAGAATCGCAGCTACAATGTCAATCGGACTCCACAAACCCCGAATCTAGGCTAGACCTAAATCCCAAATCCCACCAACCCAACTCCATTGACGACGGCTCCTCCGCCAAGGACGACCGCCCCCTCCTCGATCGGGTTTGAGGATGAGAGATAAACAATACTTCAAACCCGATCGAGGAGCTGACGAAGAAGTGCGCCGCATACGTTCACGACAAGGTGTATGGCACCATGGGCCGCGGTGAGGTGCGATGGACAGAAAAGTTGCTGCTCAGAATCGCGTTTTGCAGCAGGGAGTAGTGGTGAGGGTTTGGGGGAAGTGAAACGGGAGAGGATGAGAGATAAACAATACTTGTTTATTGTATACTCTTGCTACAGTTGATCGGTAAAAGTGGAGAGGAGTTTTCACAAATGTATTTTACCTCCCATTTTGCCTCATCTAGTGCAGGCCAGTTTTTGTGTTTTTCCTCTCCAAATTAGAGAAAAAGCTTTTTTACCTCCTCTGATGTACATGCCCTTGGGGACATCTATTCCACCTAAAAAGTACAAAAAAGAAAAAATTTAATTTGTGCTTCCCTTCCTCACCAAATCTCACCAATAATGGTGAGATTTAGTGCGAATGGGCTCCCCTTTGTTATCTCATCTTTTCTTACCAACCAAAGGGGCTGAGTTTTAGGCCAAAGTATGGAATATTTTCCCCAGATTAGGGACATCGATTCCACCCATATGTTTTCCAATATCATTCTAATGTATACTGAGTGACAACTGACTGAAAATTTCGTAGGCTTAATGAAGGATGTGTGTATCGTATCCATAAACCCACAACATGTTTTCCAATTTTCGTATATAACCAAAATTCTGTAATAATTTACTTTTAACTCCATTGAATTTTTTTTTTGGTACACCAAAATTGAAAAGCTGAAAGTAATTAGAATCGGAAGAAAGCCGAAGAAAAGAGTTAGAACTGGTAATAAAAGCAGTGGGGAGGAAGGCCAAATAGAATGACAATTGAGCTGGCAACTGAAGCGGAAGAAAATAAATTGGGTTACAGTTTCCAGAAATTTTTGCAAATTTTTAGTTACTAATAAAGAGAGTGGGTTTATGATACTAGATGATGTCTATTCTAGTTATGATCAATACTTTTTGGCAAATCTTTTTTATTGTTGGGAAGCTGATTCTGCTGTGAATCTTGAGGCTGGCTCACGTGTTAAGTTCTCAAAATCACCCATGGTTTTAACTGGTCACGTATCACTTTTAGGATAATTCCGTCAATTGATACAGCAGTTGCCTTATAACCCCACTTGCACGTTTTGCGGGCTTCAGTTACATGCTGGTTCCGTTGGATCCATCTACATGAAGCTAAATTATCACATGTGAGAGCAATGGAGGGTGGAGTTTGTTTTCTGACTTGCCTTCCTCTTCTCCTCACATTAATTTTCATGGAGAATTTATAATATAAGTGTATTATTATTAATTTTTTTGTGCTCTTCTTTGGTATGACTCTGGTTTTGAGATGTATACAAAATTATTTGGAATAAAATAACGCTAGTTCATATGGTTGGCGGGAATCGGGGAACTTCTTGACTTTTGAATTTTAAATTGGTTATATTGTGTTATGTTGAACCATGTATCAAACGCTTGGTGAAAACTATCTCATATTGTTGAAATTCTTTTAACAGGGTGAATTCTGAGTCCATACGTAACCGGTATGGCACACTTGACCTCCAAAGGTAAAAAATTTGTCCTTTTTCATTTCGTATGATTCAAACATTTTGGTTCTTGAAATTGGCATCAAATATGTTAGGACATGGGGCCATAGTCTAAATGTGTCTTCATTCTTGTAGTTGTAGTAAGTATTGTTTGGAATGTCTGCAAACTACTTTTCGTGACTCCTTAGTCTTGCGGGTTTCACCTCCGTTGGAATGCATAATCCCCGTAAGAGCCATGATGTCATGATTCACATGGGAATAATTACACATCCAATTCATAATCTTCTGTGGATACTTTTTGTAATGTTTTGTCCCGATGGTGAATTGCCTAGCTTGGTTGAAAAAACCAGTTTTTTGTTTTGTTCTCGGCTGAGTGTTTTATCTTTCGAAAAGAATATGAGTACATGCATTAATGTCCATACACTGCGCAAATTGAATTTGCTTTTGCTGACTAGATTTTTGTTTGATTGCTCTCGTTTTGGATTTTGGTCCTTAATTAAAGGTTGTCCTGGAATGCTCTTTTGTCTGGCTTTACTAATAACCAAATCGTTACTTCCTTTTTCATGATCTCGTTTAATAGGTTCGTTCCCGGTCTAGGGCAGAATGCCTTGAAGGACACATCTGGTCGTCGAAGTTAAGATGCACCCCTAAATACTTGCATCTGCAGTCTTATTTATTTACTATCATGGTTCTGTTCTGTTTGTAAAGATAATGTAAGACAACATACTATGACCTATTTTGCTTGTGGGAAGGGGGTTGTCATGTGATGGTTGCTTCCTGCTACGTTGTATATTTCCTAAAGCAAAAGAAGAGAAAAGAGACCTTTTGTTGCTCGTAATCTTTGCTCTAAGCTATTGTATCCAGGTATAGAATGCTGAAATCTTTTATGTGGCTCCGGGTATTTGAAACTGTGATATGTCCTTCCCCGTGGGAGTACAGTGTTTATGAAAGACATCGGCCACTTTTCCTGAGATTATAATCTTCATGCGAACTTTTGGTGTTTGGCTGTGTATAAACTAGACATAGGGCTCTGTTTCTTTCAGTGTTTTGTTGTGGATAGCCTAGACGAGTTGTTAGTTAACTTTTGATGCCGATTGTGGAAATTTGCTTTACTTATCCCATTCTGGTATAAATTATCCGTTGCTCTCTGTAGCGAACCTTTGTTACGAGTCTTTGAATGGGGCTATTCATTTTCAAGTTTACCAAAAAAAGAATGGGGCACCAAAGCAAAATAAGTGCAAAACGAAGGGTGAAAATAGACATTTTAGAAAAAAAAGTGCAAAATTCAATGCACTATCCCTGAGTCACATAATGCCTGTGTGGGTGTGAGCACGAACGTGAAAGCGTGTCATTCAAAAACATCCCAACCCTGAATGTGAGGATTGAGAGTGTGAGCACCATGGTTGTTAAAATCCTATGATGCGGGGGATATGTATCCTACGATTCGTCTCAACTCTTTTAAAAAATGATATGTATCACACCACGTATTCTTTTTGTATTAGAAATCTTACGATACGGCGATGTATTCTACGATATTATACCAAAAAAAGAATGGGGCACCAAAGCAAAATAAGTGCAAAACAAAGGGTGAAAATAGACATTTTAGAAAAAAAAAGTGCAAAAATCAATGCACTATCCCTGAGTCACATAATGCCTGTGTGGGTGTGAGCACGAACGTGAAAGCGTGTCATTCAAAAACATCCCAACCCTGAATGTGAGGATTGAGAGTGTGAGCACCATGGTTGTTAAAATCCTATGATGCGGGGGATATGTATCCTACGATTCGTCTCAACTCTTTTAAAAAATGATATGTATCACACCACGTATTCTTTTTGTATTAGAAATCTTACGATACGGCGATGTATTCTACGATATTATAGCCATATTCCGATTCATCCTACGAATACTTGTAGAGAACGAATTATACAATATTTTAAGAAGTGGAACACTAAATGCATTCTAATCTTTTCATATAGTTATGGTCGTATCCAAATCATTTAAAGAAAACCCAAACTCAAAGCTCGAATAAAAGGAAGTATTTCAATCATGTTTTGCATGAATTAGATAAGGACACTTTTTCCCTTCACTTCCCTTAACTCAGGCACTAAAAAGCCTCAATGTGATAGACCCTACCTAGGAGACTTGGATTTTTTATTCCTAAAAGCATTTTTTCATATATAAAACAATTATTTTTCAAATATACAACAGATTTTTATACTATAATTAAGTATAACTATTATTTTATTGCCTATTAGTTTCTATTAACATATCTTACAATACGTGATATGTATTCTAATACGATTCATAAAACAAAATAAACGATACACGATATGTATCCCAATTTGAAAACACTAGCGAGCACAGAGCGGTGATTGAGAGTGGGTGCGAAGGATTATGTCACTAAGCACTATCCCCACCATTCCACGTGGCAGGAAGGCACCACTCAAGGCCAAAACAGTCATTTACGGTAGGACCATGAACGAAAATTCATCCAACCTCTCACGCTATACATACGGTAATGGATTTTGGTATTTTGCCAATGAATTCTTAGCTCATTTGGCATCATCCATCGCCTTCCTTAGTGAAGGCCTTGGTTCGAGCCCTATAACAAGCAGTTGGTTGGGGTTCAAGACTATGGACAGTCTCCGGACCCTTTGTGGATTAACTTATTAACTCTCTGCTAAGCTCACTGATGTATACAATATTGCCAAAAAACAAAAAAAGTTCTCTCACTATGCCTTCAAATCATTTGACATTTCTCAAGTCAAGAAGCCGGATTTCAGCTCCATTGCCACCTGGACCCCGCGGCTTGCCTATAGTCGGATACCTCCCATTTGCACGCACAAACTTGCACAAACTATTCTTCCTGCTGACATTGTTCCGCACCTCTTGGCCATCAACTAACCTCATAACAGAGATCAATAGATGACTGATCACACCATGGAGCCAGCAATATTTCATTGTTTGTTTTAAGCATATGTATATCATGGAACATCTTGTATTATTGTTGATTGAAGCAACAGAAATGGTATATGACATTTGATGTACCAGAACGGGATCAGCAAGGAATTTTCCACAATAGGCAACAAAGGTAAGACAACTCATCTATCTATAGGTTGTCCACAAAATTATGAAATTAAAGAAAAAAACATTTCACATGAAAGAAACAAAGCCCTATGTCTTCCTTAGGTTCCATGCAACCAAAAGATGTCTTCCATACACACTGTACTCCCGTAGGGAAGGACATATCACAGTTTCAAATACTTGGGAGCCACATAAAAGAGGCAAACTGAAAATTCAGCATTCTATAGCTGAATACTATAGCTTAGAGCAAGGTTACGAACAACAAAGGTCTCTTTTGTCTCCGCTTGCTTTAGGAAATAAACAATGTAGCAGGAAGCAACCATCACATGACAACCCCCTTCCCAAAAGCAAAATAGGTCAACCATAGGATATTGTCTTACATTATCTTTTATACACAGAACCATGATAAACAAATAAGACTGCAGACACAAGTAGTTAGGGGTCCATCTCTAACTTCGATCTGTACGACCAGATGTGTCCTTCAAGGTGCATTCAGCCTTCGCTTGAAAGTGAACCTATTAAATGAGATCATGAAAAAAGAAGTAATGATTTGGTTATTAGTAAAGCCAGAGAAAAGAGCATACCAGGACAACCTTTTATTAGCAACACAAATCGAAAACGAGAAAAATCAAATGAAAACCTAGTCAGAGCAAAAGCAAATTCAATTTGGCTTAGCCGTTGAAAACACTCAGCTGAGTCAAAAACAAAAATTGGTTTTTTCAACCAAGCTAGGCAATTCACCATCAAGACAGAGACATCAGAAAAGGTGCCCACAGAAGGACCACAAAAGGAGTCCAGCTCCTCTCCAATCATTGAAGAGAACAATCTCTCCAATTCTGGCCCGTAAAAATTCTTACGATCCCACTTCACTTCAACCATCAAAACTGTTGATTTTTTTATACTCTTTTGAGGACAAACTATACAACAAATCAACTTTATTGGACATCATTTAATATGATTTTGGAACGCATTTAGAACACATTATCTTGCAAAAAATCAGGTTATGAATTGGATAATTAAATGTTCTCACGTGAATCATGACATTATGGCTCTTTCGGGGATTAGGCATTTCATCGAAGGTCAAACTCGCAAGAGTAAGGATAGTTAGGAAAAGTAGTTTGCAGACATTACATGCAATGCATACTACAATTTCAATATGCCAAAGCATTTTCTCGGCCAAAAAGGCCAATTAGAAAAATGAATGGATTAGTTTGGAGATGTAATCAATCAAGCTGAAGTGATTTGTTCATGTTGGGTGGAGGCGGAATCGATGTTACCTCCAGTCTCAAGATAAAAAAGAATGTGAAGCATGAGCTAGACTGTTTCATCTCAAACAAAATAACTCAAAATCTACTCAGAACACCCAAGACACCAAAGAGAAATTACCACACTACTCTATGAATGCAGACTCTATGGCCCTATGGACTAAGATATTGGATGCCAATTTCAAGAAATAATACGTTTTGAGTGCCTTTGTCATAATTAAGAATACAAACCACAACTAACGAGATGTGAAGGCAAGATTAAAACAAAAAGAATTTAGATTTGGAGGTAAAGTGTGCCATACCGGTCACCACCGAACAAAGCTGCCTTGTTAAAAGATTTTGGACAATATCAAATAGTTTACACCAAAACATTTAATACATGATTCAACAAAACATTTACAACTCAAAAGTCAAGAAGCCCCCGGATCCCCAACCATATGAATATTCAAAGGAAAAGCAGCATCCCAACAATAAAAAAGATCTGCCAAAAAGTACTGAATATAATGAGTATAAAACATCTTCTACTATCAGAAAACCCACTCTCTTTAGTTGTAAGGTCCATAGCCACGGTCTCTCTTTGTTGGCTATATTTTGCTTGTTGAGTATTATTATAGCAAAACAGGATTTTCATTAGTATATTACCCCCTAGAAATTCGCAAATCATAGATTCTACGACCTAAAAATTTATTGAAACTTTACTACACTCCTCATTTTCCGACTGAATCGTCTTTCTATTTGGCCTTCCTCCCCACTGCTTTTGTCACCAGTTCTCACTATTTCTTCGGCTTCCTTCCGGATCTAATTTACTTTCAGCTCTTCTTCACTTTGTGTGCACTTTTTTTTGATAATGGACGGCGAGGGGGGTTACCCCTTATTAAAACTCATTATTAACAACCTTAGGTCCTTGAATATTAAGCCCAACCTGTGGTTTTGTCATACAATAAAATAAGATCCAATTTGTTTGGACTCATTAGGTTTGGCCCATTTCCTTGAGTACGGCCTAACATGTACACCCCTTGTCAAGAAGATGTGATCTCATGCACCAATGGATCCTGTTCTAAGCCATAGATGTTATCAGCCCAATTTATATGGATAAATTGTGGCCTTGTGGGTCTATGAATATATATCTTACATATGCCATTCATTAAGCCTACGACATTTACACAACCGATACCCATTACAAAAACATTGACAAACATTTTACTGTAAGTTTAAACATATCTATATACAAACAAAGTTAATCTAATGTCACCGACGTCACGCCCAACCATAATCACCTCATTGCCTCAGCAGAGACACCTTCCACTCTTATGTTAGAGTCAACAAAATAGGCATTAGATCTTTCGATGTTTTGAGGAGGAATGTTAAACACAATACTTACATTCTGACAGTTGTACTGGCGATAACCATCCAACATTGCATTCTGACAATTTGGTCAGGTGAAGTAGCCTTCACTGTAAAAATAACCAAAGAAAAAGTTACAAAAATTCGCTAGAATACTGTTCGTGAACGAATGGAACATCGGCAATTCTCCAGAAAATACCAAGAATCAACAACAGAAATAGAAACTTACTACGTTTTAGCAGCGAACGAAACATGACTTTCGAATCTTGCCTGCAAACGACGTGCCGATTTTCAAAACAGAAAGAAGATAGATTAAAGATAATAGTAATTGAGAAACAAGAATAACAAAATACAAAATAATCAAAAATAGAACATGTACAACAAGAAAACAACGACGACGACGACGACAGAGAAGCGGGAGGATTCCCATTTACGTACCCAACTCTGAATTGGAAACGCAGATTTTCTGTTTCTCTCCTCCTCCCGTGCCCTAGAAATCTCTTATCTTCTTATTTATATCCCCGGTGGTGGAGGAACCGACCTAAAGTAGAAAAACTACACTTTCTGCCCTCGTAGTTTATGGCAAGTAACATGTTCCACCATATACTTTCAATTGGTACAACCTAACTCTCACAAGCGTGGATCCTCTCATGCCTAACCTCATCTATCTAACACAGAATGAGACCCAACATGGTCACACTTGATGATCCGACTTATATCTTACCTAATAAAACACAAAGTGTGGGGACTACACAAACACAAGTTGAAAGAAAAGTTGAGATTCATTTGATCCAAGGGTTGATATGTGCTCTCAAACTCTCTTAAGAAAACACCCACACTCTTACAAATATATTACATAAATGTCATCGGTTCTTTTTACCCACTGCTCTGCTTCTGGCGTTGGCATAAAAAAATAAAAATATATTACAAAAATGCCCATGCCTACGGCACTACCGGGATGCGTAGTGCCGTAGGCACAGGTAAACACTAGTTTACTTATATTTTGTAGGCCCTATATTCGATTGATCCACATTTTTTAACCCATCCAAATTCATCCACTTGACTTGGCTCGGACAGCTTTACCACATTTGTAGTAGTGTTTGTTATTTATGAATATCGAGTTTATTTCTGCTCAAAAAATTAAAAAAAAATATTCGTCCACTTATAACCCAACTCAATTTGTCCATATTGGATAATGGGTTGAAAATGTGTTCAATATGGGCTTGAATTAAAAGACACATTCCCTGCACAAGAGTGAACTACTGTTAAGCTAAGAATCCAGTTTCTCACGTCCTGTTCGAAGACAATACCATTTTTTGATCTTCATTATTTGATCAGATTCATCCTCACAAATTCTCTCTCTCTCTCTCTCTCACGGCGGTGGCTTTGGCGGACGCAACAAAGATCGAAACAATACAATCGCTGGAATCATCACCTTCCAGACTAATTTTTAAGTTTTTTGAGCCTCTAATTGCTTAATTCAATATTACTTCTTTCGAATACCTAGTCTGCTTGCTTGATTGTATGTACTGTTTTATCTTGTCGTCGTTTATTTTTGTTCCTGAAAAGTATGAGACAAAATAAAGTAAAACTGAATTTCAACATTTTAAGCCTAAAATGGCTTCAATACTTGTTTTTTTAAGACCTTGTGTGCTTGATTCCAGATTAAGTTATTCGCGGAGGGATTGTGTAAAACCCAATTGGCGCCAACCCAATAGCTGCATGCCACCTCAACTCTTCTCATTAATTGATGTCTTAACTCCTAACTCTCCACTAACTAGAGTTAACCCCTTAAAGCAATAACTCATCGATGCTACGACTCCAACTGTTAACAAATGAGGTTTGGGGAGAGTTGGTAAGATAGTCCACACGGGTTCAGAAGTTGTCCATAGCCGTAAACCCACAAACGCCCACGACAAGGCTCCAATCCTGACATCCCAAAAGGGAGGATCAGGAAATAAGCCCTTTGACATCGTGACTTGACTTAAAAACCTCATTAAGTGAGAAGCTGGCTACATAGCATATATTAACTCGTAAGTGTTGTCCTATTCAGTGGTAAGTTTCTTCAAGATAAAATATACTTGCTACCTTTAATTTGATAAATCTTCAAGTAAGGACCTAAAATGCGAACCACCCCATTTCTCCCATTTTCCGATTGAATTTTGATGATCCGAGCCGCTCAATGTGTTCAGAATGTGATTTTAAGAGTACCCTAGGAAAATCGGCAAAAAAATGACCGGGAAGGGCTTGATTTGAGCAGTTTTTATTTGAACCGTTCGATTAAAAATAAACAAAAACTGATCGGATGAACCCCTTCCGGGTCTTTTTTTTTGCTGATTTCACGCGGGTACCCTTAAAATCGCGTTCTAAACACATTGAGCGGCTCGGATCATCGAAATTCGATCGGGAAAGGGAGGTCCTCATTTTATTAAAATGAGGTGGTCCTTATTAGAAGGGGACTCTTAATTTGATACATTAAAAATGTATCAAAGCAATTTACTCATCAACGTTGTCATCATTGTTAATGTACCATTCGATCACAGTCACTATACAATGTGGTCATACTTGACGCTTGACCTTCCGATTATCACATGTTGCTACAAAAGGTTACTATTTCTCGTGATACTTCTTAACGCTCGATTGCCATTTACGAACATTTTCCACCACCCTCATAGGACCATTAATCATAACTTCAGTTGTAATTGTTAAAAACAAAGTTAAGGTATTATCAAAACAATGGTCACCGTCACTTATCTTAATCTTTGTTATCACTAATCATGCTCTGCTTACCATGCATTATGACCATACTACCATTTAATTGTTGTCAATGAGTTTGTCCTTAATTTCATGGTGGAGTAAGTAAAACCTAGGAACAAATTACTATTTTCAATACCTAATTAATCTGACCCGGCGTTATCATTATATATGCAATTAATCTCAATGTCCATTAATTCACGCGCACTTAATATATTGGTCAGTAGGGGTCGTTTGTGTAACTTTCGAGTTGAAATATAGTGGTCAAGTACGTATTGTTAAGTGTTGGAACAAATACGAACAATGTGATATATAAGCATTGCCAACATAAAGAGGAGTTATCTGGTATGAAAATCAATCCCCATTGTCCTGTTTTATCTGTTTTTTGCGGATGATGCTCTATTATTTCTAAAAGCTAGCGGAATTGTTGGAATGTAAAAGGATTAAAGAGATTCTGGATACCTATGGTAGTTCCTCTGGACAACTAATTAATTTTGACAAGTCTGGTTTTTGTTTTTCTTCTAATCTCCAATCTATGGACAGACAATTGGTCTGTGATTTCTTCAATATCCCTGTGCTGGAAAACGACTCCAAATAGCTGGGCCTCTCATCTGAAGCATATAATTTTTTAGTCGAAAGAGCTTTCAATAAACTCCAAGGATGGAAGTTAAAATATTTGTCTCAAGCAGGTAAGGAGGTGTTGATCAAAGCTGTCATTCAGGCCATTCCCACGTATGCCAGCTTCATGCTCCCTAAAAATCTGGGTGACAAATTGACGACCGACCATCATAAGAAATTACTGGTGGAAGGGAGATCCTGAGGATAGAGGCATTTGTTGGGATAGTTGAGACAATCTTGCACTGCCAAAGCATAGAGGGAGGGCTTGCATTTCGGAATTTTAAAGCTTTCAACTTAGCTTTGTTGGCGAGACAAGGTTGGAGGCTTCTGATGAACCCACAGGCGTATTGGGCTAAGTTTCTCAAGGGCATTTATTTTCCCAATTCTACTTTTTGCAAGCTAGCAAGGGCAGAAATGCATCATGGGCTTGGGCTAGTATATTGCAAGGTTGAGACATTTTGAAACAGGGTATAAGGAAGCAAATTATGTCAGGTGAAACTACCAATTTTTGGGAAGACAGGTGGATACCTACACTGCCTAGCTTCAAGCTTTTTTCAGGTAGAATAGAGGGCTGCGCCAATTTTTGGGAAGATAGGTGGATACCTACACTGCCTGGCTTCAAGCTTTTTTCGGGCAGAATAGAGGGCTGCGGAGTCTCAAGGGTTTGTGATGTTATTGATAATAACCGAGGAGAATGGAAGAAGGAGTGGTTGAAGGACCTGGTCTCTGAAGTATAGCTGAAAGCCATTGAGACCATTCCTTTTGTCTTTAATCAGAAGGTCTGACTTGTTGGTTTGGCACTTTAATTCCTCGGGTGTGTATACAATCAAATCTGGTTATCAAGTAGCTTCTAATATCAAGAGATCTTTGAAGAAGGAGAAGCCTGAACTTTCATTTAAAGCTGACTCAAGTGTCTGGAAGCGTATTTGGAAGCTCAAGACTATGGCAAAGGTGAGGAGTTTTTGGTGGAAAGTGTGCCGAAATTATTTAGCCACGAAGAAGAACTTATTTTCCCGGAAATGCTTGGCTTCTCCCTTGTGCCCTTTTTGTGAAAGGAAAGAGGAATCAGTGGAGCATTGATTGTTTGAATGTGACTGGACTAGAGGAGTGTGGTTTGGAGGAGGCCTTCAAAGTTTACATGAAGAGCCACCGCCAAGTGTTCTGAAATGGACTTCCACTGTGCTTGAAAATTTTAAATCCAAGGAGGAAGCATTGGAATTAATCAGTATGGTGGCAACTTTTGCTTGGTTTATTTGGAAGGCAAGGAATGAGGCCATTTTTCACAGGTCTAGTGTGAATCCCATGAGCACTTTGGCGCGAAAAATTACTTCGAGGATGGAGTTTTCAGAAGCTTTTGAACCTATTTTCCAAAGATGTGATGACTGAGTTCCAAACCATGCAGTTCAGGGTTGGTTGCCTCCTCCAGTTGGACATTTTAAAGCCAATTGCGATGTTGCAATGTCCAACTAGGGGCAGGATGCCATGGCAGCAGTAATCCTAAGGAACAGCAGGGGTGAGTAGTGGACGGAGCAGTGAAAGCCCTCAAGGTAGATTCAGTTCTCCAGGGGGAATTGCAGGCAATCCGACTGGCGTGTGCAATGGCAAAGGACAAAAGCTGGCAAAACTTAATCGTAAACAGGCAATTGAACTGTGTGTTGATGAGTTAGTTCCTCCATGGAATCGCATTGCTCTTGTGGAAGATATTAAAGAGATGGCTGTTGATAGGAGTTTATCTCTTCGGTGGATCCGAAGAACTGGGAACAAAGTGGCAGACAAAATTGCATCGCTTGCTTTGAAGGGGCACCTACCTCTTTCGTGGCGGTCTAATCCTCCTCCTTTAAATTTTTGTTAATTTCTGATGTAAGAGTTTCTGTGTAGCCGTTGTTTGGCTTTTCTTATGATCAAAAAAAAAAAAAACACGATATGAAGAACTGATAAAAAAATGATTTGAAGAAATTAGACAGAGGTAAAGACGAAAGAAAGGGCAAATTGAGTCAAGTAGGTGTCTCTAAGTGTTGGAATGGATCAAGCTAAAGTTAAAATGTAGTATAACTTTGAAGGTGACCATACTTAATTACAGCCAATGCCATTATTTTCACCATGCAGTGTCATTCTTTTTATACTTTAGGAATGAATTACTTGCCACATACTGTCGTCTCAATGTGATAATCCTAATATCTAGGGTCCATTTTGGGTAAAATATTGATCACCTTGTGCACCCTTGGCCCTAATTGTTCTTAAAAAATATAGTAATGTGTTGTGTTTGGGTTAATCAGGTGGAGAAAAACTTGTTCAAGAAGGAGCCGTGAATAAGTTTTACGGTGCTCAATCTCGCGCATCCAAAAATGTTTTGGACGGTCCGGATTAAAAACAAATTATTACCGGTCTGAAATATTTATTACGGTCAAAGTTTAAAAACAAATCTCAATCATTGATTGCCGAAACGGACGGGTGAGATCGTACGGCTCCGTGAATAAGTTATTCTCAATCAAGTGTGTTGTGGGGCCTGTTTTACTTGCTAATAGAGATAGGAGCAAACTTAAGGACTATGCGTGCCACACGCAATAATTTTCCTTGTTGATCTCTATTATAAAACAGAAGGGTGTGGGGACAAGTTGTTAAAACGGCTTAGATTCATTTGATCTAAAGGCTGTAGTACATCCTCCCACTCCCCGGTTAAGTGCCCATGATTTTCACCTAAATCACACAACTGCCATCCCCTTCCAATCGGGATGCGTAGTGCCGTAGGCACGGGCTAGCACTAGTGGTAAAACAAAATAGGAGAATGATATATATATATATATATATTTTTTTTGGGGGGGGGGGGGAGTTATATATGTTTTCCTCTTATTCTTATCACTTCCCATCCATTGGAAGGGGTACGCTAAAACGGTCATGGTACTAAGAACAAAAAAAAAAAAAAACCTCCGTTCACCCCAAATTACCAACCGAATATGAAATCATTGTCCACAGAGACAGAGGACAGGGGGAGTTTCCCTTGTTGACGTATTTTGTCGTTTATATTGAGACGGGAACATTCATTTTCTCTAGCCTCTCTTCCTTGTGACTTGATAAAATATTTCTGAAAGCTTAATATGATTTTGGTTCAATTTTTCATTGGACTTGATATGTTGTGTCAATGATGAACAAACTTCACCATTTTGATTGATTTTGCTATATATTAGCCTATAGAAGCAGATGAAACTTTTCTTCTTCTTTTTTGTAGAGATGGGTTTGTAGGGAGAGAAATGGAGTTTACCAATAAAAAGAGAGAGGAGAGAAATGGAATTCAACGAGAGAGGGAGAGAAGGTGGGAACTGGGTCAGAGGATATGGGAATGATTAATTGGGAAAAACGGAAATGGATGTGGTATATATAGGGTCGCCGTTTAGCTGGTTTTGTTCAAACTGACACTGTTGGATTTAAAGTTTTTAGGCCGCAAGACGTGCCTGGTTTTTTTCCCTTGGATGAGTTAGTTTGTGTGTTGTCACCCTCCATTCAAACCTTGACACGAGCACTACCAGGAAAATCATGACAAAGGATCCGGAACTGAGGGCCTAAGCTCTCCTACCCTTTTGATTATCAGATGCAACACTTCACCTTCGAAATGGAAACCTATTCTACATGGTTTGTTAAGATTTAATGTCGATAGATCTTCCCTCAGCTAGGTCTTGCTGGTGTAGCAGGAGTTTTCTGAATTAAGAGGTTACACAGGTTCTGTCTTCTAATGTGGTTGAGCTATCTCTGACTTGCTACTTGGAGTCTTTAGTACTTTATTCGCTTAGTCATAGACTTTGTCAGTGCCATGAAGAGATCACTTGACCTTCTGGAGGATAGTCAGCATCTGCTGCATTTAAGTTCCGCAGAGCGACGTTTTTTGCTTACAAGTGAGATTAACATTGCAACTGATGAGTTAGCTGAGATGGAACAAGAACAATATAAGCCGTAAATGATAAGTTGCTATTTTTTTGGTCCACTTTTTGAATGTTACAACTGTCGGCTATAGATATCAAGGGGACTATGTCTCTTTAGGCACTTTGTTACTATTCAACTTCTGAAACTTGTTTGCCACATTCTGTTCGTCGACTGTATGGACTCGTATAAATGATAAAATTCTCACTTGTTTTCAGCATACCTTTAGAAATATATCTCAGGATAGCAAGTGTTCTAGTTGCCAGATGCATGTGGAGGATAAGCACCATTTATGTCAGGATAGTACGTTCTAGATGCCAGATGCATGTAGAGTATATGCACCATTTATTCATTGATTGGGGCTTTGATTTCAGACTTTTGGACTAACTTCTCAATTTCGGCTTCAGGGGACACAAAAACAATTACAGGAAGCCAGAACCTGTGATTGGAGGGAAACCTCAGAATGTTTTATGTGTTGTTCTTCTATGACATTTATGCTTGAGTAGTAACAAAAGAAAAAGTGTGACAATCTGGACAACGCTAAGCACAAAACTGAGACTTAACAACAAAACCCGAACAAAATCCTCCCATATTTACATGTTGATTGCAAATTTCTAGGTAGAGGCAAGTCGAGGTTGAACACTGATGACAGTTTGCAAGGTAACCTGGGGTTGGCTGGTCTTGGAGTTGTCTTTGGGGACGAGAGGGGCTGTTGGATGTTCAACTTTTTAGAAGGTTGGCTAATGGCATGACCTTGAACGCCAAACTTAGGGGCATATTTCCTGGTCTACAGATTGAAGAGTGAACTTGATCAAGGGTGAAGCTCCTGCAAATTCCCGTCATAAGGTGCTGGAGGACGAATGTAAAGAAACCATGGCAAGAAGGAATTAGACTGTTGGCTATATTGTGCGGGAGGGAAAGATGGGCCTGTAGCAGGATACACTAGTGGAAATTGTGTTAATTTGTCTCAAGGAAGTTAGAGAGATTGCTCATTTGAGCTGAATTGGGCCAGGATTTGTAATCATTGACTTCTGTTTATCTTATTTTCTACCCTGTAAACCCAAAAAGAAAAAGAAATGAAGCGTTGTTCTCTGTCATCTTATTTGTTTTAGATACTGAATGCAAAAGGAGGTGGTTTTGGCGTGGCACAAAGTTATTGTACCCAAAAAATCAGGAAGAAGAACGAAGCATATAAAGGGAAAATTAATGTTCACTTTGACCTTTTAAATGCAATACGGAGTATTATAGATTTATCCACGTGCAAAGCACATGCAACTTTACTAGTAATGGGGGAAAAAAAGCGTTATCTGTCCAATACTAAAAGCTCAAGTATGATTCTGATGGTAAACTTTTCATTTAAACCGAAATTTGTCTGAACACTAGCATTATTTTTGGACGCACAGCTATTCAGATGACAAATTTACCACACAAAACAGGAATATGAAAGCTCTATTTTGTTTCAGAGGGAAATCACAAAGCTTCGGTAAAGCAGATACGAGCATATTCCTCAGCATCCAGCCCCAAAGAACTCCTCCGGATAGCATCCTGTAGGTATGCCTTCTCCAAAGCCTCCCAAAGGTCAGCATCATTGTGCTCACCAAAAGGATCCAGATTAAGTCTCACAGTTCCTGAACAAAATAAATGAAACGATAAGAAAGAAAAGATCATGTACCCAGTTAAGGCTCCTAAATAAGTTCCTGAAAATTCTCAAAAAAACTTAATTGTCAAGGTATAGAGAAGTTGGCATGGCTGCTTCGGGAATAGTTTGGATGCATTTCCAGAATAACTGAAGATCAATGCGTACAATTAAACAGCTTCCTGATGTAAATTTGTTTGAGGAAGCAAAGATTATTGATAGGGATATATAGCCAAACAGAAACCATTCCTCAAGAAGATTCTTTACCAATCTCATGTAGATGATCAACAAAGAGATTTCAAACAAAAAACTATCGCTGAAATCTTTTTCTCTACTGTTGTTGTGACCAATGCCAGGAATTACCTACTGCAAACTATTGCAAGTCTTCTAATTAATAAAAAAAATCATTTTTTAACTTGTAAGAGCCACTAATGCCAATTACCTTATGTTCTAGAAAGAACCAACTTCATCCATAAAAAATGAGCTCCCTCATTCACATTATCCATCTTTCTACAAGTTCAGCTCAACTTTTACCCCTAGTTTTTGGAAATTTTACAAGAGTGACTCCTGAACATCTCCGTAAGCTAGTAAATTTTCTAGATTAAATTGGGTTTTACTCGAAAATCACAGCAGTTGTAAAAAATGGGTTCACATTTTAAAGTGAGATGCTACAACGGGCTCAATAGCATAAAAAAGAGTAATAGAAGAAACGTTGCACTGCATTTTTCCAAGGGAGGTCACAAATAACAAGGGCATGGCAGAGAGCGAGAAAGACAATATACCAGCAAAGGGAATATAAGGACTAGCATTAGTTCCCCAAGAAGTGAAGCAACACCCAGCTGCTGATAAAGCAGAACCAGTGCGACGACAATACGGAAAGGAGCTGACCACAAAGTGTGAAGTGATTGGCATATTTGCTGTAGAAAGAAAAGAAAGATCTATCAATAAAGATGACAAAGAAATTTTTTCATATATGTGAACAGCTTAAAGTGTTGCAGAGATACACCAGATCAAGATAGACCACTCTAATAAAACAGGTGACATTCGATAGGAGAATAATTACCCGATACGTTTCTTAGACTGCTACACTTGTTATTTCCACCGTATTTCTGTCTGAGTGTCAGCCAGGCATCCTTGTTATCAATACCAAAATTACATGTCGGGTGAAGGGGCTGATTAAGCTCCGCAATCGTTACCTAATTCTTCTTCACTCGTTACTAGGTCTCTCTACTTCATTCAAACCCTAATCACATTTTGGTAATCTAACTACATTATAGACTCCACAGCAGATATGCAAATTTACAGTGACAGTGGTAAAAACTTGTCTGCAGTGCCTCAGCATCAGTTGCCATCAAGTTGGTTATTTTCCCAGTCGCAAACTTTTTAAGTTCAAAGTTTGCGACTCTCGTGGGGTTAACCTTAAAGACTTGCGGAATACAGCAGCAATTTAGAAACAGCAAGAGTTTCAAGAGTACATTGCAACACTATGAGCAAAGAACTAAACATAGAAACAAAATGAATAAACAAAGTTAGCAGTATAGTTAGCCTAGCAGAACATCAGAAAACTTGTTAATACAACTGAACAACCTTCAACAAACCTACTTCTCTCATTTGGCAACACAATTGAAACCAGAACTCCCCCAACTATTTTGACCTTAACCTTTTATCGACCGATATCCCCACATCCTCAAGAAGAAGAAAAAATGATAAATTTGCACATAATTCGATCCTAGAGTACGACAATTAGAAACAGGTGAAAAAGAAGCGAAGCCAAGAAGAAGAGACTGGGAGAGAATCCATAAACCAGATCTAGGGTTTAATCGTGAGTTCCTTCGCCTTCAAGTTAACAAAGTGTGGCACAACGTTACAAAGATACCCTCAAAATCATATACAGAGAATGTTATTTCACAGAAAGTAAGTCCAAACTGACTGACGTGGCAGCAAAGAATTAGGCAATGATGGATGCACATGTCACCTTCGGCTAAATTTTGGGCCACAAAATGATTTCCCAAGTAGAGGAATAACACTCTCACAACTAAGAAGCATGGATTCATTTAAACTTCAGACATGCTCAAGTACCTTTTTGAATAACCCGGCATCCAGACCAATGGACCAACTAAACCGGGGACCAATACTGCTATCCACTCGCGGGGGCCCAATTAAAGCTGCGGCAAAGGCCCGTATGGACTAGCCCAACACAGAAATTGATAGCATTTGAGTCGGAGTCGAACCCCAGACCAAAGATTTCTTGAGCGCCCTAGATGCCTAGTGACCACCATTAAACCAACGGTCCCCAGGTGTTAAATATGGTGTAATTGTTATAACACTTTGTTAATCGAACATGTTGGGGACACATTAGGAGGTTATAACGCAATTTTAAGAAGTTGGAGCTGGGTCGAAATTTCCATGGATACTTTCTTGAAGACTTAATTAATACTTAGTGATTTTGTAGTTCTTCTATCTTTATTATTTTTTGTGTCATTGACGCATAATTTCTTCGACATGACGTTTTATGTTTTTTATGGACGTAAAATATGTATCTTTAATTTATAGAAATGACCTTTAATTTATGCATTTCTATGTCCATTGTTTCAGTGTCTTTATTTTGGAAAATATCTTCTTTTTTTGGGGGGACGCCCAAACCTCAAGTATATGGCCTTGAGGAACTCTACACTAGGACAAGCCCTAGCTGTAGCAAAACAAGACTCTGATTAAAAAACAAACAAAGAAGCCAAACTAGGATTTACAAAGGACCTCAACAGGAAGACCCCAATCTAGAATCAAGCCTTGGTTCTTAGCAGTCCTAGGCACCCGTCTCCAAGAACTCATACAACCTTTAACTTCCTCCACGACCAATCTTTCCACTGAAGTAGAGTCATGCCCAACCTGCTGAAAAACTCTTCCATTGCGTTCTTTCCAGATGTAATACACAGGCGCAGCAATACGAAGTTTGAAAACATTGGATTGCACAGAGTTATCCTTTCAGTGAATTGAACCCCAACGCACCGCAGCTAACAGATCACAATCAGGTAAAAGTAGATCACAATTTGATTTAACAGCCTTCCAAATAAGAGAGGAGAAAGGGCAGTCAAAAAATAAGTGGGAATGGGACTGAAAACCACCATAGCACAGAACACAGGAACAATCATTAAGAAGACCCCAAGTCCTTAGCCTATCTTATTCGTGCTTGTTCTTCAATGTTCCTCAAGCTTGGAGCAAATAGACCAAACACGCACCGCATGAAGGAAAACCACTCAAAGGAAAGGACTAGCCAAGAGACAATATTACCCGGTTGATCATCTACCTGAGTGAAATTGAGTGACAATCCGTTCCTTGCCAATTGGCACGGTCTCATCTACTAGAGTCTAGACTCTGGACACGCCCAAATACGGGTCCGATTTTCTTTTGCCCTTTTAATCGAACACGTTGGGAACACATTAGGAGCATAATGCAATTTTATGAAGTTGGATTTGAGTTGAAATTGCCATGGATGATTAGTTCTTGAAGACTGACTTAATACTTAAGAGCTTTTTTGTTCTTCTACCTTCATAACTTTATTATTTATTTTGTCTTTGATGCATTACTTGTTGGAAATAACATTTTTTTATGAATCTATCACATTTAGTACATTCATTTTACACCATTTCATATTCTACATGTCCGTGTCTTTATTCTTGGAATTTATTGTATCTATGTTCGTGCTTCTTTATACTATTCCTCAGCCATAGATATACCAAACATGCCCAGATTGAAGTACAACCACTCAAGTGAAGGGACTACCAAAGAGAAAATATCACGCAGTTGATCATTTATCAGAGTGGAATTGAGAGACAATCTATTTCCTTATAAATAAATTCCCAATAATGTGACGATCAACCTCTACATATTTGTTACAATTTGGAAAAACATTGCTTCACTGTCGTAATACATCTACATAAGAGTTAGAAAAAGTATGAGTCTATAACATCTCAGAAGAAGTATGAGTCTTGGCTCTATACAAAGCTTTAGCATTGGAATTCAGGGGTAGAATCACAACACTTAGTCAACCATGGTCTGCTAGGTTTCTTAGGTTGGCATCAGCTACGAAATCCACTCTTTCGAAGGTAGACAATCTAGATCCCTATCTATTTAATTTAGGGAGTATAAACCTTGGCACTAGAGGAGAAGAGGCAAGAGAGATTAGAGAAAGTAGGTTAACGTGCCAACAAGTAGTCCCTTCACCTCAGCATGTACTTACATAAGAGCAATACGTCACTACAAAATACTTATAAATGACGTTCTACCGAAGTAGGTTAACAGGCCAACAAGGAGTCCCTTCACCTCAGCATGTAATTATATAAGAGCAATATGTCACTACAAAATAATTATAAATGACGTTCTCCCAAAGGTGTCAAAAGTTAATAGTTGATTTGCTATACTTAAGAAAATTAAAACCTATTGATGTTGCCAAAATTATGACACTGCAAAATCAAAGTGATTTTGCCAGTTCCAGAACTCAATAATACTCGACCTAGAATAGTCAAATCATATAGCCACCTCCATTTGGACAGAGGAAATAACATCAGAACAGTTCAACAGAAGATCAGCAAAAAACAAGACATTACCGGAGTTGATCGTAACCGATAACCAACACGCACGACATTCAGAAACTATTGGACTTCAGCCAACACTCCCAAGGGAAAATTACCAATACACGGTGTTGACTGGGAATAATCACCAGTCAATGGTCTCCAGTTTACAAATTACCAATACATGGTAGGTTCTAAAAACAATCCCCAATACATGGTAACCATACCTTAATTTCCCACCCATCTTCTCTCTCTCTCTCTCTCTTACCCACCAAAACCCATTTCAATTTCCTCAAGTCAACAAAAACCTATTGTCCATTTGTCCCTAATTGGGTTATAATCCACTATAGTGAAACATACCTCAGCAAAACATGTATCTTTGGCCCTTTCTATATGCTCATTTGTGTTGTGATCTTTATTCAGGAAGTACTTCGTCCCGACCAATGTTGTAGTTGCTATGTACTCAGAGTGGTCCCGACCCATGTCGGGTATTTCGTGTTTTGATATATATTCTAGAATGACTTGCTCCATACAAATGTTGTAATCACTCTGTATTCAGAGTTGACTTACACCTTGTCTTTTGTTGCAAGAACTCGAATTGGGGGTTTTGGATTTGGGATTCCCTCTTTTCGCAGACTTTCCCCTTTTTTAAGCTGTTGAGAGAGAGACGAGAAAGAGAGATAAGAGAGAGGATCAGAGAGAGAGAGAGATATTTGGAAAGAGATGCGCGCGAGAGAGGATCGGGGAGAGAGAGAGAGAGAGAGAGAGAGAGAGGTGCAATGGGGAAGAAGACGGATAAAATCGTACTCTTACATGGCCTTTCTATATCTTGGTAAATACTTTTTGGGGAGGCCATGATAGTGGTGATTTGTAAACTGGAGACCATGTAAGTGGTGATTGATCATAGTCAACACCATTTATTAGTAATTTGCTAATTTACCCCACTCCAAATACCTGAACCAAAACAAAAGAATCGCAAAATACTAAGTGCTTTGCGATCAATGAATTAATGGATTCCAAAAGGAAAATCATCACACGGCACAACCTCCAAAAGTCAGAGAAGATAGCCACAACGCTTTGGAAGTCTTGGAAACTAAACCACAACTCACGTGGTCAAGCATAAATAAGGCTAGTTCAATTACTACACAGAAGATCAATGACAGTTCAAAAGCATACACATGTATTATGAACAATTGCACTGCTAAGAGCCAACTATTAATTTTTCAGTTTCCATTGGGTAATGATAATTGGAAAGACAAAAGAGCCCAAGGAAGCCATCATACAAATGTTCAACCAGGCTAGTTGCCATGAAAAGCAAAGCAACTTTGTTATGGTTGTGATCGGGGCATTCCACTGAAGAGAGAGAGAGAGAGACTTTCTTCAGGGGCAAACAGATAGAAAATTCACTGATAAGCCTGTTCTGTTTGGTCTACTAACGGCTTTTTTTTACCGATGGTCGTTGGTCCCCAAAGTAATAGCGAAATGTTAATTTGGTACCCAATATAAAAATCACATCTATTGCATCCCCAATGTTTACAATGCACGTTTAAATGGTCCCCAGAGCTAACTCCGTCCAAATTAATCGTTAAAGACAGGGGTATTTGTGGAACTTAGCTACAAGTTATCCCGTCCAAATCCTAGATTCACAAGCTTCAAGATAAAATACCTGGAAGATGGTCCAACTTTATAAATTTCAGCAATACTAATTTTCACTTTTGTTTCATAACTGAAAGTACAATTATGGCTTACCATGCTTTTAGAGGTCCCAGATGCATGCTTCTTTTTCAAGACCTCTATCAAGTCATTTGCATAAATGTAAGGATTGGTAGGCATCCCTGCAACATATAAAAAATTGCATAATGAATCATATATAGTCACCCAAAATCTTACACTCTTTTAAATAAGAGTTGCACAAACAAAAATTAATAAAGTTAACGAGCTAGTCAATATTGGGTTCCAAACTTCCAATGCTTAGCACTTTTTTTTCTTCTTTTCCAGTGTAGACCTTAACTGGATTTTACACTATATTTTAAATAGATTTCTTTTACTTACCATGTAAAATGCAAGAGATCCTGAGTCCTGACCACAACTTAACTGGGTTTTCAAACATTTTAATTTATTTCTTCAGAGATTTTATGGACAGAGGATAGAAGGCAAGAGAAACTGAGAAAGGAAATCTAATTTAAACAGTCGTCGCTTGCCAAACAATGGTTTCCCAACATTTCTGTCTTCAACTGAATGGTTAGGTAAGTGTGCCCCCTTTTGTGTGTTCAATAAATGCGAAGCGGATAACAAACTTCACCCCATTTTCTTTTATGGGGTTCACTATCAAAATAGAGCACAATCGAAGATTTAGGCCCTAGCCATAAAAAACTCCAAATCACCAAATTCTCACATGCCCATATCTTTGTTGCTAATCATACATTGCAGGTTCCTCCTCCACCAGCTCGGGCTTTCTCCAATGAAGCAGATCATGCAATAGTTGTGCCGATCCCCTCACTCATCATGGACTAACAAATGCAAGACTCATTTTCCAGTTTCAATTTCGATCCACTTTTTATCAAGACTCAACTATGAGATGATGCTAGGGGTGTAACTTATCCCCGTATCTTGTACCCTTAATTTATTTATGCAAGTTCCCTAGAAACCAAAACGAAAAAGGCATCATAGCTTATAAAAATAGACAGTTTCCACAACATAAACTTCTAACATCATTCAGATTGCATTGTGCCATTTTTTAAAATTAAAGACAGGCAATCTGAAAACAAAGGATCGTGTCTTTCTTTTTTTGGTCGAACGGAATGGATTACCCTAAGGATCGTGTCTTTCACATGAAGGAAGCGCAAAGTAATTTTACACAGTACCTTATTTTGTCAGTTATAGATTATAGACAGCGACGAATAGTCAATCCAACCAGCCAACAAAATGCAGATCGAATGCACATCTCTCTCTCTCTCTGACACACTCGAGAGAGAGAGAGAGAAAGAGAGAGGATTACCAAGGACACCAGGACCCCATGATATGGTCGTTTGGACCACTGTCCACACTCCACAACCTTTCCACTGCCTCCTGTAAGGGCAGTTTTGTTTCCAAGAATAGGAGCAAAGAAGTTGTTTATAGTGACATTGTCCCCCGTCAAGTACAAACCCAACAAATGAACAAGAAGGAAATAAAATTTCACGATTTAACTACTGGGCTAACGAAATAGCAGGAAACGGACCTTTGGCACTCCATTGTATACATCTTCACCATGTTGGCTGTTAATTATGATTCCCTGCCTGGGGTTCTCTTCATTGAAAGCAATGTCATCGTAGATGTTTTCATCTTTAAGCCCGCCTTTCTTCAGGAGTTGATAGACATGACAGACATTTGATAGACATGACAGACATTTGAAAGCAAAAAAAATTCAACGTAAAGCAGACGGCAAATGCTCAACTCCTAGAGAATGAAGATGCAAGGGAGAAGAATCTTTATGATATGGCAGTAATCACAATAAGAAACTTGCAATGCTGGTATATGCCTCAAACTTAAGTATACGCACAAGCAACACACAAAACCCAAAAGCCGAAAACCTAGTCACAAATCATTCAAATCGAAAACCTGGATCATTGTCATAAACCATAAAAATTCACCAAAAACACTGCCCACATCACAGGAACCGAGCAACAAACCAACATTCATCCAAATACACCCAAACAAAATGCAACCACAGGACGTAACTCACAAGCAACAACACACTCATAAAAAACACAAACAAAACTTCAATGAACAAAAGGCAGAACACACCCTTGACCAAAAAAAACACGGGGAATTTTTTCCAAGCAACATGTGGAAAACAGCCTCAATCCAAGACCGAAAAAACCTAGTAAAAAACACACAACCCACTAAATCAGACCAAACAAAAGCACACATGTACGAATATTAACCGCCAAAAACACTGATTGTTCCACCAAATTCTGATTGCTCATCACCAAACCACGGGAAGTACGATTCCGCAAGCGCCAGTCCATGCCAACAAGAGCGAAATCACAGTGGAGAACATAAATCTACAAAAATCTAAAAAAACCAGACCAAACCTTGAACCGAAGGAAAAAACGATAATAAAATTGGGGAACAGAGGAACGAACTCACCCCATGACCAGTGCACATATCTCAGATCGGAGTAGGTAGATCTCCTACAAAGTACTTCCACTGCAAATAGCGTTTGCTTCTGTGTTGAGGCGAAATACACGATGCTCATGGTTGCATAGGGAAAAGCGCGCCACAACAACGTGGTGCCGTCAACAATCGAAACCTAAAAAGACCCAATTGCCTATCAACCCACAAACGACCCACTTCAATTGAAGGGCAAAATAAGAAAAATTGGACCAAATTTGGCAAGCGATCAATTTCTACACAACGTTCTTTTACTTTTAAGGTTAGGATATATAGTACTTCTTAGTTCTTACTGAAAAGAATGATATACTCTCTTCCAATCTCAAAACGAATGAAGAAATAACTCTACAAATTCAGTGTAACACTGAAAACTAGCACAAACATAGCAAACAACTAAACTCTATTTTACCTAAAGATGTAACTAACGGTCACATAAACACACTTTTTTCGATCAGAAATCAAGGAATTAGGAAACCCTAGGCTGAAAAGTTTTGTAAACTAACCACAGGAAGATGGATGGGTCTCCACGACACGCCGGCTTTGAAAGGCAAATCAGAACCGGAGAACCCTGCTACAGTTGCCAGCGGTGAAGCGTTAGAGAGGGAGAGATTAACCTCAGGAAGAAGTTTCTGAAGAAATTGTACCCATGTCGAAGGCTCTTGGGCAAGGGTCCAGTCAAGCGTGAGTACCAACCAGTTTGGTCAAGTTTGGATTTGTGGGCTCTTCCCGGGCCCACAACAATGATCGGAACTGTTCATTTTTTAAGAGTTTGTCGAGAACATTGACCACGCCAAAAATTACGTTAATCGGATATCGTTTGATATGTTTTAAGTCTGGGGGAAAAAAATATGCAACACTAGATTGTAATCTATTTGACACAATTATCCGAAGATAAATGCATTTCAAACGATATCATATCAAACAATATCCGATCAACGTAAATTTTTGGTGTGGTCAATGTTTTCGACAAACTCTAACAAAATGAACGGTTCTAATCATTGTTGTGGGCCCGAAAAAGGCCCACAAATGATCCAAAACTTGACCAAACTGATTGGAACTCACACTTGACAAGACCCTTGCCCAAGGCTCCTTCATACGTACGCATACATCTGGTTCGATGGCCCGTCTAATCTGCCTCAGATTTTGCAGCTCTCTCTCTCTCTCTCTCTCTAAACGTGTTGATCTCCCTATTTCCTGTGTATGTGCGTGTGTGTTCTGAGGGAGAGAGAGAGAGACACAAACAATTTTAGATATATCAAATAAAGCCAGTACATCCAAATTACAACCCATAGACAAGATTCCGGTAAAAACAGCACAAGGCAAACTCAAAAACAAAGCAAAGCCCCAGCCTAAAGAAAACCAAATAGACACCCCAAAAAACCACCAGAACAACACAACCAATATATCAACGCCGAGCACACAACTAGTAAAACCTGCAAAACAAGATTAGGAGCAAATGGAATAGATAACTCAATGAACTGCACGACGTTGAGGGATGCGATACATATGAGGGTCGTCACCTATAACTCTTTCCCGTTTCCGCTTTCCCCGACTGGGGTGTTGAATAGCCTTGTCACAACCACAACTAGCATTGACTTTGTCCAGCTTCTTCCATTCGATTTCCGAGATGCTTAGCAGAAATAGGACCACAATCTCTACCCTGTTGCGCCACACAACCATGATCCTATTTGCTTGCAAATTCAGAGGTCCAGAAGCGGTATCTTGGAGGACATCTCCAACCCTATCGGACAAGGAATTCTCACAACTACATTGATGAGGATCAGGCATTGTAGACGCAGCCATAATCCTCTTAGTCTGCAAATTCCTAGGTCCCGTACCACTGTCCTGAAGATCATCTCCAAACCCAGCCATCGAAGAGTCACCATTGTCATAATGTTGAGGTGCAGGCATTGAAGTAGCGGCCTCACAACTAGACAGGAGAACTGAATCCTCTTCCATCTAGGAGGGACTAGTAGGCTCTGGCAATCCACCCAAAGGAGCGTCAAGTTCTTGAGCTCTAAGACTACCTTCCCGAGGAAGATGGATTTCAGGCAGATCGGTGTTATTGACAACAGACGAGGGCTTCTCAACTTTGACCTCACCAGCCGAAAGGCTAGGCATATGGAAGAACTGAAATTTCTTACCCATGTCCAAATCGGGAAGACAATTGCGGCTAACGAGAAGGAAGTCTCATCCCATAAGAACCTTTTTCTTGCGCCGTCTATACTCAATAGAACCCAACCGCTTCATGCAAACAGGTTGTGTCAAATCCTTACACAAATTTTTAACAAAAGGTCCAGAGCCATTGAGAGAAGGATAAAAGGGGTCCTTAAAGTTCAGAGCAGCACACTTGGAAGAAATCACTTCGCAAATCCCCTTAGGCACTACACTCAAAGGATCGGTCAGTAAGGTATCGACTCCACTTTAGCACGCGATCGAGACGATTCCCCAATATGAAAACTATGAAAATTTGTGTCGATCCAAGATGATTCTCCAAGGAAAGAATTAACCGATTCCGTATCCAATTGGTCCAAATCATCATACACTTCTTCCCACGGTTCATAAGTCTTATCAAAAAATTCACCCATCTTAGTTTTGGCAGCCACCATTGCTTTAGCAGCACGCGAAGCTAAACCCCAATCACAATCGAACTCATCTGAAAACGTGTCCAAAATCAAAGCTCTTTCCATAGGGTTTAACTTAGCTATTACATCCATGGATGATGAAGATCTTCGATTACCCACATAAGACTCCCTACCTCGAGAACTATCAATACTCTTACCCTTGGCCTCTTTGGAGAGGCGACGCAAGCTTAAATTTGAACCCGTTGAGAACCCCTTCTTTAACCTAATCCCCTTCGTCAACATGATGATAGTACTAGGTGAATCACCAAAACTAACTACTAGATTAAATAGTAGGCAACTGTTAAGGACACTAGTCTAATCTATAAGACCACTAAAGAAGTAACAAAACAATCCCAACACCCACCATATCACACAAACCATCAAACAACTGATGTCTCAAATAGAACCAGTATAACCCTTTTCAGTAGAACAAAAAAACAACCCAGAATTGCCAACATCACATTCCAACTTAAAAGTTCAGTCTGAAATACCTCTTCTCTGATCGGAAGAAAAAGGAGCAAGTGATTGGAAGAAAACCAGACACGCTTCGCCCTTCTCCTCCTCTGATTCGTAGAGACTACTCGAAAAACAAAACCCCAACTCAAAGCCGTCTTCCTCTATCCAAAATCTGGACTCAAATCCTTCCACTGATCAGATCGTGCCCTTCTCTGGCCGGAACAAATGAACGGAGTCGGACGGAGTTGACGTCAAGCACCACCCCAGATTTTGGACCTCGCTGTTTGGTATGCAGAACCTTCGACCCACTGTCAAAAAAAAACCTTCGACCCACTATGGATATAAAGTCATGTTATACGTACTTGTTTTGACTCTTGTTGATTTAAGATTTAACATTAAATTTAGAAGTTCCAATGGGAGAATGTTTGAGCATGAAAGTATTTTTGAAATCTTTTGATATTTGCGCTCCACTTTTTATTAACGACGCTTCATGAAATTGAAAAACTTTTTGGTATAACAGGTATATAACCCACTTGGTATCCCCTTCAAAAAAAATTGACACGTGGCAAACAAAATTGGAATACTTCAAATGTAATTTCCGCACAAACTACTCCTGTTCCAGTACAAAGGCTTGGTTATCTTTAACTTAATTAATTATTTTATTTTGTATGTTGTTCGTCTTTTTCTAAATTTTTGTTAGATTTGCGTGATATTTTTTAAATTAATCATCCGTCTAGACGAGAGGAATCTAAGAAGTACAAAATTATGACCAAAAGCAAAAACAAATCACTAAAGACGGGAAAAAGTACATCAAACGACTGTCTTTTAGAGCTTAAGTGTCGTTTTATTTGAATTTTTTCATCGGTCCATATTTTTATACTTTTCTGATTCATCTCGTAGAGATGAACGATTAACCCTAAAAATCACCACAAAAAGTTGCAAGATGTAAAAAAACCAAAATAAGTTTTTTGAACAAATACTCCCTCCGTTCCATATTGAGTGTCCATGTTATTATTCCGAACATTTTAATAATTTTTTTATCTTTCAATTTATAATGCTAAAAATACCCAATATGGATTGAAAGATATAAAAATGAAAAATACCCAATCTATAAAATATGGACTAATGAAAAAATTCAAATAAAACGACGTCACTTAAGCTCTAAGAGACAGTTGTTTGATACTTTTTTTCGCCTTTAGTGATTTTTTTTTTTGCTTTTGGTCATAATTTTTTATTTTTTAAACGTCTCTCATCGAGAAGGATAATTAATCTCAAAAATATCATGCGAATCTAACAAAAATTCAGAAAATATAAACAAAATACATAAAACGAAAAAATTAATTAAATTAAAGAGAACCAAGCCTTTGTATGGGAAGAGGAATAGCTTGTGTGAAAATTACAGTTGAAGTCCTCAAATATTTTTTTTTAGATTTTGTTTCACGTGTCTGTTTTTTTGTGAAGAGGGATACCATGTGGGTTATATACCCGTTAGAGCATCCACAGTGGAATAATCAAAAGGTGCCACATCATCTTTTGGTTATCCATTTAAGGGGTTGCTAAGGTTAGCAATGTAGAGGTCCACAGTGATACAATCAAAATTGAATACCAAAACTTGCTACATCACATTTTTAACTTATAAAAATCTAGAAATTGTGACATAGAAAACAATTTTTTTTAAATAGTTTTCAAACTAATAAAAATAGGTTATTAGAAAAAGAGAAAAAAGTTTTTTGAAAACTTTGATTTTAAAAAAAACAGTTTTCAGGAAAAGTAAAAAAAAAACAGTTTTTGAATAGAAAAAGTTTTTCTATCAAAAGAAAAAAGTGTAAAAAAACTGTTTTTTCAAAAAAAATAAAAACTGTTTTTAAAAGTATTTTTGTTGTAAACATGTTGAAAATAGAAGAAAGAAAGTTTTTGTGTAATGATGGTATACTTTATTGAGGAAATGTGAAAACAATTAAATTTGATTATTGGCAAAAGGTTTATAGTTTTGATTATCCAAGTGCCAAAATTTGATGAGTTGCTAAGATGTTTCTAAATTTGGTTATTCCAATGTGAGCTCTTTTTGAGCAAATGTTGCTAACTTTATAAACCTTTTTGTTTTGATTATACCATTGTGGATCCTCTTATACCAAAAAGTTTCTCCTAGTAACTCTACGTTAAAAGTGGAGCATCACCAGTAAAAAGTGGAACGCGAATATCAGTATCCTTTTCTAATTGCATTTTTCGTCAAATTAGACCTCATTCCACTAACAATTTTTTCCACTTTTCTGGAGTATTTTTTTTGGGTCCTGTCTTTATTCAATTTTTTTCGCGTTTGTTAGTTTTGCACTTTATTTTAAAAAATGAAGCGCAAAACTAACAAACAAACAAAAAAATTCAAATAAGGACAAAATTGAAAAAAGTCTTAAAAGTTCCTATTGGAACAAGTTCTTCTTAGTTTAACAGAAGATAGTTGACGGCGTCAGTAATTGGATTAGAGCATCTCCAGCCTTCACCCATATTTTCCCTCAAATTTGAGTTAAATTTTGGGTAAAAACCCATTTTGGGTAGACACATCTCCAACCATCAAACTCAAATTTTACCCAAATATATATACATTTTATTCTTAATGGCATAATGGTAAATAAGGTAAAACAATCAAATCCAAAATGAGGAGACTTGATACTCTTCCCTCTCCATCTCCGTCTCTCTCTCCCCGAGAATCAAACACAAAAAAAATTTCACACAAAACCCAGAACCGGACACAACCATAAAAGACAACTCTGAAACTCGTTCATCGGAGGAGGAGGAGGCCAGAAGAGAACGACAACTTTGGGGGACCCAAGACGACTTAGAGGTCACAACGGCGCCACTGCCACTTTCTGCATTGTTTCTCAGACCGCCGGCCCTCAACCTGCCGCCACTGCCGACGAGATTGTCTCTCTTTCTCTCCCTCCTCCCTCCCTCTCTCTCTCTAACTAGCCGTTGGAGAAATGGGTCAAGGCAAAAGTTGTCCCAGATTTGGGCAAAAAAATGGGTAAAACCTAAAATGGGGAAGGGTTTGGGTCAAAGATTGGAGAGAAATTTTTGTGATTTTTGCCCCATTTTTAAATTTGAGTCTTAAAATGGGTCAAGGCTGGAGATGCTCTTACATCGGAAATTATTGGGTATTTGTGGAGCTACACAAGTTGAATTCAATTGGTAGTTGAAGGACGAATTGACAAAGTTTGGAATAATTTGGGGAGGAGAGAGATAATTAACTCAAAGTAACAAGAGTACTTAATGATGTCAGAGAGGCAACAGAAGCAATCGATTAGGGCTCTAGAGTACGGGGCAGCCGAACTAGATCTGCAAACTCCGAGATGAGATGTCCTGTCAAACCGTCAAGTGCACGGAAAATCATCAGATCCGATCCGTCTTGGACCTTGCTGGTGAGTCTATCCTCATCAGACTTCGTTCTGGTTGGTCCTTTTGTTTTGAAAAACTGACAGATGCTACGTGTTGTTGGTGATGTATTTTTTTCCCCTTCTTTTCATGAGATACATCTATCGATTTTGATTCAAAGATTAGGTAATTTATTGTCGATAACAATCGTATCCTGACTATGAACGCTTTATCGGAGTAGAGATTACTCCATCTGACTTACCCGTTCACGCTGAATTTTGTAGTGATTAAATTTGTGCCAAAATTGCATGTTAGATGGACTTATCATCCTTCGATAACAGAAATCAACGGGCGGCCTCGTTCACGTTAATAATTAACTTATGCACCACAAATTTTTGGTTTTGTCCTTTTTTTTTTTTTTTTTTTTTTTGCGTTTGTTAGTTTTTGCCAATTTTTTATGTGATATATGGATGAGTAAGGACGAGATCAATCGGAAAAGTAAAAAATTACTTTTAAATAAGTATTTTAGAAAATATCCAAGAAAATGTCCAAAAACTAACTTTTCGAGCTTTTATTTGGATATTTTCCGTATACAAGTCATAATTTTGTACTTTCTCGATTTCTTTCATCCTTACTTGCCTATATATCACATAAAAAATTTCCGTAAAACTAACAAATGAAAAAAAAATTGAATAAAGATAAAATCAAAAAATTATTCTGCATAAGTTAATCACTAGCGTAAACATCCCAATGCATCTTGTCCAATTTTTACTCTTAAAGAACCACAAATAGTAAAAATTATTTCAAATTACATAATAGCACAAAAACTTCTCATGCAAAACCACAATTTGTTGCTATCGAAAAATCTCACAGGACCAAAATCATTCATTTTTCTGTTTCTATAATGCATGTTTGAAAACACCAACTGCAGTAAAACCGTAACAAAAGTAACTGGCATGCTCGGCATCCAAGAACTTTTTACCCAAAAAGTTCCAAATATAAACTTGACAAAAAAAGAAAGAAAAAAGGGAAAATGACAAACTCATCTTTTATCTATTGACACTCATTCTTTTGTCTTTTATTCATGTGAAACTATTAAACTATCATTACCTCTTGAGTCATTATATCCATATAAAGGCATGTTGATAAATTATAGTGAATAAAGACAAAAAAGATAGTTTCAATGAACGAAAAGAGCACTGTTATAGGTACATATTGGAATGTACATACTATGGATATGGATTTTGTGGGGCTCATCTTGGGTCCCACAATGATTATTCGAACCTTCCATTATTTTTTAATTTTTTTTTATGGAGCTCCGTAAAAAAATCAGCTCAATCTGGTATAGGTAAGTATTTTTTCGGAATTCGTAGGGGCGAAACTAAGCAGTTAAAAATTCCTATCTATACTGGATTGAGCTGATTTTTTACAGGACTCCATAAAAAAATGTTTTACTGTTTGAATAATCTTTATGAAACTCGTGGTAGGCCCCACAAAACCCATATGTATATGGTATGTACATTCTAATATTACCCATAGCTTTTTCGGATATATATAGGGAGAACCATCTCCTTACGGTAGTAGAATAGATTTGAAGATGGTCGGGATTCGCAGAGAGTTTTCAAAATTGGCGAACCTAAAACATTTTAGAATTACTAATTCGTTTTGTAAGCCGACCCGTTCACGTTAGTGATTAACTTCTGTAAAACAAGTTATGTATCCAAAACCACAAGTTGTTCACGCTAGTGAATAAGTTATTCATCATGAACCACATGCAAAATTGGCAAAAAAACATTAGTTAAAACACCACCAACACAACTTATTCATCCATTATCACAAATTGTTCACACTAGTGAAATAAGTTTGTTTTTTTCCCGGTAAATACTAGTGAAATAAGTTATTCATTAGTGTAAGGTAAACAACATGCAAAATTGGCACAACTTAATGATTTTGTACAACTTATTCACCAAAAATATTAGCATGAACAATTTGTGATTATGGATGAATAAGTTGTGTTGGTGGTGTTTTCAATAATGTGTTTTTTTTTTCACAAATTGGGCCAGTTTTGCATGTTGTTCATGCTAACGAATAACTTGTTTTGCAGAAGTTAAGTTACTAGTGTGAACAACTTGTGATTTTGGATAAATAACTTGTGTTGCAGAAGTTCATCACTAGTGTGAAGGGTATTCACGCTAATGTTTTTGGTGAATAAGTTGTGCCAATTTTGCTTGTTGTTCATGCTAATGAATAACTTATTCATTAGTGCGAACATCTTGTGAGTTGTGATTATAGATGAATGAGTTGTGTTGGCGGCTTTTTGACTAATGTTTTGGGTTCACAAATTAGGCCAATTTTTTATGCTATTCATGGTAATGAATAACTTGTGTTGCAGATAGGGACGGAGGGAAAGGGGGGCACGTGGGGGCATGTGCCTCCGCTCGAACCTAAAATAATTTTGTTATATTTTCGTATATTTTGCATAATTATGAAATTAAGTGTGCTACTACACATAAACAAGTGCATATATCTTGAAAATATACATATAAAACTAGTTTTATGTTTCAATTTCATCATATGGTGCATTTATACTTGTTGATTTTCGAACTTTTTGTCTACTTGGATCGATTCTTTCTTAATTGTACTTATTTTTAACCGTCTAAGAGCAATATTGTAAAATAATATCATTAAGAAAACTATATCGTTCATTCTAAAACTTGTCGATGTTTATGTAAAATACACTCTTAAATTTTGTGCTTATTTTTACATAATTTAAGTGAATGTATGTGTTATATATTTTTGTAGTTTGTATTGCATGCCCTAATTATGTAACGATCTTATTGTGGTTAACTAGAAAAATAAATTTTCGCCACTATGATTAACAAGGTGTCCCCACTAAACTACATTTCTGAATCCGTCTCTGGTTGCAGAAATTAATCACTAGCGTGAACAAGAAACTAGAATGCAAATCACCGGGGCATAAGCATTTTAGACGCTGAACGCTCTAGCTGTACGTGAATGCAAATCACCAGGGCGGAAGCATTTTAGACGTTGAACGCTCTAGCTGTACGTGAATGCAAATCACCGGAGGTTAAAGAAGCCTGATAGCGTAGGTGAGTGAAGTTTTATTCTCTCTTTTGTGTCTTTTTTTTTTGCCTTTACGTACAAGGGCTACTCGTCGAAGTTGCCACTCAAGAAAGCTTTTTCACCTTAAGAAATTCTTGTTGGGAGCAAAAGAGCTTCACTGATGAGTGCATATAAAAAAGTGGTTTCCATCCCCTTTTTAAAGTCTAATATTTTATTTTGGGCTGTCCCTTAATAAGTGTCCATTTTATAAAGTTAGTGGGTAAAAGTTAGTGTACATTTTCTATTTTGTTCATAAAAGTAGATTTCGTTTTGAAAAATTAGTGAGTAAAAGTGTAATGATGATGTCTCCATAAATGGTAAGTAGGAAAAATGGAAGTAAAAGTTGATGTGAAAAGTATAAGGGAAAAATTCAAAAAAACCCCTGAACTTTGAACTCAATGTCAAATAGGCACCTGAACTTAAATAAACTTCAATTGAACACCTGAACTTTCACTCCGTTATTAATTTACCCCCTGCCGTGTCTCAATCCGTGACTTGCCGTTAACGGCAAAGGCAAAACGTTTGGTTAAATAAAAAATACTTACCACCAGTTTGCAATCCTATGAAGCAGAAACGTGATTATGAGAGTCTTAGAGACAAAATTTGATTATGTCTCTTTAGAATAATATGATCAGAATAATAAAATCTTCACACCCGTTCAAACGGATTAAAAATTGGAGCACTTAATTTTTTAATCATATTTTTTAAAATATAAACGGTCTCAAAAATTAAGTGCTCAAATTTTCACTCCGTTCGAATCGGTGCAAAGATCTTTTTATTCTTATCATATTATTCTAAAAGGTCGTAATTTATTTTTATCTCTAAGGCTCTCATATTAAGTATGTGTTCTTTATTTAGGACCCTATGGAGCAGAAATGTGATTATGAGCACTTAATTTTTTATGAGCACTTAAATATCTTTGTACTGATTCAAAACGGAGTGAAAATTTGAGCACTTAATACCGTTTATATATTAAAAAATATGATTAAAAAATTAAGTGCTTCAATTTTTAATCCGTTTGAACGGGTGTGAAGATCTTATTATTCTGATCATATTATTCTAAAAAGACATAATCAAATTTTGTCTCTAAGGCTCTCATAATCACGTTTCTGCTCCATAGGATTGCAAGCTGGTGGTATGAATTTTTTATTTAACCAAAACGTTGCCATTTTGGTGTGTGGGTAGGGGCTGATGTGCCTTTGGGGCAGCAGAGCCTCCGGGTCCGGGTAATAAGTGGAGAGAGATAGAGAGAGAAATGTTGGAAGTAGGGGGAATTTTTTTTAAAATTCTTTTTGAAAATTTGAGCACTTAATTTTTTTTTGAGACCATTTATATATTAAAAAATATGGTTAAAAAATTAAGTGCTCCAATTTTTAATCCGTTTGAACGGGTGTGAAGATTTTATTATTCTGATCATATTATTCTAAAGAGACATAATCAAATTTTGTCTCTAAGGCTCTCATAATCACGTTTCTGCTTCATAGGATTGCAAACTAGTGGTAAGTATTTTTTATTTAACCAAAACGTTGCCGTTTTGCCTTTGCCGTTAACGGCAAGTCACGGATTGAGACGGCAGGGGTTCAGGTGTTCAATTGAAGTTTATTTAAGTTCAAGTGCCTATTTGATATTGAGTTCAAAGTTCAGGGGTTTTTTTGAATTTTTCCCAAAGTATAATGATGATATTTTCTTAATAAATTGGAGTTACGAAGCGGAACACTTAAAGAGATGGAGGGAGTAGTACCATGCCCTCAGATTTCTTGCAAATACGGACATCTCACTAACCAACTCCTACTTTAGAAGCTAATGCATATGTTTTCCCTTCCGATTAGTTTGACACAGCCATGTCATTAAAGGCACTACTATTTACCAATATCCCTCTATTCTCTACTCGTTGGATGGACTGGATTCTGTCAGAAATTGAGAGCTTTTGAATATTTATATTGTAAAAAAGATGAATTTCTCACGTTAAGCAACTTTTAGCTAATTTCATAATGTATTTAGTCGAACAAGCTAATTTCATCATGTGTTTAATGGAACAATTATTCGTTGGGTGCCGGTGAAATGAACCTTGAAACCACATGAGACTTATAACAGTGTTCTAAAAGTCTTTAGGCATTAGTCGGGCGTTTGACACGTAGGAGACAACTAGTGAGCCACTTGGGCTGATTTTAATCTAGATGATAGATCCCCCCACCCAAAGCTTAGGCACTGACCAACCGGCTGCCTAGGCCTACTTTTAGAATGACGACTTATTATCATTTCTCAAACGTGGAAGGGATATATGTTATGACGGCAAACGTCGCGGGCGTTGGTGAAATTTACCCCGTTAAAATAACGCAGAGGGCCGAGGTAAGTTTGACTTACCGTCATTGGTAATTTCGTTTATTTTGACAATTTGTAGTTAATTTGAGACAGACATGGGCCACATGGCTCAGAGGGTGTGGTTCGTTTTCACTAACAAAAATATTTTAGCATTTTACCATATCGTTTTCACTGACAATTTTTTTTTTTGCTATAGTAACTCTACCCACAAATCCATCAACAACTTATTCACTACCAGAAATAACTTGACATTTCTCAACAACTTATTCACCGCCGGAAACACCTAACAACTTCTCAACCACAAATAAAAATTTACAAATTACAAATTTTTCACTACCGGAAACACCCCATCAACAACATCAAAATTAATTGTGATGAATATAAATAAGTTTAACTCGTGTAATTTGAGACAGACATGGAAAATAATTTAATTTTCATGCAACCTGTTTCTGCCATACACGCCTAAACTGAACGTGACACAAATCCCATTTAAACCTAATGTCAATAATCAATGAGGTTTATGAATTTATTACTTGTCAATACATATTAGTCTATATATATTACTATATGCTAGTATATAACGTATATATAATCAATAGGGATCAATAAGATTCTTTCATTAACTCTCTACTCTTTAGTTATACGACTAGTATAAGATTATAATACCCACTGCTTTTTGCTCTTGACTCTATCTTTCGGCTTTTTTTGTGTGCTTGGTTTTGCTCTAGTAAGAATTTCATTTCTTACATTTTTTTTGCAATATAGATCTTGTTTGATGAATCTTAATGAGATCTTTTGAACATTGCAAAAAAAATTGAAAAATTATTTTCGTAAATACATTATTTTTAAGTTTGAGAATTACAAATAAGTACTTATTTTTTAAGAAAGCTTAGCGGAACGGGATTCTATATACTTCGAACTTATCTGTTAATGAGAGAAACTTATTCACGAAAGAGCCGTGGATAAGTAAACCCCGGAGGCGCCTAATCACAGTCGTCTGTCTCGGCAATCCACGGTTTGGATTGTAATTAATGAAATTTTTCCGGGGAAGAGAGTTAAGAGTTTAACTCATCCCCGGAAAATTTTGTTTAAAAGCCGGACCCGTCCAATACACTTTGGACGCGAGCGATTGGACTCGGCGAAATTCACGGAAAGCTCCGTTAAAAAGTTTCTCATTTGTTAGTTGTACCTTCACCAATCCCGGGTTGATTGAAGACGACCTGTAACTCGAGTCGACTTTTTTTAGTTTGTTAATAGTCCACAGAGTAGTGAAATATTGCAAAGGGTAGTTAAGTTTTTGCCTTTGTATCCCAATGCTTAGGACTTGAACTCATCTTGGACAAGAAAGAAATGGGAAAACAACTACAGAAGGTTCTCGATTTTTGGTGTTTAGAATCATAGTTGAAGAGGTGGTGTAACACTTGGGACTGCTTGCTTGTGTGCCCACCGTATGTGCCCAGGGCAGGCTCATTTATGCCCAACTAGGATAGGTACAACTTATTTAAAAAAAAAAAAGAAGGTACTGACTAAAAGAAGAAGCCATAATACTATTTATCACAAGAAGAAACTAAAATATATCAACATAGATAATACTAATATATGAAGAAGAAACTACTTTAATTGGATGCTATAGTGATAGACAAAAACCAAGGCATCAAGACTGTCTTCGCTTTTAGTCTCTAAAACTATTTTTTTCTTTAATTATTATTCTCATTTCTCTATTGATTTTCCTTCACTTATTATCTTAAAACTTTTCTCAAACCCAAACCGAAAAAAGCCCAAAATTCTAACCTTGGGTAAAGTGAAGGCCTATTAAGCTCATGATAGGCGAGGGTACTGGGATTATGTGTCGAAACAATGAGAATAAAAAGCTTTAGTGTAAAGTAAGATTGGGATTGGGGTACATAAAGCCTTGTTTGTTTTGGGATTTTAGTTTTTGGGTAGAGAGGGATAGAGAGAGAGAGAAATGAGTAATAATTGAATGAAAATTTAGAGATTTTAACCTCCAAGTACGGAAAAGTGAAACTTAATTCCTATTAAGGAGAGATGAAATACTTAATTACCACTAATGGAATACTTAATTACAAAAATACATTTACCATTAATGGAAGTGTCACCCTTGGGTTTTAGGGTTTAGGATACCCTAGGGTTTAGGTTTTGACACTTTCATAGAGTCCCTAGGGTTTAAGTTTATGCACTTTCATAGGGGTTTTATGGTGCACTTTCCTATTATAGGGTTTTAGTGATTTAGACATTTTTATAGAGTACCCTGGGGGTTATGCATTTTTATAGGGTACCCTAGGGGTTTAGGCACTTTCATAGGATGCCCTAGGGGTTAGGAACTTTCAGGTTTTTAGTGTTTAGGCACTTTCATAGGATTTCAGTGTTTAGGCGCTTTCATATGATTTCAGTGTTTTATTACTTGGAGAAGACCTTGTAGGAATTACTCCCTCCGTCCCGGTTTGTTTGTCCAATTTCGACATACGTGCCTTTTAAAAAATTATCTATATCTCACAATCTATAATGTTTTACGTAATTTCGAAAACATCATATTTTAGATCTAATTGAGATCTATCAAACAAGATCCATATTGCATATAAAAAATATTATAAATTGAAACATATAGACAATTTTGTAAGAGGTCCCAAATAGTGAAAAGAGACAAACAAATCGGGACGGAGGGAGTACTTTCTATTTTTTGGACTTAGAGGTAAAAAGCCCGAAAATTTATTGGAGACCGTGTGACGAAAGAAAATCCAAAATCCTGAATCCTAAAACGAACAAAGTCGGATTTTAAAATGGGTTTTGTACTACTAGGTACATAAAATAAAAAGTTGTCACCTCCGATCCTAGTTGGTGGCACTAAGCTGCCACTCAATGCTTGGGTATTAAGGATTCAACTCTTCTACAACCACACACACTTAAACACAAACTCCTCTCACATGAGGAATGCGGCCTAAACACAGTCTGTGTGGTCCCCACCCTTTAATGTGAGAGAAGTTGTGTGTGTAAATGTGTGTGGTTATAGATTAATCGTTAAGATTTAGGCATTGATTAGATATTTTGTACGTTAGTCAAAAATTCGTTGGCAGGTCCATTTATTAAAAACCGTGTTGAAAGAGAGGGGTTGGTTCTGAACATCCTAAGTGGACACATAACATGGTTCTCGAGCTAAAACCCAAGATCAAAGTTGTTCCTTATGCCCTTAAAAAGTTGGTATCTTAGTAGCGGGGGCGGGTGCGGGGAGCGAAGGCACCTAGAAGCTCCTAAGGTTGGGAGCGCCTAAGGAATGTATATAAATTATATATATATATATATATATAATACCTAGCCATTAAAGGAAAAGTGATACTTGCTGAAAATTTTCCCAATCCTAAAGTGTAATTATTGAAAGTTATATATTCTCAATTTGCAAAACTTCTTGACTAATATGATTCTCATATTCTTATTTCCACAATGGCATAACTCCCTTAAAAGTAAGAGAATAATTATCTCAACGGCCCGATAAACTCCCATCTTAGTTAGGAGCGAGCTCCTGTCAAGCTTCCATATTGGGAGCGCCGATTTGAGCTCCCGTCTAGAGAGCACACCCATTTTAGAAGGATCCTGCAACTAAGGTTGGTATCGAGTTGAGTTTTCGGCCCATGGGGAAAGTAGTTTTTTATTTTTCTTATCTTTCATGTTTTATGTCTTCGAAAAATAAAAAACAAAATCTAAAAGTGATAAGTGTGTGGAAAAGTCTATTGAGACTTTTGTTTTTAAAAATGGAAAAAAAGTTGGATAAATTCAATCACTGTAATCACTACCCTAAAGATCAAGGTGAAAACGTTGTTATATATCTTGTTATGGAAATGATTTTCACACATCTTTTTTTTATTGGCACTCTCTTTTTTGTCTTTCTCACTTGAAAGTACCAAATTGCCCTTCATATGAAAAAATGACGGAAGAGGTAAGGGTAGTTTAGCAATTTCAACGTGAAAAAAAAAAAAAAAGTGAGTGCCAATGGAAAAAATGAGAGTGAAAATTATTCTCACTTGGAAAAGATGAGTTTTAGTACGGAGGACTCTAGGAGCAACAAGTGGCATTACCTAAGTTTTCTATCTATATCAAAATCCACTTGGTACACACAATAGATCATTTGGAATTTGCAAAAAGCCCTATTAAATAGCACATTCCATGATGTATTGGATCAATATACTTGTCTATATCTATCTATATCGGGAAAGGCCATCCAATTTTTTTGGATTTATCAGGTCCTCTCTTTCTGAATCTAGGTAAACTCCTCTATGAAAACACGGATTCATGTAACCGACTCCATTTGATTGGGACCTAAGGTTCAGTTTGTTTTGATCCGAGGCTCAGTTTGATTTGGTATGAAAGTTTTTGTAACGTCCCGATTTTCAGACCCATTATTTAAATATTTCTTCAAGATACTTCAATCATTTAAAAACATTGTTCTTGTCTAACAGATAATTTGATCGCAAGTCCAATGCCCCAATATTCGGAGACGTTATTTAAACATTCGAAATAGATTTCCAAAATGATTTTCTATTTCAAGGTATTAAAGTTCCAAAAGCCTCCCAATTCGAGTCACATTACAGGTTACAATATGTCAAATTCAAATATACCTTGCCAAAATACCTTTCCGTACCATTTCAGAATACTTAATTAAAATTACAGAGCACTAAGGGTAAAACATCCTGGGCTTGACAATTTCTACTACGGCCATCGTCACCACACCTTCTGTTTTCGTGTACGACCCTTCTCTCCTTCAATATATTACAACAATTTGCACAACGAAAGGTGAAGTGTATCACATAAAATGGCACAAAACGATATTTAGTTACAACAATTTTAGACCTCTATACAGATTACTCATTATAACTCTATAAATCTATGTAGGAACATAGAGATAGCTGTTTGGTATGTTAATACGTAACAGACATGGATTTATCCAACTTAGTGTTTTAAGAATTTAATTTCCAAAATTTGAAATTTTCATGTCCTAAAATTTAAGTAACCCGTTGTACACATATCATTTATTTCATTTTGTTTTTATTACATCTACTTTCCTATTCACCCTCTTTCAATGGCATTCTTATTACTTTGTTCGAGATTCCATGTCCATTTTTGTAACTCCAATCTCAAGTGTGGAACATCATGCTTCAATATATTTGTGACCTGTTTCTTCTTCTTCTTCTTCTTCTTCTTTTTTTGAAGCAATTCCATACTCAAAGGCGCTATGCCTTTAAAAGATGTTGATTCGGCCATGACTATGAGGAACAATGGAACAATCAAGGACTCGACTATCATGGAGAAAAATTTGCACGAAGGTATGAATCTAGCTAGAACGAACACATGTCAGCCCTAGCCTTCTTAATGGTTTAATCTTCTAACCATGTTCATTGGAATAAACAAAAATGAAGTGCATTTTTACTGTCTGATTTAAACATTTTCATTTAAAAGTTCCAAGCATGCGACATTTATTAAGGGTAAATTTCACTTACCTCCCTTGAGGTTGCTGTGAATAATAGAAACCTCCCTTTTCAAGTTTCTAAAATTGCACTGACCTCCCATCTGCTTTACTTGTCGATTTCAGATTCCCCCATGCCATTAGGAGACCATTCCTAAGTAACGAAAATCGCTAACATCACCAACTAAGCCTATTTTTTTACCCATTTTACCCTTGAAGAATGATAATTTGACATGAATGCCTTTCTAAACTAATAGACATTAATGTCCCAAATCACAATTTCTTAAAAGAGTTTTTAAACATATATAAACTTGGTTTTAAAATTACAGACACATACATTTGGTTTTAAATATGCATGTCCAAATATATTTTTATTTTTGAAGCTTAAAAAACTTTTGAATTTTTTTAAGCCACATACATTTATAGGCATAAACACAAAGGAATTAGAATCTCTTTTCTGTTTTGACTTAATGTAATTTTATTCTTCAACTCTATACCGTGTATTTTTATACCAAACTAATGCTATTTATTTTTATTTTTTTTCAAGATATTTTGGCTCCATATAAGCAAGTTTGGATATTTTCTTTGCACTTGTTGATTTATTTTTTGCTATGAAAAAAACATTCAAAATTCTTGAATCAAATTAATGCAATTATTTTGAAGTCCTTATTCAACTTGTAATTGCTTAAAAATGTATTATGGCCCATTTGTAAGATTCAACTTTTAAAAAATAGCACTCGTTTATTTTTAGCACCAATTTAGTTGCGACAGTAGAAGAAAATGAGACAAAGGAGAAACACATTTTATATAAAAATAAAAATGCTCTCGTGCAAATTTTTTTTTTACTTTGCACTAATATAGATGTCTTAATAGGTTGTCTAATTTATTAAATATTTTAAAATATATATGTCTTAATATGTTGTTTAAGTTATTAAATATTTTAAAATTATTTAAAAAATATCAATTCCTTCTAAAAAAAAACACATGTGGGTCTTTAGGAGTTGGGTCTAATTTAAGTGTTGATAACATGCTAGTTCAATACTCAATCAATTTTCTTGACTTGTTAATGAAAGAGAAAAATAAAAGGTTTAAGAAATTTTAAAAGAAAAGAGTTTTTTTTTCCTGGAAGGTATTTATTTCCATTGTTATTATAAGCCCCAAGGGAGGTCAATGAAAGGGTAAAAATGTAAATTAACATTTTCCGTTAACAGAAGTTACCTCACAAGATTGAAATAGGAGGTAAGTGGAATTTCAAACACATGAGGAGAGGTTTCTTTTATTTTTATTAAAAAAAACTAAGGGAAAGTAAGTGAAATTTACCCTTTCGTTATTCACCATAATGTTTGTGGATTTTGTTTACTTGATTAATCCAACCGATCCAAATACATATTACTTGGTAAATGTATACATTGGTGTTTGAAACCTTCCAATATCCATTTTGATGTCGTTTAAGCTCATCGATTAAGTTTTATAGGATGTTCATATATGGTTTTGATCACGAATAGTTTCACCACTATTAGACAATATATCATGTGTTTGTTGTGCCTGCATATGAAGGGACAAATCGATTGAATCTACGTGTAGATACTTCATTTGAGTCCCCCAAGTTAATCCTAAGAATACTATTCCCCGATTACGAAAATAATCTCGAAAGAGCACTTGGATCAAATGCGTTCCCTTTGGAACTCGAAGGAAGCGAGTGCACATTGTCCTAGTGTTCGAGTCGAGTATTGGCTAGAAAATCACGATATTCAACAAAAAGCTACGTACATTAGATGGTTATAACGCACGCCACAAATATGAGGCGAGCACTAGTTTAAGTACATTTTTGAGATTGAAAGACTAAAGTGACAACCTCTGTCTTGTCATGGACAGTTGCACACACTACGTTGAGTCGGTGCACGCCACTATGAAGAGGCGCGCGCCATTTTGAGCTACGTTGACCTTGGCTCATTTTGTCCTATAAAAGGACTTCGTCCACTGTTTTAGAGGTTGGCAAAAACCAGCTGACAAAACAGATTTAGAGATATATAGTGGATTAGAGTAGGTGGATAATACATGAATTTATTTAAATGCCCTCATTAAATAATTATATTGGGAATACAAAAAAAAATTTAGGGTCAATTTGGTCTTTCTCTGCACCCTGATAAAGCTTATCCTAGGGTTGGGGGGGAATTAGCCGAGGCTCCTTCAAGATATAAGCTCTCGCACTCTCGTTATCCCCTTCCTTCTCCCTTGGCAAACACCATCTCCCTTGGCAAGCGGTTCCGATCATTTTTTTAGACTACCAGTAGCACCGTTCGTCTCTTTTACCCTTCTCAGTTCTCACCCATGGCTTCCTTTCTCCAGCGAACCGTCGTTCTCTACCGCCGCCCTCTCCTCCGACTCCCTCCCCACCGGCTCCCTCTCCACCCCCACCTCCTCCCTCCCCTCCGACTACCTCCCCACCGGCTCCCTCTCCACCCCCACCTCTTCCCTCTACCACGCCATTACCCTCCCCGCGGCCACACCCCACCTTCCTACAGCTATACTGCCCCTCCTCCAGCAGCCGGAGGAGGAGGTCAGTCTGCTGCCTTGCCGGAGGCAGCAACGGTGGTTCCGGTGCCAAGGCCCAATGGGCCGTGTTTTGGGCTACTCTTTTAGCCCTCCTGTCCAACCATGCACTCTATGTGTACGATAGGCATGAGAAACAGGAGAAAGAGAACCTTGAGGCCTTTGAGAAGTTGAAGTTGAAGGAGCAAGAAATCGTTTCTGAAGGGGCGTTCAGAAAGTTTCTTGTGGAAGAAATACCAAAACTGACTGCCGGAATTCAGAAGATTGCTAACTGGATCCCAAACGACCGGTAAGGAATTGAGTAAATTTATCAATGGATTTTCTAGTGTTATTTGCTAGCTTACAGCCCCAGGCCCCCAGCATTAGACACTGTATTATACGGAGTAGAATTGTTTTGCACTAATCTCTCATGGCTTTGCAGAAGCAACCATATAAGCTTCTCCGTGGTAGATTATGATCTATGTTATGTGACTCTCATTAAGCAATTAGGATTGCCTTTGAGAATTCCATATCACCCACTCATCTGCAAAACCCAATTTCCTCATCAATGCCTCAAGGAAGTCCCACTCCACCCTCTCGAAAGCTTTGTTGAAAGACTGCCATAAAATTGTCTTTTCCTTTCTTTTTGCGTTTGAGAAAATGAAAGGCTTCATGAGCTACTAGGATACTATCTTGGATCATCCTTCCAGGAACAAAAGCTGACTGATTGGGGGATATAATGGTCTTCAGAATCATCTTAAGATGGTTGGCAAGGACTTTAGTGATGATCTTAAGATAGAAATTGCAGAGGCTAATTGGTCGCATCTGAGAGAGAGCTTCTGGAAATTGTACCTTTGGGATGAGTACCAAATCTGTGAAGTTAAAATCCTTGTAAAGACTGCCCATTCTGAAAAAATTTCTAACTGCCAAGACCACCTTAGGCCCAACCACGTCCCAATACTGTTGAAAAAACAATCCATTAAAGCCGTCGGGCCCTGGGGATTTAAGAGCCCCAAGTTGAAAAACTGCGTCCTTAATTTCCAAATCCGTCACCGATCTGGTTAAAGCTCTGTTCATCTCATCTGTTATACACACTCCCACTTTCTGAAGAATGTTACTGAAATCCCTAGGCCGACTTGATTTGAACAAAGATGAAAAGTGGCCATGCAGATGCTCCTTAATATCCCTTTCCTCTGTTATCTGAACACCATCACTCTTCTTGATCTTGGATAATTGATTTTGTTGCCTTCTTTGATTCACAGTAGCGTGGAAGAAAGAAGTATTCTTGTCTCCATACACAATCCAGATGAGTCTAGATCTTTGGTGTTGGTACATTTTCTCTCTCAGCAGTGTAACCTCCAACTCTTCCTTGATAGCTTTCTCCCGCCTGAAATTTTCCTCCGAATGTGCCTTGCTTTGTACAAAACCAAGCTGAGACTTGAGCTCCCTAATTTTCTCCAGATTGTTTCCAAACTGTTTCTTACTCCACACTTTTAAAGCATCCCTACATTTGGTAAGCTTTTGAGCTAAAGTAGTCTGTTCAGATCCTCTTTGTACTGAATTCCAAGCTCCTGATATAATTTCCCCGCATTCCTCACTAGTGCACCACATGGACTCGAATTTAAATCTATACGGAACTTTCTTAAGGGGAATACAAACTTTCACAATGAGAGGGGCATGGTCAGATCCAAGGATCACATCATGAAATACCTGAGCATAGGGGAAGAGGTCTCTCCATTCCACATTAGCCACTGCTCTATCCAGCCGTTCCCTAATGTTGCTGGAACCTCCTTGATTGTTAGACCATGTGTAGCTCTGGCCTTTGAATTCAAGGTCCAAAAGTTTGCAATCTGACATCAGCTGCTGGAATCATTCAATTCTTGATTGGCTACAAACATTACCCCCTTGCTTTTCCCAAATACAGCCTACCTCATTGAAATCCCCGACGCAAAGCCAAGGAAATTGATTCTCCTCGTAGATCCTCCTCAGTTTATCCCAGAACTCAACTCTCTGATGCCAAGTAGGAGGGGCATATATGAAAGTGCACAGCCAACTGCTAGGACTAGAAGGCCACTTAACTACACACCTGAAAATATTCTTTGACTTAAAACGGACATCAACGTCAATACCATCCTTCCACCACAACGCGAGGCCACCCAATAACCCAACAGGATCCATATAACTGCCATTCGAGAAGTGGAGCCTTCTCCTTATTTTTTCGAGTGCATCCCTCTTATTTTTAGTCTCCATGAGGAATACCAGATCTGGAATGTCAGTGGTCGCCCCAACCCCTGGACATTCCAGCTGAGAATCACCATTGATCGCGTGGCTGTTTAGGTCCAGCCACCAAAGCCCGCTTGACTCTGTCTTCCTTGGAAAGATCGCCACCACCCGCTAAGGCACACCCATCCCCATCAGCCACCACTGCAGGCCCAGAAAAGTCAGAAGATTGGGCAATTGGCACCTCCACCAGCTCCATATCCAAAGTCCCTGTTTCTGGATGACCCTTCTTCCTCCCACGAGCTCCCCCCCCTCCCTCCCCCCCTCCTCCATTGCGACCTCTGCCCCTCTGAGTACCACGGAAACGCAGAGATGCCAGTAGAAACCGGCCTCTGAAGGAATCTCTATGCTAGAGGTAGAGAGAGAAAGTCTCACCCTATAGACCTTCTAAGGGTTTGTTTTGTACTTATAACTCTGTTGTACAAAAAGAACCATAAGTAGGATTTTCGAATCGTGGTTTCTTGGTAGTTGCAATATAAGTAGCTTACCTAATACTCCATGTTATTATCAAATCATCATTTAGAAGAAGGTTTTTATTGATTTAGGCCTAAATCTTTCATTTGTAGTATATATTGTTGTTATCCTAATCAATAAACATAGGTTTCTATGCATTATTGAAGTCATGGCCGAATTAGAGTGATTCGCAATTCGATTCGATTCACAATTCGAAAAATGACCATTTCGATTTGACAAATGTGCTGGGCATACGTTGGTTTCTGGTATAGAATGAGATGTAGCTGGATGTTAATCAGGGTTGAGGAGTCAGGTGATGCTCCTGCAGCTAAAGGGCCCTCTGATTCGGCTCCACCCAAAGAAGAAAAAGTAGAGGAACTTCCTATCCCACAAGAGCCAAAGGCTACCAAGGCAACTGCAACTTCTCCCGCAGAAGATCGCCTTTTTGCTAGTCCTCTTGCAAGAAAGTTGGCAGAAGATCACAAGGTAATTATATAGATTTGTTCCCCACTGTTCTGCGAACAATCCCATGAATAGGAGGCCAACAATAGCTGAATTCTTGTTTTGATATTTTGCATACATCCTTTACTGTAGGTTCCACTCTCAAGCATCAAAGGAACCGGTCCAGATGGACGCATTGTTAAGGCTGATATTGAAGATTACTTGGGTACTCTGTGTTGCTTCTAACAATAACTTTATGTTTCAAGGATTTTGGTGTTTTTCTCATTTATAGCCTATTTCCCTTAGTTTAAAGGCTAGATGCTGTTGTATGATGTTATCACTTGTAATGGTTTGCCACTTTTACTTGCAATTTTTTGCTCAGTTTAATGTATGACTAATTTTTTGGTTCTCTCTCGTGCAGCTTCTGGAGAGAAGGGAGTTTCAAAGGCAGCACCCAAAGTTGACACAGCAGAAGCTGCATCCTAGATTACACACTACACAGACATACCTCATTCTCAGATAAGAAAGGTATAACATATTAGTCATATGACTAGTTTTGTTGCCAGCATCATAACCTAGCTTTCTTTTGTCAATTTCAGTTCGCAGACTCTCTCTCTCTCTCTCTCTCCCGCCTTCTGATATAGACTATAGCAGCACTTTGAAATGATTGGATAACTAATTAACCGTGGTTAAGTCTCTGTGCTCATTACCAATTTGTGGCTCAAAAATTGCTCATTAACTAATTAATGGGATTTATGGAGGGAAAAGGAAAAGTGAAGGAAACCAAAAGACAATAAAGTGAAGAAGCTGAGTTTTCTTTTGGTTTTCCTATCACAGACCCTTCCCTCCAAAAGTCCTCCACAAACCCGTGATCCAAACTTGACTTCCGTGTCTTGTTCGTGTCAATTGACGCATAAATTTGTTTCATAACAGGTATTTGGAGGCTGTGGGACTGGAGGAGATTATCTGGGAAACACACTTTTGCAGAGTCTGTATACTGGTTTATATCTGGAAATGTGTAGCTGATTTTGAGTATTGTACTCCCTTTTTTTTTCTTCGTATTATGACTGTTTAGGCAATGTAGTTATTGTGGGGAATTATCCAATGCGAGATTGGAGAATCGAAACTGCTGCGTTAAGATTTCAGGAACGTTGCGATGCGATACCATTCTCAACATCTCCTGTTTTTCTCTCAATGAAGAAAACCTGGTATGAAAACTTTATTGCCTCTGGGGAGTATCCTTCTTCCCAAAATGTTCTTGATACTGTTGTGTTAGCACTGTGATGCGAATCATTCCACTAGCGTTGTTGAAAGTATCTTTTGAGGATTATTAAAAAACAGAGTCTCATCTTCTACATTTTCACTGGTAACTGTATGTTCGTACGCTTGATCATCGCTTGATTTAAACCGCGTGCCCTTTGTGATTCCTTGTATCCTGCACTCTCTAGTCGTACACAATCTGAAATTCTTTTGGCATTTTATCCGTTACGGTCAACTTGTGAGTCTACTAATCCTTAGTTTGTTTGAGTATGTATGCGCACGATCTCAAACAAAGACATTTGCACACCTGCAAAGCATGCCATCTGTGATTTTATATTTGGCTTTATACATTGTTGTTGTTTTGGTATCTGCCGATGTTAAGTACCTCATGCCTATTAGCTTCCATACTCTAGGCACCGAGCCACCAACAGTGTATAATGTTGTACTCTCTCTCTCTCTTTGGCTCTTTTGAAAATTTTACTTCTGAAGGAAACATAAAGTTGCTTCTCAAATTTCTCCCCCCCCCCCCCCCCCCATCTTTGGAGCTATTTACATCGATACAAAAAGGAGCTATTTACATCGATACAAAAAGAAACAAGTGCGGGCATTTTATCCGTAGCTGTCAACATGTGAGCCCAATACCTATTATTGATTAACCAAAAAAATGATGCGAAATGGGCTTGATACCGAACTTTTTCTATTTAACATTTCACCAGTGTTGGATGTGCGCCACTGGGTCAATGTTGTCTCATACGCCATGAATGTGCTATGTTTAACCCTACTCGGCAACCATGCTTCCTGCAGACGCTTCGAGAGTGGAGAGGCCCCTATCTTACAAAGGGCTTTACGTGTTGCGTCTCGTGCAATTGTAATGCCTCTATCTTGTCAGCAATCGTAATGCCTCCATCTTGCCTACCAAACCTACGCTCCTCCTCCCTTTCCTAATCTGAGTCAGATCTCTCGTATATGCCCGGTGGTGTTTCCTCGCCTTCAAGGGTTAGGCTCCTTTCCCACTTCTTTCACAGAGAGTACTTCCTACGTTTATTGGGCGTACAGTCCCTACTTCTGTATTCATTACGCATGCTTCCAGACCTCTTTGCTCGGGCCACCCGCTTTTTTAGTTTGTATATCTCTCGCTCATGTTTTTTCATGAGCCGAGCAAGCTCCTCCAAATCACACTCCTTCTTTCAAGACTATCTTTGCAGTCCCGAACGTTCACAGAACGCCTCTCAGACCTTTGGTACTTGTCAACTGTGTAGTTTAGCCCATAAGAATTCAGTAATAATATTTACCGATATCCATTTAAACTGATTTTTTACAAGGCCCTATAAAAATATTATTTTAAAATTTATATGTATTTTTCTGTATTTTTGTAGGATTTGAAGTGAATCCCACAAAAAAATGTAATGGATGGTGTAGCGTAAGAAGATACAACCTTTGTTTAGTTCTCTTCTAAGGCATTGTCTCCAATTTTTTTTTGACTATTTCGTTATTCGTATTTTTTTGTCTTTAGTGTTTTTTTCAGATATATATTTATTTATTTTACTTTTTGGAGGTAGGTAGTGTATCTCTATTTAAAAAATAAAGAGCTTGTTAAAATGTTTAAAAATTTGATTAAAGATAAATAAAAAAAATTATTTTTTACTTTTTGGAGGTATATAGTGTATTTCTATTTAAAAAAAATAAAAGAGTTTGTTAAAATATTATAAAATTTGTCTAAAGATTAAAAAAATACGAAAAACCTATACAATGTTTTTATATCTCAAAAAAAATATGTTTTGACAATCGTGTTTCGATTTCTAGGGCACGAAAGGAGGAGAGAAATAGAGAAGCTGCGTTATTCATCTTCAGAGTTGGGTAAATTTATTCATCTCGTCTTTTGATCCATCTCCCTCGGCCCCGGCCCCGGCCCAAATGAAAGACCCGCATACCACCACTGAAACGCTTGTTATCATGTTATGGGCTTTTTTTTTTTGGAGCAATTGGGAACTATGGTTTTACAGTGCTCTACTTTGGCGCCATTGTTTATTATATATATATATAGAGAGAGAGAGAGAGAGAGAGAGAGAGATGGCTGCAAGTTTCGCTGTTAAAATCTAGTCGAGGTACGACACTCTGTTGACTAACATTTGCTTCAGCTGGTGATTGTTTTGTTTGTTCTTAAATTAGTTAGCTTTTTCCAAAAAAGAAAAAGAAACTTTCCTGTACAATTCATGAACGGATGCTGATTTTTGTTTCTTGCAATTAAACAAAAGAAATGCGATGAAGTGGGTTTTCTAAAACCTGAAAAGTCTTGATGCTATGCCTCTTCTATTGCAATTCGTTTTTCAAGCGAATAGTGTGGATCGATTCTGAATGTTTTTTTTGTGTGCACATTTTTCATCTTTATCAATGGTTGTGTGAAAATCATTTTTCAATAATTTTCCTTTCTTTCACTTCACTTCACTTGCTACCATTTTCGGCATCTAACATTCTTTTGACTCATCTAATAGACCTAGTTACTACTGTATGTTAAAAACCCAGAAATTTTGTTTACCTGAGTGAATGATGATGTTTAGTGGAAATTATGTAAGACTTGCTATTACTTGGTATGGATCTCGGCTTATACCAGGCCATCTCTCCCGCAACCGTTAGTTAATTGATCAATGGGTCCAGTTTTTGAAATGGTATTTATTGGGTGATAACGGGAGTAATGGTTCTTTTTCAACCAAAGTACCAACCGCAAGGAGCATATGCTACATTGCTACCGTAGATTGTTATTCTTGGTGGCATGTACCCGGGCTTTGATTGACCCAAGATCAGTGGTTCTTTAGACAATTAAACTCTTGTTTAAGTTAAACTTTATAGTCTTGCTTGAGATTGGTCTGTTCATCTAGCTAACCTGTTGCTTAACCTAGCAAGACATGGATACTCCTTAGGGAACTGAGGGTCTTTTGGCTATCACATCTTATTGTCTTATTTGCTTATGTTGGGTCTAATCTAGACTCACTTGGACATTCTAAATTACGTTGGCATTCATTACTCTAATGGCTTATCAATGGATTTTCTAGTGTTATTTGCTAGCTTACAGCCCCAGGCCCCCAGGCCCCAGCATTAGACAGTGTTATACGGAGTAGAATTGTTTTGCACTAATCTTCTCATGGCTTTGCAGAAGCAACCATATAAGCTTCTCCGTGGTAGATTATGATCTATGTTATGTGACCCTCATTAGGCAATTAGGATTACCTTTGAGAATTCCTTACAAAAGAATATATTGGCAGAGAAAGAAAGCAAGGGTGCAGCCGAACCTCTCATGCACGTGAAGGACGGCTAATCTCCATCTAAGCCCGGCGTAAGGACATGATCGCCAAGTCCCTTCATGCAGAAAGTCACATTGTAAACCGAAGGAGGCTATTTGAGAGGCTCAGAACAGTTCCGCCTCAACCCAACAAAGAAAAAAATTCTACTTTTCATTTCATTTTCGATTTGAGACTGTAGTTCTCAAGAAAATATTCAAGCACTCTTTTTCATCCATGTAAAATAGACTATTTCTGCAACTGATCAGGCTGCGAATGACTTTGAGTGAGTGTTCTAGGAGGAAAATGCTGGCTTGTATGTCAATGATGTCATTCCAAGAGATATTTAGCTGATACATATTGTATTCAAACTAGGCAAACCTGGAGACTTGGTGCGTGCGAAACTGTTTAGATCAAGCTATTACAGATATAGGCATATGAAATTTACAGTGGAGCCACTGAGCCAAAACACATCACTCTATTAAGCTTTTGTAATTTGCCACTCACTGAAAATAGTCACTATAATGGAACATGGGCACACTTTGAAATGATCAGTTGTTGACTTATGTGGCTTCTTCAAATACTGTGAATGGGGAAGAACCATTGGTTCCTGTGGTGTGTCGGTGTTGTGAATGTTGCGCTGGAGCTCAACTCCTTCGTTAATGTGGGTAAATGGATGCAAAAACATGCCAATATTCAATATTGTAGGTTTTGTTCTTTATGTTGTAGGTTTTGTTCTTCGCGTTGTAGGTTTTGTTCTCTGTGTACATGGTGCTATTTCTGTTTGGACAGAATTTTATGAACCGGATTGTAGGTAGAATCTAATGACTATTAACCACCTTCCAGTGAGTGGAAATGTGGAGTTATTTCTCGTACCTTCTGGCTGTATTCTTTTTAGTGCATGTTCTCCTTTCATAATTGACGAACCGTTTTTGTTCAATTTGTTGGAAATACAAATAGTGGGCCATTCATTGTTCAGTAGCTTCAACATCAATGCTCTTCGACTTGGTTCACAATCAACGTCACCTGAGATTACATGCAGCAGTATATTGTCTCAGGTTTGTGTTTTTATTGTTGCTTCTTTCAATCTGCAATGTTCCGGCAATATTGAACTGCTATCTTGATTAAAGCTGCTTGAACTCCATGAGCATTATTTTCCCCTGGTTTTGTTCATTATCTATGCTCCTTAGTTTCAATGGGGGACATCGTGCTAAAGGTACTCCTAATCCTTGTTTAACAATTTACCAAACTGCTATGCTTTTGAAGAGTGGATAATCGCATTGTTTAACTGTTTTTTGGAAGTTGATATCTTACTGAGTACTATAGTAGTAATGTGATGGAACTGGTGAAAGAGAGATGCCATTATTATGTTAAACGAGGCATGTTTTTCCATGCTGAAATAGTAAGGGTTTTGCACGTTCCTGGCCAATTATTAGGTGTAAGGACTTTTGAGTGCTTTGAATACTTTTTCTTTTGTTAGTATGCCCTTTTATTTCGTGTATTAATCTGCAAAATACCATGCTAAAAAGCCCAGACTGAGGTCGACCTGTCTATGGACAAGAGAAATGTTTTCCAACACATGAATTTCTTTAAGTGTCATTCAAATCTGCTGTTAAGTGTGTCAGTTCTTGATGCCCCAGAATTAAAGTGTGTTCAGTCTTTTTCGATGAAGGTCTAATCTTCCTGCCTCATTTCCTTATTTTCCCTCAAGATGAATTCATTCGATAGACCAAGTTTACACTGGAAGTAGCTCAAGCAACTGATATACGAATTCCACTTATCAAATCTCCATCACTCACTTTCCAAGGATGCTTTTTGCACAACTATGTTAAACCTTTTTTTCTGTCAAATAACCAGAACAATTCAAAACCCACTTGCTGTGACCCAGTTTGATCTAAAATCTTACTTAACATCTCTTTTCAATTGGATTCCAACAGCAGCAAAGGACTTTCATACAGATGAGGACCAAGCTGAAAGTGGTGGATAACTCGGGTGCAAAACAAATAATGTGTTTACAAGCTTTGAAGGGGAAAAAAGGGGGCAAGGTTGGTGGACTTAATAGTTGCATCAGTGAAGGAATCCCAACCGGGTGGCAAAGTGAAAAAAGGAGATGTCGTTTATGCTGTTGTTGTGCGTGCCCCAATGCAGTGGGGCCATTGTGATGGGAGCGAGGTCAAGTTTGATGACAATGCTGCAGTACTTGTTAACAAGCAAGGCGAGCCGATTGGAACCAGAGTGTTTGGGCCAGTTCCACACGAGTTGAGGAAGAAAAAGCATGTCAAGATTCTTAGTCTTGCTGAACACATTGTCTGAGGTATGGATACTTGTTGGTATATCTTTATGCAGTAATGTATTGTTTAATTCTCTCATATTTTTAAGAAAGAGGTACGTGCAAGCTTTCTTGGGAGAAATATATCCTTTCTTCACCACAGATTGTAATTGTGCCCCTTGTTGGGTTCTGTAATCATTGGGGGTTGTTGACATTTCTAAAGCTAATTTTGTTCCTATGTTTCATCATTTCAACCAGCGTTTTTGCATTCCAGTTGGAATTTTTATATATACATATTGAGAATACCCAGCCTGTACATAAATTGGGAGTTCGAACACATATTCAGGAGGGGAGTTTCTCTCTCCAGCTTTTAGAGAGAGAAAACTCTCCATAGAATTTCCATTGGGTTCCCATGGGTCTCTTTACCTATGGAGAGTCGGATTACCTATTCAGGCCCCCGACCTCCTTCTGTCCTTATCCCCTAGATTCGGTATCTTGTTCTTTTTCTGGGACAAAGGTTTCACTCCCAGTTATTTGTTGTGGTTTTTTTTTTAATCAGATTTCTGGAAACTAGTTCATTAGCGCGTCGTTTTGTTGCTGTGGTGACGATATTGAGATTCAGATATGACATGGCTATTCTGAGATCATCCCTGTTTCGGAACTATTGTCCGGCATGTGTTAGGTTATTTAAAAAAAAAAAGATGCCTAATTCTTGAAGACACCAGCCAAGTTTATTTTCTTGATTGTCTATTCAAGCTTCTGCAGCAAAAACTGCAATCTTAGGCTTACTCAAACTCGGCCCTAGTTTTGTTCACAGGTCTGTTTGCATTCCATCTGTGCAATGGCAATGTGCGAACAAGCATTTTTTTCCCCCCTCTTCATTTTGAAAGAAATGGCATCATCGTTGGAGCTCAGGTTCTGTTGTTTGATTATTAGTTTGTCAAAATGGAAAGGCATCATCATTGGAGCTCAGGTTATGCTGTTTGATTATTAGTTTGTCACTAAACCTTGCCCTCAAGGAATGCTGCCATCCATTTTTGTTTCTCCAGGTACTGTGAGTTTTGGTGGGGTTTCTGTTTTTCAGCAGAGCACTGTTTTAAAGACCAAGTGCCCAAAACACGTACTAGTGCAGTGATGGAGGGCCACGGATGTCTAGACCCCGCATCATCAGGTGACCGTTTTGAGAGTTTCACATATGAGGCAGCGACTGCAATCACAGATGATGGTTTTGGTGCCCGTTATGTTCACACAAGTGGTGACCCAAGGCTGACGAACTGGGGACTGGTGTGCGCATCCACGACTTCGGTGTCCCTGATCATTTTGGGGACACCGTAACTTTTGGCATAACAAAATCATTATGAGTATAACCAAAACCCATTACAAGCATAACAGAACCATAATAAGGCATAACTTGTTTGTTATGCCTTGGTTGGGTTTAGTTATGCCTTGGTTGGTTTTTTGGATATTCCTTGGTTATGCCTTGTTTGGGTTCTGTTATGCTTGTAATGGGTTTTAGTTATGCTCATAATGGTGTAGTTATGCCAAAAATTATGGTGTCCCCAAAATGACCGGGGACACCATAGCATCATCCTTCAAATATTACTACAAAACCCAAAGTTTTTCGCCATTGTTGATCATAGAGAGAGATGGCTGTAAGTTTCGCTTCTAAATCCAGTCGAGGTATGATACTCTGTTGACTGTATTTGTTTCAACCGGTGGTTGTTTTGTTTATTTTCGAATAAGTTAGCTTATTTTTCGAAAAAAGAAGGAAAAAAAGTTAGCTTTCAATCTCCTTCCAGCTTTGTAAGGAAAGAGATGAAACTTTCCTGTACAATTCTTAAATGCACTCTGATTTTTGTTTCTTCCAATTAAGCAAAAGAAATGCAGTCAAGTGGGTTTTCTAGATCTTGAAGTCTTAATGTTATGCCTCATCTATTGCAATTTGTTTTTCAAGCGAATAGTATGGATCGATTTTGGATGTTTTTTTTGCACATTTTTCATCCTTATCGATGCTTGTGTGGAAATCATTTTTCAATAATTTTCCTTTCTTTTACTTCACTTGCTACCATTTTCGGTATCTAACATTCTTTTTTAACTCATCAAACGAACCCAGTTACTACTGTATGTTCAACGACCAGAAATATGTTTACCTGAGTGAATGATGATGTTTAGCGGATATTTTATAATACTTGCTATTACTTGGTGTGGATCTCGGCTTGTACCAGGCCATCTCTCCCGAAATCATAAGTTAATTCCTAATGGGTCTAGTTATGGGAGTGGTATTTATTGGGTGATATAACGGGAGTAATGGTTCTTTTTCAACCAATGTACCAACCATAAGGAGCATATGCTACCGTAGATTGTAATTCTTGGTGGCATGTACAAACTCTTGTTTAAGTTCAACTTTATAGTTTTGCTTGAAATTGGTCTATTTGTCTGGCTAACCTGTTGCGTAACCTAGCAAGACATGGATACTCCTTATGGAACTGAGGGTCTTTTGGTTATCACTTCTTATTGTCTTATTTGCTTATGTTGGGTCTAATCTAGACACATTTGGACATTCTAAATTACGTTGGAATTCGTTACTTTAATGGCTTATCAATGGATTTTCTAGTGTTATTTTGGAGCCCTTAATCAGTGGGTTTACGCTAGCTTACAGCCCCATCATTAGACATTGCGTTATAGAATGTTTTTGCACAAGTCTTCTCATGGCTTTGCAGACGCAACCGTATAAGCTTCTCCTTTGTGGTATTATGATCTATGTTATATATATGGTCTTTGAGTGAGTGCTCTAGGAGGAAAATGCTGGCTTGTAGATCATTCCAAGTGATATTTAGCCGATACATATAGTATTCAATTAGGCAAACCTGGAGACTTGGTGTGTGCGAAACTGTTTCGATCAAACTATTACAAATGTAGGCGCATGAAATTTAGTGTGGAGCCACAACACATCACTCTAATAAGCTTTTGTGATTTGCCACTCACTGAAAATAGACACTATAATAGAACATTGGCACATTTTGAAATGATCAGTTGTTGACTTATGTGGCTTCTTCAAATATTGTGAACGGGGAAGAACCATTGGTTCCCGTGGTGTGTTGGAGTGGTGAATGTTGCGCTAGAGATCAACTCCTTTGCTTCGTAGTTAATGTGGGTAAATGGGTGCAAAAACATGCCAATATTCAATATTGTAGGTTTTGTTCGTAGGTTACATGGTGTTATGTCTGTTTGGACAGAATTTTATGAACCGGATTGTAAGTAGAATCTAATGACTATTAACCACCTTCCAGGGCGTGGAAATGTGGAGTTATTTCTCGTACCTTCTGGCTGTCTTCTTTTTAGTGCATGTTTTCCTTTCATAATTGACGAACCGTTTTTGTTCAATTTGTTGGGAATACAAATAGTGGGCCATTCATTGTTCAGTAGCCTCAACATCAATGCTCTTCGACTTGGTGCACAATCAACGTCACCTGAGATTACATGCAGCAGTATATTGTCTCAGGTTTGTGTTTTTATTGTTGCTTCTTTCAATCTGCAATGTTCCGGCAATATCGTCCTGCTATCTTGATTAAAGCTGCTTGAACTCCATGAGTATTATTTTCCCCTGGTTTTGTTCATTATCGATGCTCCTTAGTTTCAATGGGAGACATTGTGCTAAAGGTACTCCTAATCCTTGTTTAACAATTTACCAAACTGCTATGATTTTGAAGAGTGGATAATCGCATTGTTTAACTGTTTTTTTGGAAGGTTATTTTCGTATCTTACTGAGTACTATAGTAGTAATGTGATGGAACTGGTGTTAAGTGAGTCAGTTCTTGATGCCCCAGAATTGAAATGTGTTCAGTCTTTTTCGATAAAGGTCTAATCTTCCTGCCTCATTTCCTTATTTTCCCTCAAGATGAATTCATTCGATAGACCAAGTTTACATTGGAAGTAGCTCAAGCAACTGATATACGAATTCCACTTATCAAATCTCCATCACTCACTTTCCAAGGCCGCCTATTGTGCAACTAAGTTAAGCCTGTTTTTCTGTCGAATAACCAGAACAATTCAAAACCCACTTGCTGTGACCCAGTTTGATCTAAAATCTTACTTAACGTCTCTTTTCAATTGGATTCCAACAGCAGCAAAGGACTTTCATACAGATGAGGACCAAGCTGAAAGTGGTGGATAACTCGGGTGCAAAAGAAATAATGTGCATACAAGCTTTGAAGGGGGGGAAAAATGGGGCAAGGTTGGGGGACTTAATAGTTGCATCAATGAAGGAATTCCAACCGGCTGGCAAAACGAAAAAAGGAGCTGTTGTTTATGCCATTGTGCGTGCTGCAATGCAGCGGGGCCGTTGTGATGGGAGCGAGGTCAAGTTTGATGACAATGCTGTAGTACTTGTTAACAAGCAAGGTGAGCCGATTGGAACCAGAGTGTTTGGGCCAAATCCACATGAGTTGAGGAAGAAAAAGCATGTCAAGATTCTTAGTCTTGCTGAACACTGAGGTATGGATACTTGTTGGTATATCTTTAGCAGTAATGTAATTGTTTAATTCTCTCTCATATTTTTAAGAAAGAGGTACGTGCAATCTTTCTTGGGAGAAATATATCCTTTCTTCACCACAGATTGTAATTGTGCCCCTTGTTGGGTTCTGTAGACTGTAATCATTGGGTGTTGTTGACAATTCTAAGGCTAATTTTGTTCCTATGTTTCATCATTTCAACCAGCGTTTTTGTATTCCAGGTGGAATTTTTATATATACATATTGAGGATACCCCAGCCTGTACATAAATTGCGAGATTGAACACATATTCGGGAGGGGAGTTTCTCTCTCCAGCTTTTAGAGAGAGAAAACTCTCCCTAGAATTTCCTTTGGGTTCCCATGGGTCTCTTTACCTATGGGGAGTCGGATTGCCTATTCAGGCCCTCGACCTCTTTCCGTCTTTTTCTGGGACAAAGGCTTCACTCCCAGTTATTTGTTGTGGTTTTTTATCAGATTTCTGGAAACTAGTTCATTAGGGTGTCGTTTTGTTGCTGTGGTGACAATATTGAGATTCAGATGTGACATGGCTATTCTGAGATCATCTCTGTTTCAGAACTATTGTCCGGCACGTATAAGGTTATTTAAAAATACAAAAAAAGAGATGCCTAAATTCTTGAAGACCCCAGCCAAGTTTATTTTCTTGACTGTCTATTCAAGCTTCTGCAGCAAAATCTGCAATCTTAGGCTTACTCGAACTTGGCCCTAGTTTTGTTCACAGGTCTGTTTACGTTCCATCTGTGCAATGCCAATTTGCGAACATGCATTTTTTTCCCCTCTCTTCATTTGGAAAGAAATGGCATCATCGTTGGAGCTCAGGTTATGTTGTTTGATTATTAGTTTGTCAAAAAAGGAAAGGCATCATCATTGGAGCTCAGGTTATGCTGTTTGATTATTAGTTTGTCACTAAACCTCGCCCTCAAGGAATGCTGCCATCTGTTAGAATAGAGTTGGACTAAGTCCCACATTGTTTACTTATGTTATGTAACTAGTCACCACATAATATAAATAAAGCTTACGTGTGTTAGGGTTGGTTAACACCCTAAACACTTCTCTCTCATTCTCTAAACAACATGGTATCAGAGCAGAATCCTAACCCACCATAGATTCTAACCCTAGCCCAGAAAATTGACTACTGTAGCTGTCGTGAACAGTGTCACGACTGTGAACAGTAGCCCCAGAAACCCTAGCCACCATATTTCAGCCAAAGACTCAGATCTAGCCATAACCCAGCCACCAGCACCCCTCCGGCGACCCTCGCCAGCCTCCGGCGACGCTTGTCTGCACCCCTATGACCCTCGCCTGAACCTCAAACCCCTTACCTAGTTCCGACAGACCTCAAAACCTCAGATCCAGCCCTCGTCCAGCCTCTGCGCACCTCCGGTGACCCTTGCCTGACACCGGCGACCCTCGCCTGAACCCGTATGATCCTCGCCTGACTCCACGTCTCTTACCCAGCCCTGTTTCATCCTTCAACATGGCTCAACAGATCTGTTGGAAATTACCCAGGTCCCGTCAGTACTCCTGAGCCTTGCCGAGGTTGTAATCTGGTTCGTAGATGCATCACGTACACGAATCAGTGGTCTTCAGTGGTATGTGGTATTTAGTGGTATTTTAGGCTTATAAGGTATCCAGTTGTATTCCTATTTCAGGCTTATATGTGCGACGGAGATTGTTAACACCAGAATACATCTCCTGAGCCTGTGTCCATACTTGTTTGGCCGTAGATAAGAAAACCAGCGTGCTAGCAATATGTTCTTCCATACTATTCCATAAATCAGACCGAATATTAGCATCTTCAGATACCCATGTCTCATATGTAGTAGCAGTCGCGGCGGGTGGATCATCTGTCAAATAATGATAACGTTTCTGACCTACATAATAAACTTCGACGGCTCTAGCCCAAACAGCATAATTCTTACCATTCAAAGGGGTGGAGGTAATGGACAACCTTTCACGAAACCGAGAAGAGCTAGCCAATCGATCAGTACCAACAGAATTAGAAGGGGACGCAGACTTCTTTTCAGACATTATACTAAACAATAAAGTGACAACAACCAATAGAAATCAACTATTATAACTGAGTGAACCACCACCACCAACTAAACACCAACCAACAGTCAACCCAACATCAACATGCATCAACCACATATGGTCCAGTCCGTAATCATCTATTGGGGTCTCGCGATCTTCCTTCTCTCAGCGAGGTATTTAGTCGCCTGCGTCAGTCTTCTGTATCTGTATCTGCGCCACCTCTTGATCGTTCAGCATTGGCTTCCATTGTTTCTGGTATTCCTGGTACTTCATTTAGCCGTGGTCGTGGTCGCGGCCGTGAGTCTGGTTTTAACAGTCATGGTCGTGACTCTGGATTTAGTGGATTTAGTGGACGTGATTCTGGCCGTGGTCTTGGTGGGCGTGATTCTAGTATGGGTAATCGTGGTTCTGTTGGCTCTGGTATTGGAGGTTTTGGTCGTGGTTTTGGTGGTCGCATGTCAGGGGGAGGTAATCGTGGTCGTGGCCGTGATTACCGCTAATTTTGTTTCTCCAGGTACTGTGAGTTTTGGTGGGGTTTCTGTTTTTCAGCAGAGCACTGTTTTAAAGACAAAGTGCCCAAAACATGTACTAGTGCAGTGATGGAGGGCCACGAATGTCTAGACCCCACATCATCAGGTGACCATTTTGTGAGTTTCACATATGAGGCGGCGACTGCAATCACAGATGATGGTTTTGGTGCCAGTTATGTTCACACAAGTGTTGTCCCGAGGCTGACGAACTGTGGACTGGTGCGCGCATCCACGACTTTAGTGGAATTCTGTCTAAATTCACGCACTCGCTTGTGCAAGTTTGCGAATTCTTTAAGCATATGACGAATTTTGACCATCATGGTCAGGTGGGGCTCTGGAGTAGAGTGCTTTTCGTCTGCCGTATTTCGACGTTGAATCAAGAGGAGGTTTAAATATGCAAGCACCAAAAACGAGGTGTGTTTTTGTGATTTGTCTCGCTTGCTTGAATTTTGGGTATTGTGTTCTTCTGGATTTCTATAGCTGCTTGTGAAGCAATTTTTGTGTGATGGAATTTCAGTTGCTTTAATTCTTAGAAAGAATGGGTGGGCGTCAACTGGTTTACCGTAGATAGCGTATAGACACTAAATTTAATAAAAAATAAGCAGTAGCCTTAGTTGGACCCTTTTCTTGCTTCCGGGATTCTTTCAGTAGGTCGAGTTCATTAGTGGATTTTGGACGTTAGCATGTGATGGTTGTTATGGCTCCGTTCTTGTAAACTTTTTTGTCTAAAACTTTTTCCTGTATTTATGACTTTTCACAACTTTTTGTCGTAATTTTATTTTTTGGGATTAATCATTCATCTCGGCGAGAGGAATCAGACAAGTATAAAAATGTAGACCAATGTTGAAAATAGGTCATATAAGACATCACTTTAGACAAAAGACAACTGTTTGGTATTTTTGTTCGCCTTTAGTGAACTTTTTTTTGCTTTTGGTCATAGTTATTTACTTTTTAGAATTCTCTCGTCGAGATAGATAATTAATCCGACAAATATGACACGAATCTAGCAAAACATTGGAAAGGCGAACAACACACAAAAGGAAAAAGAGAAAAAAAGGTTTACAAGAATAGAGCCTAAAGTCAATTTTGTTTACTTCTTTCTTTGTCCTGAGTCTAACTTGTTACAGGTGATACAGCTAAACAATTTCTGAGTTGATATGCGCTAGACAAAAATTGAAATTATTGTTGAGAAAAGCAATTTGGACATAGATAGGTCAATCTCCTGGGTTTTGTATTATCTGGGATGTGGTATAGGGTCTTCCATCCTAGTCTCTGTGAGATGTTGTTTTAGTCTCTACTGTTGCAGATGAAGTTTTATAAACGATTATTGAGTGTATTTTTTTTGCTTGACAGTATTGAGCGTTATAATGCATTCATCTTGGGGTAAGAAGCTTTCTTGTTTTCTACTTATACTTCCACCATGCAACAATTGTGATACTGTAATTATTGTTTCATACTACTGCAATAGTTGGTATTGCAGTTTTATCGATTTGAGGAACTGTTAGAAAACCGATGGAACTTGTTTAGACAATTCTAAATGAAAGTGGTGTGTATGTGTTAGTCAAAGCATGATATGCAGATTTAGTGTAACAGAAGAGGAATGGAGAAAGAGAGACTGGCTATCTTTCAATACTATTACGGGTTGCGGGATTGGTGATGAATGAGGTTCTTTGTGTTGGAGATTATTGATGCGACTGGCCGTACTGATCGTTCCTGAATAGTCTATCCATCCTTTTGGCACTGATCGTTCCTGAATAGTCTATCCATCCTTTTGGCATTTTAATATTTGGTCATTGGCCACAGGACCACAAGTAGTGGCCGAGTTGAAAAGTTCTTTACTACAAGAATTTCAGTGAGTCTCTTAAGATGGGCCTATTTGTGTTGGCTGTTGGCATCCTCTTCCAAACAGGAAGTGACAACCATTGCTATAATCACTTTCCGACTTTTTTATGCAAATTTTCTTATGCTGTTTGTCATTCCTTACTTTCTGGGATAAGAACTGGCTCTCTGGAGGTACCTCAAAGGACATCTCCTGCGACACCTCGAACTGCTTGACAGCTTAAGGCAACAGGATCTAATTCTGACCTATGTAGCACCGACACTTCAAAAGGGCGCCGTGTCCACGTATTGGACACGGGAACACGGGGACACGCGGGGACATGTATTGGACACGCCACGTGGCGTGTCCAATAATTTTTATTATTTTTTGATAGGGGACACGGCGGGGGACACGGCTAGGGGTCAAAATGTAATATTTTTTTAAATTTTTGGGGGCTAATATGAAATTATTCAAAACATTTGGGTTAAACTGTAATTATGCCTTTGAAAAAAATTTATACAATTTGTGAAATTATTCATATACAATGGTTCATATATATATATTTTTATATATGTATATATATATATATTTTTTTATTTATACACGTGGCGTGTCCCCCGCCGTGTCCGTGTCCCCATTTTTTTAGAATTGCCGTGTCCCGTGTCCGTGTCCATGCTACATAGATTCTGACTGAGTCCAATCTCTAAATCCAGCAAGCAGGACACCTAAGGGCAGAAGTCCTAAAGTTGTTGACCGCAGATCGCCCCGAAGTCATGCTTCTGATCAGGTTAGTGGTGATAACCTGCAGAATGATTATTGGTGTTGACAACATCATTCTATGTTACATGGAGTCATGGACTCTGTTGGATTGCAGACGAACTTTTCTGTAATGACTTTATCTTTAGTGAACTTTCATTTTAGCTTTTGGTGGAGAGAATCCATAATTTCATTCCTCTTGCACAATTAGAGGAATTAGAAATGTGAAAACTAATAAATCCAATTCGTAAAAGCTTTTCTTTAGTGATCAAATTCATAAAAGTATAAAACTGACAAAAATAAGTCAGAAATACATTTTTCGGCTTATTTTGGTCTCTGGTGAAGTTTTTTTTAATACAATTTTTCTATCAAATATTTTACTTCTCAATTTCTTGTTGTTGAGGCAAATTGGATTATGAATATTCATGACAAAAGTTTGGGCTCCAACCATTGTTATTGGCTATGGCCTATGAGCTATTGATTTAAAACTGTTAGCTGGATTTGGCCAATTTGTGTGCTAGATGTTTCTTAAATTCTTTAGCGATGATTGCATCAGAAAATACATGTCCCCAAGTAACTTCTCTTCATGTTTGGAATGGGCTTTTTGGGTATTCCCCAATGCAGCAAGACCCTTTTTTGTCCTTTTAATGGTTTTTGAATCATACACTGTTGTTGGCGAAACATTGATTGGTATTCAAGTTGATGTAATGTTGAGTTTTCTGCCTGAACAAAGTGGTGTTTCAAGTTCTGAAGTTCATTGCTGCTTTTGGGTCCCTCTCATTTACTAACTTGGCCTTTTGAATTGCTATCAAATTGGTTTGTTTCAATGTTAGTCGATGTTCTTATATCTCTTTCTTTAAACAGGCAATTGCATTGCAATTTGATGCTTTTTTTGTGTATTAACTGATATTTAAGTATCGGGACGGTTCAAGGGACACCCAAATAAACACCTAAAAAAACACCCCAAATCTCAATCTCATAGTTCCCGATCAAATTTTTATGATCCGAACCGTTCAATGTGTGCAGAATGTGATTTTAAGGATGCCCGCGAGAAATTAGCAAAATAAATGACCGGAAAAGGCTTGATCTGAGCAGTTTTTAATTGAACCGTTCATTAAATCTAAGTTAAAAACTGCTCAGATCAAGCTTTTTCCGGTCATTTTTTTAGCTAATTTCTTAAGGGCACCCTTAAAATCACGTTCTGATCACATTGAGCGGCTCGGATCATCAAACTTTGATTGGGAACTATGAGGTGTTTTTTTAGGTGTCTAATTAGTTGTCCCCGGAACCGCCCCGTTTAAGTATATATGTACATATATTTGCTGCAATTTTTAATACCCTGCTCAATTTTTTGCGAGGTCCAGAAGAAACGGCCAAGCAAAGTCACTGAACTGGAGTCTCAGCTTGCTCAGCTCCAGGAGGAACTGAAGAAGGCAAAGGACCAGCTGAGCTCATCTGAATCCTATAAGAAGCGTGCCGAGGAAGAGGCTGAAGAGGCCAAGAAGCAGTTGGCTGCCACTTCAGCAATGCTCAAAGATTCCCAACAGCAGTTAATGGAGCTTTCTGATTCCGATGACGCTAGGGTCAGAGAGCTCCATAAGATCTCCCAAGAACGCGATCAAGCGTGGCAATCCAAACTCAAGGCTGTCCAGAAACAGCACTCTATGGATTCTGCTGCATTGGGTTCTGCGATGGGTGAGATTCAGAAGCTCAAGATGCAGTTAGAAAGGGTGGCTGAATCTGAAGCTGCTCTGCTTTGGCTAAGTATGCAGAATCAGCACATGCTGAGATACAGAACGCAAGGCTTGAGCTCGAAGAAACTCTCTCCCTGGTTGAGCACTTGAAAGCCCAGCTCAGTGATTGCAAAGAATCCGAAACTCAGGCCTTAGCATTTGTCAGTGAAACTCAAATGAAGTTGGAAAGGGCAAAGGAAACGGAGAAGATGCTCAGATCCAAAGGTCTTAATGCCATGGAAACTTGCAAATTGATGGCTGTGGAGTTGGAGCAGTCCAAAGATAGAGGAAATATGTTGGAGGAACACGTTGGCGAACTACAGGCCAATTGTGCTCTAGCAAATGGATAACATGAGGATCCAGAGCAACTGAAAGAAGAGTTTAATAAACTGAAATTTGAAGTGGCTCAACTAAGATCTGCTTTGGATGCAGCTGAGAGCAGGTACCAGGAGGAGTATATTCAAAGCACGTTAGAGATTAGAAGTGCTTATGAACTAGCGGAGCACACAAAATTGGAGGCATCTCAAAAAGAGGCTGAATTGGACTCGAAGTTGATGAAGGCAACCAAAGAGATTGAAGAGTTGAAGGCCGATTTAGTGGCCAAAGAAACTAAATTGCAGAGTATTTTTAAGGAGAATGAAGGACTGAGTGGAGACATTGAGAAAAATATGTGGGGCGAATGTGAGTCTCTGTTGGAAATGGAGAAGAAGAAGTTTGAGGTGGGTTTGGCTGATTTAAAGGCGAGTTTGTTGGATAAAGAAAACGAACTACAAAGCATAAAGGAGGAAAATGAGTCGATGAAGTTTGAAATTAGGAAGAGGGAGGTGGAGAGTAATGAAGCGAAAGATGAGGCCCTCGCTTCAGCAGAATCAGCTAAAGCTGCAGAGAGAGAAGCTCTTATGAAACTAGGGTTTTTAACAGAAGCAGCTGATAAAAGTATCAGAAAAGTCGCTCGCGTGACTGAACAGTTGGACGCATCACAGGCGGCAAATGCTGAGATGGAGGCAGAGCTGAGGAGGTTGAAGGTGCAGTCGGACCAGTGGAGGAAGGCGGCAGAGGCAGCTGCTGCTATGCTATCGACTGGGAATAATAACGGGAAGTATGTGGAGAGAACTGGATCTCTTGACTACCATACTATCGGTGGGAAACTTGGATCGCCATTTTCGGAAGATTTGGATGATGAATCACCAAAGAAGAAAAACGATGGCGTGTTCAAGAAGATTGGTGTGATGTTGAAGAAGGGCCAGAAGTAGTCGTGTTATCTGGCAGGTTGGAATTGTTTTTGTTCGTCCTTTTGGTTGTGTTCGTAATTCAGGTCAACAGTTGAAGGGATTTATGGAGGGAAAAGGAAAAGTGAAGGAAACCAAAAGACAATAAAGTGAAGAAGCTGGGTTTTCTTTTGGTTTTCCTATCACAGTCCCTTACCCCCGAAAGTCCTCCACAAACCCATGATCCAAACTTGACTTCCGTGTCTTGTTTGTGTCAATTGACGCATAAATTTGTTTCGTAACGGGTATTTGGAGGCTGTGGGACTGGAGGAGATTTTCTGGGAAAACACACTTTTGCAGAGTCTGTATACTGGTTTATATCTGGAAATGTGTGGACTCCTGTTGTCTTCTCTCCTGCCTTAAGTAGCTGATTTTGAGTATTGTACTCTTCTTCTTTTTTCGTATTATGACTTATGTTTAAGGATGCAGTTATTGTGGGGAATTATCCAATGCGAGATTGGAGAATTCAAAAACTTTAACTCTCCTTCGACAAATCAAAGCCCCGGAGGTTAGAATACAGGGTCGGAGCGCCTTCTCCGTTGTCAAACTCGTGGACTTTGACTGCGGCATGTCCCAGCAGTTAATTGCGGAGTCAATGACTAAACTATTTGGAGAATTGAAACTGCTGTGTTTAGATTTCAGGAACGTTTCGATACGATGCCATTCTCAACATCTCCTGTTTTTCTCCCAGTGAATAAACCTAGTATGAAAACTTTATTGCCTCTGGGGAGTATCTTTCTTCCTAAAATGTTCTTGATACTATTGTGTTAGCACTGTGATGTGAAACATTCCACTAGCGTTATTGAAAGTATCTTTTGTGGATTATTCAAAAACAGAGTTCAATCTTCTACATTTTTACCGTAACTGAACGTTCGTACGTGTGATCATCGCTTGATTTAAACCGCGTGCCCTTTGTGATTCCTTGTATCCTGCCCTCTCTATTTGCACACAATCTGAAATTTTTCCGGGTTTGTGATTCCTTGTATCCTGCCCTCTCTATCTGCGCACAATCTGAAATTCTTCCGGCATTTTATCCGTAAGGGTCAACATGCGAGCCTACTAAACCTTAGTTTTGTTTGTGAATGTAAAGCATCAACTCATTCCATCTTGGAGCTACATCAATACAAAAAGAAAAAAGTGTGGACATTTTATCCATAGCGGTCAGCATGTGAGTCCACTACCTATTTCTGATGTACCCAAAAAAATTGGTGCGAAATGGGCATGATACTGAACTTTTTCTATTATACGTTTCACAGTCAAAGTTATTGCTATGAAACATCTCAAAGTACTCCCTCTTTCCGTTGATTAGTTGATTAATATTAACGGAAAGAGGGAGTACTTGTCCCCTTTTCAAAGCTCTAATTATTTGTTTAATAACCCAATCAAAAGATTTCTACCAAGTAATGAACACCTAAAAATAATCTAAATGATTCTATTATCTGGGGAAAATGAAACACCAAGTAGTGAAAAAAAAAATAGAGGCATCTTAGGCCCCATTCTTCTTAAAATTTATGTAACTTTGGGTATTTTTCTTCATATTTTTTGAATTTTTATTAGATTTACGTTATATGTTTGGATTAATCATCTGTCTCAATAAAAAGAGTCAAAAAGTAAAAAATTATAACCAAAAGCAAAAAAAGATTTGTACTCTGAAGACGAAAAATATTAACTTTTTTCAACTTCGTTCCACATATTTATGCTTTTATGATCTCCCATCGACAGCTTAATTCCAAAATTACGATGAAAAATTAAACAAGGAATTACAAAAAAGAAAAAAAAATACCAAATCAAAAATATTTAGTAGGGCCTTAGACTTCAAATGAGATGTTATGGGCTAGGCCGCTCCAACTCGCCTTCGTCTCATCTTTCGATCCATCTCCCTCGGCCCTGGCCCAAATAAAATTCCCGAGTACCACCACTGCCATCGATTTGTTATGGGTTTTTAGGGCTTTGTTTTGGGGCAATTGGGAACTAGGGTTTTACGGTCAATTCTATCTATGTAATCTAATATATAAAGAGGGAGCACCTTTTGGTGTATATTATTTTTTGAGGCAAACTCACATTTTGGTCTTTTCCAAAATGCCACACAAACTAACAAAATTTACATTGTACTTCACCTCTACACCCAATAACCACACGGGCAAAAGAGTAAATTCATTTTTTAATTTCCCTGTTTTTATTTTTCTTGAGTATAGCTTCTGCAATTTGTAAAAAAAAAAAAAAGGGGGATTGTTTTTACTTTGCATTTAGGAATGCTAGAGGCTGGGTCATGCAATGCGTGTGGATTTGAACAAAATTTGGGAAAATTAGATCAAACTATAAACGGGAAACTATGGTCAAAATCCGAATTGCACCCACATTGTATGTGTGCTCCGGGTTCTAGTTGTTGGACTATAGAGAGAGATGGCTGCAAGTTTCGCTTCTAAAATCTAGTCGAGGTACGTACAATGCTCTGTTGACCACATTTGTTTCAACTGGTGGTTGTTTTGTTTATTTCTAAATTATCCTCTCTTTTTTTGAAAAAAAAGAAGAAGTTAGCTTTCAATCTCCTTCCAGCTTTGTAAATGAAGATGCACCGGAGGCCTTCATCCGTGGAGGTGCGACGCGTGAGAACCTCGCAGGGTCTGCGCCACCCCTTTCTGGTGAACCGACAGGGCAGCGTGCGCTAGCTGGCAGTTGCGCCAATCCTCGACTTGCCAACATCGGGCATTTTGAACCATTTCGGCAGCTTCGCTTCGGGGAACAAACGTACAGATCGAGTGCGCTCATGTCAATGCGACTAGGCTGTTCCGTTAAAAAAAAAGGTTACGGAACTCAATTATGACCGGTAATAATTGAATGTGATTAATTTTTTTTTTTTAAAAATTCATTAATATTTGTACCGTCCAAAATCAAAATGGACGCACGAGATTGATCCTGTTCACGGAGGCTCATGCTATGTTTGCTTTTCTTTTTGAATTTTTTTTTGAAAAAATAGTCGGGGTAATAAGTGGACAGAGATAGAGAGAGAAATAATTGAAAATAGGAAAAATTTAGGAGGAATCTTTTAAAAAATGTTTTTCAAAAAGAGAAGCAAACACAGTATCACACTCTCAAATAGAATATGGCACATAATCACGTAAATAATTCAACACGCAATCACGTTAACAATAGTATGTGTGTGAAAATTCCGACGTACCCAAAAAAAAATTGTGTGTATGTGTGTGTATCTATATAATAAAACAGAAGGGTGTTTATGAATATTCCTAAAGAATATTCATTTTCAATGGCTCAGATTTCTCCCTCACACAAGTTTTATCTATTCATACAAACAAATCCAACGGTTCAGATACCAATTATAACTTTCCATAATAAGCTGACATCGCATTAATGAAGCCATATCAAGCGACAGATTTCCGGATAAAAAAAAAAAGCGGCAAATTTTTTTTCCACTCCAAACGGCAAATTGACACCCCTGTTTGCGGCATTCTACGGCGACTACGATTCACTCTGGTTCTTCATCTCGGTAACTTAATTCATTGATCTCTCGGCTTTGTGGTTGATTTGGGTTTTTTTTAAACTGTATTTTAGGGTTTTGTTGATTTGGTTTCATTTTTTTTTTTTTTGAACTGTATTTGGTTTCGTTTGGTTGGTTCGTAATTGCAAGGAGGGAGTTGGTTGGTTGATCGAGGCAAGCCTCATTCATTACTTGCAGAGTTGCAGTATACAATCCCACGAGGCGAGTAATTTTTTTGCCACTGGCCAACCAAGAAATAAAGATTATTGTGTTCCACTGGCCAAAACATTTTTTTATATTCGATCTCATAAATTCAGCTTATTGTGTTCTTTTGTCATGATCATCCTGAATTGTTGTCCCTTTATACCTTTTTTTTACGGGTTAAATTGTTAAACTGTATTAGAAATTTTTTTACCTGGTATTTACTGGAATTCCATAAGCAAATTAATAGTAATTCTTTGTAGCTAGCTTAAATGTATAGTTGGAGTAGTGCCATAAGCACGGGTAATGTTCGAGCCAGCTAGCAAGTGCCAAAGGCACGGACAATTCCAACCAGGGTGCGTAGTGCCGTAGGCACGGGCAAGCACTAGTATATATATACACACAGTGGGGAAATAGAAAAGAAACTTGCGGGTAGAAACTAGGAGATGGGTCGGGTATTTCGGCCGGGTCACGGGTTATAGCAAAAACACGCGGATCCACCACTTTCCCATTTTCCCCTTTCTGCATACGCGTAGACAGAGAGCGAGAGCGAGAGAGAGAGAGAGATTAGGGCGATCGGAGAAGTACGAAGAAGAAGAACGACGAACGCCTGGACAACCAACGACCAAACACGACAACCACCAAGGTATCTCTCTCTCTCTCGGTCGATCGAAACCAGAGATTAGGGGAAAATGGTGGTTTTTGTTTTGTTTCGAACCCAAAAAAGGGGTTTTTTGAAACGCAAGATCTAATATCTCTCTCTCTCGATCTGGAATCTCGAATCTCAGAATTTCTCACAAATTAGGGTAAATTAGGGTTTGTGAACATTTGAAGAAGCTCAAAAGTTACAGAATATGAAAGAAGTTCCAGAGAACATCTTCCCATTTTAGAACTCTATCAGTAATCTGAGGTCATATTGTTTGGGTTCGATTTTGAATTGTGATTGGTTATTTTGTTGAGGAACTGCATTGGTTATTTTCTAGTTTCTATAGAAAACTTGTCCCTGAATCATATATTGTCCTAGTAGATGTAGTTTTTTTATGGGAATAAGGTTTGTTGAAGTAAAATTTACCTTGAATCCCATCTTAGCAAGTATATAAGACCTTAATACATCTACAGATGTTCAAGGACTTAGAACTGCAGTCTGGTCTGAATCCCATGTTGTAATTTTTCATTGGGTCACTGACATGGAAGTTGCTTCTTGTTTATTTAGTGTAACCAAAAGAATTACATGAAAAAATACAAACTGCAGTCTGGTCTGAATCTGTTGTCTCATCTAATGATGATGAGATTTAATCTCACCAATAATGATGAGATTTAGTGCGTACGGGCTCCCCCTTGTTACTTATCTTTTCATACCAACCAAAGGGGCTGAGTTTTAAGCCAAACTATGGAATATTTTCCTCTGATTAGGGACATCTATTCCACCCATATATTTTCCAATATCATTCTAATGCATACTGAGTGACAACTGACTCTGAAAATTTCGTAGGCTTAATGAAGGATGTGTGGAACGTATCCATAAAAACCCACAAAATGTTTTCCAATTTTCGTATGTAACCAAAATTCTGTAATAATTTACCCTTAACTCCATTGAATTTTTTTTGGGGTACACCAAAATTGAAGAGCTGAAAGTAATTATACTTGGAAGAAAGCTGAAGAAAAGAGTTAGAACTGGTAATAAAAGCAGTGGGGAGGAAGGCCAAATAGAATGACAATTGAGCTGGAAACTGAAGCGGAAAAAAATAAATTGGGTTACAGTTTCCAGAATTTTTTGCAAATTTTTAGTTACTCATAAAGCGGGTTGGTTTTATGATACTAGATGATGTTTATTCTTGTTATGTTCAGTACTTTTTGGCATATCTTTTTTATTGTTGGGAAGCTGATTCTGCTGTGAATTTTGAGGCTGGCTCTTAGTTGCACGAAGCAGGGGCGGGGGAGTGGAGGTACATAGAAGCTCCTTAGATTGGGAGCGACTATGCATATTTTTATATATTATATATTATATATATTTCACAATTAGTGGGCAGTGCAAGTTAACTTATGAGCTCCCAACTACCACCAAAATTCATTTATTGTGCTTTTTTCTTTCTCTCTTATTCATTTAAAAAAAAGGAAAAAAATTTACTCTGAAACACCATTTATGTATTAAAAATACATTGATTCTTTTGTTTTGCCATTGATGGATAATAAAAGCCCATGAAAATTACTTTTTCAACCCAGAATGAATTATAATTGCCCAGATATTTGTCTCAATACACAAGCCCATTAGTAACCCAACAAGGATAATTAGGCCCAACTTTGCAGCCCAAAGAATAAAAGAAAGAAACCCTAAATTAAAAGGACAAAACCCTATCGTCTTCCACACATCAACAAACGTCGGCTACGATCCCAACAATTGTCTTCCATGCAACGACAGTGTCTCTGCCGAACTAGGTACTCTCTCTCTTCTTCATCTTCTTCTTCGGCGAACAAGATTTGCAATTTACGGCCACGACGGCGACTGGAACGAACTATAAGCTCCCGTCTCAACAGGAATGTGCTCCCGTCGCGATTCTGTGTGAGAAACGCCGCGGGGGAGCGGCTTCCAGTCAGGCGATTCCTGCAACTAAGGGCTGGCTCACTTTATAAGTTCTCAAAATAACACATGGTTTCAACTGGTCACATATCACTATTAGTTGTGAGTAATTGAATTTTTTAGGATAATTCTGTCAATTGATATAGCAGTTGCCTTTTAACCCCACTTGCACATTTTGCGGGCTTCAGTTACATGTTGGTTCCGTTGGATCCATCTACATGAAGCTAAATTATCACATGTGAGAGCAATGGAGGGTGGAGTTTGTTTTCTGACCTGCCTTCCTCATCTCCTCACATTAATTGTTGTGTAGAATTTATAATAGAAGTAATTTTTTTGTGCTCTTCTTTGGTATGGCTCTGGTTTTGAGATGTATACAAAATTATTTGGAATAAAATAACACTAGTTCATATGGTTGGCGGGAATCAGGGAACTTCTTGACTTTTGAGTTTTAAATTGGTTGTATTGTGTTATGTTGAACCATGTATCAAACGCTTGGTGAAAATTATCTCATATTGTTGAAATTCTTTTAACAGGGTGAATTCTAAGTTCATACATGACCAGTATGGCACACCTGACCTCCAAAGGTAAATTTTTTGTCCTTTTTCATTTTTACGATTCAAACGTATTGGTTCTACTCTTGTTTGGGGTGGCGGCTTTAGCTGTGGTTGAACTTTCCCTTTCTATGTATTAGAGGTATGAGGAACGAGTTCAAGAAAACCTTGTTCGGTTGGAAAAGCTGAATGAGAAAGAAAAGCTTGAACCAAATTCCAAGGAGGAGATTTCGGAAGGGGCGTTTAGGAAACTCATCTTGGATGAATTGCACAAAGGAGAAACTTATATGGTTGCTTCTGCAAAGCCATGAGAAGAGTGCAAAAACATTCTATAACACAGTGTCTAATGCTGGGGGCTTGGGATTGTAAGCTAGCGTAAACCCACTTATTAAGGGCTCCAAAGTAACACTAGAAAATCCATTGATAAGCCATTAGAGTAACAAATGCCAACGTAATTAAGAATGTCCAAATGTGTCTAGATTAGACCCAACATAAGCAAATAAGATGTGATAACCAAAAGACCCTCAGTTCCCTAAGGAGTATCCATGTCTTGCTGGGTTAAGCAACAGGTTAGGTAGATGAACAGACCAATCTCAAGCGAGACTATAAAGTTGAACTTAAACAAGAGTTTAAAGAACCACTGATCTTGGGTCAATCAAAGCCCGGGTACATGCCACCAAGAATTACAATCTACGGTAGCAATGTAGCATATGCTCCTTACGGTTGGTACTTTGGTTGAAAAAGAACCATTACTCCCGTTATCACCCAATAAAATACCATTACTGAAACTGGACCCATTGACCCATTAACTAATGGTTGCAGGATAGTTAGGAAAAGTAGTTTGCAGACATTACATGCAATGCATACTACAATTTCAATATACCAAAGCATTTTCTCGGCCAAAAAGGCCAATTAGAAAAATGAATGGATTTGTTTGGAGATGTAATCAATCAAGCTGAAGTGATTTGTTCATGTTGGCTGGAGGCGGAATCGATGTTACCTCCAGCCTCAAGATAAATAAGAATGTGAAGCATGAGCTAGACTGTTTCATCTCAAACAAAATAACTCAAAATCTACTCAGAACACCCAAGACACCAAAGAAAAATTACCACACTACTCTATGAATGCAGACTCTATGGCCCTATGGACTAAGATATTGGATGCCAATTTCAAGAAATAATACGTTTAAGTGCCTTTGTCATAATTAAGAATACAAACCACAACTAACGAGATGTGAAGGCAAGATTAAAACAAAAAGAATTTAGATTTGGAGGTAAAGTGTGCCATACCGGTCACCACCGAACGAAGCTGCCTTGTTAAAAGATTTTGGACAATATCAAATAGTTTACACCAAAGCATTTAATACATGATTCAACAAAACATTTACAACTCAAAAGTCAAGAAGCCCCAGGATCCCCAACCATATGAATATTCAAAGGAAAAGCAGCATCCCAACAATAAAAAAGATCTGCCAAAAAGTACTGAATATAATGAGTATAAAACATCTTCTACTATCAGAAAACCCACTCTCTTTAGTTGTAAGGTCCATAGCCATGGTCTCTCTTTGTTGGCTATATTTTGCTTGTTGAGTATTATTATAGCAAAACAGGATTTTCATTAGTATATTACCCCCTAGAAATTCGCAAATCATAGATTCTACGACCTAAAAATTTATTGAAACTTTACTACACTCCTCATTTTCCGACTGAATCGTCTTTCTATTTGGCCTTTTCTCCCCATTGCTTTTGTCACCAGTTCTCACTATTTCTTCGGCTTCCTTCCGGATCTAATTTACTTTCAGCTCTTCTTCACTTTGTGTGCACACAAATTATTTTTGATAATGGACGGCGAGGGGGGTTACCCCTTATCAAAACTCATTATTAACAACCTTAGGTCCTTGAATATTAAGCCCAACCTGTGGTTTTGTCATACAATAAAATAAGATCCAATTTGTTTGGACTCATTAGGTTTGGCCCATTTCCTTGAGTACGGCCTAACATGTACACCCCTTGTCAAGAAGATGTGATCTCATGCACCAATGGATCCTGTTCTAAGCCATAGATGTTATCAGCCCAATTTATATGGATAAATTGTGGCCTTTGTGGGTCTATGAATATATATCTTACATATGCCATTCATTAAGCCTACGACATTTACACAACCGATACCCATTACAAAAACATTGGCAAACATTTTACTGTAAGTTTAAACATATCTATATACAAACAAAGTTAATCTAATGTCACCGACGTCGCGCCCAACCATAATCACCTCATTGCCTCAGCAGAGACACCTTCCACTCTTATGTTAGCATCAACAAAATAGGCATTAGATCTTTTGATGTTTTGGGGAGGAATGTTAAACACAATACTTACATTTTGACAGTTGTACTGGCGATAACCATCCAACATTGCATTCTGACAATTTGGTCAGGTGGAGTAGCCTTCACTGTAAAAATAACCAAAGAAAAAGTTACAAAAATTCGCTAGAATACCGTTCGTGAACGAATGGAACATCGGCAATTCTCCAGAAAATACTAAAAATCAACAACAGAAATAGAAACTTACTACGTTTTAGTAGCGAACGAAACATGACTTTCGAATCTTGCCTGCAAACGACGTGCCGATTTTCAAAACAGAAAGAAGATTAAAGATAATAGTAATTGAGAAACAAGAATAACAAAATACAAAATAATCAAATATAGAACATGTACAACAAGAAAACGACGACGACGATGACAGAGAAGCGGGAGGATTCCCATTTACGTACCCAACTCTGAATTGAAAACGCAGATTTTCTGTTTCTCTCCTCCTTTCGTGCCCTAGAAATCTCTTATCTTATTTACAGGGAAATGATTTTGCCACACCCCTTTTTTTTTTTTGTTAATACCACACCCTGCAAGTGTATTTTTGCACCAAAAATATACTTACAGGGTGTGGCATTAACAAATAAGGCCTATTTATATCCCCGGTGGTGGAAGAACCGACCTAAAGTAGCAAAACTTCACTTTCTGCCCTCGCAATTTATAGTAAGGCTTCGTTCCGGAAACCTTCTTATTAAAAAATAAGTACTTATTTTGCAACTTTTTATTCGAAAATAATAAGGGTGTTCCACAAAATTCAAATAAAAAGTTTACTTCACATTTTCATACTCAAAAATAATGTAAATGAAAAAAAGAAAAAAAAAACGCACCGTATTAAAGATCTCAATGAGATCTATCAAATAAGATCCATAGTAATAAGAAAATTATTTGCGTAAACACATGATTTTTGAGTTTGAAGTTGCCGTATACAAAAAATAAGACTGTTGCTATGAGAATGGGCGCCGGCGGAGGGAAATCATACCAACGGCCGCGCCGAGCCGTCTGTATCATATATATATACGGAAAAGGGGTGTTCGGATCAAGCACCCTAGACACCTCGGATGAGGTTGATTCCCGCGCGAGCCCCCTTGATCAAATATAGAACATGTACAACAAGAAACCAACGACGACAGAGAAGCGGGAGGATTCCCATTTACGTACCCAACTCTGAATTGAAAATGCAGATTTTCTGTTTCTCTCCTCCTCCCGTGCCCTAGAAATCTCTTGTCGTCTTATTTAAATCCCCGGTGGTGGAGGAACCGACCTAAAGTAGGAAAACTACACTTTCTGCCCTCGTAATTTATGGTAAGTATCATGTTCCACCATATACTTACAAATATAGAAAGTATATGGGGAGGAATGTTAAACACAATACTTACATTTTGACAGTTGTACTGGCGATAACCATCCAACATTGCATTCTGACAATTTGGTCAGGTGGAGTAGCCTTCACTGTAAAAATAACCAAAGAAAAAGTTACAAAAATTCGCTAGAATACCGTTCGTGAACGAATGGAACATCGGCAATTCTCCAGAAAATACCAAGAATCAACAACAAAAATAGAAACTTACTACGTTTTAGCAGCGAACGAAACATGACTTTCGAATCTTGCCTGCAAACGACGTGCCGATTTTCAAAACAGAAAGAAGATTAAAGATAATAGTAATTGAGAAACAAGAATAACAAAATACAAAATAATCAAATATAGAACATGTACAACAAGAAAACAACGACGACGACAGAGAAGCGGGAGGATTCCCATTTACGTACCCAACTCTGAATTGAAAACGTAGATTTTCTGTTTCTCTCCTCCTTTCGTGCCCTAGAAATCTCTTATCTTCTTATTTACAGGGAAATGATTTTGCCACACCCTTTTTTTTTGGTGTTAATACCACACCCTGCAAGTGTATTTTTGCACCAAAAATACACTTACAGGGTGTGGCATTAACAAATAAGGCCTATTTATATCCCCGGTGGTGGAAGAACCGACCTAAAGTAGCAAAACTTCACTTTCTGCCCTCGCAATTTATAGTAAGGCTTCGTTCCGGAAACCTTCTTATTAAAAAATAAGTACTTATTTTGCAACTTTTTATTCGAAAATAATAAGGGTGTTCCACAAAATTCAAATAAAAAGTTTACTTCACATTTTCATACTCAAAAATAATGTAAATGAAAAAAAGAAAAAAAAAACGCACCGTATTAAAGATCTCAATGAGATCTATCAAATAAGATCCATAGTAATAAGAAAATTATTTGCGTAAACACATGATTTTTGAGTTTGAAGTTGCCGTATACAAAAAATAAGACTGTTGCTATGAGAATGGGCGCTGGCGGAGGGAAATCATACCAACGGCCGCGCCGGGCCGTCTGTATCATATATATATACGGAAAAGGGGTGCTCGGATCAAGCACCCTAGACACCTCGGATGAGATTGATTCCCGCGCGAGCCCCCTCGATCAAATATAGAACATGTACAACAAGAAACCAACGACGACAGAGAAGCGGGAGGATTCCCATTTACGTACCCAACTCTGAATTGAAAACGCAGATTTTCTGTTTCTCTCCTCCTCCCGTGCCCTAGAAATCTCGTCTTCTTATTTAAATCCCTGGTGGTGGAGGAACCGACCTAAAGTAGGAAAACTACACTTTCTGCCCTCGTAATTTATGGTAAGTATCATGTTCCACCATATACTTTCAATTGGTACAACCTAACTCTCACAAGATCCTCTTATGCCTAACCTCATCTATCTAACACAAAATGAGACCCAACATGGTCACACTTGATGATCTGACTTATATCTACCTAATAAAACACAAGGGTGTGGAGACCACACAAATACAAGTTGAAAGAAGGGTTGAGATTCATTTGATCCAAGGGCTGATATGTGCTCTCCAACTCTCTTAAGAAAACACTCACACTCTTACAAATATATTACAAAAATGTCATCGGTTCTTTTTACCCACTGCTTGGCTTCTGACGTTGGCATAAAAAAATAAAAATATATTACAAAAATGCCGGTGCTTACGGCATTACCGGGGTGCGTAGTGCCATAGGCACAGGCAAGCACTAGTTTACTTATATTTTACCGGCCCTATATTCGATTGATCCACATTTTTTAACCCATCCAAATTCATCCACTTGACTTGGCTCGGACAGCTTTAACACATTTGTAGTTGTGATTGTTATTTATGAATATTGAGTTTATTTCTGCTCAAAAAAAAATTTAAAAAAATATATTCGTCCACTTATAACCCAACTCAATTTGTTCATATTGGATAATGGGTTGAAAATGTGTTCAATATGGGCTTGAATTAAAAGACACATTCCCTGCACAAGAGTGAACTACTGTTAAGCTAAGAATCCAGTTTCTCGTGTCCTGTTCGAAGGCAATACCATTTTTTGATCTTCATTATTCGATCAGATTCATCCTCACAAATTCTCTCTCTCTCTCTCTCTCTCTCTCTCTCTCTCTCTCTCTCTCTCTCTCTCTCTCTCTCTCTCTCTCTCTCGCTCGATTGGCGGTGGCTTTGGCGGACGCAACAAAGATCGAAACAATACAATCGCTGGAATCATCACCTTCCAGACTAATTTTTAAGCCTCTAATTGCTTAATTCAATATTACTTCTTTCGAATACCTAGTCTACTTGTTTGATTGTATGTACTATTTTATCTTGTCGTCGTTTATTTTTGTTCCTGAAAAGTATGAGACAAAATAAATTAAAATTGAATTTCAACATTTTTAAGCCTAAAATGGCTTCAATACTTGTTTTTTTTAAGACATATCGGCACCTAGTGTTGATTTGCTTTTGCATGGTGTCCTTTAATCCCGGAGTAGGTAGTTTGGTGCACTCCTATATTTTGCGATGTAATCTTTGCCTTCGGGCTTGAATTGAAATTGACATTTAAAAAAAGAAAAGAAAAAAAGACCTTGTGTGCTTAATTCCAAATTAAGTTATACGCGGAGGGACCGTGTAAAACCCAATTCGCGCCAACCCAATAGCTGCATGCCACCTCAACTCTTATTAATTAATGTCTTAACTCCTAACTCTCCACTAACTAGAGTTAACCCCTTAAAGCAATAACTCACCGATGCGACGACTCCAACTGTTAACAAATGAGGCTTGGGGAGAGTTGGTAAGATAGTCCACACGGATTCAGAAGTTATTCATAGCCGTAAATCCACAAACGCCCACGACAAGACTCAAATCCTGACATCCCAAAAGGGAGGATCAGGAAATAAGCCCTTCCTTTGACATCGTGACTTGACTTAAAAACCTCATTAAGCAAGAAGCTGGCTACATAGCCTATATTAACTCGTACGTGTTGTCCGATTCAGTGGTAAGTTTCTTCAAGAGGCCAGAAGTAGTCGCGTTATCTGGCAGGTTGGAATTGTTTTTGTTCGTCCTTTTGGTTGTGTTCGTAATTCAGGTCGACAGTTGAAGGGATTCATGGAGGGAAAAGGAAAAGTGAAGGAAACCAAAAGACAATAAAGTGAAGAAGCTGGTTTTCTTTTGGTTTTCCTATCACAGTCCCTTCCCCCCGAAAGTCCTCCACAAACCCGTGATCCAAACTTGACTTCCGTGTCTTGTTCGTGTCAATTGACGCATAAATTTGTTTCGTAACGGGTATTTGGAGGCTGTGGGACTGGAGGAGATTTTCTGGGAAACACTGGTTTATATCTGGAAATGTGTGGACTCCTGTTGTTTTCTCTCCTGCCTTAAGTAGCTGATTTTGAGTATGCACTTTTCTTTTTTTGTATTATATGACGTGTTCAAGGAATGTAGTTATTGTGGGGAATTATCCAATGCGAGATTGGAGAATTCAAAAACTTTAACTTGCCTTCGACGAATCAAAGCCCCGGAGGTTAGAATACAGGGTCGGAATGCCTTCTCCATTGTCAAACTCGTGGACTTCGACTGCGACATGTCCCAGCAGTTTCTTGCGGAGTCAATGACTAAAACTATTTGGAGAATTGAAACTGCTGTGTTTAGATTTCAGGATCGTTTCGATGCGATACCATTCTCAACATCTCCTGTTTTTCTCTCAATGAATAAACCTAGTATGAAAACTTTATTGCCTCTGGGGAGTACCCTTCTTCCTTGTATCCTGCCCTCCCTATTTGCGCACAATCTGAAATTCTTCCGGCATTTTATCCGTAAGGGTCAACATGCGAGCCTACTAAACCTTAGTTTTGTTTGCGAATGTAAAAGCATCAACTCGTTCCATCTTGGAGCCACATCAATACAAAAAGAAAAAAGTGTGGACATTTTATCCATAGCGGTCGGCAATCGGCATGTGAGTTCACTACCTATTTCTGATGTACCCAAAAAAAATGGTGCGAAATGGGCATGATACTGAACTTTTTCTATTATACGTTTCACGGTCAAAGTTATTGCTATGAAACATCTCAAAGTACTCCCTCTTTCCGTTGATTAATATTAACGGAAAGAGGGAGTACTTGTCCCCTTTCCAAAGCTCTAATTATTTGTTTAATAACCCAATCAAAAGATTTCTACCAAGTAATGAACACCTAAAAATAATCTAAGCGATTCTATTATCTGGAGAAAATGAAACACAAAGTAGTGAAAATGAAAATAAAAATAGAGGCATCTTAGGCCCCATCCTTCTTAAAATTTATGTTACTTTGGGTATTTTTCTTCATATTTTTTTGAATATTTATTAGATTTATGTTGTATGTTTGGATTAATCATCTGTCTCAATAAAAAGAGTCTAAAAGTAAAAAAATATAACCAAAAGCAAAAAAAAAATTGTACGCTGAAGACGAAAAATATTAACTTTTTTCAACTTTGTTCCACATATTTATGCTTTTATGATCTCTGCTTGACCGATTCCTAGACCTAAAATAATGGGTTGCCTTAAGCGTATGGCTGAGACCGATGTAGCACAATACCCGGTAAGACCGGAGTCGAATCCACTAAGGACGGTGAAGTGTGTGTTGTGGAACCTCGGGTTGTAGTATTAGAATTAGCTCTTAGGTAGCCACTCCTTGTCTTTTAGTTGATTAATTAACTAATACTAACAGATAACTTGCTCAAATGATTAAAAAGAGAGGCACGGTCGTAGGGAATCCGGCGCTTGCTACCCAATCAGAATCCGCTCGCTTTTCAAAGTTCTAAAAATGGTTAAAATTAGGGAGAATTGGAAACTCCGAAGGATGCGAATCCTAAGGTTGCCGGTCCCGTACACAGCGGCGAACAGGTTTTGGTCCCCCGTTCCCGCTCACATGAGTCCCAGCAATGCCTCGGATTCGTCCAACGAACGTAGTTTTCACCAACTAAGATTATTTAATTAAATTAATGAACAGAAAAATTGTGAGACTTATCCTAAATGGGTCGCGGTGCGCCTTTACCCAGCGACCAAACCTCAGAAAAACTACTCACTCATTATTAAAAATAAAAGGAATGAAACCCTAGAATTAATCATGCTTCTATTACGCGAGATAAAGAAAATAAATAAAAGATCAAAATTAAATAAGAACCAACGAACAACTTTAATAAAGAACGAAAAGCAATACGAGTTACCAAAGTACCCGTTGGCTGATAAGGCAAGTCGCTTTCTATTCCCTAGAAAATTTGCATGTTTTAGCTTGAATGCTCTCTTACCATCATAACATTATGTCACATGTATCCAAAAGATTGCAGTCCTTGCATCTCAATTTCTGATAATTGACTTTACTTTCTTCTCACTTTTTTCCTCTTCATTTGATCAGGTCCATTGACCAGGGTTCTTCATTTTTTTATACTTTGTGCTTGTTCAGCTACTTGAGAACTGTATTTGGGTTTGATCCTTTGTAAGTCCACAACAAGAAATGGGTAAATAATGGATTAAGACAGAGGATTTTTGGTTTGTTGGAAGATTTTCATCTTTGTTATTGGTTATTCACTTTAGTTGGCTATGCCTATAAACTTTGCAAGTAAAATTTGTTATTATAGAACTTTAATTGGGATGTTTCGATCTTAAAAAGTGGGCGTTTTGCGACATAAATTAGTGTGGCTTTTTGTTGACTTTAGGAGGTGGTTCTTTTGTTGGTTGGAGTTTTCTAGAATTGATATCAATGATACGGATTGTTGGTTTTTTATAGATTGATATCCTCTCTTTTCTTTTCTTTTTTGGTTGGCGATTGATTTCCTCTCTTGCATTCTTTTTGTCCTATTTCTCTAGCTTTTGCTTTTCCATTCTATTGATTTACTCATTTTAATGTTGTTCTTTTCTTATTTTATAGTTTGGCGATCTATTGCAACTACTTGGCTTCGGATTATATTATTGACTACCTTTCTTCACATATCTTTTCTCTTCTTTTGCGTTTTCTTCAGATTACATTGTAGTCGGAGATACAATTTCGTTAGTGATTCTAATGCCTCTTCAACTTTTTTCCTCCTTCCTCAGATTTCATCTATTGCATTTCTTTTCTTACTCCTATATGTTGTTGCTTCAAAAGAAGGCTATACTTCATGGTATGGGTGAGCTCCCAAAATTATTGGGGACATTAGAGCTTCTGGCATTGTTCAATTTATGATTAAAATTTTGGGGTGCTTCAGAATCTAAATTCAGAGAATGAGACTAATAAGGAGAGAGAATGGATGTTTCTATGGGTGGTTGCCACGGCAACAGCAGCCTTTTTTTTCTTTTTCACGCAGGGAGCCCTCCTTTCACCAGTAGGTTAAATTATTTATATAGGTATTGAAGACTTCAATCACACAAAGGCCCTTTGAACTTCATGAAATAATAAATGAACCATTTAATTTTGAATCATTTCGCATTTGAATCTCAAACTTCTTTAAAATCTTCTTTTTATCCAAAGTCTCGGACAACGGGCTCGAGCAACCTATAAACATAAAAACACATAATAAAAATCAGTTAACAAATATAAAAGACTAATAAATGTAGTTTGGAGAGCCAAAATATGTATATTTTGGCACTTATCAATCTCCCATCGACACGAATGCTTAATTCCAAAATTACGATGAAAAATTAAACAAGGAATTACAAATAAGAAAAAAGAAAAAAAATACCAAATCAAAAATATTTAGTAGGGCCTTAGACTTCAAATGAGATGTTATGGGCTAGGCTGCTTCAACTCGCCTTCGTCTCATCTTTCGATCCATCTCCCTCAGCCCCGGCCCAAATAAAATACCCGAGTACCACCACTGCCATCGATTTGTTATGGGTTTTTAGGGCTTTGTTTTGGGGCAATTGGGAACTAGGGTTTTACGGTCAATTCTATCTATGTAATCTAATATATGAAGAGGGAGCACCTTTTGGTGTATATTATTTTTCGAGGCAGACTCACATTTTGGTCTTTCCAAAATGCCACACAAACTAACAAAATTTACATTGTACTTCACCTCTACACCCAATAACTGCACGGGCAAAAGGGTAAATTCATTTTTTAATTTCCCTGTTTTTATTTTTCTTGAGTATAGCTTCTGCAATTTGTAAAAAAAAAAAGGGTTTGTTTTTACTTTGCATTTAGTAATGCTAGAGGCCGGGTCATGCAATGTGTGCGGATTTGAACAAAATTTGGGAAAATTAGATCAAACTATAAACGGGAAACTATGGTCAAAATCCGAATTGCACCCGCATTGTATGTGTGCTCCGGGTTCTAGTTGTTGGACTATAGAGAGAGATGGCTGCAAGTTTCGCTTCTAAAATCTAGTCGAGGCACGTACAATGCTCTGTTGACCATATGGCACATAATCACGTAAATAATTCAACATGCAATCACGTTAACAATAGTGTGTGTGTGAAAATTCCGACGTACCCAAAAAAAAAATTAGTGTGTGTATGTGTGTGTGCACACACACACAGTGGGGAAATAGAAAAGAAACTTGCGGGTAGAAACTAGGAGATGGGTCGGGTATTTCGGCCGGGTCACGGGTTATAGCAAAACCACGCGGATCCACCACTTTCCCATTTTCCCCTTTCTGCATACGCGTAGACAGAGAGAGAGAGAGAGAGAGAGAGAGAGATTAGGGCGATCGGAGAAGAACGAAGAAGAAGAACGACGAACGCCTGGACAACCAACGACCAAACACGACAACCACCAAGGTATCTCTCTCTCTCTCGGTCGATCGAAACCAGAGATTAGGGGAAAATGGTGGTTTTTGTTTTGTTTCGAACCCAAAAAAGGGGTTTTTTGAAACGCAAGATCTAATATCTCTCTCTCGATCTGGAATCTCGAATCTCAGAATTTCTCACAAATTAGGGTAAATTAGGGTTTGTGAACATTTGAAGAAGCTCAAAAGTTACAGAATATGAAAGAAGTTCCAGAGAACATCTTCCCATTTTAGAACTCTATCAGTAATCTGAGGTCATACTGTTTGGGTTCGATTTTGAATTGTGATTGGTTATTTTGTTGAGGAACTGCATTGGTTATTTTCTAGTTTCTATAGAAAACTTGTCCCTGAATCATATATTGTCCTAGTAGATGTAGTTTTTTTATGGGAATAAGGTTTGTTGAAGTAAAATTTACCTTGAATCCCATCTTAGCAAGTATATAAGACCTTAATACATCTACAGATGTTCAAGGACTTAGAACTGCAGTCTGGTCTGAATCCCATGTTGTAATTTTTCATTGGGTCACTGACATGGAAGTTGCTTCTTGTTTATTTAGTGTAACCAAAAGAATTACATGAAAAAATACAAACTGCAGTCTGGTCTGAATCTGTTGTCTCATCTAATGATGATGAGATTTAATCTCACCAATAATGATGAGATTTAGTGCGTACGGGCTCCCCCTTGTTATCTTATCTTTTCATACCAACCAAAGGGGCTGAGTTTTAAGCCAAACTATGGAATATTTTCCTCTGATTAGGGACATCTATTCCACCCATATATTTTCCAATATCATTCTAATGCATACTGAGTGACAACTGACTCTGAAAATTTCGTAGGCTTAATGAAGGATGTGTGGAACGTATCCATAAAAACCCACAAAATGTTTTCCAATTTTCGTATGTAACCAAAATTCTGTAATAATTTACCTTTAACTCCATTGAATTTTTTTTGGGGTACACCAAAATTGAAGAGCTGAAAGTAATTATACTTGGAAGAAAGCTGAAGAAAAGAGTTAGAACTGGTAATAAAACCAGTGGGGAGGAAGGCCAAATAGAATGACAATTGAGCTGGAAACTGAAGCGGAAAAAAATAAATTGGGTTACAGTTTCCAGAATTTTTTGCAAATTTTTAGTTACTAATAAAGAGAGTTGGTTTTATGATACTAGATGATGTTTATTCTTGTTATGTTCAGTACTTTTTGGCATATCTTTTTTATTGTTGGGAAGCTGATTCTGCTGTGAATTTTGAGGCTGGCTCTTAGTTGCACGAAGCAGGGGCGGGGGAGTGGAGGTACATAGAAGCTCCTTAGATTGGGAGCGACTATGCATATTTTTATATATTATATATTATATATATTTCACAATTAGTGGGCAGTGCAAGTTAACTTATGAGCTCCCAACTACCACCAAAATTCATTTATTGTGCTTTTTTCTTTCTCTCTCTCTTATTCATTTAAAAAAAAAGGAAAAAAAATTACTCTGAAACACCATTTATGTATTAAAAATACATTGATTCTTTTGTTTTGCCATTGATGGATAATAAAAGCCCATGAAAATTACTTTTTCAACCCAGAATGAATTATAATTGCCCAGATATTTGTCTCAATACACAAGCCCATTAGTAACCCAACAAGGATAATTAGGCCCAACTTTGCAGCCCAAAGAATAAAAGAAAGAAACCCTAAATTAAAAGGACAAAACCCTATCGTCTTCCACGCAGCAACAAACGTCGGCTACGATCCCAACAATTGTCTTCCACGCAACGACAGTGTCTCTGCCGAACTAGGTACTCTCTCTCTTCTTCATCTTCTTCTTCGGCGAACAAGATTTGCAATTTACGGCCACTACGGCGACTGGAACGAACTATAAGCTCCCGTCTCAACAGGAACGTGCTCCCGTCGCGATTTTGTGTGAGAAACGCCGCGGGGGAGCGCTTCAAGTCAGGCGATTCCTGCAACTAAGGGCTGGCTCACTTTATAAGTTCTCAAAATAACACATGGTTTCAACTGGTCACATATCACTATTAGTTGTGAGTAATTGAATTTTTTAGGATAATTCTGTCAATTGATATAGCAGTTGCCTTTTAACCCCACTTGCACATTTTGCGGGCTTCAGTTACATGCTGGTTCCGTTGGATCCATCTACATGAAGCTAAATTATCACATGTGAGAGCAATGGAGGGTGGAGTTTGTTTTCTGACCTGCCTTCCTCATCTCCTCACATTAATTGTCGTGTAGAATTTATAATAGAAGTAATTTTTTGTGCTCTTCTTTGGTATGGCTCTGGTTTTGAGATGTATACAAAATTATTTGGAACAAAATAACGCTAGTTCATATGGTTGGCGGGAATCAGGGAACTTCTTGACTTTTGAGTTTTAAATTGGTTGTATTGTGTTATGTTGAACCATGTATCAAACGCTTGGTGAAAATTATCTCAAATTGTTGAAATTCTTTTAACAGGGTGAATTCTAAGTTCATACATGACCAGTATGGCACACCTGACCTCCAAAGGTAAATTTTTTGTCCTTTTTCATTTTTACGATTCAAACGTATTGGTTCTACTCTTGTTTGGGGTGGCGGCTTTAGCTGTGGTTGAACTTTCCCTTTCTGTGTATTAGAGGTATGAGGAACGAGTTCAAGAAAACCTTGTTCGGTTGGAAAAGCTGAATGAGAAAGAAAAGCTTGAACCAAATTCCAAGGAGGAGATTTCGGAAGGGGCGTTTAGGAAACTCATCTTGGATGAATTGCACAAAGGAGAAACTTATATGGTTGCTTCTGCAAAGCCATGAGAAGAGTGCAAAAACATTCTATAACACAGTGTCTAATGCTGGGGGCTTGGGACTGTAAGCTAGCGTAAACCCACTTATTAAGGGCTCCAAAATAACACTAGAAAATCCATTGATAAGACATTATAGTAACAAATGCCAACGTAATTAAGAATGTCCAAATGTGTCTAGATTAGACCCAACATAAGCAAATAAGATGTGATAACCAAAAGACCCTCAGTTCCCTAAGGAGTATCCATGTCTTGCTGGGTTAAGCAACAGGTTAGGTAGATGAACAGACCAATCTCAAGCGAGACTATAAAGTTGAACTTAAACAAGAGTTTAAAGAACCACTGATCTTGGGTCAATCAAAGCCCGGGTACATGCCACCAAGAATTACAATCTACGGTAGCAATGTAGCATATGCTCCTTACGGTTGGTACTTTGGTTGAAAAAGAACCATTACTCCCGTGATCACCCAATAAAATACCATTTCCGAAACTGGACCCATTGACCCATTAACTAATGGTTGCAGGATAGATGGCCTGGTACAAACCAAGACCCACGCCAAGTAATAGCAAGTCTTATATAATTTCCATTGAACATCATCATTTACTCAGGTAAGCAAAATTTCTGGGTTTTTAACATACAGTAGTAACTAGATCTATTTGATGAGTGAAAAGAATGTTAGATACCGAAAATGGTAGCAAGTGAAGTGAAAGAAAGGAAAATTATTGAAAAATGATTTTCACACAACCATTGATAAGGATGAAAAATGTGCCAGAAAAAGAAAAAAAAAAAACCATTCAAAATCGATCCACACTATTCGCTTGAAAAACGAATTGCAATAGAAGAGGCATAACATCAAGACTATTCAGGTTTTAGAAAGCCCACTTCATGGCATTTCTTTTGTTTAATTGCAAGAAACAAAAGTCAGCATGCATTCATGAATTATACAGGAAAGTATCTTTTTCTTTTTTGAAAAAAGCTAACTAATTTAAGAACAAACAAAACAATTACCAGCTGAAGCAAATGTAGTCAACAGAGTATCGTACCTTGACTAGATTTAGAAGCGAAACTTGCAGCATCTCTGTCTCTCTCTCTCTACATATATATATATATATATATAAAACAACAATGGTGCCAAAGTAGAGCACTGTAAAACCCTAGTCCCAATTGCCCCAAAACAAATCATGAAGCCCTAAACCCATAACGAATTGATGGCAGTTGTGGTGTTCAGGTCTTTTATTTGGGCCGGGGCCGAGGGAGATGGATCGAAAGACAAAGGTGAGTTGAAGCGGCCCAGCCCATAACATCTCATTAGGCAAACCTGGAGACTTGGTGCGTGTGAAACTGTTTATATCAAACTATGACAGATATAGGCGTATGAAGTTTACTGTGGAGCCACTGAGCCAAAACACATCACTCTAATAAGCTTTTGTAATTTGCCACTCACTGAAAATAGTCACTATAATGGAACATGGGCACACTTTGAAATGATCAGTTGTTGACTTATGTGGCTTCTTCAAATATTGTGAACGGGGAAGAACCATCGGTTCCTGTGGTGTGTCAGTGTTGTGAATGTTGCACTAGAGTTCAACTACTTCGCTTTGTAGTTAATGTGGGTAAATGGGTGCAAAAACATGCCAATATTCAATATTGTAGGATTTGTTCTTAGTGTACATGGTGTTATTTCTGTTTGGACAGGATTTTATGAACCGGATTGTAGGTAGAATCTAATGACTATTAACCACCTTCCAGTGCGTGGAAATGTGGAGTTATTTCTCGTACCTTCTGGCTGTCTTCTTTTTAGTGCATGTTTTCTTTTCATAATTGACAAACCGTTTTTGTTCAATTTGTTGGAAATTCAAATAGTGGGCCGTTCATTGTTCAGTAGCCTCAACATCAATGCTCTTCGACTTGGTTCACAATCAACGTCACCTGAGATTACATGCAGCAGTATATTATTATCTCAGGTTTGTGTATTTATTGTTGCTTCTTTCAATCTGCAATGTTCCGGCAATATCGTCCTGCTATCTTGATTAAAGCTGCTTGAACTCCATGAGCATTATTTTCCCCTGGTTTTGTTCATTATCGATGCTCCTTAGTTTCAATGGGAGACATTATGCTAAAGGTACTCCTAATCCTTGTTTAACAATTTACCAAACTGCTATGATTTTGAAGAGTGGATAATTGCATTGTTTAACTGTTTTTTTGGAAGTTGATTTTCGTATCTTACTGAGTACTATAGTAGTAATGTGATGGAACTGGTGAAAGAGAGATGTCATTGTTATGTTAAATGAGGCATGTTTTGCCATGCTGAAATAGTAAGGGTTTTGCATGTTCCTGGCCAATTATTAGGGGTAAGGACTTTTGAGTGCTTTGAATTCTTTTTTCTTTGTTAGTATGCCCTTTTATTTCGTGTATTAATCTGCAAAATACCATGCTAAAAACCCCAGACTGAGGTCGACCTGTCTATGGACAAGAAATGTTTTGCAACACATGAATTTCTTACAAGTGTCATTCAAATCTGCTGTTAAGTGAGTCAGTTCTTGATGCCCCAGAATTGAAGTGTGCTCAATCTTTTTCGATAAAGGTCTAATCTTCCTGCCTCATTTACTTATTTTCCCTCAAGATGAATTCATTCGATAGACCAAGTTTACATTGGAAGTAGCTCAAGCAACTGATATACGAATTCCACTTATCAAATCTCCATCACTCACTTTCCAAGGACGCCTATTGCGCAACTACGTTAAACCTGTTTATCTGTCGAATAACCAGAACAATTCAAAACCCACTTGCTGCGACCCAGTTTGATCTAAAATCTTACTTAACATCTCTTTTCAATTGGATTCCAACAGCAGCAAAGGACTTTCATACAGATGAGGACCAAGCTGAAAGTGGTGGATAACTCGGGTGCAAAAGAAATAATGTGCATACAAGCTTTGAAGGCGGGGAAAAAGGGGGCAAGGTTGGGGGACTTAATAGTTGCATCAGTGAAGGAATTCCAAACGCCTGGCAGAGCGAAAAAAGGAGATATGAAAGTGAAGGAATCCCAACCAGCTGGCAAAGGGAAAAAAGGAGAGCTGAAAAAAAATGAGCTGAAAAAAGGATCTGTTGTTTATGCCGTTGTTGTGCGTGCTGCAATGCAGCGGGGCCGTTGTGATGGGAGCGAGGTCAAGTTTGATGACAATGCTGCAGTACTTGTTAACAAGCAAGGCGAGCCGATTGGAACCAGAGTGTTTGGGCCAATTCCACATGAGTTGAGGAAGAAAAAGCATGTCAAGATTCTTAGTCTTGCTGAACACATTGTCTGAGGTATGGATACTTGTTGGTATATCTTTATGCAGTAATGTAATTGTTTAATTCTCTCTCATATTTTTAAGAAAGAGGTACGTGCAAGTTTTCTTGGGAGAAATATATCCTTTCTTCACCACAGATTGTAATTGTGCCCCTTGTTGGGTTCTGTAATCATTGGGCGTTGTTGACAATTCTAAGGCTAATTTTGTTCCTATGTTTCATCATTTTAACCAGCGTTTTTGTACTCCAGTTGGAATTTTTATATATGCATATTGAGGATACCCCAGCCTGTACATAAATTGCGAGATTGAACACATATTCAGGAGGGGAGTTTCTCTCTCCAGCTTTTAGAGAGAGAAAACTCTCCCCAGAATTTCCTTTGGGTTCTCATGGGTCTCTTTACCTATGGGGAGTTGGATTGCCTATTCAGGCTCTCGACCTCTTTCTGTCCTTATCCCCTAGATCCGGTATCTTGTTCTTTTTCTGGGACAAAGGCTTCACTCCAAATTATTTGTTGTGGATTTTTATCTGATTTCTGGAAAGTAGTTCATTAAGGCGTCGTTTTGTTGCTGTGGTGACAATATTGAGATTCAGATGTGACATGGCTATTCTGAGATCATCCCTGTTTCGGAACTATTGTCCGGCACATATAAGGTTATTTAAAAAAAAAAGAAGAGATGCCTGAATTCTTGAAGACACCAGCCAAGTTTATTTTCTTGACTGTCTATTCAAGCTTCTGCAGCAAAATCTGCAATCTTAGGCTTACTCGAACTCGGCCCTAGTTTTTTCCACGGGTCTGTTTGCGTTCCATCTGTGCAATGCCAATGTGCGAACAATAAGAGAAAAGATAATGTTCACCCTCTTTTAAGGAGGGTGAACAAAATTGCACTCCGTTGTTGGAGCCCAGGTTATGCCGTTTGATTATTAGTTTGTCACTAAACCTCGCCCTCAAGGAATGCTGCCATCCATTTTTGTTTCTCCAGGTACTGTGAGTTTTGGTGGGGTTTCTGTTTTAAAGACAAAGTGCCCAAAACACGTACTAGTACAGTGGCGGAGGGCCACGGATGTCTAGACCCCACACCATCAGGTGACCGTTTTGCGAGTTTCACATATGAGGAGGCGACTGCAATCGCATATGATGGTTCTGGTGCCAGTTAAGTTCACACAAGCCGTGACCTAATCCTGACAAACTGCGGATGGGTGCGCGCATCCACGACTTCAGTGGGAATTCTGTCTAAATTCGCGCACTCGCTTGTAACAGTTCGCAAATTCTTTAAGCATATGACAAATTTCGACCATCAAACCATGCCTGTACCAGTTCTCGAATGATTAGCGAAATTTATGTACCAGTTTGCGAATTCTTACAATAACTGACCTCGCACGCGCGCACTTTAGTTCGCGAATTCCTAGAAGAACTGACTTCGAATGCACACTTGTACCGGTTCGCGAATTCTTTAAGTAAATATGACAGATTTTTTTCGACTGTCAAGTGTCAACCCATATTCCGAGTCAAAAAAAAAAAAAAAAGTGTCAACCCATAAAAACCGGAATAACAATTGATGCTAGTTGAATATGGGAGGAGGATTGTCTAGATAAGTTAACTTAATTAATGACTTATTGGCTAAAAAGTCATTCAGCCAAAAAGTTCCTGGGTTTGGCTTAAACTAGTTTACTTATTGTCTTTTACATTTGGGTTTGGCTAAAAAGTGGAACAGTAACCTTTTTTTTGGGTCTTTATTAAATACATTCGCATATGTTAGTTTTGCATCAAACTTTTGTGGTTTATTGATTTGTCTCAGTAGAGGAATCGAAAAAATAAAAAAATTTGGTCGAAACTCATATTTTTTTAAAAAAGACAAAGATAAATAAAAAAAAGTTGTATTATTGACTTATTTTTGTTTTTATTCAAAAAATTATGAGTTTCAATAAAAAAAAATTAATTTCCTGATTCCTCTCGTCGAGACAAATCAATAAGTCACAAAAGTTTTACGCAAAGTAAACAAATGCAATTTTTTTTTGAATAAGGACAAAAAAATAACTCACTCAACTTTTTATACAAGGGTCCCAACTTAAAAATGCATTCCGGAATAGCACTTCATCAGCCTATCCCGATACGACATGCGACAACAACCCAACGACAACGACTAGCAATTCCAGAGAATAACTAAAAACTGAAGTTCAACAGCCGCATTTTATTTACATCTCAAAATAACTACTCCGTATCATTTACAAACTACTCAATATACCTCGTTTTGGGTTCCAGTTTTGCAGGTATAAGGTTGGTGTCCACTACAGGTCGCATTTGCGTTTTGTGACTCGTTCGAGGAGTGCGTGATTGAGGCCTGTGGGAGTCTTTGTCTCCCAACCCGTAGTTGATATTTGCTTAGTTTAGTTTTGGACAATAGTTGGTTATGAAAAGTTTATTTCTTGACAGACTTCTCAATTCAAATTTACAGAAGAACCCTCTCCAACTCCAACAGGTGCTTAAAATTCGGCCCTCTCATGTGCAATCGTCCAACTGATTTACAAAACAATTGTGCACGGCTAGTGGGGAATCTTTTATGAGATCCTATAAAAATTCAGCTCCAACGAATATCGGTGGACCACCTTTAGACTTTATATTTGGAAGATCTACTTCAGTGCCCTTTAATTCTGTATCAGACATCTAAAAGTGGTCAACCAAGTGTTGGAGCGTACCAAAATATACGACCGCCTTTCATCTCAGAACGTCAACACAAGTGCTCACAACTATTCATGTCCTTTATGGGATGGTTCAGAATTGTTATTCCGGTTTTGGTGAGATGGCGATGCGTTCATGTTGGATGGTTTGCTAGGAAACCCTCCACTACATGTTTGGTACTAATTTTGGCAATGTCTTCATCTATGTCCATGATTATAATCCCGCCATCAACCTTGAAAAGAAAACCTTATTCGCCTTCAGGCAAAATCGATGAATTTTTTTTATAGTAAAACTGGGTTATTTTGCTCAACTACGATAAGACAGTGTAATTAGTTCATTTTTTTTGGTAGAATAACGCTTTTGTTATTCTCTTTGAGAGGCAAATTGGAGGTGCAAAAAGTGAAAAATGCTTTTCTTGAAAGATCATCTCTAGTAATTATTTGTCTACACAGTCGTAAAGCTAAATGATTTTGAATAGACTTTTTAGAAATGTCGAAGTCCATTTTTTTTAAGAAAAATATAAATAGACTTTTTAGAAATGTCGAAGTGCTTTTTTTTTTAAAAGAAAACATAAACTTATCATAGATATCAAATGAAGACGGTACATCTAAAGTTATACAACCCATAGACAATATCTCAATAAAAACAGCGCAAGGCAAACCAGAAAACAACACAAAGTTCCAACCTAAACAAAACAAAATAGTCACCCGTTGAAGTCCTTTGTACAGCCAGTTGAAAATGAGTTTTTGGAAGACTAACTATTTTTCAAATGAAAACTACTACTTTGGCGCGATCCTCGAAGGATACGTCTCTATGTTTCAGTGCTAGAGACATCTCTTCTCCAACTCTTTATTGGTGGGATTGCCTCCGACGAGAGAGGACGTATTTGTAAATTTTCATTTTTTTCCCCAGGACTTTTACTACCTACAGAACATTTGAGAGTTTTTTTTTTTCTAAAAAAAACGTTTTCATACCTTGTTAAAATGAGTTTTCCGTGCTCTCATTTATCGCGTTGAATCCCAACCCCCCTATGATTATATATTATGTAGTACCCTGTATAAGAATAAATCAATCCTCGGATTATTAATCCCGACAGCCATTCCATAAATCAAACACTGACATCGCATGATCAGGCGCAATTAGTCCTATCCCAGGCGCCTAATAACTGCATGTCAAACATAGGATAACGCAGTATATTGTGCATACTTGGGCCTTGACCCACATTCCTAATTTGTAGTATCGACTATAATACGACCCAATCCAAAGCCCATTCATTTGGTGGGCTGGGCCTCTACTGATGCTCAAAACCAAACCAAACCCTCTCTATATATATATAGACACTCCTTGCTCATTTTCAAAACTAGGGTTTCCTGCTCGGCGTCTGCTCATCTTCTTCGTTCGTCCTCTCAAACCCTAGTCTCACTCGAAGAACCTCTCTTTCCGCAGCCATGGGGTATGATATAGCTCACTATAACATAAATTTTGCCTTTTTCATCCTCTGTATCTGTCCACATGTGTATACATCCGTACTGTAGATTTTAGAATATAGCATAAGAAGTTTTTTGTGGAGGTTTTCAGATCATGGGTTACACAGCTTTGCTTCGTATGTTTTGTTCGTAATTTGAGGGAAATGGACGTGGTAATGGTAAATTCCAAGAATCTAAAGTTGTAGATTTAAATTCTCACCCCCTTTCGGCAGCATTAGTGTGTCAAAAAATTTCTATTGGAAGTGTTTTGGCTGTTCGAAACCTTTGTTTGTTCAGATGGAACAGCGAGCACTCAATACTGAATTGGTTTTTCTAAGGGTAATGAGTTAGCTTAACTTTAAACCACAGTCATGGCGCCCAAGGCCGAGCGCTTCCCCCATGAGTGGCAGGGGTGGCGTGGTATTCCACGGGAGAGGTTTTAAATCGTGGCGTACACTTGTGTGCGATGGGCGTCTCTTAACAGCAAAAATCAAGGGGATTCCATGGCCGCTTTGCTGCTTCAGCTTTCTGCAGCCAAAGTGATGGGTTTTTCCCCTACAGTTACCACTTCTCTCTTTTCTTCAAATCGTCTTCTCTCACTTTTAAAGTTTTTTTTTTTCTTTCTTTTATTTCCCTCAATTAAGTATTAATCCTGTGTATGCATATGTATATGGAGGTATGGTTTTTGCCTGTTAGGGCTATGTTTCTTAAGAAAGATTTATGTTTTTTTTATCATGAGTGCTTGATGAGTTTTGCAATTGCTTTCTCTCACAATAGGCTTTTATTATTATCATTTTTCATGTACATGCATATGGGTTCACTAGTTGTGGTTTATAGGTAAGTATATGGTAGTGCTGTGCTTTTGTATGTGGAAGGAAATAGATTATTGAGATAGGAGAGAATTACTGGCTGGGATATTGAAGTCATGATGTATTCCATAATATAAACATGTTAGGAGTCTTTGTGATTGATGGATTCAGCTTGGCAATGGCCCATATTGTTACCTCAGTGTGTGTCAAATTTTGTTGGATTTTGCATTGTAATAGTTCTCTGTTATCTATGAAAGACAAAACTTGCTTTCTGTTGGACCTAGTATCAGTGAAACCGTCATTTTCTAACAAAAATGAAATGAAGGGTTTTACTCTTAGACTGATGGCCTCCAATTAATCAATCAGATCCGAGAAAGTTTTTTCTGAATTAACATGGGCGAATTTCAACTTTCCTTGTTGCCTCTAGTGTCATATGGACACGGGGTTTTCCGTCGTTGCTAACATGGTAGACAGAAAGACACAATGTATGGAATTTATTTAGTGGGTTCCATTTTTTTCCCAGGGACACCCCAATTGTTTTTTTTCCCCGTATTCCCAGAATTAGTGGTTCAGATTTGCATTATCTCCAGTTCAATGCCTTAACAATCGGAATATTTTGTGTAATAGGAAGACACATGGTATGGGAGCTGGTCGCAAGCTGAAGTCCCACCGTAGAAGGCAAAGGTGGGCTGACAAGTCATATAAGAAGTCCCATCTTGGCAATGAGTGGAAGAAGCCATTTGCCGGGTCTTCTCATGCCAAAGGCATTGTTCTTGAAAAGATGTATGTCTCTTGCATTTTTTTCATCTACTTTGTTGCTTTAAAAATTCCTCTTTCTATCTAATACCAAGCTTGACAAATGGCTGACCGACATGTATAGAGGTATTGAGGCTAAGCAGCCGAACTCCGCTATCCGGAAATGTGCTAGGGTTCAACTGATCAAAAATGGGAAGAAGATTGCTGCGTTTGTCCCAAATGATGGTTGCTTAAACTACATCGAAGAGAATGTAAGTACTTAAGAATTAGGCAAGGTTATTCAGTGGGTGCCTCGTTGGCTTGACCGTTTCTTTTTGCTGCAGGATGAGGTGCTGATTGCTGGATTCGGACGTAAGGGGCATGCTGTCGGAGATATTCCTGGGGTCAGATTCAAGGTGGTTAAGGTATCTGGTGTCTCTCTTCTAGCTCTCTTCAAAGAGAAAAAGGAGAAGCCAAGGTCTTAAGTTTGTTAGAGGAGATCATCATCTTGTTTATTTTGACAGTTTCGTTGGAAGTATTGGAATGGTACTGTAGACTGTTTGAGCAGGATTTTGTTTCACTTATTGTCAACTTCCCTTTTATTGTATTGGCATTGAAGCTACATTTTTCAGTCAACGTTTCATCCCTGGAAACTCTTCTATATTACTCTGCTTTCTTAAATTGTTGTGGTTGGTTATTTTTTATGGTGCTTTCTTCTGTATACTTGGGTCATGGTCTCAAGCTATTCCTGTCTTGCTGAGTTGGTGGTTTTGCTTTTTCTGCCCGTTTGTTTCATTTCGTGTTATGGTTTTTGAACCAAATCAAACTCACAGGCTGTTCTGCTTGAAGATGCCATCTGGTGAAGATGTAAATTTCACTGATCTTTGCGGAATCCGAACATAATCAGCTCTCCTTGTATGACTGAACGCGTTTTAAACATCGCATCCCGCATTCCAAATTACGAATTCTTGTGTACAAAGAAAGCCCTTGATGGCGTTTTCTGCACGGGACAGCTTGACCCAACTCTTACAGGACATCCGAATTTAAACAAGCCCTAGAGTTATTTCCTTTGTTCGGTGATTGTGAAGGGTTCCAAGGCTTTGCCCTGATTACATGTGGTTTGACTGCTTTCCCCTTGGACATTCTTAAGGAATGACAATTAACCCTTTGTGCCCATTGAGAATAGATCTGGAGATCTTTAGGCCCTTGTTCGGTTTAGAATTTGGATTTTGAGAAAAAATTTATTGGAGACCGTGCGCAAAGAGAGTCCAAAATCCCAAAACGAAGAGGTCTAGAAGTTTTAGATTTCAGTGTCGGCTGTAGTCTGGATCAAGGAAAAATCTGAAATTCTTTGAGGTTACTCCATTCTTCATCGTAATGTTAGTAGTTGTCATTTTAGTTCCAATTCCACCAAGGTTCTTATTTTTTAATACTAATTTCATGCTTTACTAGACAGGTTATTCTCTCACAATACATCGCATTTAATTCAAAAAATAAGTACTTAGTTTAGTTAGTGTAACACACCCAAATCACCTGTATTTGTCAATCAAAATAATCTGATGCTAAAACAAATCTAATTTTTAACTCTAGTTTTTACTTGTTAAGTAAACGAACCAAGATAAAGATTGCATTTTGAGAGACATAAGTTTTACAAACAGAACTCCATTAGTAGAAACCATTTGAGATCATCTCGTGATTAGTTTGATAGAAGGCCATGTGAAGTTCTCCCTGTCCTATTAATCTTTGTATCATTTTCAAAAATTAATAATAATAATAAATTTGCCGTTCAAAAAAAAAGAAGGCCATGTGAAGTTTTTTTTGGTGGAAGAGGCCAAGTGAAGTTGATTTAATTGATGAAACAAAAATTTTAAGGCAATATTGGACAATTAGGTTCCACTCATCTTTGTTTAGCATACTGTTTCTGGACAATAGGGTTCCGCTCGTCTCTGGCCCAACGGTATAAGGAGGTCTGCTCCAAAGTACTAACTATTCTTACAATACTAATTTTTGCCGAGAAAAAGAAAAAGAAAAAAAAACAAAAGCCCCCAGAACCAGAGATACCCAAAACTACATTTCGATAATTTTATATTGTGGATCAATATGCTTTTCAAGTACCAATTTACCACAAGAACTCCAATACATCCACATAAACTACCTATAGCACTGAGATTTCACTAACAAGATTTCAGTGAACATGGACACCCTTTTTCTTTCTTTCTTCATAGACCTATGCTTCTCAGTTCTCACATAGTGATGCTGGACATGAACCAAAGGACGAAGAAGTATTTAACCTTGATAACGTGTCGGAGTACTAAAATCCAAATGAGGACACATGGGCCCTACCGGACATTTGTTACTTTTACTTTAGACTCTAGTGTATCTTGAGTTTTGTGTGTGTGATTTGAATTCGTTTGTAAAAAGTTGATTGGCATTTTGCCAGAACCTTATCTTATCTTTTTAGGTTGTGTTTTAATTTCTGTGCTCTAAGAGTATTTGTGGAAGGTTGTTTGACATTTTTCCAAATTATCTTATTTTATTATTTTGTGTTTCAATTCCAAAATTGAAGTCCGTCATGGAGTGTATTAAAGGACAATGTAAATTGTAAAGTGTCATCGAACAAAATTTCTATGATGCCCCAATGTGGTATTGGGGCATCATGCCCCCATTTAATATGGACCATTAAATCAGGTTTTAGGCCCTTGGATCAAAACCACCTCCAAAAAGTAAGGTAGTTTTGTGTTTTTTCAGCCAAAAAAAGCTATTATACTTACCATGAACACCGGCTCTTCTTACCATATTTTATGCTGATACTTACCACAAAATAAGGCATACTTACCACAACTAAAGGTTGTACTTCAACGTTTTTGGGTGTTTTCAAAATAATTTTAACGGGTGTAGGAGGTTAACAGGAGAGAGAGGGAGATGGATCCAAGGGTTGAGATTGAAAGAGGAGATCCAAGGGTTTTAAAAAAAACAGGGGCATGATGCCCCAATACTGCTTTGGGGCATGGTAGCCGGACGCGTCATGGAAGGGCAAAGCTTTCTCCCCCAACATAGTCTTTCTTTCAACTCTCAATAGTAGTACTATATAAGCTCTTATGCTTTTGTATTGTAATCTTTCCTTCAGTGAATTTATCTTTCCATTAGTGAATAAAAGATCAATGTTATTATCAAAAAAATTAATAATAATGTTTGAGTGTCCTAGAATTTCTTAGTTTTATTTATCTTAATCAGATGAATCCTTAAAGCTACCAAACTTCTGATTATCATATCCTACATATTGGTCTAAAATTCTTACAACCTGATGGTGAGAGAACAAGAGAGCCACTCTCAACGATTACCTGCAAGTGGTGACTGCTAGTCCTGGAGCAGAAGAGTTCGAATAATCAGAGTTTAATTGCTTAATATGATTAAAGTTATTTAGGAAGCATAGTGGACCCTTTTTATATCAAGTATAGGACATACATAATAGTTAAGCCTAAAATAAGTAGTAAAATCAATTGATAAAACCTTAAAAGACTTGGTTGCAAATAAACAAATTAGCAGTCCCTATAAATATTTTGTCCTATACTAGGTTCTTCCTATTTGCGGCTAAAACTACATCGTTTTAGACCGTAATACAATGCTGTAGTTCGTAGCCGCCCTCCCCGGATCCCATTTTGAGAGGCACTAGTTTTTCAAAACAGCACTCCATAAGCGAAAACTATTTGAGATCTTGTGATTAGGATGATAGAAGGCATTGCGAAGTTGATAAATGATACAGTAAGTAATAATACTAAAAGCAATGATTGCAAACATTGCTCAAACGCAGTAAATTTTCAACGCAAATTTGGATAACCTGGTTCCACTCATCTTCATTTCGCATATTCTTTCTTGAAAAGGAGAAGCCCGAACCATAGGATCAGTTACCTCAAAAGAGTGAGCCATATGTTCTCCTTCTATGAAAGACACTTCCCATAAATTTACGTACCAAACGAAAGAAGACGCAGAGATACCAAACACTGCAATACCATAATTTTCAAAAATGCTACTCACACAACAATTCAAACACAACAACTTACACAACCTCTCACATACATGTGGGCTCCACACACACTACTATGTGTGGGCCCCACTTGTATGTGAGAGGTTGTGTAAGTTGTTGTGTTTGGATCGTTGTGTGAGTAGCATTATCCCATAATTTTATACTGGATCGATATGCTTTTGAAGTACCACTTTACCACAAGAACTCCAATACATCCACATAAACTACTCATAGCACTGACATTTCACTAACAAGATTTCAGTTAACATGAATACCCTGTTTGCTTTCTACATATACCTGTGTTTCTCAGTTTTTACATAGTCCTTGTCCTGTTAGGCTCTTTAAGTTGCTAGCAAAGCAACACCAGCAAAATTCTACCAAAAGCCTCCAATTCAGCTCCAATGGTTGACATGACGCAGATGTACTGTGCTTTCTGTTGTTAACAAGGTTTCTCATCAAACGTTTCATATCTGCACGGAAATACAATCCACCAGACACTAGCAAAATCTTGAACAAACTTGATGGCAAAAATCTCTGACGGATGTTCGCTGCACCAACAATATACAGAAATTTTGGTTAACTGCGTGATAGAGAAAATCTTCAAGGTGTTTGATGGGAATCACTAGAAATCACGTTCAAATAAAATTGAAAAAATCGATTAGACGACCATGTTTCAGATATGTTGGATGAGGCCTCAAAACAATAATTTAATCACTTCTAATTTTAGCTAGTTAGCAATGGTGGTCCATCTTGATGTACCTTCAAGTAGAATGTGCTCCGGCATAACTGTTTTAACTGTTCTCTCTCTGCATGCTCTCTAGAGAAGAGAAGGTAGTTGTCTTCTCTGCCACCCCAATGCTTGACCTGGCTGAAAGATCAAACGCCTCACCATTGCAAAAGGAATTCTTAAGAGTAAGAGGAGTTCTTGTACTAGCTGTTAGTTCACAGGTGACTGGTGAAAGAGAGATTGGAGCGGGACCTGACAAATTGGCCTTTGATTCCTTGTTTTGGGTAAAATCTGAGTGATAGAACTCAATTGGAGAAGTAGCATTGCCAATGAGCTCTTTCTGTGTCTTCTGTTTTGAGCTCCCAGCACCCACATGCATAATACTGAGACCATCAGCTTGGTCTTCAAATGGGCCATTCTCCTTCTCAACGTAAAGTGACCGCAATTCATTCTGGTCGCCCATTTCTTTGGATATCCTGATATTTTCACGACTAGAGTGGGATCCGGAACCATGGGTATCTTGTTCAATAGGAGCAATCTCAACATCCCTTAAGTTGGTATTACTATGTTTCTCTATTCCCGTATCCCTCTTCAAACTTCCTGTCTTTTCACCGTCACAATTGGTATCTGAAATGTGATTCGGCTTATTGGGTCTTCTAGGTCCTACTTCCTCACCCTTCAAGCAACTTTCTGCATCCATTCTGTTCTGGACTTGAGGCGATATGCTAACACGGTTCTTTACAGATCCTGAAGCACTAGAGACCTTCGTGGAAGCATTTGATAGTTTTCTAGAAGGTGATGCAGGTTTCCTAGTGTCAACCTTCGTATCCCCTGCTGTTGTCACTACTTTTTCAGGTTGAACCTTTGAAAGCATTGACTTGCTTGAGCCTCCACCTGGGCTGCAGACACCAGGTCCAATTTTGGGACCAGCGGTTATGCCATAATAAGACTGCCCACTTTTATTAGGGGTACGAACCAAAGATTTACCCTGCATAAAATGGAGATTCCACATATACAGTGTTTGCCAAACAAATCAAATTAGTATAAATAGTTTCCGAAATAGTGAAGGGGTTGGTTTTGCCTTGGTAATTTGTTCTGCAATAGTGTGTGGGGTACAAGGAAAGATATTCAAATTTTGTATCCAAGCATGAATATACATCCTACATGCATGTACAAAAATAAATATCAGGCGTATACCCCGTATCCTTCCCAAGTGTCAAGTGTCCACACAAGTAATTATGTATTTAAAGAGTACATGTAACATAACCAGGCATTCTTCATGTTAGTAGGTACTTCCACAAAATCACCTTGGCAAAACCTATCCCATGAATGAAAGACAAAATAAGAAGCGGTAATAGCAAAAGTAGAACTAACCCCGTCAAAAAACCCAATCTTTGGTGATGGCATTCGCAGACCTGAGGGTTTTCCTGTAGCTGGCTGAGAAAGTGTACCAGTCTGCTTTGAAGCCGCCTTTGCATTGTCACTATGCGGTCGAGTAGCCTTATTCTCATGTCTATCTGAAGCAGGAGAGCTAGTATCAATGCTGGCCCTTGAAGTACTGGACCTCTGATTGACAGTAGAGGTTGATGAACATGACTCTGAAGACCATTCACTAATAGAACTCGCAGGGGATATATTAGAAGAGAGCTTTGCTGACATTAAACGATCCATGAGACCAAACTGTCCTTTATTATTTAGTGCAACCTTTAATGGCGTTTTGAGGATTGAACTGGAGGAAGTTGGATTCATAGTTTTTCTTCTAGTAGCTTTCACAGGAGATATACCAACATTTGGAGATGAAGCACTGCCAGAGCTATTCGATGAGGCAGAAGATTTTGGTGGCCCTTTCTTAGTTGCAGTTGAAGGATTTGAACAAGAGGATTTTGAAGATGGTACAGGCTTAGGCAGAGTCCTGCTGGAACCACCCAAACCTAGTACCTTTGATATCGGAGCAACTTTGCCAGAAACTGTTGCAATCATTTGAAGGTACTGCAAGATTAGAACTAGAGCAACAAAATTCTGCTGCTCGTAAAGAAAAACAGCTTCAACTGAAGAATAATTTTACCTTTGGGACCTTTTGCGTCATCATTTCCAGTTTTGACTTGGTTGGCAGCCAAAGAAGCCCTTTTCAGTGGTGCAGATGAGATTGGATTAGGCCCGCCAATTACCTTTGGTGCCTTCTGAAGGGATGAAGTCAGGCCTCCATTTCTAGCAATAGGCTTTATTAGACAATACATGAGTTGTGTCAGTTCAGCATAGTGTGAATCACAATTTTTTCGTATGGGGTTGAACAGTTGAATTAAGACTGTACTCTCTCTCTCTCTCTCTCTAGTTGGCAAACACTTGTATACTGTGCTTTCTTGCCCAAAAAGAGAGAGTTCTATGTATTACATATGCATCAAAACTGAAATAGAAAGCCAAAATATCTGGTAGATGCTAGCATTCCAATGACAGAAAAAGTGGGAATCTATAATTAGACAAAATGATCAAAAGAACACTCTCTGTGTCTCTTTTGGCTCAGATCAATAATCCATGGATAATTTCTTTTTGCTTAAATAAATAATAATTGTATTAGTGTGAGAGGCTATAACTGTAAAGTTACCAACTCTCCCAAAAGCTTAAGCTGGTAGGAGATGGGCCCAACAATGTATATCAAGCTATCTAACACCCTCCCTCACGTGCAACCCCGTCTTGCACGTGGAGATGCGAATTTTCATAGACAGAACGAAGCAGAATACGAATGGGAGTAGCATAATGCAACCGGGGAACAAATGCAAATGGAGAGACTTGAACCCAAGACCTCTTGCAACCTGAGCTCTGATACCATGTAAAGTTACCAACTCTCCCAAAAGCTTAAGCTGGTAGGAGATGGGCCCAACAATGTATATCAAGCTATCTAACAATAACTTCCAACATAAATGCCACAATAAGTCACATAGCTAACCTTTAGCATAATGTAACATGGGAGAATAGAGACATCATTTTAAGTGCACTAGAAAAGTACAAACCTTTGTGCCTTGTGGACAACTAGGACCCTGCTTTATCGATCTGCCTGTTCCTTGCACACCAATGCTTTCTCTCTTGGAAGCAGGTTTTGGCTTCACCTAATGATTAGCAGGCAGAAAGTATCAAACTTGAAAAAAATCGATTTGGAGGTACAAAGATTCACACTCGAAGAAAATTTACAAAATCCACCACATCTAACAGTCACAAATAACTCATGAACTTACCATATTGTTAGAAGCCAACTCCACCTTCTTTAAAGCTGCACGAAATATATACAATAATTATTTGGCGATCAGTGTGTGTATTAATTGATTGGGTTCAAAAATAGAAGCATCCAACTAACGATGGACTGCATCAGCAAACAAAAGATTAGAGAAGGAACTCAAGGAAGCGTCATCTGCCAGCTCTAACTGCATAGATTCAAGGTAATGGGACAACCGACAGGAAATGTTCAAAGGGAAGGTAATAGTGACCAGAGGAATCAACACTACCTGCTCTCATGTCACTGCATTGTATAGTTTTTTCTAAATTACCAACATGTAAGAGCAATGTTATTCATCGTTAGATAAATTATATCTTTTGCTATTTCTAATTATGAAGTGGTTTGAAAGCAAAAAAATCACCATCTATGATTGTCCATGCTTACTAAGTTTTTATCCTGAGTCCCTGAGCTTGTTGGAAACTGAAATGTTAAATTACATAAATATCAATTATCAAATTGTATATGAAGTGTGAAAACATTAATCTCACTCGCCAAAAGAATCCTGTGTTGTAAATATACTTTGCTTTGTGAGATTAATGTGTCCGTAGTCTGGAGATGAAGCAGGTCAGGATTGAAAGACTGAAACTGAAAGCCTAAAGCATCTGGGTAATGAAGCAGGTCAAGGTTGAGAGACAGAAAGCCTTGATGCAGCTGTTGACTTTGATTCTGGAAATCCATATAAAAGGGTTTAACCAACATTAGTAATAGAACTGCATGTTGAGGTGGTGACACAAGTTTAGGAGCGGCGGTGCTGGGACTTTGATTCTAGAAATCCATATAAAAAATGTTTAACCAACATTAGTAATAGAAATGCATGTTGAGGTGGTGACACAAGTTTAGGAGCGGCGGTGCTGGTGGCAGAGCTTTCACAGATACAGATGATTTAGCAGAGACCTGGGACTGTAGACGATTGGCATAGGAGGTCGTAATCGAGGCAAATGTGGTAGCAGAGGTAGCACCAGGGAAGTGTTTATGCTAGAGAAAGTGGAGGAAATATGTCAGTAGAGGTGGTGCATTGTTGAAATGCACGAGATACCTTGTGTTTCTGTCTCTGCTGATGCAGATTTACTAGAACTTGCCATACTAGATGCTTTACTAGATTTCTGAATCGAAGCTCTGATGTCTACAAACAAATCTGCTTCAAGGCTTTCTAGTGTCAAATTGTCACTTTCTAATGTAGATAATGTATCAGTAGATCTGCATACATCTTCTTCAATTCCAGGTAAAAACTGTTTTCCACCCTTGCCAACTCCTTCAATCATGCTAGACAACTCATCAGGCTCTAGAACACCTGGTAATTCAAAACAAAATTTCTCACCATGAGCTTAAATTTGCAAGTAACGCAAAAAAAATGTGTAGTTGTACTCATGGCAAGACATAGAGCTCACATCCTAAGCATACCTTCACTTGTGAAGAAGGCAGTATCCCAAGCTAAACTTTGACGCAAATTATACTTGCCATGTTTTCTTGCCCTTTCTGGTTCCAATGGATCAGAAGATTGAGGCAACTGTTCCACCTTCAACCTTGCATCAGCTTCCATGGCTTTCTCACTATCCACTGCCTCAAGAAACTCGCTACCTTTGTGGCTATTCTGATTTTCTGAAGATTATCTTTCAAATAAGTACAACTAGGAAAATGACACAGCAATCATAAAAGTACTGAGAAAAGATGAACGTATGCTGTTAGCATGCACCTCAATTAAATTTGACTACGCAGTCTGAAGAAAGCCACAACTTTTTACTGACTTTGCTAAACCAAAAAAAAAAACTTTTGATGGCATGATCATAAGTTTCTACTGTTTCTAGCTATCTATTGTAACCAACTGTTTCTGCATGCCATGTCAACGACTCGACATATTGAATCGAATTTTCACGGAGGCTTTTGAAGCTTTTACCCATCTCCTGACTCATCCAACTATGAAGACCAGGTTTGAAGACGGCAGAAAGCTGATGCTGGAGTTGCAAATGCAGGAACAGCAACAGTAGAAACTAATTTGAGGGTTAAGCAAAGGAGCCAAAACTCTAAATTTGACCTCAAAGCATGTTTTGTTTGAAGTACAATTTGTCACAGCTCATCAAACACCCAATGAAGCAGGAAATTGAGGGAAGGGACTAAAACTAAGACCGCTGCTCAAGTTGTTATAGAAACTAGAAAGCCTCTCTTCTGGGCCAAAAGAAGGGTTTCTCAACTAAGGAGAATGAGCGCCAAACATGCATTCAAGACACTGGAATGTGCATGTACCTTAAGATTTCCATCACACGCACCTTATGTGCACTACCTTCTCTCTCTTTTTTGTGACGAAGGAACCACCCACAGGACGGCCACTAATTGGCCCCACCAACGTAAACCTCCAGGCGACCCGAAGCAAACAACCGCTTTGACCCGCCAGGTAATTCGCGGTACCAACGGTGGAGAGGAGTCAAATCCTGCCCAAAGCTAGGCAAGGGTCCTTCCCCTTCCGCGTGCACTACTTCTCGTGTTAATAAATCAAATGAATAGATACCCATTGGTACGTAATCGTAACCCTAACCACAATTGAAACTTTTTCTGCAATAAAGAATTCACAGCAACAACACAAATAGACGCAAGAACTCCGTTTCGCACAAAAAAAAAAAAAGGGCTCAATTACGCTGATCTAGCAACTCATGTTCAACCCAATTGCGAAAATTAAATCCAATAGCCAATAAGTGAAGTAAAGTAGATAACCTGTGGATTGATTGCCGGAAAATTGATCGACAATGCTGAGCCCTCCGAGTCCAAGATCGCTCTCATCTTTCTCGTCCATTGCGCTGATTCACTGATCAAACTCGAAATCGAGAGATGCGCAGATTGGTTTCGATGGTAATCGAACGAGACAAGAACTGAGGACGTAGAGAGAGAAAGAAAAAAAGTGGGAAAAGTAACGGGAGAGAGAGCGTGCGCCAGAGGGAAAAATCTTGTTTTGAAACTTTGAGCATGGGCGGTTACGAAATTCGAATTGAATTTCGTAATTAGATTAATTAGACTTCGCCCCTTGAGCTTTGTGAACATTTCACTTCACCGTATACGAAATTAAACTTCTGCATATCCTACCCAAAATGTCAAAACCATAGTTATGGTTCACAATTTAAATTATTTTAGGGTGTGTTAGGATAATAGGGAAAGAAAAGGAAAGGAAGAGAAAATTATATTAGTTTCTTATTCTTTGGTTGATTCCTTATTTTGATTGATTCCTGTAGGTTGGGTTTCACTAAGGTACACTTACGTATGAGTCGGAGAGCTGCGATTGGTTGATAATTAGTGAGGAGAAATAAGGAGTAATCTTATGGGGTGAGAGAAGGAGCAAGAGGTACATAAGAGACAAAAGCAGCGTGTCCCTTGTGTTTTTCCGTGGGGGTAGTAATTGACTTTTCCTAGATTGACTGGATGAGGTCACTTTTTCTCTGGGGAAGAATGTTCTCCTTCCTCAAATTTAGTGCTCACCACTTTCTCTCTCTAGAAAAAGTCAGCTATATCTAAACAGGGGGAATGTTATGGGTATTTATAGGGCACCTGGGCCTAAGTCAGACCCATGATGGCGTTCCTATAAAACCCCGACACGTGTCCCTCATGTACCTCTGGGTCTTAAGGAAAACTCGGTCTCTTGCGGTCCTTTTTCCGCAGGAGAGCCTGATCCCCGCGACGCAACCTCCATCTCAAGCCACAAGAATCTCCCTTATTTCCGCAGGAGCAAGGTCGCGACCCGCGGCAATTGTTTTCTTGTCGCGGAGTCCTTCCGAACCCTGCCTTATGGCCCGGATGGAACTCCAGAGATTATTTAACTGAGTCTCTCTCTTGTAATCCTGAAATTGCAGCGACTCGCAGAACTTTATCCACGGTCTTCCACCGTGGAGGCTCATTTTCCTCTCGCGGCGTTAGCGAACTTCCGCGGGCTAAGGATTTTGTCCCGCAGGGACTGCTCCCCCCACGGACATCTTCCGTGGGTACTTCTTCAAGCTTTGTACACGTGTTCTTTTGCAGTAGGTTGGTCAACTATCTGTTTTAGGTCAAGATTTTGACCAAAACTTTCCTGCCGCGCAGGCCCCGCTACCACGTGTCCATAGCTAATTGGCAAGTCAAACAGTCTTCTAGGTTCAAAGGTTGATAATTTTGACCGCACCTACAATTCCTTATTTGGGACAAGGAAAGAAAAAATATATCATAACGCATTTTATTGCTCTCCAATGGCTGGCCATAGCACTTGCTATATTTCAGCATTTGCTAAATCTTTGGCCATATCGCAATTGAAATGGTAGCCAAATGAACAAATCCAATGAATTGGCTGGACCT